>OZ023268.1:94809367-96009367 GCA_964006375.1 Tillus elongatus
TTTTTTTTTCATTAAATCGCTAATTGTTAATATTTAGAATTAAAATAATATTTACATACCTTTAACCGGGGCTTGGCAGCACTTTAATAAAAATTATTTAACACAGAACGACACTACGTTAAATTACACTGGGCCTTTAATTGAATTATTTGTTTGAATATCCATAAATTAATATACGGCGTAGAACTTTCCGGCTCAATACGATGTTTATCCAACAGGTAAAAAAAAACTCTCACGCTAATCAAGCAACACTAGTTTCGCGATCACTTGTTCTCGCGCTCGCTTCAAGATTCGATGTTCAACTGTCTATTGCCACTGTAACTTTTGCTTGGCCTGCTACCTTATGACTGCCTTGTGGTGAAAGCTAAACACTGGACAAAATTAAAGATAAAATTGGGGACATCTCTGCACTTCTTCAGTATTTTCTTCAAGAAAGATAGTTTCTATTGGTAATTTATAGATTATTGAACTTCAAATTGCTTCTTGGAACAGATTGTCTCTTAATATCGTGTTTTTATCGTAATTGTCAGGTGAATCTTCATTAAGAATATGCTTCGTCGTTATGTCATTAGTTTCTTCAGGTTTTCTACGTTTTCTGTTCTAGTGCACCAGATACAGGATTTAATTGTAATGAATATGGAAAAAATTGCTACCAAGTTGATATAAAGAATGGAGAGATATTGGAAAGCAATTGTTTTATCGTAGTTGATTTATCTGTGAATTATAGCGACAAGCGGTTTAAATTAAATGTTCTTTTTACTTCAGAATAGCAGTAGTAAGAAATGGAGTACTGTTCTAACAGTTGCCTCTTTGGGATTCCGTAATTTCATTGTTTTAAACAGATTTCATAATTTTACACAAAACTACTTAGATTTATTATGATAATTAAGATTTTGTGTTTGTAATTTTACTTTAAACGGTAGTGTGCTCATGACATTCTTATGTAATTATTGTTTCCTACAACATACAGATGACTGAAATTCACTGGTACTTATGACAACCATAGATTCTGTCAGTCTCTTTGATAACATCTACTTTTAGTGAATTTTCTTTAAAAAATTCTTTAATGAGGAGATCTCGACTTTTGAAAAAATTTCTTCAAATGAGCGCGAACTAGACCCACTAGAACCTACATCCAGGTTAAGTTTTTTTTTTTTCATATATATATATATATATATATATATATATATATATATATATATATATATATATATATATATATATCTATTTATTTATTTATTTATTTACTACAAATACTCAACGGGAATTATCCCAAATTAAGAGTATGAATACAATACATATCATACACTATAAAAATTAACAAAGTAAAGTTCTACTAATTACCACGCAGCGATGCAACGTGTCTCATCTCAGACTCACCACAACACAATATGTCTATTGACTGATGCACGCTGTTATAAATGGAGCACGATCTGTAAATCGGTGAGTTAAGCCTAACATTGGTCCTAGGTGGCGGTAGATAAAAGAAGTCGTGTCTTCTATAAACCAAAAACTAACTATTAAATAATAATAATACAGCTATTCGAGAGAAAGACTTGTGCGCAATCAAAATTTTATGAAATACTAAAAAAATATATCTTTCAACACATATATAGAGTCACACGAAGTATATTGTAGATATTGACTTTAAATTTGGCAAAATGCATGTTCTCAGCTTGACACAATACAAATTTTGACCTTTCATGCTTTCTACCAAGGACTCAAGACATATATATGTATATGTATATATATATATATATATATATATATATATATATATATATATATATATATATATATATATATATATATATATATATATATATATATATGAGGATTTTTAGATCACGCGCATTTCTATATTCAGCATCTTTGCGTTTAGAAGTATGATTTATGATTGTCAAAGTGTATACATAACATAGATAGAGAAATGTATAATATAATATATGTATGTATACAATCCCAGATTCAGACAAGCATGAGTGACAAAATCAATTGGGAAGATGATAAAGAACATGGAGATTCTTTGTAAGAGATTTACAATAAATAGAGATACATGACTGTCTGCACCTGACAATATGAACTGTTCTCAGATCTCTAGAACACGAGAAACACATCCACATTAACAGGGTACAACTTCACCCTGTGATTACCCTAATCTAATCACCGGCTACACTACCGTCACCCAGCATCCAGTCCGCGGCATTCTAACAATACTAGCCATTTAATACTAGAGGTAAGTCCATGTAATTCTAAGCACTCTCCAGCACTGCACATTACACATGACTTTAACCTGTACAATAACGTTTATAATATTTTAATTAATTAATTAAACAATTTTTGTTTATCTATAAACTTACAATAAATAATATCGCGGCATATTGATCCTTCCTTCTCCTTATCTAGTCCCTACTGTTTGCTTACATATTAAAAGCCTCTCAATACTTTTGAATACTGAATAACGAATGCTTTATAATAAGGAAAAAAGAAAAGAAAAGTATAAAACAAAGTACTGAGACAAACTGATCAGATCGAAATCATTCTGTCAAGAACATCATCTTAATAATAAATAAAAAATCATGTAACAATGCTAACTTAACCTGAACAAATATTATAACTAAACTGTCAACTATTCCTTAATTAACTTAAATAGCTTAAATTTATTTAAACTACCAGAAAACATCAAATAAGTCTACTTATCAATTGACCACATTACTTCTTCGTTGCGGCTCTTCTTGTCAGCCTTTTCTCACTAATATTGTTTACTCTCGCAGCATCTGTTGGCAGAGTTTGTGAATGCTCTGCCGGCTGGTATGCTTCAAGTAAAGGTGAGTCTGCCCGTGAGAGTGTACTACCTTCTGATAATGAACGTCTGATGCTGTGTATCTGATCTCCGTCCTCCGGCTGCTCCTCTAACGTATCCTGAAGTTGTTCAGCGGTGTATACTTCATCATTTACATAGAGCTTATTTCCTCTAATTGATGCATTTTGTTTTCTGTTCTTAGCTATTTTTAAATATATATATATATATATATATATATATATATATATATATATATATATATATATATATATATATATATATATATATATATATATATATATATATATATATATATATATATATATACGTATCGCACCGATAACTAAAAAAAGAGAACAAAGTTAGGGCAACCAAATTTGGTACCTACGCTGATTTATGTTACAAAAGGTGAACTATGTATCAAATTTTAGATATATAGGCATTTAAAGAAAAAAAAGGGTTCCACTGATAACCAGATAAACTCACAAAAGCAAAACACTTTGTGTGGATAACAAAATCTATTGTATGTTACAGACAAAGACTTAAGTTTTGTGGGGCAAAAAGGTCAAGAAATGCCAGAAAAATTACTTTGAAAATTTGTTAAGTTTTCTTTTTGTTGTTTCAGAAGTGAAGGGCATAATAATATGGGGCATATATATATATATATATATATATATATATATATATATATATATATATATATATATATATATATATATATATATATATATATATATATATATATATATATATATATTAGTGAAAAATATTAGAGAAAAAATGGGTTTATTCCCAGTTTTACCCAATTATCCTACTAAGATAATCAATCTAAACGAAATGGCAAATACCCTTAGAGAAACCCAAATCACCACAACACATCTTTTTAAAGACCAAACGATCGTTTCGCTAACAACGTTATGAATAATCATCCTCTGATGAAGCTAATGTTCTTAGCCCAGTTCAAAGAGAGCTGTGGAGCTGCTCTAAATCTTAGCAGAGGACAGCTAAGGAACATAACAAGACTCCTGACGGGACACATGGCTGTCAAGAAACACCTGCATAAAATGGGGCGGTTCGAGGGGGACCTCGCATGCAGACTTTGCGGCGAGGGGGAGGAATCGGCCCAGCACATCTTGTGCGAGTGTAAAGCTCTGGACCGCAAAAGACAACTGATCTACGGTCAGCCTAGACAGGAGACAGAGCAATATAAAACTTCAGCCTACCAATTGCTGTGCAGACTAGTTCAAGGCACAGTGATTTTGGAATGGGTGGAGTAGATATAAAGGGTATGCACAATAAGCAAAAGGCTGCGGTGCTATCGGGACGGCAAAGACGCGGACGAGCCCTGAGGGGCAAAAAGTTCTTAGCAAAACGATCGTTAGGTCTTTAAAAAGATGTGTTATGGTGATTTGGGTTTCTCCAAGTGTATTTGTGCTCATCACAGGTTCCAGTCTTCGCTTAGTGAAATGGCAAAATAATGAAATCTCTCATAAATGAAAATCTAAAAAACAATTTCTGTCCTTATAACACACAGATAAGTGTTACATTTTATACACTTAACATAGGTTTTCATGTTACAGTGCGGCTTCTCACACCTTTGGCGGTTGATATCTTACATAGGAAATTCATATTCTCACGTTGCACATCAAATTGCGTAATTGGTTTTTGGTCCTCGTTTTCTTTTTTCTTCACACTGTCTATTAAGTGAATTACAAGGGGACGGTCACCCACGCTTGTTTCGATTAGATGGTTTGTCCATTAGACTCAGAGCTTCTGCTACTTCGATTCGACATTTGAATTGATTTGGAATCTCATTCGTACTCATGCCTTGTGCACGTATGTCGTCGCGATACCTTATCCACGTGCCCACCAAAGAAAAATCTATGAAATGGATAAAAGGCAGAGGTACCACTTTTTGGATCGGATATTAATCTTGTGGTAAGATATTTTCCAGTCTAAAAGGTCATGAAGATATTATATTGACTAACAATACTGCGACGACAAACATCAATTCGGGCATTGTCTTTTTTTGAAAAGCGTTTTACATTGTTAGTGGGTTGAGCTCCATAGCCCTGTTATCATACCACCATCCCTTGCCCACCGACGTGCCGTTGGTGACCTCTCTCTCTTTTACAGATATCTGCACGGGCACTGCTCAGAGGAGCTTTCCTCCATAGTTCCCCACCAGCTGCCCCCAACAGATCTACCAGGAGAACAGAGCGAATGCACCCTTTTACTATCCAGGTCACCACACATAGAACATCTTGTTATGCCCGCTCTTTTGTCCCGAGGACTTCCAAATTGTGGAATTCCTTGCCGGCATATGTTTTTCCTTCTCCTCCGAACCTCCAAACCTTCAAGTCCAGAATTAACAAGCTGCCTCTTTCCTCCTTGTCAACACCCACGGTACAATAGTATTTAGGCTGTAAGCCCTCGTGGTGTGTTATTGAAATTAAATTTGAAAAAATAAAAAAAACTTCACAATTCTTACCTCCAAATTGTCTACTTGACTAGAGTATCCTTCGTAGCTCTCTCTGCTTCTCTTTTTCATTGCTTTCTCATTTGGTAGTTCAATCCCGCGAACTATATTTGCCCTTATGATGCCAATGGACCTTGTTCCACTATTATGTAGCTGTGTCATAAAAGAGAGACAAGAAAACCAATTATCAAAATACAATAATTGAGTTCTATTGCTGGGTATAATTTCAGCCAATTTAAAGACAATGTTTCCAGTAGCTCCAATATCAGGTTTACCAGGAACTGGCAAGATTTTGCGTATATATATATATATATATATATATATATATATATATATATATATATATATATATATATATATATATATATATATATATATATATATATATATATATATATATATATATATATAAGTTTCTAATGTATTAGCTGAGTCGATTTCGCGGTTATGCGCTAGGCGCACACGATTCTCTCATGACTACTGTTCGCAGAATAACAAATGACAAATAGCTGGGTAGTGTTGTCGGATTAAACTAGAAGAGGGAGATAGCTTTTAAATACCATGAAGAATGGGAAGCTTAATATTTATAAATAATAGAACGTAGTTTTAGTTGGCTTGTAAACAAATTGAATCACTTTCATTAAATTTTTTATTTATTACTATACATTTTTCTGATATCTGCAGATTCAGATGAGAATTGTGGCAAATGGCAACCCTGCTGATTGTTTATTGTGACACATTTTCGTAGGCTGTCACTTTAAAATTACACACAAACACACACACACACACACACATATATATATATATATATATATATATATATATATATATATATATATATATATATATATATATATATATATATATATATATATTTTAACTGACCTTTAATATGTGTCTTACTCTAATTCTCGCTCATTTGAAGAAATTTTCCAAAAGTTTTACAATCGATACCTCTCCATAACGTTGGTAATAACTGTAAAGTTGGTAAAGTAATTTTGAGAAGCCAAATCACCACCACACATTTTGAAAACCTGACCATCGTTTCACTAACCAAGTTAACGTCATCAGAGGATGAATAAGTCTAAATATCTTATATCCACATTTATATTTATTTTATGTGTTGTGGTGATTTGTGTTCTTCAAGTGTGCTTATCAGAGCTCATCGCTGGTTCCCATCTTCGCTTAGTAAAGTAATTATAAAATTGTACACGTTGCGCAACGTGGCTTGGACAAGTTCATTTGCCAGGAAAATCCACCGAGGTTTTCCCGGAAAATTTTGTGTTTTCTTTGGAAAAAATGTATATTATCGGAACTAACAAAGTAAGGATAACCAAATTTGGTACGCAAGTTTATATCGTTATACGTAAGTAGACTACTAAAATTTACTTCTGTAGGTTAAAAGGCAAAAAAGTTATAGGAATTTAAAGAAAAATATATTTGGGTTTTCCTCAAAACGTCAACGTCGCGAATTAAAACGTCAAAATTGGTAAAATTTGGGCAAAGAACTTGTAACTAATATGAGTTATGGAAAGGAAATGTCTCAAGAAGAATGTTTTACAAAGCCTGAAGTCTTAGTTTCAATCGTCAATCCTTGATTTTGCTAAAATACTTCCAGAAAATTGATTTCAAATAGACCCTTTCTCTGATGCTTTGGCAGTAGCTTGGCTATATAGTTTGTTGTTTAATGGTATAAATAAAGCTCAATATATCCGTTATTATACAAGATACGAAAAAAAATTATATCGTTATAGGTAAGTCTACCTACCAAAATTTAGCGCTGTAGGTCAAAAGACAAAAAAGTTATAAGCATTTAAAGAAAAATAAATTAGGATTTTCCTCAAAACGTCAAAGTTGCGATTTAAAACGTCAAAATTGGCAACATTTAGGCAAAGAACTTAGATCTAATACGGGCTATGGAAAGAAAATGTCTCAGGAAGAATGTTTTACAAACCCTGAAGTCTTAGTTTCAACCGTTATTGTCCTTCATTTTACTAAAATATTTCCAGAAAATTCATTTCAAATATACCCTTTCTCTGACGCTTGGCAGTAGTCTTAGCTATAGAGTTTAGCGTTTAATGGTAATAATTTTTGACAGATTTTCATAAAAAATCAATAAAGCTCAATATATCCGTTATTATACAAGATATGAAAAAAATTGTATACATTAATTATAGGTTGTCTTGAGCTACATCTTAAAAAATATTTCTACAATTACATGGTGACCCATAAGTCGTTCGTGATTCAAATTTTCTTTTTTTTTTCAATTGAACACGTCTTATGTTATTGCATTTTTGCATTTTCCATCGAAATATAATACAATGTTTGTAAGAAATTCGGGGTGCAGCAAGTGCGTTATGGTAGCGAATTTACATTAAATGCTTCAACTTTGAATAGCTCAATTTGCTATTAACCTATAAGGTTAACCAATAAACCAGTGTTGTCGGGAACATTTTAAGTTTACTTTCGGAAATTTTTGTACATTTTCAAACAATAAAGTTATTTTGATGAAACATGGCACATTGTTTCTATTATGCAGGTTATACTGGTAATCAAATTTGACCCCTGCTTTCTTAAAAAAAACATATTTGCTATTAAAAAGATTTTTATGAAAATTCACTACCATAACGCACTTGCTGCGTCCAGACTTTTTGTTTAATATCTTAATTTTCCTTCACCGACAACCGATCCTTATCTTTATTAAACACTCCAGTTACCGAGACTGTCAAACTCTAATGAATACGTAAGCAGTGAATCAAGTTTTAATTTTTTCAAAGAATCCACAGTTTATTAAGTGTGAAGAATTACACTTACGCAACTAATCTCTCAATTAACTAAATAAGGAAGTAAAACCATAATTCACACAGATGCTGCCTGAATTCATAGACCACAGTTTTCGCTTTTATAACGATTACCTTTCTTGTACCGTTTATTTCATACAAATCATAATTTCTACTGTTACATAAAATTACAGCTGGTTAATCTATAAAGGATACAAAACAATTTATATTACCAGATTTTATTTTAAAACACTGTGCTACTAATTTAAATTTAGGGAGGAAGCTGGTCACTCCGTCTTAATAATTGCGATCTTTAACCCAGCGCTAGTACGCTTATGTTTAGTGAATTTTCGTAGAAAAAATTCACTATTGGGGAGATCCTGACTTTTGAATTTTGAAAAAAATGTTGCAAATGAGCGCGAACTAGGACCCCTAGAATCCATATCTGGGGTCAGTTTCAATTTTTATATGTTTATTAATATATACAGGGTGATTCATAAGTGGTGACCAAAAATGAAACCTCATGTTCTTTGAACAATTTTAGAGACGGTATGTCCTATAAAAATTTTTCCTATAATGCTTCATTAAAAAGATACAGGGTGTTGAAGTTGAATTTCAAAAAATAAAATTTCATAATTTTTTAAAAAGTAGCACATATATTTTGCTGAAACTTCGCATGTGTAGGCTGCTATGTAAGGCGCGTATTCTACCATAACAATTGAATCGGATAATCCAGCAGTGGCGCGAGTACCCACATGTTCTTGGTTATCCCTCAAGAAAAAAAAAACGGGTAAGCCAATGATATTTTTTTATTTTTTTTTTATTTTTTGAATCTAACTTTCATTCGTGAACAAAATGACTGTCTTGATAATTTTCTGTACGACGCTTATTTTACGAGTTAGCAATGAATCAGGTAAGTGTTTTAGAGCACAGTTCATGATTTTTAACCAGTCGTTGTTTGGTAGAAAATCGCAATGATACACTTTTATGCCTCCATTGGCCTGAATACACGCACGACATATTTTTAATATGAAAAATTTAATGTCTTGAAAATTTTTTGTACGACGATTATCTTTGTTGTATTTTAGTAAGTAGTAGTCTGGTTTGCCAAAGTTGTCATTAAGTGTCACTTGACGTTTAGGTTAACAAGTTATTATTTTGAATAGGTGTAAGTGGTAAACTTTATAAAATTGCAAAATTTTCTACTCTTTTACTTCTTATAATGGAGTACACCTCAGAAGAGTATGCAGATATAATTTTTATCTACGGATATGCTGATGGAAATGCTCTAGCTGCTTGTCGGGAATATCAACGTAGGTTTCCCACTCGCTGTCAACCTACACCAAGGGTGTTTTCTAGATCGTTTTCAAGACTTCGGCAGTGCGGTATTGGACAACGTCCTGACGCTAGAGTTAATGATAGAAGACAACATCAACTTCAAGACGAAGAGAGAGTGGTGGATGCAGTGATGGATCAACCTTCTACAAGTACTCGGAGGATTTGTTTGGAGAACTTTACATCGGGAAGCCTTACATCCATATCATCGACAGAATGTTCATTGCCTTCTACCTGGAGATAATGTCCATCGACGAGTCTTTTGTGAATGGATGTTGGAAATGAACAATCAAAATATTTTATTCCCTAATCTAATCTTCTGATCTGACAAATCAACATTTACAAGAAATGGTATTTATAATTCTCATAATGAGCATGTCTGGCCATTGGAAAATCCACATGCAACAAGGACTCGCACATTTCGACATAGATTTTCCATTAATTTATGGTGTGGTATTTTGAACGGCTCACTGTTCATGGAAGTCCTGTCACAACGTTTAAATGGATCTTCGCACTTTGCGCTCCTAGAAAACCGTGTAGAAAACATTCTAGATGACATTCCGGTAGCAACAAGAGGTATAATGTGGTACCAGCATTACGGTGCACCAGCGCATCATAGTCGAAACGTTGTTACATGGCTACACGAACATTATAATGAAAGATGGTTTGGCAGAACTGGACCAATACATTGGCCTGCAAGATCACCGAACTTAAACCTACTTGACTTCTATCTTTGGGGTGATTTTAAGCGACTGGTCTACAGTGAACAATTAAATACACCAGAGCAGCTACAACAACTGATAAATAATGCTTTTCGTCATATTCAAGCAACATTGAATTCTTAAGATATTAAACTTTCCATATTGAAAAGATGTTGTGCGTGTATTCAGGCCAATGGAGGCATTTTTGAACATTTATTGTAATAAATAAATTACTGTAAGCCTGATAAAAGTGTATCATTGCGATTTTCTACCAAACAACGACTGGTTAAAAATCATGAACTGTGCTCTAAAACACTTACCTGATTCATTGCTAACTCGTAAAATAAGCGTCGTACAGAAAATTATCAAGAGAGTCATTTTGTTCACGAATGAAAGTAAGATTCAAGAAATGAAAAAAAAACTATCATTGGCTTACCCGTTTTTTCTTGAGGGATAACCAATGACATGTGGGTACGAGCGTCACTGCTGGATTAGCCGATTCAATTGTTATGGTAGAATACGCGCCTTCCATAACAGCCTACACATGCGAAGTTTCAGCAAAATATATGTGCTAATTTTTAAAAAATTATGAAATTTTATTTTCTGAAATTCAACTTCAACACCCTGTATCTTTTTAATGAAGCATTATAGGAAAAATTTTTATAGGACATACCCTCTCTAAAATTGTTCAAAGAACATGGGGGTTCATTTTTGGTCACCACTTATGAATCACCCTGCATATATATATATATATATATATATATATATATATATATATATATATATATATATATATATATATATATATATATATATATATATATCACACCGATAACTCAAAAAATAATGGGCTGATTTTGATAAAATTTGGCGTGTACCTTTATTTTGTAAATGGCTTGGATAAGTTCGTTAGTCAGGAAAATCGGACGAGGTTTTCCGGGAAAATTTTGAGTTTTCATTCGAAAAAAATTTTATCTCAAAAAATAGAAAAGCTATGGAACCAAATTTGGTAAGTAGATTTACGATATATAAAGTAAACTATACATTAAAATTTAGATTTCTATGTTACAAGAAAAAAAAGTTATAATAAAATATTGTGTTTCAGATCATTTCTATGAAAATTCACAACCATAACGCACTTGCTGCGTCCAGGCTTTTTATATCATAATTAGTACACTGGGGTACCATATACTCCGGTTTAAAAAATGGTTACAAAGAAAAAATAACTGCATAAATATTAGTTTAGTTTGATTAATCTAGAATATCTTCTACCTAGGAAAGGTTAAAAACATAATTTGCTAAAAGAGTTTTATTACAAGAGCTCGCAGAACAAAATTTACTTACTAAAAAGAAAATAATAATCTATGCACTTTTACATATGAAAAACAGAGTTGAATCTCAAAAATTAAAATAGTTCAGTGCTTCATTTAACTGTATATTTCGCCCTTAGTTTCAGTTGCACAAAGATGGCATTGTTGATAGGCGTGTTTGGTCCATCCTCCGGGGCAAATGCAGCATCTTCCTTTGATACTTAAAGCAGGGCTATGTGTATGTTCGTCTGTACGTCTTTTTTTATGTATGTTCACCGATATTCTCGTCAATTGTGGACCGATTAAAAAAAATATTGAAAGGGTGGTCAAGATTTGATGGTGGGCTCTCAGGTAAATCGAGAGAAATCCTCATATAATATATTAACTTAACGTTCTACTATAATACGGCACTTTGATTATATTATGGCAGTTTTCTAATACCGTACTCACTACTATATTTACACTAAAAATGGAAAAATAAACAAACTTTTATAAGAAAATTAAACAGACTTCAAAATAGGCACTGAAAGGCGCAAAATAACTGGATTACAGGTTTCACTCAAAAGACAAAAATTAATTTAAATGAAATATTATTATATGCGCTACCTACTTATCTGTTTAAAGTCGGTGCCAAGCCCGAAACACAATAATACTTAGCGATATAAACAACTTGATTAATAACGGATTATAATTCTAGTGAAATACCTAAATATGTTGTTTTCCGTCGCGTGCGCCGAGAATCCTGCGATGTGGCAGGAGTGGACCTAGCCTGTCTACCTACTACCTAACTGGTTTGGCACCGATTTCAAACAACTAAGTAGGTAGCGCATATATATTAATATTTCATTTAAATAATTTTATGTCTTTGGAATTAAACCTGTAATCCAATTATTTTTCGCTTTTTAGTGCCTATTTTGAAGTCGGTTTAATTATTTTTTTATGAAAGTTTGTTTATGACGTTTACTAAACGTAGGCTGTTTCAAAGCAACACCTCTTGAATTTTCCTTTTTATGTCTCGCACTCAAGTAGGTACGGTGTGCAGACCTTCAGGTGTTCGTCTATGAGGGACGGCGCTAAGTTTTTCAAAAACTTGTCTCGTTTAACTGGGGTGCCTGGACAGTTGCTGTTCTAAACGACTAGATAATTTAGTGCTGCTGAATTTAACATAGAATAGAATATAGTCAGATTCCAACGACGACTATTTCTCTGTACGTACGCTGTACGAACCTGACAGTTCATCACTTTTGACATATTATAGAATGTAATTATTTCTGCTTTTTTTGCATCAGCAGTGCCAAACCTATGCTATCATCGTGATATAGGGATGACAATGACAATACATTGTTGCCTTTTTGGGCACGTAGGACACTAATGTTACATCGGCTTCTCTGCGCTTTCGACTTTCTGCTCTTTTCTTTTCTTTGTTTACTCTGTCTGTTTATTTGTCCTCTAAGGCTTTTTTGACTGGTAAGCTGGTTATGTGCAATGATGGTAGCTTCTTCCTTTTTCGGTTTTCCTTGTATACAGCTACAGGCAAGGTGGGTAAACCTAGGAATGGTTTTGGACGGGATGTTCCAGCTACTGCAATATCTACTGCACTTTCGGAGTCACTGGTTGATGATCCTGCTACTCTAGTGTCTACAGTTGGTGAGAAAATGACGTGTTGGGATGATTCCGCTACTTGAATTTCCTCCAGAGTCCCTAAAGATGAACTTTATAATAACAGCGTTCTTCTCTGTCCACGTTCAACAGGTTCAATGACCTCTCTGTTGTCATTGAAGGTTCAAAATCATATTCACTAAATATTTGTGAATTGAGTGGAACTGTGCCAGTTGCTTTGAAACCTTGTACAGCATTGTTGATTGTAGCAACTTTACTGTAGGCTACATTGAATAAGCCTGCTACATCTTTAATGGTGATGTCTTGTCCTGGATTCTGTACCAAGTATTCATTACAAGCTCGACTGTAAGCTGTTTTGAAGGGGCCATAAAAAGCGATGTCTACGGGCTGCATGCGGTAACTTGTGTGAGGAGGAAAACCTAGTACTGTAATATGAATTTCTCTGCATATATTGACCGCTTGAAGAGTAACGTAGGACGAGTGGTTGTCCATTAACAGAAGAATGGGATTCTCGTTAGAAGGTCAGACCTTTTTTATCAAATGTTTCAACAATTCGATAAAAGCCTCCGCATGCATCCACCCGGACTCATTACATACAGCTGAAGAGCCCGGTGGTGCATTGCTCAAGAAATTTTGCTGCTGCATCCGTTCCCTTGGGAAAATGAAAGGGGGTGGGGGGTGGAGGACGTAGTGACCCACATCACTGAAGCAGCATGCCACACTGACGTTGGTACCCTTTTCAGCAGAATATATTTTTATAACTCGACGGCTTCCAGTTGGTCTCAAAACGTTGGGTGGCTTGGTAGAGACATCAGGGTAGCTGGTCTCATCCACATTGAAAATTTCATGAGGTTGGTAGCCTTTACGTGCCAATATTTCTTGGAAAAGATTAAAAAATGTTTCCACATCTGTTCTATTGAAAGCAGCCAATCTGGCTGGCGATGTGGCTTCCGGTTTTCTGAGAGAAAACTGGAACTTTGTCATAAATGACTTAATGAAATCTTTTCCAGCTCTCTTCGTTTCCTGATTGAAGCGGTGCGGAATGTTCAGGGTTTCTACGAAATCAAAAACTATTTTTGAAAACTCTTCTCTCGTTAAGCTAAAGGCCCTTCTGTTCACATCCTCCACATAATGCCTGAGCTTTTCCAACTGCTCATTGGTGAATGTACACCTGAATCGTCCAGCACTAATTGGAAGAGTCTAGAAAGAAAAAAATATATTCTAAAGAGAACACAACTCATTCATGATTTTGCAATGTTCAGTGTGACATTACTCCTTTGGATTGTACTCAATATCATATGTGCATACTTAGGTACATCTACTCACCTCCTCAGAATATTTTTGGCATAACGCCGCAAAGTAGCTTCAGGCAGGTTAAATTTTTTTGATGTAGCATTCACGGCCGCACCTCTTTTCACCTCCTTCACAGCTTCGGCCATTGCTTCTTTACGCCAGCTCTGCCTATTTGTCTTTCTTTGATAAGTTTTACCCATGATAATTACTGAAAATTAAACACAAAATCTTAATTTGAACTATTTATAAACAGGGCGGCTAAGATGACGAACTCTTCATCTTAGCCGCCTAGAAATTTCGTCATCTTACCCGAAATAGCACATACTTTTCTAAATTAAAATATAATATAAATGAAATGATTTTTCAAGTGAGCTCTATGAGCTCTAGCATAATTATAACATAAATTTGAGATAATACTTACTTTTAGATGAACACACTTGATTAGAAAAGCCAAATAGCTTATTTTATCTAGCACCAATACTACAATGGCACATATACAATAGATGTAACACGCCACCACACTACCAAAGTACGACAGGTTACATTTGGTTCTAGTTTGTGAGGTAAGGGGTGCTGTCATTATACTAAACAAATTGTCCAAGTAGTGCCATCTATCAACATTTTCTAAAAATTGACGATTCGTCATCTTACCCACTTCGCCGTCTTACCCTCCTTTCCCCTACCATTGTTGCATAAAAAATATTGTGATCCTAATACTCATACTCTTGTTAATAATTGCAGTCTTTGATTGTTGTATAAGCTTGTACAAATTTTCTGCCATGGATGTTAAAAAGGAGGACACAAGAGGTGTCAAAATACTTCCTATGCTAAAGTTGGAAAGAGAAAGAAATGATACAAAGTGGTGTCAAAATCGTGTGATGGCCATCAAACGCATGCAACGACAACCGTCATTTAAATATAGTGGACAACACTGAAAAGAACTTAAGACTGTTGTGTACGATAAGTACACTTGGAGGAGACCCAAATCACCACAACATATATTTCAGAGACCTTTTCGTTGACAATGTCAACATCTTCAGAGGAAGAAAATTCTAACATAAAAAACTAGATCCCGTATATTTATATCGCGTCAAGGTAAACGAACTAGTCCGAAGTAGAGTTGTCGTCCAAGAACAATCGTTTGTTTATTGCGAAGTGAAACTACAGGTAGACCTGCTTTAATCTTCTGGTCGACAAATTTATGACCCTTATCTAATATAGGTTTAAAAGGACCAGAGTTATTTAAAGAATCAGCACGTTCCTTTCGATCTAGAAATTTACTATGTGGATATTGGTTCATGCCGATAATCAGATCTGATGAGATAAACAACATCAACTCAACTCATCTTTTTGAAAAATAGCAAACTAAAAACCCAGATGTCTGTCTCACCATGTTAACTCTAACAAAATATAAATAATTCAAATAAAATACTACATAAAAACTATATTTATATTGATTTTAATGCTACGTTAAAGTATTTATATTGACTACATAGATATAACAAACCGAACAGGTCTTTAAGTCGAGACAAACATAGAGATTAATATATGTATAAACCGGTCGAGTTATTGACAATAATTTATTATTCTACCAGACCAATTAGGAGTATTTAAGCGGTCAAATGCAAAGAGGAAATAAAGGGCTTGAAATTACAGGTGCCGCACGATTTAATGAAGTTTTGTTCTTAATAGACCTTAATATAAAAATACTTTCTAATGAATCAAGCATAGTTTGATGTCTAACATTTTTGACAAGTTTCAAATTTTCTTTGTCAATGTGGTGGTTATTATCCCATATATGTTGTGCCACACATGATTTGTCCACCGTACCATATCGCAACTGTGCGAGATGTGCACGAAATCTGGTGGCTATGTTTCTCCTAGTTTGGCCCACGTATTTAAGATCACAATCTTTGCAGCTAATCTCATAAATTCCGGACATTTCAGTGACTTTGTCTTTGTCTTTGGTATTACCCAACAAATTTTTTAAATTAATTTTCGTCGAAAACGTCAAATGTAAATCGGCTTTCTTAAAAATACTTTCCAAACCCTTTGTGATTCGTGGTTCATAAAATAAACACAAAATTTTTTTCTCTATTGTATCATTCTTAAATGTCGTACATTCAGATATCACCTTCTTTGTTGTGTGTTTGTTAACTAATTTGTCTATTAAACCATCCGAGTAACCGTTATAACTCGCCACATTTTTATGTATTTTAATTCTGTATTAAATCTGTTTTTACTCAACGGAAATTTGATCTATCTATTTACTAATAAATTTAAACTAGCCGTTTTTGTGCAAACGTATGATGTGAGTTGTTAGGAATATAACTAATAGTAGCCGTTTCCTTCCTATAGACATCGAATTCAAGCGAGCCATTATTTTTATTTTTAATAACTAGTACATCTAGGAACCAAAGTTTATTGTTGATTTCTATTTCGTGGGTAAATTTTATTGAATCAAATTGACTATTTAGTTTTTCAGTAAATTCTTCTACCTTACATGTGTCTGTGTCAAACACTGCAACTGTGTGTGTACACATACTGTTGTGTAGGCTTCCGAACACTAGAGTAGTGGAAGTTGATGAAAACCCGGAACTTAATGAACAGATGATTCAAGGTGATAAAACTTCTGAAGAACCAGATTTACATAAAATAACTTCCTAGGAAGCAGAAACAGAACTCTCTGAACAATGTCAATTTTCCGAACAATTGCTCAAGCCTCCAAATAGAAAAAAGCTTTCAGAAAAGGAAAATTATTTAGAAGATAAACCTTTCTCGTCAGACTACTCAACAATAGATCCGGACTACACAAATAGTAGTGATGATTCTAGTTCAAGTTTACCTTCAAGCACCAAAAAGGGGGCCGTTTTAACACCCACGCATAAAAATGTAGGTCATGCTCATGTAAGTGAAGAACCATCTTTATGCCTAGAAAAGGTTAATCCTTTGCCAGTCTTACAGCCAGATAGATTAAAGCTAGGCATAAGGACAAAATGCAGAAAGGACAGGGAGGCGCCATCAAGTTGGTAAAGAAGTAGAGCAAAAGTACTCAGAAATAATGGAAAAGCGTACATGATACTAGTAAACTAGTATCTGAGATAAAAAATAAATGCCCTGTAGTGACGCGTGCACTTAAAAATATGCCTTTAAATTTTCGAAATTAGAACAGACTTTTTTCCAAATATTGGAACCTGGCCGTCAATGCAAAATAGAAAGCTTCCATATCAACCCAGCTGAAAGAAGTTAATCCTAAATATTCATATTCGCAGCTAATTGATGGCAGACGGAAACGCAATAGCAACAACGTTTTTTTATTTAATAAAGGATGATTACAAAATTATACTGTGCAAACTGTTTTTCATGTCAATGTTTGGGATCATGAACCGTTGCATTCGTAATGTGATGCGTGAGAAAAATCTCTGGACGCAGCAAGTGCGTTATGGTAGCGAATTTTCTTTAAAATATTTTTAATAGCAAATGTATTTCTTTGATGAAAGCAGGCATCAAACTTGGTTGCCTATATAGTAGAAACAATGTACCATATTTTATTGAAATAAATTTATTGTTTGAAAATATATAAACATTTTTCAAAAGTCTAGATGCACCAAATGTGTCATGGAAGTGAATTTCCATAAAAATGTTTTTAATAGCAAATGCGAGCGAGCAGGCATCAATCTGATTACCGGTATAGCCTATGTAGAAGAAACAGTGTACTATATTTTATCAAAATTACTTATGGTTTGAAAATATACAACAATTTTCCGAAAATAAACTTAAAGGTTTTCTATCCAACAAAGCTTACGTTAATAGCAAATTGAATTATTGAAATTTGAAGGATTTAATGAACATTCGGTAAATTTGCAGATTAGCTCCCGAACGCTTTTCAACAAATTGTTTTCAGAAACATTACTAGGACCCCACCTGGATGCACAAACTACAAGAAAAATTTCTTGTTCACACCCCCCGAATAAGTTATGGGACTGGGAGTGAATAGCGGTGGTGTGCGGGGTAGGCAGGGTTTAAGGGGGATATGGCTTCAAGATGTGAAAAAGACAACTTTCAATCCCGCTTTATTCGAATTTTCTGCTCATATTTTCTTTTTACTACGTACCCCGCTTAGCACCCCTACTCACTCCTGGTCTCATAACTTCCTTGGGGGGTGTGAACCAGAATTTTTATCTTGGGGTTTGTGGATCCATGGGGGGAGGGGTGATGGGAGGTGGATGCAGGTTTCTGTAAACAGTTTTTTGAAAAACGTTCCGGAACTAAACTGCAAATTTACCGAAAATTCGCTACCGAAACGCACTTACTGCGTCCAGATTTTTTTTTCTTACAAACGCATAATATTTCGATAAAAAATGCAAAAATGCATTAACGAATTTGTTCTACGAAAATTAGCTTAAAAAAATTATACACCCCTACTCACTCCTGGTCCGGTAACTTCCTTGGGGAGTGTGAACAAGACATTTTCCTTGGGGTTTGTGGATCCAGGGGGGTGGGGGCCTAGGCAGGTTTCTGAAAGCAGTTTTTTGAAAAGCGTTCGGGAGATAAACTGCAAATTTACCGAAAATTCGCTACCGAAACGCACTTACTGCGTCCAGATTTTTTCTTACAAACGCATCATATTTCGATAAAAATTCAAAAATGCATTAATGAATTTGTTCTAGGAAAATTAGCTAAAAAAAATTATACACCCCTACTCACTCCTGGTCCCGTAACTTCCTTGGGGAGTGTGAACAAGAAATTTTCCTTGGGGTTTGTGGATCCAGGGGGGTGGGGGCCTAGGCAGGTTTCTGAAAGCAGTTTTTTAAAAAGCGTTCGGGAGCTAAACTGCAAATTTACCGAAAATTCGCTACCAAAACGCACTTCCTGCGTCCAGATTTTTTTCTTACAAACGCATCATATTTCGACAAAAATGCAAAAATGCATTAACGAATTTGTTCTATGAAATTTAGCTAAAAAAAATTATGCACCCCTACTAACTCCTGGTCCCGTAACTTCCTTGGGGGGTGTGAACAAGAAATTTTTCTTGGGGTTTGTGGATTCAGGGGGGCCCTAGGCAGGTTTCTGAAAACAGTTCTTTGAAAAGAGTTCGGAAGCTAAACTGCAAATTTACCGAAAATTCGCTACCAAAACGCACTGACTGCGTCCAGTTTTTTTTCTTACAAACACATCATATTTCGATAAAAAATGGAAAAATGCATTAACGAATTTGTTCTACGAAATTAGCTAAAAAAATTATGCACCCCTACTCACTCCTGGTCCCGTAACGTCCTTGGTGAGTGCAAATAAGAATTTTTTCTTGGGGTTTGTGGATCAGGGGGGGGGGGGGGCTAGGCGGGTTTTTGAAAACAGTGTTTTGAAAAGCGTTCGGGAGCTAAACTGCAAATTTTCAGAAAGTTCGCTACCAAAACGCACTCACTGCGTCTAGATCTTTTTCTTACAAACGCATCATATTTCGATAAAAAATTCAAAAATGCATTAACGAATTTGTTCTACGAAAATTAGCTGAAAAAAAATATACAACCCTACTCACTCCTGGTCCCGTAACTTCCTTGGGGAGTGTAAACAAGAAATGTTTTAGGGGAATGGAGGTGCTGTGCGGAGTAGGGAGGGTTTAGAGGGGATATGGCTTCAAGATGTGAAAAAGACAACTTTCAAGCCCGTTTTATTCGCATTTTCTGCTCATATTTCCTTTTTACTATCCACCCCGCCCAGCACCCCTATTCACTCCTGGGCCCGTAACTACCTTGGGGGGTGTGAACAAGAAATTTTTCTTGGGTTTTGTGGACCCAGGGGGGGGGCTAGGCATGTTTCTGAAAAGAGTTTTTTGAAAAACGTTCGGGACCTTAACGCAAATTTACCGAAAATTCGCTACCAAAACGCACTTACT
The DNA here is from genome assembly GCA_964006375.1 of Tillus elongatus. Lineage (NCBI taxonomy): Eukaryota > Metazoa > Arthropoda > Insecta > Coleoptera > Cleridae > Tillus > Tillus elongatus. The sequence goes on from OZ023268.1 coordinate 94,829,585, forward strand.
GCGTACAGATTTTTTTTCTTATAAACGCATCATATTTCGATAAAAAATGCAACAATTCATTAACAAATTTGTTCTGCGATAATTAGCTAAAAAAAATTATGAACCGTTAAACCATAAACTTCACTAAACCTACAAATAAATATCCAAAACGCCACCAAACTTAACTAAACTGACAGCCAAAGCATCAGAAAAAGGGTCTATTTGAAATGGATATTCTGTAAATATTTTAGTAAAATGAAGGGCAATGACGGTTGAATCTGAAACTTAAGGGTTTGCAGAATACTCTTCTTGTAAGATTTTCTTTTCACAAACGGTATTTGTTTCACATTCTTTGCCTAAACATTGCCAATTTTGACGTTTAAAATTGCGAGTTTGACGTTTGGGGGAAACTCCAAAATTTGTTGGTTCAACTGCCCATTACTTCTTTGTCTTTAAAGCTAGGGACCTAAATTTTGGTACAGAGTTCACTCTTTTCAATACAAACACGCGTACCAAATTTGGTTGCCCTTACTTTGTTATTTCCGGAGATATGAATTTTTTTATTAGGAAAACACCAAATTTTCCAGGAAAACCTGGTCCTATTTTCCTGGCTAACGAACTTATCCAAGCCATTTGCAAAAGGAAGGTACTCTGCAAATTTTATTAAGATCGGTCCGTTATTTTTTGAGTTATCGGTCGGAGATATATATATATATATATATATATATATATATATATATATATATATATATATATATATATATATATATATATATATATATACACACATATCTCCCCATAAGCGAATTTTTTTATTAATTCGCTAAAAAGAAGGAAATTTCACAGGATTCCTTGGAAAGCACGAAAAACAGAGATACTTGTCGGAAGAACTGAAGACAGACATACGGACTCACATCGCATCAATTCCCAAAATTGAAAGTCACGATATACCAGAGACATAGTTAAAAACGATATATTTACTGTGGGAAGACCATTGTGGGTCTCTACCGCGATTACAAAAAGTATTGCGAAGTAGCAAGAAAACATGTCGCTAGTTTATCCATGTACAGACACATTTAATTACGATTTCACTTTATATTTTTTTGTTCCCAGTGTGTTGTATATGAAAATTAAAATACTGATGAAATAAAATCCATTGAAGAAGCTTGTTTGTCACGTCAAACAGAATAAAAGTTGACTCGAGAAACGAAAAATGAAACTAAGGAGATGATTAATGAAAAATCAGGTAGCCTGCTTTGATCTGCAAGCTAGATTGCCAACTTCAAGAGGATATGTCTCCCATTTTTCCGAAAGATGTTAAAAGGTCACGAAATTCTTAACCCCATTTGTACGACATAACAATTTATTGTTAGTTAGAATGGCTAAGATAGCACGAGCTCCATACCAAGTTTTCGAAATGAGCTATAATTCTTTTTTTTATTTGAAAAAATTAGCGACACAGGTATATTTCAATTTTAGCAGAAACATCTCAGGGAACTCATAAGATTTACGATGTGTCTGTATTCCAGGTTGAAAAAGAAAACCTTGATAAATTCTACTACAGTTTATCGTATAGCGACTGTGAGAAATACGCGAACACCTGCAAGTACATTTCACAATGTTGAACTAGAATCAGCCTACGATTCTCTACCAATATAAAGTGACAAATATAAAGACCTAATGTTATTGTTGCAGGATAAATCCATTAAACCTTGTTATAAGCATTTTTATTACAGTCTCAAAGTAGCAAGTGAGTAGCCCTTTTTTTTTAAATTTATTTTTGAATCCGAGATGTTAACTTGTACAATTATGTTTATTTTATTTATTTTTTGAGAAGTTCTTGTTTTGTCGACGATATTTTTGTTTATTAAATGCGTCTTAATAATATTGACAGTTTGAAACCAATTTACAGATGTTATTTCCTATTTTGTTAATTTGCAACTAAACTAATGCGGTTTTGCACTGTGTGCGGGAGAACAAGAGGGGGGACTACACCAACAAGCGGATCCTCATAGCCACAGACAGCCAGGCCCCAAGTAGCCCACGGGTAAATTCCAAGCTGGTAAGTGAGTGCAGAGACGAGACGAGTGACCTGGCTGGGCAGAATGAGGTCACCCTCATCTGCGTGCCGGGTCACTCGGGGGTCAAAGGCAATGAAGAAGCTGACAGTCTCACGAAGAGAGGGTCAGCAGAACCATTTATGGGACCAGAACCGGGTCTAGGCGTGATAAAGAGCACGGCTAGTGGAGCCATTAAGTCCTGGGTCAGAGACGAACACAAAGTGTACTGGGCAGATTGTACAGGGATCAAACATGGGAAGTCAGTAATTGACGAACCCAGTTCAAAGAGAGCTGTGGAGCTGCCAAATCTTAGCAGATAACAGCTCAGAAACATAACAGGTCTCTTGACGGAACAGATGGGCGTCAAGAAAAACCTGCATAAAATGGGGCGGTTTGAGGGGAACCTCGCATGCAGACTCTGCGGCGAGTGGGAGGAATCAGCACAGCACATCTTGTGTGAGTGTAATGCTCTGGACTGCAAAAGACAACTGATCTACGGTCAGTCTAGACCGGAGACAGAGCAATATAAAACTTCACCCTACCAATCCTGTGCAGACTAGTTCAAGGCACAGTGATTTTGGAATGGGTGGCGTAGAAGACTAAGGGCATGCACAATCAGCCAAAGGCTGCAGTGCTGTCGGGGCGGCAAAGACGCGGACGAGCCCTGAGGGAGAGAAAGAAATGTGATTTTGCTCAATATTATCTTGATTTTATAAATAAATTTAAAAGGTTCCTGGTTTGGTAATTAAATAAGATAGTATGTTTTGCTTAATATTGACTCAAGTTTCTAAGGAAAGTTACAAATTTCAATTTATCAGTAGTTTATACTTTGTTACTTTTGATAAGGCTAGTATGTTTTTGTTCAATATTGACATAGAATGGAATGCTACTTTGGTTACAATTAATTAGCTCTTTAATAAATCCATTATTTAGAGAAGATCAATTTTTATTCAGCTCAGTCATGTAAGATATGGCTGTACTAACTCAAAAGTTTGCAATCTTTGTTACCTCGAAACGGCACAAGTCAATTTTTTTGTTAAATATGAGTTAAATTAAATAAAAAATTTAATAATCATCATCCAATACATATAAAAAATTGAAGTAACTATCAAATTTAATGTTTGTGCTTCTAAAACAATTCAAATAATTGATCATAAATTTTAAAACTGTGATTCTGAAATTAGTAGATTTTTAGTTGCCATTTTGGCAGGCAGTGAGCGAAATGTTTGTCATGTCTCGTTTAGTCGTTATATATTATGCAACGAGACGGCATTGGTATCACCGTCTAAAGCATTTGGTGTATAGGTTACCTATTTCATTGTATTAAATGATAAATTAAGCAAGCTATTTGCTAGCTGTGTTGACAGTTCTGTCAAAACGAAATGAGTGACAAGTCGTAAGTTAAAAACTATTTTTTATTTTATTTTCAATCAGCATCTACAATAAATTGCCTAGTTGTCCTTTGCTGGCGATACATGTACTCCTTGGTCATAGAATGTGCGCTAAACATCTCCCTGCTTCTCCTAAGTCTTGCGTCTGGAGGTCCCCAGATAGAACTCGGCTTAAGAAGTGCTGCACACTTTTTATGGTGTCGATAGCGACACAAATAATATATCATGTAAACCAGTGGAAAGAACGTACATATCGCTAAAGATGTTACTAAGAGTACCAAAAACCAGATATCCTCTTCTTGAAATATAGTTTCTATCCTACGTCCCCAAGTCATTGTCGAAATATAAACCAAAATCCCAGATACCACCGGACTAGCATACCAACAGCTTTTCCAAAAAGCAGAGGGGCGAAAACCAAGCATGAAGTGGATATCATCGATTAAATTGTGTGTTCCATAGATAAAGCTGATGATCACGGTCTCATACAGAATCACTAGTATTGTACATGAATTGTTAAAGAACGTCATTCTCGTCTCATACCTCTCCAAACTTTTCTTTGTGAAATATATGAACGAAAGTAAAAGATCTACTAAAACTGCTACGAATGAACATAAATCTGAATAATGCTTGAGTTTAGGGAAGAGTTCATAAACGCCTGAAAGGCATGCGTGAAGAATAAGTACCTTTGTCCTTGTATTAATAATATACAGTGAGAGAAAATATGCACCACACCATAGCTGTGGGAACCAAGGCCATGTTTTAAATACTAAGCTCAATCGTCTGAAAAATAGTCCTGATTTAAAGTTATAGACATCTTCTGGGTTTATATTGCTGTTGTAACTAAAAATTGCTAGCATATTCGTACATAGCATGGCAAACAATGCAGCAATGACAAAATCCAGCGTATAAACGCCCACTGTTGCCATGTGTATTGGCGTCCTAAAATCAGCACTTTCTGAACCAAAAAGTATATTACCTCCAAGGCCCACATTAGTTCCAGAAAGCGTTCGTCTCACTATGTGTCCCCACATTGTAAAATTGGCCAGTTTATTTGGTTTTGGTATATAAAACAGGCTAAGAGCTCTTTCTGTGCCTCTCAGCACCACTGTTGTGAGAAAAAGTAGTAACTGGAGTACGTGAGGGACTATTGCCAACACTGGCACAAAGAATTCAATACTTCTAATCCCTTTTCTTAACATGATGAAAAGAAATGACGACGTTGTCAATGAGTACAACATCCTTTTTACGCTAGCTTTTGAAGTACTAAATACAGGCACATCAACTGATACTATTTGGCTCCAATAATGTTCAGCACTATTTTCCCAGACGAGGCTGTCGCAATAGGACTGGTTGAAATTTAAATTACATCGCATCCTGGAAGTTGTATTTTGCTCGAATACGAAACAGTTTTCTTGAGCCCAGGTTCCCTCGCAATCGAACCATGGTATCACCGGTTGTAAACTGCCTACGAAATATTCTAATATCACAATGTTGAGAAGGTTAAAGTGCAAAGTACATATCGCCAACAAATACAAACAAGTCAGTCCTAGTCCTCTGAAAGGAGGAGACAAGCTCCATACTTTAATATAAGAACATCTTGAGAACTGTCCTGAAAATAAAATTATACGTTAACTTAAATACATGGATCGCATACAAAGAACTACATACCTATAGCCATTTCGATGAATCCCACTGGTATTATAAAAAATGCGAAACTAGCGAAAGCTGGAATGAGGCCTATGATACCGAAGTCCAACATAATGGTTGAAAATTCCATGAAGTCGTTAAGGCCGACTGCCCAGCACAGCAAACCCATGTAGTACTTGTATCTCTTTTGCCATTTGGTCACGTATGTAACATCGTCACGCCTAAAACTTTTGAGTAACCTCTTCATATTAAACTATTTTCTATGTGCTTTTTTTGCTGATAAGGAATGATTACTTTTAAAATATTTTATTAAAATGTGTATCAACATAAACAAGTGTTTTAGTTTACCAAGGAAACCAGTGCTTTTGTTATATCATAAGGATGCTGATCTAGGGTTAATTTAAACTTCTTAAAATGTATCAGAGGAAAGTACCCAAATATCGGATAGCATTTACGATTACACTTATGACAATGCTAATATGCATCATACACTCTTCACCTTCCCATAATATCTTTACCAATGAATCGCCGTAATGGGCATCTGCAGTTAGAAAAATAATATGTCACAGAATGAAAATAAGAATATATTGCCTCAGGAGTACTGAATTCTGACATTCTCAAATGAGTCTTTTGCGCATAACTCTACTTTCAAATAGTTTCCCAAAATGTTCAGACTTTTCATATAGTCTATTATCTTTTTTGGGTTATTTTACGTGTTTCCTGGGGTTTTAGTTTCACCCCACCAATTTATTTGAGCTGTTTGCAGAACTGAGCCATGCAATCGCATAGTAAATGTTCTGTTGTTTTTGCTGCTTTAGTGCACTATCTGCAACTTTTACTTCCCGCCTTACCCATCTTCTTAAAATGATACCTTATACCTACCACAGACACATTCTGAGAATATACCAGAAATGTTTAGAAAGAATATTCAAACATCCCCGGAACATTCTCACAAGGTACAATATATATTCATAGAAGATTCTATGAACATGAGAATGGGACATATTCTGTCATCCTAAAAAGGTTCTTAGAATGTTATTTATAATATTCTCAGGAGCTTCCAGTATCTTCTGAAAATGTTCCACGAACATTCGATGAATCTTCTCAAAATGTTCATACATATACTCTTGGGAATTGGGAACATTGCGTTTTTAAAAAAGACATATAGGGTATTTCGCATAAGAAACGACACATAGCGGGGGCATGTAGGGGAACCTAAAATATGGTGATTTAGCGCAAATTACTCCTATACTAAAGTGCATCCCTGAGAAGTTATAGGCCTTCAAAGTGGGGTTTTCAATTTCGAAAAAAAATCAATATCACTAATTCTTCAACCTAAAAAAAAAACACATTTGGTACACGTTTTGGGTGTACGAAGAGCATTAATCGTTGGTGAGAAGAGTTCAATTGAAGCATTGCAAAAGGTTGGATAGTGGTGATGCACCCATAAAATGTGACAGAATTTTTTAACCTATTGGCGGATCTAAAAAAATATTATTTTATTTTAAGGGGAAGTAAATTATAAAACTTTTTTATTCTTGTTATTTTTCAAAAAACTTTTGTCGTTTTTAAGAAAAACCCGAATAACTAAAGACACATATATTATCAATGTTACTTAAAATCATCAAAAATTCAATAGATGCCTGTGAAATTATCATGTTGAAGAATTTCTATAACTTATCGATAGCAATTTTTTATTTCTGTTGTTTGAGTTGTCTGTTTTCTAATAAATTATCCTTGATCACACTTTTTTCCTGATTGTCAAATATGACCTATACATAAGTTTATTGGCAAATATTTAATTTTCGATGATTTTTAGTATGATAGATAAAATATGTTTCTTTACTTATTCGTGTTTTTCTTGAAAACAACAAGGTTTTTTTGAAAATAACAGGAGCAACAAAGTTTTAGAGTTAAATTCCTCATAAAATGAAATATTTTCTTAAATCCACCAATCTGTTAGTAATTGTGACATTTTAAGGGTGCATCGCCCCTAATCAACCCTTTCAAATGCCTTAATTGAACTCTACTTACCATTGATTAGCTCTTGGTATACTCAAAACGGGTACTAAGTTTGGTTTTTCTAAGTTAAAAGTATTACAGATATTGATTTTTTTTTTGAAATCCCACTTTGAAGGCATATAACTTCTTAGGGGTGCAACTTAATATAGGGGTAAGTTGCGTTAAATCACCATATTTTACGTTTACCTACATGCCCCTGTCCTGTCTTGGTTCTTATGCGAAACACCCTGTATACATTTTTGAATGATACAGAAATTAAGAAAATGCAAATATTGGATTTATCTTCAAAATTTACTGATTTTCCACCATTTAACTGGCCTCTTATATATTTTCGTATAAGAAAGCCCAACAGGCTAGAATTAGAACTTCAATCACTCACCCTCGTGTAGGTTACCATATTGTTCCAGTGGCTACACACACCTGTAAAATTAAGTTCAGATACGTAATAAGTCAACAATTTGAGTATTGCACATTTATTCAGATTAAGTATGTACTTATAACAAATACAAAGAAATCTCTGAATAAAATATTAATAAAACAATTAAAATTTCAATAACATAAAAATCAAATAAATAAAGATACAGTTCATGAAGTTGCCAGAAAATTTAATAGCCAAACACAGTTTCCGAAATGAATAATCGTGGTTACCCCACTGAAGTAACTCGAAATTTGGCTAGACTATTGATCCTAGAGGCTTTCAGTTTGGCATTAAAGGAATTGCATTACACAATAGTACTTACACTTTTATAGAATGCAACTAAATTGGACAAAACATGCCACAAAATCACACTCACTTGCATTTACACAAACCTACAACTGAAAGGCATCGATCAGATCTTTTGACCCTTCCGTTGTATTGTTGCTTTCTACTCTGCTCACGAGGACTTGATTTTTACTTCTAAAGCTATTTCCATATCCACACGCTTGTCACCAACAGCTTGCATATTCCGGTTGTAAAGGCATAATTTGGCAAAGTGATTCCGTATCTGATAAATTGCAAGTTTTATTGTATATTCATCTTCCCACCATGTGTTTAGGTTCACATTTTCTGCACTTTATAGTGATACTTCTTACAGCATTAACTTCTTTTACAGGAGTAAAAAGCCCGAGATGTTGCTTAGACAATTCTATAGATTTGCAGTATTCTTGCACTTTTACAGTCCATCCACATAAAACGATGGTAGTGGTTTATATTGCATGACTTAGGTACTATTGAACATAACACAATTCTTAATTATATATTATAAAATGTAAGTGTACCTAATTCGTAAGGTGATCCAGTCTCAAGCAAAATTGGGGAACCCATCGTCAGGGACAACTACAGGAGATGCTTTAAAACTTTTCTTCACTGGGTGCGTGTTAGATAACCTGAGACCATGTTTTAATTGATTCTGTACTCTGGATCTATGTTTGAAATTACACTCTGTTCACGTCACATTATTATTTTTAATTAATTATGTTAGAATAGAACGTTATACAACATTGCCCACAGACCATTCATTTTGACATTAATTTTCATTTACGTTTAGACATCTAGCGGCCATCTTGCCATTTGCCATCTTCATCTTCCCGTCCCGTCGGCATCGACATACGCTCTATGCTTAAAGAATGAATTGCCTAAATATACAATGTGTTTGCCATAGACAGGTAACAGAATCAAACATGCAAAATAGTTACTTTAATTCTCACCACTATACCGCAATCATCATCTATCTTTTTCATTAAATTTTAAAGTTATGTAATATTATAAGGACATCTCAAGCACATTCTAAGTGAATATTCGGAATAATAATCTATTCAAATATTCTCAGTATATCGATGAAGAATTTTCTTAGGATGTGATTGAATGAATCTACTCAGAGTATGCAAGATTGAAGTTTGAAATTCCATAAATGTTATAGAACATTCCGAAACAAATATTCTGAAACACATTGTGAGAACATTCTGAGAATATCTTGTGCTGTATGGGTAGGGGAGTGTCTAGTGAAAAGTCCTGCGATTATTTTCAACAATGTATAACTTAAACAAATGAGAACATGTACAATAAACAAACAAGCCGTGTTCAATGAGAATTCACTCACCCTTTATTCCAGAAAACACTGTCAACAACACTGGACTTACTGAACACAAGCACGTTAAACGGTACAATGGCTAATGTATTCTATATTAAACTAGATGGATGACAAAAACGTTCCCGAGAAGGTGTCTTCGAACTAATTATCAATTGTGTAAATAACTGCAGTATGAATAGAGCGAGGCCCTGCAATCTAAGAGATATATATTGTAACTCCACACTCCCCTTACGTCTATCTTTAAGTAAACATTTTAAACGTGATTCGATCGTCCAGACACCTAAATTTTAATGGGACCATACCCTTACTGTGAAACTTGTTCACATAACGACGTGTATATTTAATACCTACAGAGAATTTTCATAATCAAATAGCGTTGTGAGCATGGTGAGAAAATACATTTCTTACAATATATATATATATATATATATATATATATATATATATATATATATATATATATATATATATATATATATATATATAACAAACTGAAAAAGGCAATAACATATTACGATATATATGTCATACCGCCTGGGGGGCAGACCCCAGCGTTTGTATTACTTTTTATAAAGCCTTTGTGAGGTCTGTAATTGACTATGGTTCAATATTATATGGCAATGCAACAAAATGCCACCTAAATAAGCTACAGGTTATCCAGAATAAATGTTTGAGACTGTGCATTGGTGCGCTTAGGAGCACCCCTGTCACAAATCTTTTGGCAGAGTGTTGCGAATTGCCTCTTAAACTAAGACGTGAACAACTCGCGTTGAAATTTGTATTAAGGTTAGTTTGTGAGTGGTCCATATCGGTCCCTCCACAAATTTGTATTAAAAACAGTATCTAAAAATGATTATATTACCAATAAATTACATAAGGGTTTAATACAAGATCTTGTTTCTGTTCACTGGATACGAAAACCGAGCCAGTTAATTGTCGGTGCTTACGGTGGGGTTGCCCCCATCAGGACAAGTTTTTACAGTAGTTCCATAGATCCTATCTACAGCTTTGATTTCCGACTGCTACGTAATATTCGTATAATATACCTACCAGATTACTCAGAATACCACATTTCTCTTCGCAACCATATGTTTGTAGTAGCTGAAATGTTTCCGAATACACTCCATATATACACAGATGCATCAAAGCAAAAAGTAGGTACTGGTTGCGCTTTCTATGTACCGGAAAAACAACACAAACAACTTACCAAATTAAACAGTACATTATCTATATATTCGGCTGAGACAATAGCTTTGATCGAAGCCATAGGATATATTAAACTACATACCATTAAAAAAGTGGTCATATTTACAGATAGCAAAAGTTGTTTGAATAAAATACAAAACATTACACCAACATCAAAATGCAACTTACTAATATCTAAATTAATCTGTGATATCCTGGAGTTAATGTCAAGAAATGTAGAGCTTTCTTTGGTGTGGGTCAAGGCTCATTGTGGCATCGACAATAACGAGGAGGTTGATAATCTAGCAAAACGCGCTACAAGTGAAGGCACTGATAAAAGTTACCTGTGTCCAGTCTCCGACATTTATTCTAATTTAAATCAGACAATAATTTTGAAAAAATGGGTACACCAGTATAAGAATGACGACAAAGGTGAATATTATAAAAAATTACAACCACTTCCCCCAACTAAGCCTTGGTTTAACACAACCGATCTGAGTAGACCCTTAGTAGTTAACATCTGTAGGCTTAGATTTGCACACTCATTAGTACCTCAATATTTGTTTAAAATTGGAATAAGAGAAACTCCTTTATGCGAATGTGGGGAGGTTGGTGATCCAGAACATATGCTATTTGCTTGCACAATACCCTCCAAATATATTTATATTCAAAATTTTTTGAACGAAATAATTAGGCTTGATATTGTTTCTTCTCCGTTTAACCTGTCATATTTGTTAGAGACAAAAAACGTACATGTATATACAAAAATCTATCTACATGCAAAAAGACTTGAGCTACAACTGTAACGTTAGTTTATACATATATTATAGTCTATAGATTTTATAAACTTGTGTGAGAGTGATTATCTAAATATGCGTGTGGGTGGCACGAAGTATGGATGTAAGTATACTTGAGTTTTCTAGCTTTAAATCTCCTATTGTCTTTCCTTGTGTTTTCCCCTTTTCTCCTGTGGTCTTCTAGTTTATGTACAAAGTTGTCTTGATCGACCCCAAGACATGAAGATATGTGTCCCAGTTACTATCCTTATAGATTCTAATTTTAGCAATATCTAAACAGTTAATTTATAGATATGTACAAAACTGTGTGATTGATTGTGCAATATAGTAGGCTTATTAACTTAAATATAAAAAAAATGTAATAAATATATAGACTAAGACAAACATTATAATTAAATTATAGCTAATGGTTATATACAAAGTGATCCGAATAATACTTACAGACGCTATATATCTTTTAGATATTAGCTCACGCGTAATTAATCAGGGACAGATCAAATGAGGAAGAAAGCTATAATCACGGAAAAATGTGCGAATGGCAACCAGCCGCAGCCATGTCATCCTTCAAAATACAATACAATATATATATATATATATATATATATATATATATATATATATATATATATATATATATATATATATATATATATATATATATATATTACACGGATACCTCAGAAAATAATAGGCAGCCTTTGATCATATCACAGGTTTATATTATAGAATGTGAATTACATACGAAAATTTATATACATATTAGGTATATATGTAATTATGAACTGTTTAGCAAATTTTCGTGTAAAAAAGATTAGGTAAAATTATTCTTGTTTTTGAACAAATAATTTTTGGACGATTTTTTGGGAAGTGTTGGTAATAATAAATGTAAAAGTTATTGTAAAAAAATAATTATTTCTCATTTTTGTAAAATAATTGTTTAGCAAATTTTCGTAAAAAACATAATTCTCGTGTAACATTACTTTAACCAGTTTTATTAAAGAAAATGTCTGGACGCAACAAATGCGTTATGTAAGTGAATTTTCAATAAAATGTTTTTAATAGCACTTATATCTCTTTAATGCGGGCAGGCATCGATTTGGTTATCAGTATAACCTATATATTAGAAACAATGGACCATATTTTATCAAAATAACTTATTGTTTGAAAATGTACAAACATTTTTCGAAAATGAACTTAAAATGTTTCCGAGAAAACTGGTTTCCTAGCCAACGAACCTTAGATTAATAGCAAATTGAGTTATTTTAATTTGGAGCATTTAATGAAAATTCGCTACCAAAACGCACTTATTGCGTTTCGATTTTTATTTTCTTACAAACATGCATCATATTTCGATGAAAAATGCAATAATATAAGGGGATGTTAGAAAAAAAATTTGTAGGTATCACCAGCGACTTATGGGTCACCTGTGATTGTCAAAATAATTTTATAAGATGTGGCTAAATACACCCCATAATTAACGTATTTTTCTGGTATCTCGTATAACAATTATATTAAGCTTTATCGATAAATGCGTCACCCTGTATATATGTAAACAAATAAAAACTGAAACCCAACCCGGATATGGATTCTAGGCGGCCTAGTTTGCACTCATTTGAAGAAATCTTTTTAAAATTCAAAAGTCGGGGAATCATCATTAACGAATTTTTTCTACGAAAATTAGCTAAAAATAGATCGTTAAACCATAAACTTTACTAAAACTACTGCCAAAGCATCGCAGAAAGGGTTTATTTGAAATAAATTTTCTGCAAATATTTTAGTTAAATGCAGGACAATGCGGTTGAAGCCGAAACTTAAGGGTTTGAAGAACACACTTTTTGCGACATTTTTTTTACATAACTCGTTATCATTTCAGGTTCTTTGCCTAAATGTTGCCAATTATAACGTTTCAAATAGCGACTTTGACGTTTGGAGGAAGACCCCATTTTTTAAATTACCTATAACTTTTTTGTCTTTTAACTTACAGATCTAAATTTTGGTAGTTCCCTTCTTATAATACAAACACGGGTACCCTTACCTTGTTATTTCCGGTATATAAAAAATTTTCAAACAAAACACAAAATTTGCTCAATATCGCCTAATTATTTTTTGAGTTATCGGTGTGGTATATATATATATATATATATATATATATATATATATATATATATATATATATATGTGTGTGTGTGTGTGTGTGTGTGTGTGTGTGTGTGTGTGTGTGTATGTGTGTGTTTGGAAACATTTCCTCGGTCTTTAATGTGAGATATACTTGGTTCTCGGGTTGAACCGCGTCCAGGATTTATGAAAACTCGACGTTTCGGCTCCTGTTTTGGAGCCATGTTCAAAAGGTAAAGAAAATATGTAAGGCCATTAACTCTAATGCCTCAATCTGCCTACTACTTAGAGCGGTGGACAAAGGTGTGTTGGGTTGTTGTAGCTATATTACGAGGCCTTAATCTGCCTGCTCCTCAGAGATCGTCCTTAAGGTCTCAGTGGGCAACGCTAGGCCTGAGAGAGAGATCTGGCAGTTTGTTGCAAGTCTTGTATTGTATGTATCGTTTCGTCTACCAACTTCCTTATCAGTGAAAGTAGTCGGGTCACGATCAAGGGCTTTAGTCACGGTACTTAAAGGATTAAAAGGATTTATTTATTATTTATCAATATTCGGTAAGATCTTTTATATTATTTCTACTTTTACATTTCTTTTGAATGTTACTTAACGCGAATTTTTTCTACAAAAATTAGCTAAAATCCAATCAACGTTGACTTCATCATTGCATTCAATATTATTTAATTCTCTAATATGGGGATAGACACGACAGTTAAGTCCAAATATCTATTATCATGACTTGGGTCATCCAAAATGTACTTATAAGGTTCTAGGTATTAGATTAAATTTTAATTTTCAACTAAAAAGAGACCTAACTCAAAGGTTTGGAAGGCCGAGGCCTGTACCACTTTATGAGACAGGCAGATTCCTATGAAAATAAAACAGTGATCAATCAATCAAAAATTTTATTCTTTAAAATAATTAAAAAAATATAAATGTAAGTACATCAGATATAGTGATGGCCAACAATGTTGTACAACTGTTTGAGTGATTTACCAGCCTAAAATTATTAAGCTTAGATTAACATTGAATTACCGCGAAAGTACACTGGAGCCCTCTTATTGCAACAACGTTTTGTCACGTTTTTTTAACTAGTTTATTCCATTAGACGACTAAAAGTCACTACTTAGATTGTGGAGTTTGGCTGTATACTGGATATTTAATGTTTTCTCAAATGGATCGACAATTTTTGTAGTAGGTATATACATTTTATTAGGAGGCACTTAACATCTTTTGCTTTCCCCTGAATTTTCTTTCACCTACAAAATCATTCATTCGTAGCCTTGAATTGTGCATTTTCGTTATCTTCAACAACAAAAATGTTCTGCTTTTCTGGACTACGATTGACAAAGCTAATTTTTAATACCTCGTTATATACAAGCTGAAAGCAGTTTCTAATTTGTTATAATTTAGCCTCTTATGAAGCAAATTGTGCTGACAAAACGGTCTTCAAATTTAAACTTATGTTGCGGTAAATTGAAATCTCAAACTGTACTTGGCGTCAATAATTATTTGATTATTTCCAAGTAGCCTACTAGTCTCAGGCAGTCGATTAGAACAGCATTCAATTTTCTTACATGCCTACCCTGGCCCGTCCCATCTTTCACACCCGTGTAGCACAGTCCGATGTTATATACAGTGACTTTGGTCTCTTGAGAGGTCTCTCTTCATTGCTAGTTATAGTGATCAGAGCTCCCAGCATCTTTTCACCTACATTTACCCTACTTTGTATATCATCATCTTTTCCTCCGTCGCTTGAAAACAGTTTTTCTAAATATTTAAATTCCTTTACTTCCTCTACCACAGTACCATTCATTAAGAGACTGCAATTATTTGTTCCACTCGGGTAGTCCACTCCAACAGCATTCAGTTTTCTTACATGGTTTCCCTGGCCCGCCCATGTTTCACACCCACGTAGCACAGTAACATGTTTTATACAGTGACATTTGTCTCGCTAGATATACATTCACTTCCAGCTACAATGATCAGAGCTCAGAGATTCTTTTGACCGTTATTTACCCTACTCTGTATATGATATTTTCTTCTGTCGTTTGAAAACAGTCTGCTTTAATATTTAAATTCCTTTACTTCCTCTACTACAGTAACACTTATTTAAAGACACCACAGCTTTAATCTTTGCGTTCACACATAGATCAATTTAACGTTTTAAAAGGTTTAAATAGACAAAGGAACGGCACTGGCAATTTTAATGACAATGAGCGGTTAACTCGGTATTCCAATAATCTGGTTTCGGTGTACGTAACTAAATGTTAAGTCTAAACTTAATAATTTCAAGTTCACAAATATGGAAAAATAGTCAAAACCTCAATTCTGAATACCAAATTGGTGGGCCGTGATGGCCAAGGACCAAAACAAAGAAAATACCAGAATGTGTTCTTGTAGACTAAAACATGTATACATGTTCTTTATCTACAAAAATACACTCTAGATCCTTAGTAGTATTAGAACATAAAAGTAATCAACAGTTGTTTAAAACTTGTATGTTCTAATACTACTTAAATAAGTAGAGCTATAAAATAGCTACTACTAAATGGGATTAGGGGGAAAGTAGAGCTAATCCTAGCGATGCTAGGAGAAAAAAGTTTACTGGTTTTTGAAGCTCTACTAAAGTCACAAAAACCAGTTTTAAAAATTGCGGACTCCTATTTCATAAAGCTGTTCAATCACAAATGCTCCTTAAAATATCCATTTCTTGAATTTCCTTACGGATTTTTCGTGATGTTTCTTATCAATTTTTACTTTTTCTTTTTTTTCCTTTTTTTTTAGGACTCGTCCGCGTCTTTGTCGCCCCGATTGCACTGCAGCCTTTGGCTTATTATGCATGCCCTTTGTCTTTTTTACTCCACCCATTCCAAAATCACTGTGCCTTGAACTAGTCTGTCCAGCAATTGGTAGGGTGAAGTTTTATATTGCTTTGTCTCCGGTCTAGACTGTCCATAGATCAGTTCTTTTGCGGTCCAGAGCTTTACACTCGCACAAGATGTGCTTTGATGAATTTTTACCTTAAAATGAATATTTTTGACGGAACAGATTTATATTTTTTTTTGTTTTTTTTCTTTTTCTTTTGCGGGTTACGACCTTGCAAGACATGCAATAAAATCATGTCTGTAATGCTTCATTCTCTCGTTTTATTACTTTAGTATTAGCTGGTTTGAATAAAAGTTTTTGGTACGAGAGCAAACCTTGATATTACTGTCATATTAACTACAGCATATTCGGAAATTTAGGTGTTAATTGATTGATTTGATGTTACGTTACAGATATATGCGTATTTTTGTGATCTTTGGTGTTATATCATTCATTACATAGATGAATATCTATTTTTATTAGCAATTATTTGCTTATATGTATTTTTTTACATTATCTTTCTTATGATTTTCTGTTCATTTTTTTACTGCGAATTACAGTTTTTTTGTAGCATGTAATTTTCCCGGTCAATATCACAGTTAGACATTCAGTAAGGTTTTTTTTTATTTTCTTATCAATATGTCTAGATAAATAAGTGTTATGCTTTCAGTAACCGAAGCCAATTCAGATAGGAGTCCAAAATCTGTATTGGTTCTATTACTGTAAGAATAACGTTTCATTTGTTTCTTCTAGTTGTCAAGTGATGTTCTTTGTCTTCCAATTAGATAAGAGTAGACACATTTGATAAGTGACCGCGATTTTACACGTTTTATTATTATTTTTTTTGTATTTTTTCAAGATTCTTATAGGTATTTTGATGGTTTTTCGATTTTTTTTAACTGCTTATTTTTGCATTTTTTTCTCTTCGACAATATTCACATATTTTCAATTTGACCCTTTATTTTTCGGGTAGATCTTCTTGTTTGACTATATTTTACTAACATTTATGGCAACATAAATATTATATAGACAGCAATTTAAACGTAAATAACCACAACCGGCTAAAGCTTTTCATTTATGCAGTATATATTCAACTTACGGACTAACACTTAACTATTAAACACTTAGACTAAGACAATTATTTGTGCTTAATATGGGGCCCATTATGATGACCGATTTGACGGCATATTTTATGGGCAGACTAAAAGGGGCAACCGTGATCGGTCCCATTTACGCCTGACATGTTAAATGCTTAATCGCTGAAGATTATAGACCATAGATATATCACCAT
This sequence comes from Tillus elongatus, assembly GCA_964006375.1. Lineage (NCBI taxonomy): Eukaryota > Metazoa > Arthropoda > Insecta > Coleoptera > Cleridae > Tillus > Tillus elongatus. Next base: position 94,847,007 of record OZ023268.1, read on the forward strand.
AGTGAGTAAACATTTAAAAAAATTAAATATCAACTAGATTCACAAACGCTAGTTGTCCTTTATTTAATAGATTAAAATTAATCGATATGTTCAACCAAACACATTTGAAGAAAACTACAGGAAAAAAAATTGGAGCTGTGTTGGTTGAAGCAGCTTCGATTATCTCTAATCGTATGTTTGTGAAACACATCAATGTTAGTCCTTTTTTTATCTGAACCAGATTATATATTCTTTTGATTTTAAATGTCCTTAAAAAGAACACATAAAACAAATTTTCAACTGTCGTAGAACAATCTGCGTTGCCTTGTTTTGGGTATGATGGAAAAATATACAAATTTGTGGGTCATAGAACGCACCAAGTCGTTTCAGGATACACAAATTCGGGCTTAATAACATTACTGAATATATCTCGAGTCTCTTAGATAGATTCAGAAATTTACTAAGCATTCTGTTAGATCAGTTACTAATTTCTAACATTTTATTACTAAAATGTGAGACAGTAACTGATCTAACAGATGTTGAATATTTACAATTAATACACTTATATGCATACCTGGCTATAATAGCCGTATATATTTATATTTATATTAATTGCGATAATTTTATTCACATTTACACCCGCTTTTCTCATTGCTTCTCTGAAGAAGACTCAAAGATTCAGGGAAGCAATACACACACGTCAGACTCTAACTGGAGCATACCTTTAAGTAGCTCTATACATAAGCAATCCGTGACGTTTGATATCTTTTTAACTTTTTTTACGTTTTCATTTAGATTAAACGTTTGAGAATCTTTGTAACTTTTCTTTGTTTTGGTTTAAATACGATGGTAATAATTAAAAATTATAAATTAGAGGACACCTTTTCTCGGGAGTCATTCTAAGTATGAAAAGCGTAAAACGCTTAGAATACTAGATGACCCCCAGAAAAACGTGGTGGTAAATAATCTAGGAACCATTGAAGTGACATCCTCCAAAGGTTTTGTTAAGCAGCAACACCCACTGCAGTCCTGGGTCTTCATCGCTTGAAACCTATAAAGAGGCAAGGGCGGATCCAGCATGGGGGGTCACAAGGTTCTTTCTTGGGGGGGTATATGGTAGTGGAAAATCCACAGCACACAATAACCGTAAAAACTCCTTGCTCATTGTCCACTTTTAACAGTCTAGGGGGCGGGGTATCACGTGCCCCCCGGTGTTATTAACCACTGAAATATCCCGCTTCAACAATTCCCAGTTCAATTCACACCAACCCCAGCCCTCGCTTGGGGTGTTCCATGCCCATCATCGGCTGACACCATGTTTAGTGTGCAAAATTGAAGTTCTCGCAGTTTATCCATACGATGTTATTACTATTTCCTGAAAATTAAAAAGAAACATTAAAACAATACGTCAAAAATGGTACCGAATTTGATAAGAATGGGTTATATAAGACTTTTATAGTTTTATAGAATTGTTACCTAAATAATTAATCAAAGTTGAATTGAAAAAATTACTAATGAGGCGATCGCGACTTTTAAATTTTGAAAAAATTTCTTTAAATGGGAGCGAACTATGCCACCTAGTAAACAAGTAAGGCGCGTTTTGAAATGTCAAAATTGGCAATCTTTAGGCAAAGAACCTAAAATGAATACGGGTTAGGTAGAGAAAATGTCGTAAGAAGTGTATCTTACATAGCCTTAAGCTTCAACCGTCATTGTCCTTTATTTGACCAAAATATTTGCAGATAATTAATTTCAAATATACCCTTTCTCTGATCTACGATGCTTTGGAAGTAGTCTTAGTTTATGGTTTAATAGTCTATTAATTTTAGCGAATTTCTGTTGAAACTAGGCCCCATAGAACCCATATGCAAGGTTACTTTCAGTTTTTATCTGTTTACATATATACAGCGTAACGCATTTGTACAATAAAGCTCAATATATCCGTTATTATACAAGATACGAGAAACAATTGTATACGTTAATTGTAGAAAAATAATTTAACATTAAGAATTATTTTCACAACCACAGGTGGCCCATAATTCGTTGGTGATACATTTTTTTTTATTTGAACATCCCATATATTATTGCATTTTTGCATTTCCATCGAATTATAATGCATGTTTGTGAAGAAAAAAATTGATAGCGTTCATCGTTTTCCAGTTATTTAAATTGCTTGCAACTTTTCACGTTTTTGGAACATATTTCAAACACCCAAATTGTGACCAGTTCTTTTGAAAACATTTTGTACTTTTTCTAACAATCAAGTTATTTTAATGAAATATGGTACATTGTTTCTACTATATAGGTTATACTGGTAACCAAAGTTAATGCCTGATTTCATTCATCAAAAAAGACATATTTGCGATTAAAAATATTTTTATGAAAATTCACTACATGGTACATTGTTTCTACTATATAGGTTATACTGGTAACCAAAGTTGATGCCTGCTTTCATAAAAAAAAAGACATATTTGCGATTAAAACCATTTTTATGAAAATTCACTACCATAGCACACTTGTTGCGTCCACGAGTGTTTTTGTTTCTTTCGCGTCGGTCTATTTCCGCGACTATGGTCAATCACGGACGTCAGCAAGCGGTTTCACCTTTTTATACTGGAAATATCGCCGAACTCCTGTCTTTTTGTAGAGCGGGTAGTGATCTTTAAAGTGTTTATCATCGCAAAGTACACGGGACCGACGTATTTACGCCCAATCCAAAAAACTGAACGTACAGACATTTGGCTTGCTCAAACACATTGCCACAACCTCGGTTGATGTTAATTTTGTATTATGTACTGAAAAAGTGAAATTATCCGGTACTGAGAGTCGAACCCAGGGCCCTTGGGTTTAGAGGCACACGTTTTTTCCACTGAACCACCGAGGCTGCAAGTTTGTACTAAAGAAGTAAATATAGATATATGACGACGTCAGAATATCTTAGGTTATTAAATCCGTCTCAGCTTGAGGCTAGATCTACCCTTTTGTGTTTTTGTGTTACAAAAGTTTTTTTCGATATCTTTCACTACACTTCCTTAATATCCATTCTTTTGCACTGAAATTGAATAAACTGTTTTTATCACATAACATTTTTAAATCATGTGCTCTTCTTTTGAGAAAAAACTTTAAATGCCTAAAACTCGATCTTTTATGGAACTATAAAATTAAAACTTGGTAGATCTAGGTTACTGCTGTAGTCTCTGAAAAGAAAACTTTTGTTACAAATTTCATTAGAAATACAATATTTTTTTCCGAAAAAACCGATCCCACTAACGAACTTGTTCTAGCTATTTACCAAAGGAAGGTACCCGCGAGCTCAGAAACAAAGTAGGTATTTTCGTTTCTTAACTGGCTAAATTTCTTGGACGATTACGTTTTAGACAATCCAATTGAAACGATGTTTTTTTCCAAAAACCAAGTGATTTCAAACTAAATTGTCCCTCTGAAGCGTATTACGTCGTTTTTATCAAATTTAGTACACATGCAGGTCTTAGAAAGGCTTTACTCGGTGCCAAATTTGCTTGTTGAGAAATTAAGATCTGAAATATTTTGATGAAAATTCGCTACCAGAACGCACTTGCTGCATCCATACTTCTTTTGTCGACACTTATTTAATATCTGATTAACAATCAATTATTTAATAAAAACAATTATTTTTAATAAAAATTTGCTGCCAAAATGCACTTGCTGCTCGAGACATTTTAACACTGAGAAAATACTGTAGCTTTTCATGTAAGACTGAAAAAAGGGTCTACTACAAATTTATTTTGGGGGTCGAGGAGTCGTGAGCCAAAGGACTCTAGGGGACAATCTGAGGAAGTGGAAACAGCATGAGCTTTTGATTAAGCTTTCCCCAAGACCGTCATGCGCGGTGAAGAGCCGCAACCTGCACTAGGTGTCCCTGCTGATAACTAAACATGACGGATCTAGAGACGGATCTAGACGTGGAGGTCGAAAAAACTCCCCCAATCCACAGTGTCACGTGACCCATGCCTAGGAATGGATGGCACCGGAGTGATGGTGTCGTGAACGGAACCTCTGGAGTACCGGGTAACCCTCCAGAGTAACCCGCCTTGCACCACACAGGGGGTTCCGATGGTGTGGACGGTATTTCCCCCTTTCTCGTGGAAAAAATATGGAGAACATTAATATAAATAAAACCAATGAGGCTCGAGGAGTGGCTCCGGCTACAGACTCGTGCCTTGAGTCTATGCCGGAAACGGAGACGAGCCAAGGGGCGGCAGCGTCTGCGGACTATGGAGGTCTCACGACCGACGTAGATAGGGGGATCGGGGGGGTAAGTTCGGCAACAGACCTGTACCAGAGACCCAAACTGGAGGCTGGGTCCCACTGGAGGGCGGCGAGGTCAGCGGACTCCGGGGGCCCTTCCACCAGTGAGGACTCTACTGTTAGAGTAGAGGGACTGCGTCGGCAGTCCAAGCGTCTGTCCGGGGCGCAAAGAAAGAAGCTCCGGAGGGCGCAGAAAATGGCGACCGGGACGTGGACGGTCGAGAAACCTGTAAAGGCGCAAGAGGGGAGTGCGAGCCAGAAGAGGCCGCGCTCGGACTCTAGCACGCCTACTACAGACAGACGTCCTAAAAGGGCCAGGGCACCTGTAAAGGCGCAAGAGGAGAGTGCGGGTCAGAAGAGGCCGCGCTCGAGCTCTAGCACGCCTACTACAAACAGACGTCCCAAATGGGCCAGTGCCGGAACACCGACACAGACTGGCTCGTATAGAGAGGCTGCGGAGGGCCTCGGGATGGCGGTGATTGGCAGACGACAGCCTGAGGTCACGCTAGACCAGGGGAAGGCGAACCTGATCCAGTCTGCGGTGGTAGCTGCGGTGGACTGTCTTCAGGAAGGGGAGAGCCCGCCTTAGTTCCATAGGGCGCGCCTGCCGGGAGGCATCCTCTGGATAACCTATGCCGGCTGCGGAGACAGGCTGCGGAAAACGATTGGGGGCCTAGGTTGGGAGGGGCCGGACTTGACAGCCGTCGAGCCCAAGGAACTCCCAAAGAGATGCAAGGTTCTCGTACCGATCACTGACACTGTCGGATCAGCCTATCTGCCAGGGTACAGCACGGACCCTTCTCCACCCACGGAATTGGAGCAGCTGATGGTGGGTAGCAGAGCAGGTGGATGGCAGATCATCATCGGCATGGATGCGAACGCGCACCATGAGTTGTGGGGAAGCTCGGACACAAACTCTAGGGGTGAGTCACTTTTACAATTATTTATGAAATTTAATTTAGACATATTAAATAGAGGTAATAAACCGACCTTCGTCACAACACGGCATGAAGAAGTTTTAAATCTAAGAGTTTCCACCCAGCTTCTGGGTGACTTAGTTAAGAACTGGGCTGTGTCTGGGGAAGTGAGTAGCTCAGACCACAGATACATCTGGTTTGAAATCGCCAAAGTCGAAAGACAAACGGTATGGTACCGGAACCCTCGCAAGGCGGCCTAGGAAGCCTACAGAGCAGACCTAGCTGTGGAACTGCGGGGGGTTAACAGTACCAATTCAATAGACCTCGAGATTGCGGCAGCCCAAGTGCGAGACGTAATCACCTCGGCCTATAAGGCCAACTGCCCCCTGAAAATGAGGGCGTCCACCATGAATGTCCCGTGGTGGAACGAGGACCTCAGACAAAAGAAGGACGCAGGTTCGTAAGCTGTTTAACGCGGCCAAAATGTCGAGAGAATGAGATGAATATAGATATACCCTAACGACCTATAACAAAATACTGAGGGACGCCAGGAAGGAGTCGTGGAGGAGGCACTGCGAGGATGTGGAGAACACATACGAGAGTGCTCGACTACATAAGTGCCTGTCCAAGGGCACTCGAACCAACATAGGCTCCCTTAGAACATCCACGGCGGGCTTTACAAGCTCGGGGGAGGAAACTATGGAAGTTTTACTCTAGGCGCACTTCCCCGGCTGTAACATAATAAACCAATCACCTCCGGACTGAAAACATTCAGAAATAGAGGCATCTTATAGGCGGGCAACTACAGTAGACTGGACAGTCGCTAAAGAGGTGGTTACTTGGAGCAAAATAAAACGGGCTATTCACAGCTTCAAGCCATACCAATCCCCGGGATTAGATGGAATAATGCCCATCATTCTCCAACAGGGTACAGATATACTGGCGACGGCGCTTACCCTCATTATGGGGGCCAGCCTGGCTCTGGGGTACCATCCGAGGGCATGGAGACTGGCCAGCGTCGTATTCGTTCCTAAACCTGGGCGTCCAACAGACCTGGCAAAGTCCCTGAGGCCAATAAGTCTCATGTCCTTCTTGCTAAAAATAATAGAAAATCTGCTCGAGCGGCACATTAGGGGCGGTGTACTAGAAGCATATCCCCTACACTGCGGACAATATGCATACAGAGCAGGAGTCGCAACAGAAATAGCACTGCACCAACTGGTGCTAAAACTGGAGAATACGCTGGAGAACAGGGGGGTTGCGCTGGGGGCCTTCCTAGACATAGAGGGGGCCTTCAGCAACACCTCATTTGAAACTGTTCTGGCAGCTGTCAGGGAGCGTGGAATAGAGGAGACCTGCTGCAGGTGGATCGGTTCCATGCTCAGGGACAGGGCGGTGTTCACCTCACTCACGAGAGGGACTCTGCTGGCGGGGGTCGCGGCGGGGTGTCTGCAGGGGAGCGTTCTGTCACGCTTGCTCTAGTGCCTAGTCGTGGGCGGCCTGCTAGGAAGGCTCTCGGGAGGGAGGTATGAGGTACAGGGCTATGCGGACGACATTGTCATCATAGTCCGAGGAAAGGTTACACAATCAGTGTGGGAGCGCATGCAGGCAGCACTGAAAGTAGTGGAAAGGTGGACGGTTGGTCAAGGGCTCGGGGTGAGCCCCGAGAAAGCAGCCGTCATACCGTTTACGAGGAGGAGGAAGTGGCAGAGCCACAGAACTCTTACTCTATAGGGTGGGAACATTCCAATGGCCAGGGAGGTAAAATATCTTAGGGTCGTATTGGACTCTAGGCTAAACTGGAATGGTCACATTGAAAAAATACTGCGTAAGGCAGTCATGACCCTGGTCATCACTAGGCGGCTATATGGAAAAAACGTGGGGACTAAGATCTTGTATGGCCCACTGGCTGTACACAAGGGTGGTCAGACCATCGTTGACATACGCGGCACTGGTCTGGTGGCATAAGGTGACACAATCGAGTGCCAAAGAAAAACTAGGCAAGATCCAAAGGATGGCTTGCCTAGGCATCACAGTGGCCATGTCTTCAACCCCAACAGCCGCCATGGAGGTGTTGCTGGATCCCCCCCCCCTTCACTTAGTTATTATGGGGGAGGCCAGGCTAGGACTATACAGACTAGTTTGCAACGGTAGACTTCAGGGCTCACTGAAAAATTCAGTAGATCGTTAGGGAACCCATGCTTGAAATGAGGTCAGACTTCGCGGGCCCGCGAATCTGCAGGGCAAACAACTTTACAGTGAAAACCCCGACGCGATGCATGGCGGGAGGAGATGCGGGGCATACCACGGGACGCGCTCGTCTGGTTCACAGACGGATCCGGCGGGGAGCGTGGAACGGGGGCAGGTTATTATTCGGAAGGACCGAGGGTAAGTCGTAGTATTTCCCTCGGAGCCCATGCAAGGTCTTTCAGGCCAAAATGTATGTCATCCTGCACTGTGTGCGAGAGAACAAGAGGAGGGGCTACACCAATAAGCGGATCCTCATAGCCACAGACAGCCAGGCAGCCCTTAAGGCCCTAAGTAGCCCACGGATAAATTCCTGGCTGGTGAGTAAGTGCCGAGACGAGACAAGCGACCTGGCTGGGCAGAATGAGCTTACCCTCATCTACGTGCCAGGTCACTCGAGGGGTCAAAGGCAATGAAGAAGCTGACAATCTCGCGCAGAGAGGGTCAGCAGAAACATTTATGGGACCAGAACCGGTTATGGGCGTGACAAAGAGCACGGCTAGGGGAGCCATTAAGTCCTGGGTCAGAAACTAACACATGGTGTACTGGGCAGACTGCCCAGGGCTCAGACATGGGAAGTCAGTAATTGACGAACCCAGTTCAAAGAGAGCTGTGGAGATGCTTAATCTTAGCAGAGGACAGCTCAGAAACATAACAGGTCTCTTGACGGGACACATGGCCGTCAAGAAACAACTGCATAAAATGCGGCCGATCGAGGGGGAACCTTGCATGCAGACTCTGCGGCGAGGGGGAGGAATCAGCCCAGCACATCTGTGAGAGTGTAAAGCTCTGGACCGCAAAAGACAACTGATCTACGGTCAGTCTAGACCGGAGGCAGAGCAATATAAAACTTCACCCTACCAATCGCTGTGCAGACTAGTTCAAGGCACAGTGATTTTGGAATGGGTGGAGTAAAAAGACTAAGGGCATGCACAATAAGCCAAAGGCTGCAGTGCTTTCGGGGCGGCGAAGTCGCGGACGAGCCCTGAGGAAAAAAATTCATTTTTCAAACATTGTAGACAAATGAAATATGTAACAATCGAAACATAAATTTAAGAACTTGGTAAGCCTATATGTCGCGGAATATTTTGTGTCTCTGGAAACCGTATTTGTTTCAGAACGTTTGCTTGGAAATCATCTAATGTGACATTTACCCTTCTTATAATCGGTTGCCCCTCCAGGAATAATTGAGTCTGCCAAATGTCGCCGCTACATCCAAACTGTCAAAAAGCGTCTCTCTTTCAAATGAATTTCCTGCAAATATATTAATTAAATGAAGAAAGGTAACCATTGACACGAAAACTTAAGACTTCTGCTTGAGAATTTTTGTTTAAAACGTGCCAATTCTGTCATTTAATTGTGACCGACAAATATTTGCTTCTTGTCTTGTGATTGGTCACGACTTATCGACTCGTCAACTATTTTAGAGAATTTAACTCGTTATTATTTTGACATTGTTAAATATTGTTTATAAAAAGTGCAAACGCAGTAAGTACATTATGGTAGCGAAAATGTTTCAAACTTTAAACTTAGTTTTCTACTGACATAGAAGCTTAATTTTTGTATGACTATTTGTTTATTTTAAGGCCACATGTGTACCAAATGTCACCAAAATAGGTTTATTATTTAGAGAGATGTAAACTTTTTTTGGAGAAAAACTTCATATTTTGCAAAAACTGGTCCGATATGGTTGATTAATAAACTCGTCCAAGATATTTGCAAAAGAAACATACCTATATATATATATATATATATATATATATATATATATATATATATATATATATATATATATATATATATATATATATAGGTATGTTTCTTTTGCAAATATCTTGGACGAGTTTATTAATCAACCATATCGGACCAGTTTTTGCAAAATATGAAGTTTTTCTCCAAAAAAAGTTTACATCTCTCTAAATAATAAACCTATTTTGGTGACATTTGGTACACATGTGGCCTTAAAATAAACAAATAGTCATACAAAAATTAAGCTTCTATGTCAGTAGAAAACTAAGTTTAAAGTTTGAAACATTTTCGCTACCATAATGTACTTACTGCGTTTGCACTTTTTATAAACAATATTTAACAATGTCAAAATAATAACGAGTTAAATTCTCTAAAATAGTTGGCGAGTCGATAAGTCGTGACCAATCACAAGACAAGAAGCAAATATTTGTCGGTCACAATTAAATGACAGAATTGGCACGTTTTAAACAAAAATTCTCAAGCAGAAGTCTTAAGTTTTCGTGTCAATGGTTACCTTTCTTCATTTAATTAATATATTTGCAGGAAATTCATTTGAAAGAGAGACGCTTTTTGACAGTTTGGATGTAGCGGCGACATTTGGCAGACTCAATTATTCCTGGAGGGGCAACCGATTATAAGAAGGGTAAATGTCACATTAGATGATTTCCAAGCAAACGTTCTGAAACAAATACGGTTTCCAGAGACACAAAATATTCCGCGACATATAGGCTTACCAAGTTCTTAAATTTATGTTTCGATTGTTACATATTTCATTTGTCTACAATGTTTGAAAAATGAATTTTTATATATATATATATATATATATATATATATATATATATATATATATATATATATATATATATATATATATATATATATATATATATATATATATATATATATATATATATATATATATATATATATATATATAATTACATTTATGACGTCACATTTTTCTGTATGATGACGTCATCATAAGTTTTTTTAAATGACAACCATATTCTTTTGCTGTTTTTCTACAGACGTGCTTACTACTTAAATGATAATGAAGAAGGTTGGTACATGACACAACAATTTTTTTAATTGCATTATTTACTTAAAAATTGGAAACATTAGTTTAATAAGAAATATTTTTCACCGTTTTTATTTAGGACGATTTTTCTTTAGAATAATGAGGTTTTCCTTCACATTTCTCAAGTAATGTACACTTGATTTTGTAATGTTTGATACGTTGCTATGTAATTATTTAACAGGTAGAACAAAAAGTAAAGTCAAAATCAATTTTTAACAACACTCGTGATAATTTATTGATTATTTGCTGTTATCAGTATTTAGTTGTCGGACTTTTATCGCAATAATGATTTGGAATTTAGTGAATAAAGACAATAATGTTAAATCGTGAATTAGTTTCAATTATTACCTGCCGTTTAAATTAGTTAATAGTCTTAGTGGTGAAAGTGTAAAAGTGCTAAAAGTAATCAATTCTAATTAAACTTAACGAAAATCGCACGTTTAACCGAAAGAGATAGAAATGATGATTGAATATGGCAACAGGCTTAGAAGTCAGCATGCCAGTTATTTAGCCAACAACATCCTGATAGACCGCCAATTGCAAGATCTACAGTAAGTAAATTGGGTGCCAAATCGACGGAAACAGGATGTGTAAAAGATTTGTCTCGAAAAGGTCGAGTTCGAGTGAGTGAAGAAGTCAGATTGATATATTGCTTGAATCTGAAGAAAATCCTCACCATTCTACAAGGCAGCTAGACCTTAATAACAACGTGGACCAATCTTTAGTGTTAAACTTATTCAAAGAAGAGAAGTATCGTCCGTACAAAATTGAATTGATACAAGTTAAACGATAATGATTCAGAACACCGTTTACAGTTTTGTGAACAATTAATGTTTAGCTGCGATGAGGATCCCAAATTTCTTTATAACATTCTCTTTTCTGATGAAGCCACTTTTTGCCTAAATGGGACAGTAAATTGTTACAAGTCAAGATATTGTTCACGGAAAAATCCTCATTGGACTCAAGACTCCCACAGTCAACGCCATGGCAAAGTGAATGTATGGATGGGAATAATCGGACGGAGTTTCATACGGCCTTACTTTTTTCAAGGAAATCTTACAGCATCACGTTACCTAAATTTCTTGTGATTGGATTTAGTGCCAGCTCTGGCAGTAATTTTTCTAAACAATCACGAAGCAGATGTGCCCTATCAAGATATTTGGTTTCAGCAATACGGGGCACCTCCTCACTTTGGTGTAGACGTCCGTCAATATCTAGGTGCCACATTTCCTGAAAGATGGATAGTGAGTCGAGGAGGAATTGCGTGGCCACCGCGTTTTTAACAGACCAAATGAGTATGGACGAAGAACAAAAAAGAAAGAGTTCATTAATTTCATTAATAAACTGTGCGAATGGCTTGTTGTTAAAAAACCTACAGATGATCAAAACTACTCTCGACAAAATACAAACTGATGTCGCCACACTAATGTCAGTTTTTTATAAGCAGGACACTAAAAATAATTCATTCTATTAGTGTTGGAATTTATGACCCCACTACACAACAAATAAAAAGCAATTTAAAAAAACTTGAAGAAGATATAAGTAAAATTACAAAACTTATAGAAAATGGACCAACCTCCGTCCACGAACAAAAGCATCTCCTCAAAGTGGTACACCTAAAAGACTCATCATCTCAAACCGAAAACAACAATCATTCTCCTGGTATTTCTAAAAGGGATATTAAACTATATAGGATACGCACAAGTGCCTCCTCATTTCAAACCACAGTTGATTTTCGGCCTCATAAAGAACAAAGTAGGCGTTAATGATTATGTTCACAGAGCCACTTATGTAGAGTCCAGAAAGAGGAGCTGTCGAAAACGTTTCCTACATCAAATTTTTACATCCTGCGTTTTAGCCTCAAGGCACCTTTGTTCGCTGGTTTGAGGAGATGCTTTACTCTTAGCGCAATTAAAGACATCTAATTTACCCCATAATAAAGGAGACAAGGAAATAAACGTTGTTTTCGTGTCTCATAATAGACCGGCTTCTACTACAATTAGTTGCACTGAACAGACTAACTTTCTGCCCAGAAATTAGGTTTCCTCTTCCGGGCTCGCAAATACTTTTCACCACCTAATCTCTATACCTTATATAATTCACAAATAACGCCAAACCTCGAATACTGCTCCCACATCTGGGGTGCAGCTGCCGATTCTACACTCGCTATCCTGGACTCCATTCAAAAGAGAGCTATACGTCTCATCGGTGACGCTGCCCTCACCCAAAGGCTGCCATCCCTTGCCCACTGACGTGCCGTTGGTGACCTATCTCTCTTTTATAGATATCTGCACGGTCACTGCTCAGAGGAACTTTCCTCCATAGTTCACCCACCTGCTGCCCCCAACAGATCTACCAGGGGAACAGAGCGAATGCACCCTTTTACTGTCCAGGTCACCAAACATAGAACATCTTGTTATGCCCGCTGTTTGGTCCCGAGGGCTTCCAAGCTGTGGAATTCCTTGCCGGCACATGTTTTTCCTTCTCCTCCGAACCTCCAAACCTTCAAGTCCAGAATTAACAAGTTGCCTCTTTCCTCCTTGTCAACACCCACGGTACGATAGTATTTAGGCTGTAAGCCCTCGTGGTGTGTTGTTGAAATTAAAAAAAAAACAGAACATACGAGCTATCTGCAGCGGGCTCGAGAACTGTCAAGATTGTATAACTTGCCTATGTCACCTTCAAAACAGGGTTTTCGAACGGGACGACGCGCAGTGAGGAGCAAGTACCCCACGAGAAGACATATACGTATGTCCTAAACAACCCGATAACGCACATCAGACCCAAATCACGCACTTACACCAGAACATGCAGCGTCTGCATTCCAAAATTCATCAGCTGGATATGATTGTGCAAGACGAAGATCCCAAGTTACTCTTAATATCTGAACACTATCAATCCAGGGAACAACTTGAAACATTACCCATACGTGATTATACATTGATATTCTACTTTTGCCGAGACCTAAATCAACATGGGGTGTTGCAATATATGCAAGAGAGGCCAGAAAGGCTACCCTGCTTCGATAGCCTTTTCGACTTGTAACCAACAGAACATGTGTGGGATACGATTGGCAATCGGCTGGGTAATTTACCCCAACCACCAAATAACTTAGGTGACCTTCGTCACAGAATTCGAGAAGCCTGGAATGACATTCCTCAGGATAGCATCAATTATTTAATTTCACAGAAGTTATCAAATGCACAATAATGGACCCACTCATTAATAAATAACTTTGTTATTTTTAGTAAATTTTTTTTAAATCACTAATGAGGAGATCCCGACTTTTGAACTTTGAAAAAATTTATTTAAATGAGCGCTAATTGGCCCCATAGAACACATATCCGGGGTCAGTTTCAATTTTTATATGTATTTATATATATATATATATATATATATATATATATATATATATATATATATATATATATATATATATATATATATATATATATATATAATGTATCACAGCGATAACTCAAAAAATAATGGGACGATTTTGATTAAATTTGGTGACTACCTTCATTTTGCAAGTAGCTTGAATAAGTTCGTTAGTCAGGAAAATCGGCACAGGTTTTCCCGGAAAATTTTGTGTTTTATTTCGAAAAAAAATCATATCTCCGGAAATAACAAAGTAAGGGCAACCAAACTTGGTAACGGGGGTTTACATTATTATAAGTAAATTACCTACCAAAATCTAGCTTTGTAAGTTTAAAGATAAAAAAGTAATGAGCATTTAAAAAAATTAATTGGGGTTTTCCTCAAAACGTCAAAGTCGCCCTATAAAACGTCAAAATTAGCAACATTTATGCAAAGACCCTGAAACTAATAGGAGCCATCGAAAGAAAATGTCTCAAGAAGAATGTTTTACAAAGCCTGAAGTCTGAGTTTCAACCGTCATTGTCCTTCATCTTACTAAAATGTTTCCAGAAAATTCATTTCAAATAGACCCTTTCTCTGATGCTTGGCAGTAGTCTTAGCTATAGAGTTTATCGTTTAATGGTATATAATTTATGTCGAATTTTCGTAAAAAATCAATAAAGTTCAATATATCCGTTACAAGATACGAAAAAAAAAATTGTATACATTAATTATAGGGTGTCTTGAGCTATATCTTAAAAAAAATTCTACAATCACAGGCTGGCCCATAAGTCGTTGGTGATGCAAATTCTCTTTTTTTTTATCGAACACGTCTTATTGGATTTTTGCATTTTCCATCGAAATATAATGCATGTTTGTAAGAAAAGAAATTCGGGACGCAGCAAGTGCGTTATGGTAGCGAATTTTCATTAAATGCTTCAAATTTGAATAGCTCAATTTGCTATTAACCTATAAGGTTGACCAAGAACCCAGTTTTTTCGGGAACACTTTAAGTTTACTTTCGGAAATTTTTATACATTTTCAAACAGTAAAGTTATTTTGATGAGACATGGCACATTGTTTCTAATATATAGGTTATACTGGTAGACAAATTTGATGCCTGCTTTCTTTAAAAAAACACACATATTTGGTGTTAAAACATTTTTATGAAAATTCACTACCATAACGCACTTGCTGCGTCCAGACTTTCTTTTAATATTTTATTTTAGATTGAAAATGTCATTTTTGAATTTTGATTAAATACACATTATTTTTAAATTTTATTAAAATTAATCAAGTCTATATATATATATATATATATATATATATATATATATATATATATATATATATATATATATATATATATATATATATATATATATATATATATATTGTATACGTCATATAAGCCATATTTTTTTTTTGTATTCTTAGAGGGTGAATGTAATTTATTTTAGCTATTATATTCGAATTCACTTACAGATGACATAACTGTACGTTTTCAGTTACCTAAAAATCATACTTAAAAAATTCTGGAAAAGTGCTTTCAAGTTCAACGTTTTATTTTTTGTATAAGAAATGGCTCAATGGGTTTCAGTATTTTTACTTAGTAAGTAGGGACTTTACTTAATATACATAATAAGTTATAGAAAGTTATTTAAAAGAGCCACGCCAAATTTTGCAAGGTTCTACTATGAAACTTTTTTTAGGTCTCATAAAGTCTTAGAATTTTAACTACTAGCTACCTACATGTTCAGACCAGTTAAATTATTTTATCTCGACTTTGACCCTAGTGATAAGGCAAAAATCAACTGCGGATATATGCGGATAAATACATAGTTAGAGGTGTCTCTTGTTGCTGTGACAGCGGGCGGTATAACAAAGCCATAATTGACTGTGTTTGGACATGTAGATTTAACGTCAGTTTGTTTACGTATTGCAAATATTTATTGTGTGATTGAGTATAGATAGTTCTTAAGTGTTTTTTTATAAATTTTCCTCGTTTTAATATGGAATCTATATCGATAGGCATGCGGCAGCTTACTGAAGAGTTCATTCAATGTCGACGTAGAAGTGAACTGTTAATGGGATCTTTGCGGAACAAATTTCCTTCGTTTGAACAAGAAAAGAGAATATTAGCTATTAAAGGCCTCACAAATGAAGAGTGCATTTCAGGAGTACTGACTTTGACTGCGAAATGGGGCTGTGATGGTTCGTCCAAAGTCAGGGTAAAGGAGTTTTGTAAAGTTATGACTGCACGAATAGCTGATAACGGGAACTTTCTGTTCAATATCTGTTTTTCAGACGAGTGTACGTTTTTATTCAACTCTACAGTCAATCGTCATAATTGTCGTTATTGGGCAGATAATAATCCAAGAAATTTTCACGAAGTCCACACTCAAACTCCACAGAAATTAAATGTCTGGACTCGCATTTTTGGAGACCGTTTAATCGGACCAATTTTTCTTGATGGCCATTTGCGTGGCGAAACGTATTTAGAGTTACTAGGAGATATCGTTTACCCTCTACTAATTGACATTGTTGAAAATGATGATCGCTATCATGAAAATCAATTAGTGTTTCAACAAGATGGAGCTCCTCAGCATTTTTCACAACGTGTTAGGGAGTTTTTGAACAGAGAGTTTTCAGAGCAATGGATTGGGCGTAGAGGTGCTATTGAGTGCCCCCCTAGATCACCGGATTTAACTCCTTTAGACTTCTTTTATGGGCTCATTTAAAGAGAGGAATTTTCGAAACAGAACCAGAGTCTCTGGAAGAATTACGACGACGCATTGTTGGAGAATGCCGTCTAATAACTCCACAAATGCTCCAGAATATCAGAGCTCGTTTTAAACAAAATTTGTACTTTTGTATGGAAGCTGGTGGTCAACAATTTGAACACTTACTTAACTGAATGAACATTTTTGAACGTTTGGTTTTGTTTTTTAGTTTTTTTAACGAAAAATTTACTAATTGGTGTATTTTTTATCACAATGAATGAAATACGTTCTTGCAATTCTAACTGTAAATCATTTTTAAACGAATTGATAAAACTTCAAAAAAAAATTGTGTGCTGAATTCAGAAAAAAAAGAGCTTTCAAATGATGTAACACTCGACCCATGTTCCCTATTTAAAATATAAGGGTTGTTATCACCATTCTTAAAGGGTTGATGTGACTAAGTTGAGTTTTAGGTCAAAACATGTCCCCCTCAATATTAAAATTGACGTGTTTCAGCGTTTCTTAAAAAAAAATTATCTGGACGCAAATCGGTCTGTTTCGTTTTCAATGCGCCACCCAATATATATATATATATATATATATATATATATATATATATATATATATATATATATATATATATATATATATATATATATATATATATATATATATATATATATATAACCTTAAAAGGATTAAGTAATTGTTCTGTGAGTAAAAAACAATTGATAAAGTTTGTAGATATCAATTTAGAGCTTTTATAAGAAGATCTGAATTGAGGAGGGTCTAGTACTCGGTATTTCTCTTTTCTTAACATTTTAGATGGTAGATTTAAAATATATATATTATGCTAAAATGTACGTACTACCATTACCATTTGCAGAAACAAAACCACATATAAATGTAATATTCGAACATTTTGTGATACAGGATTTTTTCCGAAGAATGCCGATTCTGACCCAATGTACACGCGTTGAACACATCGGTTCGATCACAGAAGTCAAGAAACGTCGGGCACGGTCTGTGGGTGAACACCGTCTGCTATTGAATACCCTCGGAAGGCGATGGAGAACCGCCGAGTGTATTTGCCAATCAAGTTTCCTTTGAAAACAGCAACACTCAGGTCGAGTTAAAGTATTTACTTGAATTATGTCGAAATTCGCTTAAAGTCCCTACAAAATACTTTTAATTGGAAGTAAAGAAGATAGGTACTTACTTTGTGTTGTGTACAAAAATGAAATTTTCAGTGTTGGTATTGCCGCAATGTCTGATGTTGACGATGACTTCCATCGTTCTTATTTTCACAATATTTCCTAAAAGAAATTTGCATCCTAAATTAAAGAAAATTCGGCTAAAATGAAACTTATCAACTACAATTATGGTGTTTCTTCAGCAATGGTCCAATACCAATGGCTCTTACTACTATTACCACCATAGAACTTAAGCTATTCTTATCGAATTTTAGCAGAAAAATAACCACTGAGATTAAAGAATTGAAGAAAAAAAAACACCTTTTAGAACACAACCGTCGTTTCATGTCAGTTCTTACTCTGATTTTTTTATTGGAAAATTCATGGGTGTGTAACCGGTAGAGCAAATGCAACGATTTTTACGTATATGCGCAGTTCTTCACGAAAAATCGAATTTTCGGGAAAAAAACACCATTCTGTTTGATATTTATAGCGTGACACCGGCTCGTCACGTCAATATAGCCTACTTATCACCTCACCAAATGTTTAGCAAAATACTCCGAGTGGTTTTACAGATATCTGATTGTAACACTTTAAAATCCTCATCCTGTAGATACAGCGTGTTCCATCGGTGTGAAGACGGAAGATAGTTCCTCACCGAGGCGATATTTTAAAATGCGGTTTTCTCGAGGCGAGTCCACATTTAAAAATTATTTATATTTATACAAGATGTTAATATACAGCGTATTGCACCAAACTTAATTCTTTTTAATGGAACACCCTACATATTATGGCAGTTTTGGAAAGCCACGTCGATACTGATTAAACTGATACCATATTGTTTTGAGTTATATTCAACCGTTCACCAGCTACAGGGAGTTAAATGTAAAAAAGTGGTCAGCTTCAGACCTTTGTATCAATCAACCATTGTTTTATAGCTACTGCTGTATTTCCCTTATCAGCTTGAGTAAAAACTAAATCACGTTTTGTTATTTTATTCAGAATAGATTTGACATTTATGTTTCGATTAATTTGACGTTTGTCTAATTTTAATTAAAATTTCTTAAAAATTCACATATTAGTGAATTTTCGTAGAAAAAAATTAATAATGGGGAGATCTCGACTTTTGAATTTTAAAAAAAATTTTGCAAATGAGCGCGAACTAGGACCCCTAGAACCCATATCCGAGGTCAGTTTCAATTTCTATATATTTCTATATATTTATATATATATATATATATATATATATATATATATATATATATATATATATATATATATATATATATATATATATATATATATATATATATATATATATATATATATATATATATATATATATATATATATATATATATATATATATATATATATATATATATATATATGTATCACACCGATAACTCAAAAAATAATGGGCCGATTTTAAAAAAATTTGGCATGTACCTTTCTTTTGTCAATGGCTTGGATAAGTTCGTTAGTCAGGAAAGTCGGACGAGGTTTTCCGGGAAAATTTTGAGTTTTCATTCGAAAAAATTCTTATCTCAAAAATAATGGGCCGATTTTAATAAAATTTGGCATGTACCTTCCCCTTGTAAATGGCTTTGACAGGTTTGTTATTCAGGAAAATCGGACGAGGTTTTCCGGGAAAATTTTGAATTTTTATTTAAAAAAAATTTTTATCTCAAAGAATAATGGGCCGATTTTGATAAAATTTGGCATGTACCTTCCCTATGTAAATAGCTTTCATAAGTTCGTTAATCGAGAAAATCGAACGAGGTTTTCCGGAAAAATTTTGAGTTTTCATTTGAACAAAATTTTTATCTTAAAAAATTAAAAAATCTATGATAACCAAATTTGGTAGGTAGGTTTACGATATAAAAAGTAAACTATGCACCAAAATTTAGATTTCTATGTTACAAGAAAAAAAAGTTATAATAAAATATTTTGTGCCAGATCATTTCTATGAAAATTCACTACCATAACGCACTTGCTGCGTCCAGGCTTTTTTTAGTTTTCAGTTTTGTCTTATAAATCTGGTAGATATTTTGGCTTCAGAAGGTAATATCCCTTTAATTTAGTTTGTATACTTAAATTTTGGAGAGTATTTATACTCTTTATTAGAAGATAAATCTCTTGTATAAATCACCTGTAAAAATTTTATGGATTAAGTTTTCAAATCTTGTGTAGACGTTATCATACAGGGTGACACATTGAAAACGAAACAGACGGATTTGCGTCCAGAGAACTTTTTTTTAAGAAACGCTGAAATACGTCAATTTTAATATTGAGAGGGACATGCTTTGACATAAAACTCAACTTTGTCACATCAACCCCTTAAGGGTGGTGATAACAACCCTTATATTTTAAATAGGGAACATGGGTCGAGTGTTACATAATTTGAAAGCTGTTTCTTTTCTGAATTTAGCACACAAATTTTTTTGGAAGTTTTATCAACTCGTTTAAAAATTATTCACAGTTGGAGTTGCAAGAACGTATTTCACTCATTCCGATAAGAAATGTGCTGATAGTCTTGTTGGTTTGTAAACAACGTATTTCATTCATTGTGATAGGAAATGCACTAATTAGTAATTTTTTCGTTAAAAAAAAAAACTAAAAAACAAAACCAAAAGTTCAAAAATGTTTATTCAGTTAAGTAAGTGTTCAAATTGTTAACCACCAGCTTCCATACAAAAGTACAAATTTTGTTCAAAACGAGCTCTAACATTCTGGAGCATTTGTGGAGTTATTAGACGGCATTCTTCAACAATGCGTCGTCGTAATCCTTCCACAGACTCTGGTTCTGTTCCGAAAATTCGACTCTTTAAATGGCCCCATAGAAAGAAGTCTAAAGGAGCTAAATCCGGTGATCTAAGGGGCCACTCAATAGCACCTCTACGCCCAATCCATTGCTCTGGAAACTCTGTTCAAAAATTAACTCGTTGTAAAAAATGCGGAGGAGCTCCATCTTGTTAAAACACTAATTGATTTTCTTGATAGCGATCATCATTTTCAACAATGTCAATTAGTAGAGGGTAAACTATATCTTCTAGTAACTCCAAATGCGTTTCGCCACTCAAATTGCCATCAATTGGTCATTGGTCCGATTAAACAGTCTCCAAAAATGCCAGTCCAGACATTCAATTTCTGTGGAGTTTGAGTGTGAACTTCGTGAAAATTTCTTGGATTATTATCTGCCCAATAACGACAATTATGACGATTGACTGTAGAGTTTAATAAAAACGTACACTTGTCTGAAAAACAGATATTGAACAGAAAGTTCCCGTTATGAGCTATTCGTGCAGTCATAACGTCACAAAACTCCAGCCGCCGATCAAAATCATCTTCATTCAGTTGTACAAGATGAATTTTATACGGGTGATATTTATGCTTCTGAATAGTTCTTCTTCTGATGTTTGAAACAGTGGCCAATTTTCTCGTGCTCAAAGTTGATTCTGCAGCAATTTGTCCTAAAACTTAAATCTCTGTAGTCTCATTTGTAACCGGAAATTGACGTTCAGGATCCCGTTTTTTGTTGGCTACTGAACCACTTTGTCGAAACTTTGCAACTAACTCCAAAATGTATTTTCTGTTAAATTGGCGGTACGGTTGGCACAGTCATCGTTTTTGAAAAAAAAAGAGTAATTATTTCAACTCTTTCTTCTACAGAATACACCATTGTGAAATTAATTTTCGGTAGCACTATCAAGTATCAAACCGACCGATAAACTGAAATAATAAACCGCATTTCTCTCATTCCGATAAGAAATGTTCTGATAGTCAATTTTTTGTTTACAAACCAACAAACCATTGACTATCAGCACATTTCTTATCGGAATGAGTGAAATGCGTTTTTCCATCTTCAACTGTGAATAATTTTTAAACGAGTTGATAAAACTTCCAAAAAAGAAAGAGCTTTCAAATGATGTAACACTGGACCCATGTTCCCTATTTAAAATATAAGGGTTGCTATCACCACCCTTAAGAGGTTGATGTGACAAAGTTGAGTTTTATGTCAAAACATGTCCCCCTCAATATTAAAATTGACGTATTTCAGCGTTTTAAAAAAAAATTCTCTGGACGCAAATCGGTCTGTTTCGTTATCAATGTGCCATCCTGTATGATAAGGTCTACACAAGATTTGAAAACTTAATCCATAAAATTTTTACAAGTGAAGAGATTTATCTTCTAATAAAGAGTATAAATACTCTCCAAAATTTAAATATACAACTAAATTAAAGGGATATTAGCTTCTGAAGCCGAAATATCTACCAGATTTATAAGACAAAACTAAAAATATGTGAATTTCTAAGAAATTTTAATTAAAATTAGACAAACGTCAAATTAATCGAAACATAAATGTCAAATCTATTCAGCCTTTTTAAAAAAAATTTCTCTGGACGGCCTGTTTCGTTTTCAATGCGCCACCCTATATATGTTTGTGGGGAGCCCTACCTCGATTACGTAAGTGTTGTGACCTTTGTAAATTTCTAATTTTGTTTGTTTGTTAAATCTTATTTCACTAACTCAGATATATGTTTGGTCATCTAATATATCAAATTCTACGGGATGTAATTTATAAGTACGTTCTAAATGCACTTACCTTGACATAAAGCAGCAAACTATCACGAACGGCAAACCATTTCTTGGACTCTTCTTTCAGCCAGATAAAACTGGCTTTCCTGAGAGCCATTTTTGATGGATGTGATGTTGCTGTAGTTGTCAGAATGACATATTTCGTCAATCATATAACATTCATCTTCAGTAGGTACTAACATCTGAAACCAATTTTGAAAAAGAAATTTCAATAATTAAGCAAATAGCATTTCATAATGTCTACCCTGTTAAAATGATAATTAGAATGGTAGAGAGAAAATAATACCAATTATAGCTTAATTGAATTTATCCAAATATTAGAGAGACAAACAGGGTTGGTTATAAAACAAACTGTTTTAAACATGTTTTATTAAAATTTTCAAAACTGATATTATTTGTTTATTTGTGTAAATTATACAGTACGCTAACACAATAAGTCAAAGAATTGTGCTGTACAGTAACGTAATTTAATATATAATATTATATCCAAAATTGCTTGTCAGTAACAATCCAGGTAAAGGTTTACTTTCGGAGTGCGTGTTCGATTTTTATGAAATTTTGTATATAGACGTGTTTTAGGGCGTAGATGACGAAAATCACAATAAAAATGAGGGCAGAAGCCAACTTTTGGAGTTATTTGGACATTTTTGTAGGAAAAACCTAAGTTGTACTCACTTTTGCGGCATTTTTTACACATTTTCGGAGGTCGTTCGTTTTATATCAAGCTAAAGACGGGTGTATTCCACTATTATAATTCATTTTCACATAGTTAGTGCACCCCCTTAACTGTTTATGTGTCTCTGAAAATTACCCTTTTTTGACATTGACATTTGACATATAAAGCCAACTTAATGTCAGATGTCAATTTCAACTTATACGATGAAAAGAAGGGTAATTTTCAGAGACACATAAACAGTTAAGGGGGTGCACTAGCTACGTGAAAATGAATTAGAATAGTGGAATACGCCCTTCTTTAGATTGATATAAAACGAACAACTCCCGAAAATGTGTAAAATATGCCGCAAAAGTGAGTAGAACTTACGTTTTTCCTACAAAAATGTCCAAATAATCCAAAAGTTGGCTTCTGCCCTCATTTTTATTGTCATTTTCGTCATCTAAACCCTAAAACACGTCTATATACAAAATTTCATAAAAATCGAACACGCGCCCCGAAAGTTACCACAATCCAAATTACGCACTTCAAATTTTGACATACCAAATAAAATCTCTTTTTGCTTCCAAGTTTTTCCATTTGATGCCTTAACTGTTGCCTTCATTTACTCCAAATCTTAATTTCTACTTTTCCATTTACAATTCATCCTAACATCTCCATATTTTTGCCAAAATAATCAATTTTATTTAAGACCAAAAATGGCACTAGAGTTTGACATGTAATAAATAATTTATTAGAAGCCTAGATAGTCAAAAATCTTAAACTTCGCGTGGTTGGCATGAGGAAATGGGGTAGGTATTTGTTGAGAAAAGGTATTTAGCAATCTCAATATCTACCTTAGATTCATCTGCAAGAGTGGTTAGCACTAAGAAACTTTCCATAGAGCTGTTGCTGTTAGAAAAGGGTTTTGCTCTCGTTGTTTTAATTGGATTTTCAGATTCTGCAACGGTAGCATTTCTGCTGCCACTACTGCCTGTTTGACCTTTATAAAACATCTTATGAATTGAATATCACATTTTGATGGTTGATTTCAGTTAGAATATGTGGATTTAATTTTTTATATGTCAATAAACTGGCAAAAAATAATTACAGAATTGTTTATCAGGTTGTTCAAAAACAAACTACTTTACAGACGTGTTAATAAAAATAAACCTGATATTTAATATGCTTACGAGTATGCTTAGCATTTTAGTGAATTTTTATTTAAAAAATTCACTAATAGAGAGGTATCGATGGTGAGACTTTGCAAAAATTTTTGCAAATGAGCGCGAATTTGGGCCCCTAGAACCCATATCCAGGGTCAGTATATATATATATATGTATATATATATATATATATATATATATATATATATATATATATATATATATATATATATATATATATATATATATATATATATATATATATGTATGTATGTATCCAACCGCTAACTCAAAAAATAATTAACCGATTTTGATAAAACTCGGCAAGTGCCTTTCTTTTAATAATAGCTTGGATGAGTTCGTTAGCCAGAAAAATCTGACACCGTTTTCCGGGAAAATTTTTAGTTTTCTTTCGAAAAAAATTTTTTCTCCGAAAATTACAAAGGTATTTCGATAAAATTTGGTGTACATATTGCTTTGGGAAAGACCTAACTATGTGCCAAAATTCAGCTTTCTAGGGTTACAGAAAATTAAGCTATTCAAAGTTGAAACATTTGTGTTTAATTCCACCGCCTTTCATTGAATAGTTTATATGAGATCTAGTTGTGCCGTATGATATTAGATCGTTTATATTATGTTTTTAGAGATCTCGACTTTTGAATTTTGAAAAAATTCCTTCAAATTAGCACTAATTAGGCCCCCGAGAACACATATCCTGCTCAGTTGAAATAGATTAAACAATGTTTTCTTTTAATTACACAGACGGATTCCCCCTATCAGTGTCAGTTCTGAGCCAGCCTTTCATGTATGGAATTTAGACCAAGGAATTATAATGCATGTTTGTAAGAAAATAAATTCGGGACTCAGCAAGTGTGTTATGGTAGCGAGTTTTATTGAATGCCTCAAATTTGAATAGCTCAATTTGCTATTAACCTATAAGGTTGGCCAAGAAACTAGTTTTTTCGGGAACATTTTAAGTTTATTTTAGAATTTTTGTTTACATTTTCAAACAATAAAGTTATTTTAATGAAATATGGTACATTATTTTTACTATATATGTTATACTGGTAACCAAATTTGATGTCTGTTTTCTTTAAAAAAAACACACATATTTGCTATTTAAAACATTTTTATGAAAATTCACTATCATAACGCATTTGCTGCGTCCAGGCTTTTAGTGAATTTTCTTTAAAAAATTCACAAATGAAGAGATCCCTACTTTTGAATTTTGAAAAAATTTCTTCAAATGAGCGCTAGTTTGGCCCCCCAGAACACACATCCGGGGTCAGTTTCAATTTTTATATGTTTATATATATATATATATATATATATATATATATATATATATATATATATATATATATATATATATATATATATATATATATATATATATATATGTATGTATCACACCGATAACTCAAAAAATAATGGGCCGATTTTGTTTAATTTGGTGAATACCTTCCTTTTGCAAATGGCTTGGATAAGTTCGTTAGTCAGAAAAATCGGCTAGGTTTTCCCGGAAATTTTTGTGTTTTCTTTCAAAAAAAAAATTATATCTCCGGAATTAACAAAGTAAGGGCAACCACGCTGGTACGCTGGTTTACATCGTTATAGGTGAGCTACGTACCAAAATTTAGCTCTGTAGGTCAAAAGACAAAAAAGTTATGGGCATTTAAAAAAAAATAATCTGGGGTTTTCCTCAAAACGTCAAAGTGACAATTTAAAACGTTAAAATTCGCAACATTTAGGCAAGGAACTTGAATATATGGAAAGAAAATATCTCAAGAAGAATGTTTTACAAACTCTGAAGTCTTAGTTTCAACCGTCACTGTTCTTCATTTTACTAAAATATTTCCAGAAAATTCATTTCAAATAGACCCTTTCTCTGATGCTTGGCAGTAGTCTTAGCTATAGAGTTTATCGTTTAATGGTATATAATTTTTGTCGAATTTTCGTAAAAAATCAATAAAGCTCAATATATCCGTTATTATACAAGATATGAAAAAATATTGTATACATTAATTATACGGTGTATTGAGCTACATCTTAAAAAATATTGCTGTCAGGCTGGCCCATAAGTCGCTGGTGATACAAATAAATTTTTTTAGTCGAAAACGCCTTATGTTTTTGCATTTTCCATCGAAATATAATGCATGTTTGTAAGTTAAGAAATTCTGGACGCAGCAAGTGCGTTATGGTAGCGAATTTTGATTAAATGCTTCATATTTAAAAGGCTCAATTTGCTATTTACCTATAAGGTTGACCAAGAAACGGATTTTTTCGGTTACACTTTAAGTTTACATTTGGAAATTTCTGTACGTTTTCAAACAATAAAGTTATTTTAACGAAACATGGCACATTGTTTTTACTATATATGTTATACTGGTAATCAAATTTGATGCCTGCTTTCTGAAAAAAAAAACACAAATTTGCTATTAAAAACATTTTTATGAAAATTCACTACCATAACGGACTTGCTGCGTCCCGAACTTTTTTTTTCAACAACAATCAATGAATTATTAAGTTCATTTTTGGAAAATGTACTTTTTGAAACAACAAAGCTAATTTAATGAAATGTGGTACATTGTTACTACTATATAGATTATACTGCTAACGAAATGTCCATCTAAAAACAAGACATATTTGACATTAAAAATATTTTTACGAAAATTCGCTACCATAACGCTCTTGCTGCGTCCAGGCTTTTTATGTTTATTTAACCGTTTGTGATAATTTTCACAATTATCGAAAAAGCAGAAATAATAACAGTAGTGAGTGATGTTGGAAGCTGCTAGATATTTAAAAATCAGCATTCAGACAGCCAGCAATAGGTCATGTAAAAGTTTGGCGAATTAATATAATAATTGATTCAATTAAACGGGCAGAGTGTGCAAGGATTGATGTGAAAGTTCGCCTTAAAGCGGAAATTCTATAAAAATTCCATTTAAAAAAATGACAGGTAGGTATGTCCGGGAGTCCAGGACGACAAGCCCTGATAAATCAATAATGCGGGGAGTCCCGGGTCACGGCCACAACCCTGGGCTGGGCACCCTCCAAGCGCAGGCGTGAACTTGTTATATAGTTCAATATGATTCAATCAGCAGCATATGGCGAAATTAATTATTACATAATAATGAAAAAACACTCTTAAAAACCTACATTTACCAACTTCGTCTAGTCAGTGTTAAAACTCCAGTTCAGCAAGAATCTAGTGAGTCGAATGGTGAACGTAAAGACGAATTTCACAAATTTTCTCTGATGATCTCCAAAAATAAATTTTATTTAAAATTCTGTTCCAGACTTGCACCCGGAAATTAATTTCCCTTATTTTGCGATAAAATTGCATCCTGTGGTGCACAACATTAATTGCGCCATATTGTCACAGATTTATGTTTCGCTTATCTAAACTTGATAGTATGTACGTAAATAAGACAGCTAAACGTGGGTAGCGGGTAACATATGCTTAAAAGCTAATGCATGACATTATTAAAGAGAAAAATACTCACCAAAAGAAATATTGTGAAATTGAGTTGTTTCCTCAACCTCGAAGCGCAGGTGACGCTTCGAAGCCAAGAGAAGAACTGATTACTGATTCATTTCCTTGGCAGGGCTGGGACGCGGGGTCATTACGTCGATGCAATGGAGATTTCACTGTTGCGCATTTAATTATTAAGCTATGTTGTCAGTTCTCTATTCCGCGTACAAAGCTGGTGTATTCTATATATATATATATATATATATATATATATATATATATATATATATATATATATATATATATACATATATATATATATATATATATATATATATATATATATATATATATATATATATATATATATATATATATGAGGAGTAGACATGCAAAACGCATTTTGTCCAATATTGTACATTTACAGGGAACAGAAAAAATTGCAATAGCATAACTATAGATGCTATTTAAATCGGCTTTCTTTCTAAATATAGAAAATAAATCAAAGATATTTGCTTTGAAAACTAACACAGGAAAGTTTACCCCTGAATTACTAACACAAAAAAATAGTTAGGACAGAATGCAATTTGAATGTCAATAGTGGAGAAACTGCCTTTTGCAAGTCTTTAGATTTTCTATCAGTACGTACAAACGACAAAATAATTATAAAACCCTATATCATAGCTAACAAGTGCTTTATTGAAGAATTCATAACTTTTTTTTTAACAGATATTAAAGAAAAAACGCAATTTTTAATTCTTATGTTCATTACTTAAGTAACTTTTTATACAAAATTTACTGCTTCAATGTCATCACATTCACACAACATTTCGGCGTTGTTATCGTCATTCAGATCATTTTCTTCATCGACGAATTCAGAAAAGATTGGAACCATCCAAGCCAATTCCGGATCCACAGTGCTCCAGTTTTCATCTGGTAAAGAAGTCTTTTTGAGGCTGTCTATTTTTTCTTTTTTCTTTTATGACCCAGAGGTATATCAGGGATTTGAATTTGATCTAAAGGTTTTCGTGGTTTTATAAGGGTTTCTGCCTTTTTGGATGTGTCGTCATTCCTGTATAAAGTTTCTGTTTTTACTACAATTTTATCACCAGGGTTTCCCTTTTGATGTAAATTCTTTTACATTGACATATTCCAGTCACTTTTTTTTAAACATACTGATGCATTTTTAATGTCTTGCAAAAACCAATGATTGCCAAGTTGACGTATTTCGCCTACTTGAGAATAAATTTCATAATATTTCTCAGGTGTCTTAATAGTACCGTAGCGCCTCCAAATTCTTTCGACCCTGCCAAAATATCTATCGGCAGGTAAGTATGAATGCCCACGAACGGGAAATGTCAACGCTATAGTTCTAACTGTTTCGGGGGCAAATCTATAAAGCCATATCATTAGCATGTGTATGACATAGCTGTTCTTATTTTGCCCCCCACAACCATCCGCGAACAGTCGTAAATAGTTTATATCTGCGGAAAGTTCTATTTTATTTGAAAAATGTAAAAGAGCAGACGACACTTCCACAACCTCTTTAGCACCTTGATGTTCCATCCATAAGTAAAATATTGGACTTTCGCCATTAGATCTAACGATACAAAAAATTTATAAGGAAAGCTGTTGGGCATAAAATGCATCTTGTATTGGTACTTTGGGTAGTACTTGGATTTGCTGAAGATCGAAACAAAAATACATTGTATTGGGCGGATCCTCTTTCATCATTTTGTGGAACTGCGCTGCTTTTATTCGGTGCACTTTCAATTCAGTTTGCAACTTTTGTATTTCATTTGCAACTTTTGTATTGTTGATTAGAGTTACTGCTCTAACACAGAACCCGCACACATCCGTTGCAAAACTACCAAATCCTATGTTGAACTTATTATTAAACACCCTACTGAAGTATTTGTAGTTTACTTTTAGATTATCAGTAGCTTTTTCATTGTATAGATCACAAAGTTTAGAGATGCTGTACTCGGGAGGCAAGTATATCCTTTTGGATTTGTTTCTACCATAATGACTGTCTTTGCCTTTCAACTGCTTTATAAAATCCATAACTGCGAGTAATTTTTCACGAAATTTAGAAGACCGTTTGTCCCCATCTCTTTTTTCTTCAATTGCTTCTCCATGTACTATTTTATTGCAAATTGTATTTAGTTTCCTTTTATCAACGTTGTAAATACATCTAAACAACTTCTGACAAACCTGTGCTGTTTTGTTATCAATGAACATCTAAAAAAATGCCAAATTTTTATTATTTGCTATTATGCCTAATGAAAATGTCTTACATAGTACTTTACGGTAAAACAGTGAGATTTTCCTCCATCCTGTTTACGACTTCTTGGACGCTTTGGATTGTCTATTGTCATCAAAGATGCTTATTTATTGTCTTGCGTCGTTTTGCATGTTTCAATAAAAAATGCATTTCTCAGTCCTTTTATAATAGGTTTTGTTAATTTGTGCCAATTAAAGTGTTGGTCTTTATGATTGCATCTGATTTCAAAATTCAGTAAATCGGGATCCAAATTGGAATATCTGCAATTTACCATAAAAAATGTACTATATAAAATTAATAAAGGTACCTATAAGGTTTAGTAATCAATAATAGTGATAGTACTTAACCTAGAAAATGGCTTATACATACCTCACATTTTTTTGCGTTCTCTCGATGTAGAATTTAGCTTCCTTTTTCTGCATCCACGATCTGTGTCTCCAACAATATGTTCTCCTTCGATTTCGTGCATTATTGTAACAACAATAATGCACAGCATATAAAACAGCACTGACAATATTATTACACACCTGCTAAGAAGTAAAAACAGATGCTTACTGCTTTAAATCCCAATCAAAATGCAGTTTGTCCACAATTTGTGGACATAACGTGATTTGTTTGTCTACTGTTGTTGGACAAAATGCGCTTTGTTGGACAAAATGCGCTTTGTTTATCCAAGTAACATTTTAGTAAGGTTTCAGATGAAAAATAATTCGGTTTGAATGTCTTAGATATACCTAATAGATGGAAATATGTATAAGGACGCGAACGCCACCTATAGCTAAAATTATGAACTTTTGGACAAAATGCGTTTTGCATGTCTGCTCCTATATATATATATATATATATATATATATATATATATATATATATATATATATATATATATATATATATATATATATATATATATATATATATATATATATATATATATGCGACGCATTGTTGGAAAGCGTATTCAGCGTCCTTTTTGATGGTATTAATTATTGTTAAGTTACCTTTGGCCAGGGGCAGCTCCTCAGTAAGTGCGCGCGCACTGCAGCCTGCCAGAGAAAAAATATTTTTGCTATAATATATTTTAATAAATTTTTATTTTTTTTACCCCCTGCATTCCACAGATACAAACAAAATTAGTATATCAAGGACGCAGAGTCGGCCGCCATTAATACAGAATCAGAAGAAGTATAGTGTGTTAATGGTTGCCGACGTTATATACATCCATATACACTGGTCCTTCGTCGGTGTGTATTCTTCGGCGCTCCAACTAAATGTGAAACTTCAATGCGTAATGATCGACTATCTTCGTCAAAAACGACCGAATAAGCAATCCCGTTGTGCGATTTAAAATTCCACACTTGCAGCACATCATAATAAGACCCAGCGCTGAATATTGTAGCGTGGCCCTTTGATGTTGTGAGAATAGAATATTTGACCTTGCCCACATCGCTCCAGCTTAACGGACCAGGGTGGGACTCGACATACAGTTATGCTGTTCTCGAATCACAGGCGTAATCGCTCATTTTATCGCCAGGACCGTATTATCTTTGTTAAAGCAATGTTATTATTGATTTGTATGCAGAAAAATATTACGTAATTGAAACAACGATAATTAAATATAGTCTAAAATATAGTGTTAGTAGAAGGAATTAAACTACGACAGATTAGATTCTCGTGAATAGCATGTCGAATGATCAACTTAATGCGCTAGCAATGTTGGCAATAAACAGGGACTTTGAAATACCAAACTTTGATGAAATAGTTTTAGAACAGTTTGTGTCTATCAAAAATAGACGTATGGATTTTTCGTTTAAGGAATAAGTATAGGTCTGTTATGTTATAACTTATAAACTAAAGTGACAGAATTGTGATTTGTGTTAGTAATTATCAAAGGAAAGGACTTTTTAACTACTATAACCTATAACTAACTAGAGGAAAACTTGGTAAGTAGTTAATAATTATTAAGTTTAGTAAGTAGGTTTTTTATAATACATTTTTGGGGAAAAAAAGGCGAGCCCTTTGTTTTTCATCGCGAGTTCGGCGCAATTGAACAGTTTTTGATAAATAAGAAGGGCAATTGTGGAGCTGCGACGGTACAGCATCACGTTTCAGTCTAGGAATTTTTAAATTTGAGGTTATGGTCACGCCGGTTTCTGAATCCGTTGCAGTAGAACAATTTATTATATATTCTTTAACAAAATGCAACTCACAGACTCTGCTGGACTACGTTGGCGAATAATTCTCCCGATGAATAGCTGCAACCCATGCGAAGAGTACTTTGGAAGGGACGCCAATTAATTTGTTTAACGATCTAAATATTGACAGTTTAGCCAAACTTTGATGTTTATAGTATTTCTGTACATTGTCTCTGTGGCATTTAATCAAAAATCATGAGCTTTACAAATGAAGAAAAGAGAGACATGATAAAAGTAGATTAGCAAAATAATATAAACGCTAGAGTTACTAGTGAAAACTATTAAAATGAATATCCGGAAAGGCGGCAACCACACTGTTCTTATTTTAATGGACTAGATTGTAGTACTAGATTTTCGCCAACTTCACTTATTCTACTACCATACTTCTTTTTTGGATTTTACAAATGAACCATATTCTTTTCCACTACGATCTAGTCTATTAAAATAAAAATATCGTGGTTGCTGCCTTTCCAGCTTTTCATTTCAAGTTTCCACTAGTAACTCAAGCATGTCTATTATTTTGGTAATATATTTTTATCATGTTTCTCTTTATTTGTAAAACTCGTGATCAGACACAATGTACAGAAATGCTATAAACATCAAAGTTTGGGTGAACTGTCAATATTTAGATCGTTAAACAAATTAATGGCGTCCCTTCCAAAGCACTCTTCGCAGAAACGATTTTTTCCAAATTTTGATAGCAGGTAAGATGTATCGTGTGATACATTATTGTAGTCAAAAAAAACATAGGCTTCTTAAAAATGAAAAATCCAATATGGCGCCCAAAAAAAAATCAAAGATAAGTATTGTAACTCTTGCATCAAGAAGGCCTTGGAAAATATGATGACATTTTAGATTTCCCATATAAACCTCTCTTAACAATATCATAGTTAAAAAAAGTCTAGTTCTTTTGGTACTCTCTTAAAAATAAAAAATAAATTGAAAATTTCCGGTTTTTTTGAAATAATTAAAAGACTAAAAATGACATCTCACATTTTCTTTCAGATAATTGATCAGTATAAAAACGCGCACCTTTGTCCCAATTTAACCATCCTCGTATCTCTTACGGTTTAGAAGTTCTCAATGGTGATGCTCGAATTTGAACTACTCTTTATATATATATATATATATATATATATATATATATATATATATATATATATATATATATATATATATATATATATATATAAAATTTAAACTACCCCGGATATGTGTACTAGAAGAATTTTTTTTAAATTCAATTCCACAATCTCCTCATAAGTTAATTTTTTTTCAAGAAAATTCATTAAAAAAACGTCACAAAATGGTAATAAAACACTAACTGCTTTTGAAAATTATTTATTAATGTAGAAAAACTAAGCAAAATTTGACATGTAGTTACAAAAAGAAAATTATTATGCATTACAAACAAAACAATCTAAAAGATAATTCTAAGGTAAAAAATTAAGCAAACTATCCAAGATACGTTGCACCACTGGCAGCCTTCTTTCTTAGTATCAAGGGTAGATTCTGAAAATGAAAGTCTAACGAGACGTGAAGCTCTTGACGCAAAACTACAAAGTGTGTTATAAGGTTCCCAAAGTAAAAGTTTGTTGTAGGCTTAGATTTTTGAGTTTTGGTTTTTTTACTAGAGATTTATAACACAGGAGAGAAGTTTTGCGTTTGACCAAGGGAAGCTCCTCCTGCAAGAACCGCGAACGTTTCAAGCAGGAGGGTTCCCTTCAATCAAATTTGCACAGGTTGCACAACCAGGCCCGCGCCTGGATTGTGACAAGAGCTTCAGCAGCCTTACGTCATCTTACATTTTCTAAACTACCCAGGGAATCCGTCCTAGGAAGTCTGGAAAAAAAGTCCTGTTTAAAAAGCACTATCTATTAATGAGCTTAAAATACGTTGTTTTTAAGTAAGCAAAAAATTAAGCGAGGGATTTTTAAGTGAAAAAATGGTTACTTAAATAGTCAATAATTTCTTTTTTAAATGAAAAAGTCTGGACGCAGCAAGTGCGTTATGATACTGAATTTTTATGTAAATATTTTAATATCAAATATGTCTTTTTTTGAATGAGATCAAATGTGATAGATAGTATAATCTTTATAGGAGAAAGTATGTCTCATATTTCATCAAAATAACTTCATTGTTTGAAAAAGTACCAAAATTCTCCGAAGATAAACTTAAAATGTTTCCAAAACAACTGGTCCGATTTTCCTGGCCAACGAACCTATTCAGGAAATTCACACAAAAACTACATCTGCCAAGATATAATTACTTACAAAAAGCTTTTTAATAAAAATTCAAAAAAAATGTTACATGAAAATATGTACACAATTTCTTTTACGAAAATTGGCCATTTTTTTCAAAAAGTGGTTTAAGTAATGTTACGCGAAAATTATATAAAAAATCTTCTTAACGAATATTTTTTAAATCTTTGTACGCAAGTTCTTTGTACGAAAATTTGCCAAGCAATTTTTTTTCACAAAAATTCAAAAACGATGTTTTCACATGAATTATCAAATATTTTTTAATAACCTATTAAACACTAATTACTAACATTTCACAAAAAAATTACAAGAAATGATTTCTACGAAAACACAAAAAAATATTCCTACGAAAACTGACTAAATATTTTTTACACATAAATTTGCTGATTAAATATATTATAATCAAAATATATAATCTGTAATTACAATTGAAAAAAAAATCAAAATGTAAAAAAGTTGACAATTAACTTTTTACGGATATTTGAACCCATAGAAGTAAATAAATAATCTGATCGGTTATTAGATCTGAATTGAAAAAAATCTAGACGCAGCAAGTGCATTATTGTAGTGAATTTTCATAAGAATTGCACACTATTAGTATGATATATTACTAAAATTTAAACAAACCTTGAAAATAGGTTTTAAAGGCGCTAATACAGGCTCATTTGAAAAACAATCTAAAATGCTATCATTTATTATCAAAGAAAACATTTTAATCTTGTATTGTAGCTCCTTTTGCGACAAATCCCCAAACCTAAATTTTCTATGAAGCTACAAAATTAAAATTTACTAGGTATATGTAGGTACAGTAAGTCGCTTTAAAAGAAACTTGTATCTATATTTATAAAAAGAAAGAATCTGCCGAATTAAATACAAGGGAGGTATTTTTCCAACAATATAAAAAGTTTTTTTTAAAACATATTCTCTTCTTTTTATCGAAGATAAAAAAATGTCTGCGGAAATTTATGATTTTAGACATAAAGGTGACAAAGCTATTCAGGCGTTTTAAAGAATAATGAGACGTTGGTCCAAACGTATGAAATCTGGACACTATTGTTATTACCAAATATTAAAGTTAGTGAAACAAAACAAAACGTTATATGTTCATCGCACGGGAATAGAACACGGACCTGCGGTGGCTGAGTTGAGTTGTGAGGGGAACACGTTACCCTTCCACCATTAAAGCTGCCTAACAACTGTTTGTTTACGCGGTATTATTGACTGCCTTAAACCTTGATCTTTCCACTATTTACTAAATTTTCAGTCTGAAACTTCAATTGGGGCCGTTCATCAAGCTACAAATATAGTGTATTTTAACAATGTATCGAATCTTCCGCTTAAAAATCAATAATTTTTACCATCACATCATTTTTATTTTCATGTCATTCTGATGTAATGCGAGAAACCTATTATATATATATATATATATATATATATATATATATATATATATATATATATATATATATATATATATATATATATATATATATATATATATATATATATATAATGGATATATATATATATATAAATTTAAAACGACCCCGGATATGTGTTCTAAAAGAATTTTTTTCAAAGTCACGCTCTCATTAGTAAATTTTTTCAAGAAAATTCATTAAAACAATCTCACAAAATGGTAATAAAACAGTAACTGTTTTTCAAAATTCTTTATTAAAAAAAATGTAGAAAAACTAAGCAAAATTTGACATGTAGTTACAAAAAGAAAATTATTATGCATTACAAACAAAGCAATCTAAAAGCTAATTCTAAGGTGAAAAATTAAGCAAAGTATCCAAGATACGTTGCACCACTGGCAGCCTTCTTTCTTAGTATCAAGGGTAAATTCTGAAAATGAAAGTCTAACGAGACGTGAAGCTCTTGACGCAAAACTCCTTAAGTGTTATAAGGTTCCCAAAGTGTTTTGAGTTTTTTACTAGAGATTTATAACACAGGAGAGAAGTTTTGCGTTTGACGAAGGGAAGCTCCTCCTGCAAGAACCGCGTACGTTTCAAGCAGGAGGGTTCCCTTCAATCAAATTTGCACAGGTTGAACAACCAGGCCCGCGCCTGGATTGTGACAAGAGCTTCAGCAGCCTTACGTCATCTTACATTTTCTAAACTACCCAGAGAATAACATACGTCCGAGGAAGTCTGAAAAAAAAGTCCTGTTTAAAAGCACTGATCAGTATAAAAACGCGCACATTTGTTCCAATTTAACCATGCTCGCATCTCTTACGGTTAAGAAGTTCCCAATGGTGAGGCTTGAATTTGAACTAACCTGTATATATATATATATATATATATATATATATATATATATATATATATATATATATATATATATATACAGGTTAGTTCAAATTCAAGCCTCACCATTGGGAACCTGTATATATATATATATATATATATATATATATATATATATATATATATATATATATATATATATATATATAAATTTTAAAGGACAGGGATATGTGTATATATATATATTTATATATATATATATATATATATATATATATAAATATATATATATATATATATATATATATATATATTTATATATATATATATATATATATATAAATATATATATATATATATATATAAATATATATATATATATATATATATATATATATATATTTATATATATATATATATATATATATATATATATATATTATATACTCTTCTTTCAGTCGTCTCTAAAGTGATGGAAAAGTATATAAACACCGAATTACTAAAATTTCTTGAAAAACACAGTCGAATCCACGACAGGCAGTATGGATTGCGTCAGCGCAGATCGACTGCCGACCTCCTTTCCTTTGTCACCCATTCTTTGAACAAGTCTATGGAACTACACGGTGAATCCCAAATTGTTGCTCTAGACATATGCCAGGTCTGGCACGCAGCGCTGCTTAATAAACTTCCGGTCTATGGCCTACCACCAAAACTTAGTACCGGGACAGCAAATTTCCTCTCCCACAGGAGCATTTCTGTTGTTGTGGATGGTCATTCCTCTAAACTGTATCCAATTAATGCAGGAGTTCCTCAAGGTTCAGCTTTAGCCCCTAGTTCTCCACATCAATGACCTCCTCTCTAGCACATTTCTCATAAAAGATACACCAGCCTTAGAATCATCACAATGAACAACCAAGTTATTGAAAGTAATGAGTCCTTTTCACTTGTTGGCATTTCTGTGGATCAAACTCTCAATTGGCACCAACATGTCACATCGATTGCAGAAGCGGCTGCTAAGAAATTAGGTTTCCTCTTCCGGGCTCGCAAATACTTTTCACCAGCTAATCTCTATACCTTATATACTTCACAAATAAGACCAAACCTCGAATACTGGTCCCACATCTGGGGTGCCGCTGCCGCTTCTCCACTCGCTATCCTAGACTCCATTCAGAAGAAAGAAAGTTATAATAAAATATTTTATGCCGGATCATTTCTATGAAAATTCACTACCATAACGCACTTGCTGCGTCCAGGCTTTTTAAAAACTGCCAGCAAAACAAAACGACACACCAACGCAGCGAAATTAATTATTAACTGCAATCGCAAATTATACTGAATCGATTATTACTAGGATTCTAAAATTAATCAGGTAGAGGGAATAAAGAATAATTATTAGGCAATGTCATGCAATAACTACAAAACATGTTATTAAAACATACAATTAATATAAGAAAATCTAAAATCTAAAAATTTGGGACGTGGCATAGTCTCTATAGGCTACTGACGTCCAAATTTCTAATTCTATTGTCTTTCATGAAAATTGAACGAAATTGTTAACGCACTTGCTACGTACGCACTCTCACTACTAGATACGTTGTTTCTGTCTTTACTGATTTATTGCCTGAAGAGGCGGACTTTATATTATATTTTGTTAAATAAGTAAAAAAGTCTGGACGCAGCAAGTGCGTTATGGTAGTGAATTTTGATTTAAATGTTTTTGATAGCATGTATGTGTGCTTTTTTTAAGAAAGCAGACATCAAATTTGGTTACCAGTATAACCTATATAGTAAAAACAATCTGCCATGTTCATCAAAATAACTTTATTGTCTGAAAATGTACAAAAATTTTCGAAAATAAACTTAAAGTGTTCTCGAAAAAACTAGATTCTTGGTCGACCTTATAGGTTAATAGCAAATTGAGCTATTCAAATATGAAGCATATGATCAAAATTCGCTACCATAACGCCCTTGCTACGTCCAAAATTTCTTTTCTCACAAACATGCATTATATTTCGATGGACAATGCAAAAATGCAATAACATAAGGCGTGTTCGACTAAAAAAAAATAATTTGTATCACCAACGACTTATGGGCCAGCCTGCGATTGTAGAAATATTTTTAAGATGTAGCTCAATACACTCTATAATTAATGTGTACAATTTTTTTCCGTATCTTGTATAATAACGGATATATTAATCTTTATTGATTTTTTACGAAAATTCGAAAAAAATTATATACCATTAAACGATAAACTCTATAGCTAAGGCTACTGCCAAGCATCAGGGAAAGGGTCTATTTAAAATGAATTTTCTGGAAACATTTTAGTAAAATGAAAGACAGTGACGGTTGAAACTAAGACATCAGAGTTTGTAAAACATTCTTCTTGAGACATTTTCATTCCATAGCCCGTATTAGATTCAAGTTCTTTGCCTAAATGTTGCTAATTTTGACGTTTTAAATCACAACTTTGACGTTTTGAGGAAAACACCAATTTATTTTTCTTTAAATGCATATAACTTTTTTCTCTTTGCACCTACAGAGCTAAATTGTTGTAGGTAATTTACCTATAATTTCATAAACCGGTGTACCAAATTTGGTTGCCCTTGCTTTGTTATTTTCGGATATAATTTTTTTTTCGAAAGAATACGTTTTATAATAAAAACTTACGTAGCACATTTGGTTGCCACAGGTTTGCTGTTTTTTAAAAAAATCCGGAAAAACCAATCGCATTTTCCTGGCTAACAAACGTATTCAAACCAATTATAAAAGGAATGTATTTTGTAAATTTCATCAAAATTGGCCTTATTTTTTGAGTACATTCTTTTTACACTTTGGTTGCGCTAAGGAAACAACCGACAACCGTATACACTAATGATACCCCAACATCAGCCTGCGGTCGTCGGTGAAGTGACCTCCAACCCCCTAAAGTATATCTTCTTTGCAGTTAATTTCTTCTGTTATTGAAACAACAATAAACATATGCTTACCTTGAATTTTTGAAAATAAAGACGAGTAGATTCCATAAGTGAAAGTTTGCGGCATGTGACGCACTTGATCCAAACTTTTATTAATCTTCTAGTTTGGACGGAGGACACCTTAAACCAAAAAACGGCAAAGCGTTTTTTGTCAAAGGGGAACCCAATACATTTAAACATTGTTACCTAGGCCGAAACCCAGGCCGTACCAAGTGTTTCACAAACTAACGCCCTCTTCAACCTGCAAAATCCACTCGGCCTGTTTTATTGGTATCTACCACAAGCTGCCTGAAAACAGAAAATGAAATTTAGTTATCTAATACAGTTCAAATTACACACAAAAAGGATAGTTTAACGCTATGATTAGCCTCGAAACTCATGCACAGGGTGGACAACTAAGAATACTAATAACCACATCAAAAACAAAGTCCTCTCAAACTCCAACGGCAGCAAACACTTATGGACTCTTGCTAAATCTACTGGGAATAATTTCTGCAAGAGCACGTTCCCACCTCTTGTTTCAGGGGATGAAATTGTTTCTACCGCCCTGGGGAAGGCTGAACTTTTTGCCTCGTTGTTCGCCAGCAAGTCTACTCTCAACCCACCTCCAAATGTTCAACCACCAACGGCCGAATGTCGCGCATAAAATGATAACGCTATGATTAGCCTCAAAACTCATGCACACGGTGGACAACTAAGAATACTAATAACCACATCAAAAACAAAGTCCACTCAAACTCCAACGGCAGCAAACACTTATGGACTCTTGCTAAATCTATTGGGAATAATTTCTGCAAGAGCACGTTCCCACCTCTTTTTTCAGGGGATGAAATTATTTCTACTGCCCTGGGCAAGGCTGAACTTTTTGCCTCGTTGTTCGCCGGCGATTCTACTCTTAACCCACCTCCAAATGTTCGCCCATAAAATGGCAGATATCATTTTTAAAACTAAAGAGGTACGAAAGATGCTCTCTTCTCTTAATACCAGGAAAGCCTCTGACCTTGACGAGATCCCAGCAATTGTTCTCAAAAAATGCGCACCAGAACCTGCTCCTGTCCTGACTCGTCTGTTTCAGACATCTTACAATAGAGGCATATTCCCTAGTAACTGGAAAACTGCTAGAGTACAACCCGTCCCGAAAAAAGGATCCAAAGCGCTTCCTAGCAACTACAGACCTATTTATCTCCTTTCAGTCATCTCTAAAGTGATGGAAAAGTATATAAACACCGAATTACTAAAATTTCTTGAAAAACACAGACTAATCCACGACAGGCAGTATGGATTCCGTCAGCGCAGATCAACTGCCGACCTCCTTTCCTTTGTCACCCATTCTTGGAACAAGTCTATGGAACTACACGGTGAATCCCAGATTGTCGCTCTAGACATATCCAAAGCATTCGACCAGGTCTGCCACGCAGCGATGCTTAATAAACTACCGGCCTATGGCCTACCACCAAAACGCTGTACCTGGACAGCAAATTTCCTCTCCAACCGGAGCATTTCTGTTGTCGTGGATGGCCATTCCTCTAAACTGTATCCAATTAATGCAGGAGTCCCTCAAGGTTCAGCTTTAGCCCCTACTTTGTGTCTTCTCCACATCAATGACCTCCTTTCTAGCACATCCAACCCAATTCACAGTTACGCGGACGACTGCACCCTCCACTCAAATATACAATATTCTAAGCCTGTCTCTTTAGCCCAATTAGATGAGGATCGCAGACTCATAAAGGGTTCTGTCTCCGTGGATCTCCAAGAAATATTAGACTGGGGAAGTAGAAATATTGTACAATTCAACCCCACAAAATCTCTTTCTTGCTTTCTTTCTCATAAGAGATACGCCAGCCCTAGACCCATCACAATGAACAACCAAGTTATTCAAAGTAATAAGTCCTCTTCACCTGTTGGCATTTCTGTGGATCAAAATCTCAATTGGCACCAACATGTCACATCAATTGCAGAAGCGACTGCTAAGAAATTAGATTTCCTCTTCCGGGCTCGCAAATACTTTTCACTAGCTAATCTCTATACCTTTTATACTTCACAAATAAGGCCAAACCTCGAATACTGCTCCCACATCTGGGGTGCCGCTTCTACACTCGCTATCCTGGACTCCATTCAGAAGAGAGCTATACGTCTCATCGGTGACCCTACCCTCACCCAAAGGCTGCCATCCGTTGCCCACAGACGTGCCGTTGGTGACCTCTATCTCTCTCTCTTATAGATATCTGCACGTGCACTGCTCAGAGGAGCTTTCTTTCACCTGCTGACCCCAACAGATCTACCAGGGGAACAGAGCGAATGCACCCTTCTACTGTTCAGGTCACCAGACATAGAACATCTTGTTACGGCCGCTCTTTTGTCTCGAGGACTTCCAAGTTGTGGAAATCCTTGCCGACAGATGTTTTTCTTCTCCCCCGAACCTCCAAACCTTCAAGTCCAGAATTAACAAGTTGCCTCTTTCCTCCTTGCCGACACCCACAGTACGATAGGATTTAGGCTGTAAGCTCTCGTGGTGTGTTGTTGAAATAAAAATAAATTAAAAAAATCCTCTAAAGAGCGACATTAATGCCCCACAGTTAAAAAAAATTAGACACACACACACACACACCGCCTATATATATATATATATATATATATATATATATATATATATATATATATATATAATTCACTAAAAATAAATAGGAAAAAGTTATAGCGACTTTCCAAAATGCACAATTTCGAAAAACACCCCTGAAACGGTGACAGATATCGATAGGCGGTTTTCAGTATTAAGTTTGTCATGAAAATTGAGCCTCAGACACTGGCATCAGTTTTCGCCTATATCGTTTAGAAATAGGAGTTTTCCTTTGAAAGTGAGCAATTTGGCCCACTCTGTACATGGTGCTTGGTAGCTAATGACGGGCCTAATTATCAGAAAAACGACTAGTATTGTCAAAGAATTGACAAATGCAATATCTGTTGTCAATAACCGGCATTGTTTTCAAAACCTTTGTCTGAAATCACCAACTTTGACGTTTCAAATCGCCATTTAAGACGTTCTTACAAGCAAAACCATAAAATTTGCAAAGCGGTTCTTTTTGGTACTTCTTGATCTCTCTTCACCAGAAAAATTTAATATTTGTCATATTTAATAGTTTTTGTTAAGCATACACATAATTTGTTTTCGTGACCTCCTTTGGTCCCCAGTGCTTTTAATGCTCTTAACATTCAATTCATTGATTGTTGTTGCCCTTACTTGGTGAAACTGGTCCATACTACATACAGACTTGGAGATTACTTCTCTGGCTTCACTGTTGGTTTTCGCTCATGAAGGCTGTAGCCAGCGCGTAAGCTAACGGGAGCAAGTTGTCCTTCTGAATTCTAGATGTTCTAGGATGTTCTTCAACATTTCTGTTCTCTAATTTAACCAACATCGTATTTCATTATTTCGGAGATATTAATAGTTATACCATCTATTTCTAACACCCTACATATTCTGTTCTTTGGTCTTTATCCACACTTATCTGAAAGAAAACTTTAAAACAAAAATATGGTAGAAGTAATACTTACTTTGAAAAATTTTGCGTCTCTTCATTTCCAAAAGTAACTGGTTTATTTCATGTCAGTGGTGCAATGTATCTGGAAGAAAATTCAACCTTTTATTAGTTATGAATGCAGATTCTTCAACTACAAGCTGCTGTAATACAATTAATATTTTTTTATTTTTTGTTGGTTCTGTTAAGTGACTAAGTGAATATTGGAACCTGTGATGAGCACTGATAAGTATGGGAGAGTTCCTATGAACTGGACAGCCAATTAATCGGACGCTTTAGTTTCCTACTATACCCGACAGTAATGTAGCATCATCTACCCATGTCTCGTATCTGCATCGTCAGCCGACATCTCGTGGACAAAGGTGGAACCAGTGGCCCGCTTCAAGTTGACGTGGCATGCATTGAAAAATACCATGTCGGTACAGTAAATATTAATGTGAATTTGCAAAGTGATTAACTCCGTTTGTGGTGACGATTATTAACCGATCTTTGGACATAACTATTGAGGGATTGTTTGTCATAAAACAGGTATGTGATATTATCAATATAACGTTATGTACCAATCGTATTTTGAGGTTACGTTTTAAAACGACATATTCCTTGAACCGGACATCTCGGCGCCCAAGAATTGGACGTCTAATTCATGGGCACCAGTGTGTCCGATTCAAGGGAAATGTTAAATTATTGTCTGTTATATGAATATTTTCCATGTAAAATACGGTAATTATTCTCTCTCCATTTAGGTAGGCAACCAATGTATTTATATATTG
Organism: Tillus elongatus; assembly: GCA_964006375.1. Lineage (NCBI taxonomy): Eukaryota > Metazoa > Arthropoda > Insecta > Coleoptera > Cleridae > Tillus > Tillus elongatus. The sequence goes on from OZ023268.1 coordinate 94,890,703, forward strand.
CTTACTGAATGTTATAAAAACGTCATTTATGTTAATTCATGTTAACAAAATTGATATCTATAGGGTTACCAGATTAAAGAGATTCTTTTGCTAGGACAATATTATAAAAAGATTATTAAATTTCTCCTGAAAAAGTAAGAAATGTGATATTTTTCGTATTATTCACTTAATAAGATAATATGGTTTTACTAATTTCATTTCACTAAGAAAACAAAAGATGCAAAAAACGTAAACACATAAACTACCCTAAAACCCGGACAACTATGCAAAATACTCCCTGACACACCTAGACATAGTAAAACCCGAACATGTCCGGACAAATCCGGACGTGCCATATTTTTGTTTTTAGAAGCTAATTTATATTGATTTTCAAGTTTTTTGTAGATTGTTTGTGATGGCGAAAAGAGTTAGAAAGTCTGATGAAAAAATTCAAGATGCAGTGGAAGCTGTTATAAATCAAAACCTTTCCATAAGAAGTGTTGCCAAAGACACAGGTATTTCCAAATCTTTATTGGCCGATTTGGTAAAAAAACACAAAAACTCTCCAGAAGGCAATTTCAGATATATAAGGAATATTGGGAATAGAAAAACGTTAACTAAAGACCAGAAGGAGCCATTGGTTTCTTACCTTCGAACAACTTTGAAGATGTGCCATGGTTTGACAACAACGCAGACAAGAGAACTGGCTCACCAATTTGCTGTAGCCAATAAAATAGTTACACCACCAGAATGGAATAAAAATAATAAAGCAGGCATCCACTGGCTTCATGGGTTCATGAGTCGCCACAAAAAACTATCACTACGTCAACCCGAAAGCACATCCTTAAGTAGAACTTCCAGTTTTAATAAAACGAATTCCACAACTTTATTTTCAAATTTAGAAAAATTATACAAGAAACACAATTTTGCACCTAACATGATATGGAATCTCGACGAAACAGGATGCATGACACGAAACCACCAAAGGTAATAGCTGTTCGAAGTACGAAACAAGTTGGGCAAATTGCTTCGGCAGAAAGAGGCACACTGACGACAGTCCTTTTTTTATCAGTGCTTCAGGGGGGACAATTCCCCCTGTATTCATATTCCCACGAGTATATTTTAAAGATAATATGCTTAAGGGGGCTCCCGTTGGCTCTAAAGGAATGGCAAATCCATCCGGTTGGATGACCGAAGAAACATTTGTTGAATCCATGAAACATTTTGTGAATCATGTTCAACCAACCGTCAATAAGAAAGCTTTAATTATTATGGACAATCATGCAACTCGTGTGAATTTCCAAGTTGTTGATTTCGCAAGAAAACACCACATAATAATTTTGAATGAAACATCTCGATGTGGCAGTTTATGGTCCGTTCAAGTCAAGGTATTATTTATATTATTATCATTATCAAAATTTATATTATTTTTATTTTTAGGTACAAACAAGCAATGAACAATTGGCTAACAGGCAATCCAGGAAAACCTGTTACAATATACGAGGTTGTTGAGTTCGTTAATCCTGCTTTTAGTGAGTCATTTACAATCAGCAATATCTGCAAAAGCTTTGAAAAAACCGGAATATGCCCATTTAGTTCACCGACGATGATTTTCTTTCTTCAAGTATAACTGCCAGACCTGATCCGACATCTATAACCCAGGATAATAGTAGGTCACCTACCGTCTCACAGTCAAAAGTGGATCTAACACAAAACGACCATATCTTAGACCAGCCATCTACTTCTGCCGATCACAACCGACCTTCTACAAGCGGTATTGTAAACAAAAATATTACGAAAGAAGGGCGAGAAGAGTTAGGAATAGTTTCTCCGGAAATGTTAAGACCATATGCAAAAGCACCCCACGAAAAAAAGTAAAACCTGTGGCCGAAAAAAAGGAAAATGCTCGATTTTAACAGACACACCTGAAAAGAATGAACTGATGAAAGTGGAGGAAGAAAGGAAAAGAGGTAAGAAGAAGGTCGTCAAGAACAGGAAAGTTTCAAAGGCTGAAAAAAACAATGCAGTAGTGACTCAGATACTGACACAAAAATCTCTCTCCGCGATGAATCTCCACCTCCACGAGACCTTGCAGAATATTTAACCCAACTAGAGTCAGAACAATATGGGTTTGCAAATGAAGAAGACCAAAAATATGTTAAGGTAGATGATAATTCTACTTGCATAGTTTGTGGAGGTAAATATCGTGTAAGTAAAGAAGAATTTATTCAGTGTCGTTTGTGTAATAATTCGACCCACGAGTCATGGGAATAACTGGAATTTTTTTTTGCAGGAAGTGCTTTTGAAATGTTATTTTCACAACAGAACATGTTTTCATGTAATATGTACCAGTGTCCACTTCATGGGCAGTTGTCCATAACAAAGATAACGACCCATGAAATTTTATGAAATAAAGTTGAAATATGTTGAAATATGCTTTTTTTCCCAACTTTTTATATAAAATTAAATCCACAAACCCTCTGCTCGTAATCTAACAAGTAATTTTGATATTTTTTATTCAAAAGAATATCTTAAAGCTAAAAAAGTAAATTTGTCCGTTTCAAGGAAACTCTCCCCTACACTTGGAGAACCCAAATCACCACAACACATCTTTTGAAAGATCAGACGATCGTTTCACTAACAAAGTTAGTTTGTTAGTGTACCGATGGTCAGGTCTTTAAAAAGACGTGTTGTGGTGATTTGGGTTCTGTAAGTATATTTATTAGTTCAGTTGTTACAAATCTACGCGTTAGAAATATTTACCAGACCAGGTAAACGTTTCGTTCACCTGATCGGGAACTGAACCCGGGCCCTTTGGCTTTACAGGTTGAGTTCTTGGCAACTTGCACCACAAGAGCACCTAATCCGTTCAATTAAACGTCATGAAATGAAACGACTGTCATATAATATAACATAGAGATGCAGGGAAACTGTAAAAGGTTTAAACGGGAAACGAGTAAGTTAAATCTCAACGAAGGAATATCAGCATGGACAAACATGATAAGCTATTTCAAGGCAGGTGCGGGAAAGTACTGGGCCGTAAAAAAACTATAACCAAGAAAATCCTCGATGGCGTCAGCAATACATCAGTCAATACAATAATGTAACAGAGTGCAAAAGATTAAGAACGAAGACACATACAGTAAATATAAACAAAGTATGATCAGATCAAAATGTAGGACAGCAAAATAAGTAACGTCCATAAAGTTAGCATTACCATGTCGCAGGTTTGCAGTGGCAATACATGGATTAATTGTCGTTTTTTGTCGTAAATTTGTCGTGAAAAGATACTTTTTATTGCAGTATATTACTCTATATGACAGAACCATGAGTATGTAGAAGCAAGACCTAAATTATGTGTCTTGCTTCCACCCATTGTTGATGATCACTTTTTAATGCCCATGAAAAGGTACCTTAAGGTCCTTCTGGGGGTTAAAATACCGAAAAGTAAAAAATTAATTAATCGTGAGAAATCCAACAAATACTTTAGCAACATGAATCTCACTTTTAGATTTTTTCGCTCAGCAATCAAAAAATTTGTCAAACTTTGTCATTTCTGCAAAATTGTTGATACATTTTACCGAATTACTGGTAATTTTATTCCAACACCTAAGTCAAACATCTCAAAAGTTAGATTTATCCGACATTTGCAGAAATGTTCGGCTATTTTTAGCGAATTTATATATATATATATATATATATATATATATATATATATATATATATATATATATATATATATATATATATATATTATATATATATATATATATATATATATATATATATATATATATATATATATATATATATATATATATATATATATATATATATATATATATATATATATATATATATATATATATATATATATTGCTATAGATAGCAAACATATCAGAAAATTAGAAACATTATTGTGGAGTAAAACGGGCCAATATGCATAAAATTAATACGTCCTAATATTTAAATGCCCTGTATAATTGAGAGTGTAAAATATTTTAGGTTAAATATGAAATAGCAGGACAGCTAATAGAATACAGAACAACGATTTCTTTTTTTACATGTAGTAGATTTTAAGTTCACTAAGCAAAAGTCGTTGGAATACAATAGAACACAGAACAATAGCCTTGTTTTTATTTATAGAGTTTTAGTAGAATATAACGATTTTATTTTATCCTTAGGCAGTAAGTAGATGTATAATATTAAGTTAAAAATAAGTGTTTTGTCAATACCAATTATAAGAAAATACGCAGAGTTAGTTGATAAGGATAGTCTTTTTTTGTGGTTGTTTCAAAAGAGTGCAACGAACAAAAAGTTGGACAATGGGAAAACGCAAGACCTATGAACTTTGTTTTAACGAGGTACAGCGAGAAAAGATTTTTTGTAACACAGGTGTAGTTTATTTAAGGAGACGACGGCAGGTCGGAGAAGAGGATTCGTAATTGAACTGCGGCAAGTGAAACTTGAATTCGTTGACCTGCGACGACACTGTAAATCTGGAAGTTAAAAATTAAACATGAAAGGCAAGTGCCTCATAATAAAATCACATCCAGTTTGAAATAGGAAAAATAAAAATGCGTATCTGGTACACGGTTTGTTAAGACAGTTTAAAATAAAATGGAAATTAATTAGTAATCACAGGCAAGCTACAAAATCCAAACAGTAGATCAAATGGAAAGTAACACATAAAATGGAAGAAGCAATTAAGACATCATTCAGTAAGTCGTTTTATGAAATTTATCGTAATAAATGTGCAGACTCTTTTTCTATAGTGTGAATAGTTTTTAAGAATATTTTTGTCCCATTGATGATTTTAATGTATATTTAGCTAAATAAGGGGGTTATTAGATAAGGGCCGAATCGCTAGATCATAATTAGTTAATTCATTGTTTTTAAATAAATTTGATTTGTATAGATTTATCGACAATCAGCGATCATAAATCTGATATAACTTGTTTTAATGAAGATTTGTGAATTTAATCAATCAGAAATAAATCATACCAGATTGTACTTACATAATCTGTTTAATTTTGACCTCAAATCAAACAAATACTAATTATATGACAAAGTAAGGCTATTTCTCAACGTTAATTAAAAGGAAAATCAAAAGAACCCAATTATATATAAATTTTTTAACACTTCCAAACACTCGGGAGTACTATAATTTATAAAAACTATATATTAAACAAAAATGCTAGCCCAATCACAGAACCCTACCCATGAGAGGAGAGAAAAATTTAAAGTCACAGCAGTAAGTAAACAATTTTTGGCATAATTTCAGGTTCATCAATAATAGCGTTTTTTTAAATAAAGATAACGATAACGATAACTCAAAAAGTTATTAACCGATTTTGATGAAACTCGGCAATAATATGTATTTTATTATTAACTTGGATGAGTTCGTTAGCCAGCCCTATCGGACCAGTTTCCTAAATTTAACTTTTCCGAAAACACAAATGTATCTCAAAAAATAATAAAGTTAATTTGATGAAATTTGGTTGTTATGTTGCCCTCGTAAATACCTTGCCACATACTAAAAATCACCTTTCTAGGTTTATATAAAATTGAGTTATGCAAATTTAAAGCATTTAATGAAAATTCGCTACCATAACGCACTTGCTGCGTCCCGAAATTTTTGTATATCTTTTTTCTCCGCCTAGTCTCTTTTTTTACCAAGTCTACGACACCAATATAGATTTTTATTAACGCAGTTGCCATGGAGGCGTAGTTTCTTGAGTGATCATGGTAAAATTTTTACTATAATTGTACGTTTTCCGGAAAGTGTCCTTTTAGTGACTTTTCTTTAAAAAAAGAAGACTTTTGAATTTTGAAAAAATTTCTTCAAATGAGCGCTAATTTTATATATATATATATATATATATATATATATATATATATATATATATATATATATATATATATATATATATATATATGTGTGTGTGTATATATATATATATATATATATATATATATATATATATATATATATATATATATATATATATATATATGGGCCGATTTTGATTAAATTTGGTGAATACTTTCGTTTTGCAAGTGGCCTGTAAAAGTTCGTTAGCCAAGCAAATCGGCCAATCAATGTTTTTGCGGGAAATGTTGTGTTTTCTTTCAAAAGACAATGTATATCTCCGGATATAACAAAGTAAGGGCAACAACCGGTACACGGGTTTACATCATTATAGGTAAATCGTCTTCCAAAACTTAGCTCTGTAAGTTAAAAGGTAAAGAAATTACACGCATTTAAAAAAAGTAAATTGGGGTTTTCCTCAAAACGTCAAAGTCGTGATTTTAAACGTCAAAATTGGCAACATTTAGGCAAATAACTTGAAACTAATACGGGGTATGGAAAGAAAATGTCTCAAGAATAATGTTTTACAAACCCTGAAGTCTTAGCTTAAACCGTCCTTGTCCTTCATTTTACTAAAATATTTCCAGAAAATTCATTTCAAATAAACCCTTACTCTGATGCTTTGGCATTGTCCTTCATTTTACTAAAATATTTCCAGAAAATTTATTTCAAATAGTCCCTTTCTCTGATGCTTTGGCAGTAGTCTTAGCTATAGAGTTTATCGTTTAATGGTATACAATTTTTGTCGAATTTTCGTCAAAAATCAATAAAGCTCAATATATCCGTTATTATACAAGATACGAAAAAAATTGTATACATTAATTACGGGGTGTCTTAGAAACTATTTTACAATCACAGGGTGGCCCATAAGTCGTTGGTGATACAAACTTTCTTTTTTTTTAATCGAACACGCCTTATGTTATTGCATTTTCCATCGAAATATGATGTATGTTTGTAAGAAAAGAAATTCGGAACGTAGCAAGTGCGTTATGGTAGCGAGTTTTCATGAAACGCTTCAAATTTAAATAGCTCAATTTGCTATTAACCTATAAGGTTGACCAAGTTTTTTCGGGAACACTTTAAGTTTACTTTCAGACTTTTTTGTACATTTTCAAACAATAAAATTATTTTGATGAAACATTGAACATTGTTTCTACTATATAGGTAATACTGTTAACCAAATTTGATGCCTGCTCTATAAAAAAACACATATATTCGCTATTAAAAAACATTTTTATGAATATTCACTACCATAACGCACTTGATGCGTCCAGTCTTTTATCAAATAAATTCATTCATCCATTGTACATTTGCTTCAGATAGAGCAGATCAGGTTAGGTTACTGCGTATTGGTATGTTTGCATCTATTTGCATCTGGGATTTACGTTCACGCAGAAATTACAAGGTAAATGCAAGCTTACCTTCAATGTGTTCATTTTAGAAGTAGCCTACAATATGTCGGACCCGACAGTCTTTTTTGGAAGTACTCCAGCGCAACTTATCGGGGGAAGATTTTATTAAATCGATTCTTTGTCAGACATTAGTCGTGCCCGAACTTGATTTGGCGCGAAAGTACATTTCGCAAAAATAGCAAAAGTTATAATTTTTGCTCCGTACTTAGGACTTAAACAGGTGGAAGTCACCAGGCGGTGCTTTTTGTTGAAGTGATTCTTTTATAGAAATTTGTCGTGTGTGGTAATTGTAAGTATCACCAACGACTAGGCGGCCTAATTTGCGCTCATTTAAAGAAATCGTTTTACAATTCAAAAGTCGTGGTCTCCTCATCAAAGAATTTTTTCTATGAAAATTAGCTCAAAATTATAGACTTACTGAAACTACAACCAAAGCATCTGAGAAAGGGTCTATTTGAAACGAAATTTCTGAAAATATTTTAGTAAAATGAAGGACGATGATGGTTGAAGCTGAAACTTCACTCTTCTTATGACATTCTCTTTACATAATCTGTATTTGTTTCAGGTTCTAAATGTTGCCAATTTTGACGTTTTAAATATCACTTTGATGTTTTGAGGAAAAACCCTTTTTTTTAAATGCCCATAACTTTTTGGCTTTAAACTTACAGACCTAAATTTTTATACATGGTTCATTCTTTAAAATACAAACACGCGTACCAAATTTGGTTGCCTTTACTTTGTTATTTCCAGAAATATATTTTTTCCGAAAGAAAACACAATATTTTCCGGGAAAAGCGGGGCCGATTTTCCTGGCCAACGAACTTATCCAAACCACTTGCAAAAGTAAGGTACTCAGAAATATATATATATATATATATATATATATATATATATATATATATATATATATATATATATATATATATATATATATATATATATATATATATATATATAGTTCGCGCTCATTTAAGGAAATTTTTTTAAAGAAAATTCACTAAAAGTAAAGCAATAAAGGACAACAATGGAAAATTTTGGTATAAAAGAAAAATATTGACAAATACTTGAAAGCTTATCTAGAAGAACGGAGGAGAAAATAACTGTGAAGAAGGGTTAATAGAGGAAATAGGGAGGATAAACCAAACGCATTTCGAGAAGAATTTAAGAAAGCCCTTAAAAAACTTAGACAAGGAAAAACTCCTGGTGTAGACAAAATAGCAGCGTGACTTTCTGGTGAAAAAATAATGTTATTAATTAAATGTTGACAATTTTGACGTTTCAAATAGCGACTTTGATGTTTTGAGGAAAAACCTCTTTTTTTCTTTAAAGGCCCATAACTTTTTTGACTTCAAACTTACAAACCTAAATTTTGATATATGATTCACTCTTTATAGTACAAACACTAAATTTGGTTGCATTTACTTTGTTATTTTCGGACAGATAATTTTTTCCGAAAGAAACCACAAAATTTTCCGGGAAAACCGGGGCTGATTTTCCTGGCTAACGAACTTATCCAAGCCACTTGCAAAAGGAAGGCACTCAAATATATATATATATATATATATATATATATATATATATATATATATATATATATATATATATATATATATATATATATATATATAAATTGAAACTTACCCTGGATATCGGTTCTAGGAGGCCTAGTTCGCGCTCATTTGAAGATTTTTTTTTAAAGAAAATTTACTAAAAAGTAAAGCCATTAAGGACAACAATGGAAAATTTTGGTGAAAAAAAATATTGCTAAATACTGGAAAGCTTATCTAGAAGAACTGTGTCACGTAGGAGAAATTAACTGTGGAGAAGGGTAATAGGGGAAATAGGATTAAGCAAATGCATTTCGAGAAGAATTTAGGAAAGCCCTTAAAAAACTTAGACAAGGAAAAACTCCGGGTGTACCCTAAAAAAATTAATGAAGACCTTTTCAAATGATTGCAGAATCTTGTATTGTGGGAGGCTGCCCCGGGAGTTCATGAATAAGGAAAAGTACTAATATTCCAAAAACGGCAAACGCGCGAAAATGAAACCAGGACAGGACAATAAGTGTAGAGTCATGTAGCGAATATTCTTCTAAGCAGAGTAAAAAGTAGAATAGGAAGAAAAGTTGAGGAGTTACTTGGATAATGTTAATTTTCGATTTAGACCTGGCGTAGGGCCCAGAGAAGCAGTGCTGGCGCTTAAAATAATAAGAAATAGGAGGTGTTGGGAAATAAAGAAATGCGTTTATGGCTTTTGTAGACCTGAAAGAAGCATTTAAAATGTGGATTGGAAAATACTGTTTCATAGACATGTGATATTTATATGTGTCAAACAATGTTTTAAAATTTCCTTTGAATTGGTACTTATATTTCCGCAAATAGAAAAGAAAAAAAATTATGGCTGAAGGTAGAAAGTGTTAGTAGGTGGTTTTTGAAGTTTGTGAAATAAATGCACTGAATGGGGTTGAGGAGAGACAGATTTATTAAGGAAGCAACATTAACCATTTTGGTATGCCAGAATTTTAGCAGCCAATGTCATCTTTACAAGTTTTGATAATACTACTTTGGATAAACCAATGAATAAATATTACTACTAGGTATATTATCTTACTATATATAGTCAAAAGAGATGTCACTTGTGATTCGTCGGTGAATCTTCTGCAGTCTGACTATATTTAATCAGTTTGTTTCAGAAGCATTTTGACGATCATAAGTATGGCACACTGATTAACCCTTCTAAGAGCTATACCAGTATGTGTCTCTTATGATCGCTTAAACGCATCTAACAAGCAATTGGGCCTTATCCTAAATCCATATAAAAATTAAAAGACCATAATAGATATTAATGGATATGGTATTAAAGCTAAACTATAAGAATATGGGTACGGCAAGGATGTCCAGTGTCGCCATATTCGTTTAATTTATTAAGAAGACAAACGTTTAGACTGGAGGAAAAAGTACCATAAATGAAAATAAATGGACAACGGTTCCATTGCCTAAGGTACGCAGATGACAGCGCGGCTGATAGGAGAAACGGCACAACAATTACAAAGGATGCGGGGTGTGTTGGATAGTGTGTTAAAAAGAATCAAACTAAAGATCAATATGACAAGTGGTAGTATTATTATGGATGAAGGTAAATGTGGGAAAAATCTGCAAAGGATAATAGCGATGGCTAAGCAAGCATTCAATTGACAAGCACTCTTCTCATTTGTAAAATTTTTAACTTGGACCTGAGGAAGAAGTTCATCAAGTCGTACGTAGGGGGTGTGGTAGTGTATGGAAGCGAAAACCTGGACTCTGACTAAGTAGAACATTAAAAGAATAGAAACTTTTAAAATGTTGACATGGAAAAAAATTACAAATGCACGGAAGACTGATAGAAAGACGAATAAAAGTTGTTAAAAGAAGTGAGAGACGAGTTATGCTTGCTGAAAGTAATTGAGAAGAGAAAGGCAACATTATTTGAAGAACACACACCTGAAAGAGGTAAACAAAGGGAAAAACTGCTTGAAAAACCTTGAAAGCTACAATGAAATGAAAACAGCTTCTGGAGAGAGGGTCTTAATTGCGACAACAGCGCGACGTCCGTTTAGGTTCTTAGACTGTAATGATGCATCTTAAATATATTCTAATTGCAGAAAACGGGACTTCTATTTTAGAATACTGTTAAAATAAAGAGAAAACCTTACGAAAAATATTAAATAACAGCACTAAAAAATGTGAATTTATTTAAAATTAACTTACAACTTACCTGGTAAAGCAAGAGTTGTCACTTCGACATCGCAATAGCCTGCAACGAGACTACCGTTGCGACATTCAAGCGAGAACTAATCGGAAACGTAGGTTAATCCCAAATTTATAATAAAACACATCTGCAATCCCTACGTCATTGTGGTACTCCACACGGGGCAGTGAAATGTATAGATGACGCATTGGTATAACAAAGCTATTTTGCAAGATATAAATAAAAAAACTCGGGACGCAGCAAGTGCGTTATGGTAGTGAATTTTTATTAAATGCTTCAAATTTAAATAACTCAATTTTCTATAAACTTAGAGAGTTTAATTTCAATACGTAGTAAGGTTTTTCCTAAGGCAAGATATCCACAAAATTTCATTAAAATAACTTTGTAATTTTCGGAGAAAAAAATTTTTTTCGAAAGAAAATTTAAAATTTGAATAACTCAATTTTCTCTAAACTTAGAAAGTTGAATTTTGGTACGTAGTAAGGTTGAGGCAACATATATAGTAAATTTCATTGAAACAGCTTTGTTACTTTCGGAGAAAAAAAAATTTTTCGAAAGAGAACTCAAAATTTTTCCGGAAAACCCTGTCTGACTTTGCTGGATAACGAACTCATCCAAGCCATTAATAAAAGAAAGGCACTTGCCAAGTTTCATCGAAATCGGTTAATTATTTTTTGAGTTATCATATATACATATATATATATATATATATATATATATATATATATATATATATATATATATATATATATATATATATATATATATAAACATATAAAAATTAAACCTATTTACAAATGAACTTTAATAAGATATTATGCTGTGACAATACCTCTCTCAAGCACCCTAAAATATAATCAAAATGTGCACAGTTATATATGTTTTATTTCTTTTTCCCTTGTCTTAATACACTACATATTTTATGACAATCGATTTAATTTACTTATTTGATTTCATAAATAGTCGGTTAATAGTGACTTGGAATGAAGTAGACACCACATCTTCAAACATATTAAGAGAATATGAGTAAATCAACAGCAACTGGGAATGAATTCGGTCAGTCGCCCAGCCACGTGGTTAAAAAACACTGTTTGTATGAGTGGTTACAACTCTAGCTCTAAATAAAAGAACTGTAACAGCGGCAGAAGCAGAAGTCAATGGAAGGTGTGTGTATTCGGAAAGAAACTATTGACTATTAGTAACAACAATTGACTAAAAACGCTGCGAGTTGTAAGGCAAAAATAATTATACTACAGAGGTGATAAATGATAATACATTACAATAGGGTTATATATAATCGTAAATGCTTCCAATGATTAACAATCAGTGAATTCAGTATTATTGACATTTCTCGGAAACTTACAAATGAATTTCATGAGTCAATAACAGAAGCATTGACTAACCAACAGCAACCACATACTTATGATTTAAACATAAATGTTTCAAATTTGAATAGCTCAATTTTCTGTAACCCTAGAAAGCTGAATTTTGGCACATAGTTAGGTATTTCCCAAAGCAATATGTAGACCAAATTGTATCGAAATTTTCGGGAAAAAAAATTTTTTTGAAAGAAAACCCAAAATTTTCCCGGAAAACCCCGTCCGATTTTCCTGGCCAACGAACTCATTCAAGCCATTAATAAAAGAAAGGCACTTGCCGAGTTTCATCTAAATCGGTTAATTATTTTTTGAGTTATCAGACGGATACATACATATATATATATATATATATATATATATATATATATATATATATATATATATATATATATATATATATATATATATATATATATATATATATATATATATATATATATATATATATATATATATATATATATATATATATATATATATATATATATATATATATATAAACATATAAAAATTCAAACTGACCCCGGATATGGGTTCTAGGGGTCCTAATTCGCGCTCATTTCAAAGAATTTTTGCAAAGTCTCACCATCGATACCTCTCTATAAAAAGTGTTGACGTAGCCAGTGCGTTATGGTAGCGAATTTTCGTGTTTCAATGTTATATATCGTTTTTAGTATGACACAAGGTTACAACCCTCTTAGTAAACAATAGAGGTAACCTCTTATATTACTAACAATCGACTAACGGTCACATAATATAATTACATAGTTCAACAATCAATCACCAGTCGATATATTACTTAGCACTTGTGTTATCTACTCAAGAGTAATCATGCAAAAGGCTTATTGTACAAGGTTACAACCCTCTTAGTAAACAATAGAGGTAACCTCTTATATTACTAACAATCGACTAACGGTCACAAAATATAATTACATAGTTCAACAATCAATCACCAGTCGATATATTACTTAGCACTTGTGTTATCTACTCAAGAGTAATCATGCAAAAGGCTTATTACTTGTCAGAATGATGGCGAAGCCTTAATGTACGGGCGTAATGAGTCGGGCGAGCGGGTGCCAAATGTGTCCAGTAACAACATCACTAACCTGTAATTAAAAATATACCTGAACACACCATTGTTCATCTAAAGCACAACCTAACATATATACCCCTTAGATTGTTGCATTTTTGCATTTTCCATCGAATGTAATGCATGCTTGTTCTCGAGTTAGTTCAATTGTTTTGCAACTTTTCACATTGTTGGCACTTATCAAAAAATTGTGATACGGCGTTTTTACCACTAAAACTCTGAGTCTAATGCAAATGACGCATTCAGAGAGGTTTTCGTTTATATCATTTCCTATACATACAGGGCGCTTTGAAATAGTGACTGAATTTGAAAAAAATCAAACTGTCGTAACTCAATTGTTTCAAATATAACAGTCTGTATTTTGTTAGAAATTAAAATATTTCAAATAAAATTAGTTTATTCAGAATTAATATAATTATTAAAACCACATACCAACAACTCATAATATGAAATGTTCATCTTCAGTACAGCCGGGTATCCCCCTTCATCCTTGCCCTTCTTACATATCGTCACTCAGTCTGTTTACTTAAGCCATACGCCAACTACGTTTGAATACTCACACAACCAGTGTAGGCGCGCTTCGAAGATTGCCAAACTGTTATTTTTAATAACTAGCAATCTTACATTTTTGTATTTCAGAACTGAAGGGCATAGCATGTATAAGTTATTTAAAAAAATGTTTTCGGATTTTCGTGAAAAAATTGTTTGTAAATTTTCATGCAAAAACTTTTTTAGGAGTTTTGTCGAAAAACCTTTTTTGATGAAATATGGTACCTTGTTTCTACTATAGAGGGTACACTGGTAACCCAATTTGATGACTGCTTTCATTAAAAAAAGACATATTTGCTATTAAACATATTTTTATAAAAATTCACTCCCATAACGCACTTGCTGTGTCCAGACTTTTTTTAAGACACGTCAAATTTAGTGGATCGTATAACCTTTATAGTAGAAACGATGTACCAAATTTGATCAAAATAACTTTGCGTTAGAAAAATGCAAACATTTCCCGAATATAAATATAAAATTTTCCCAAAAAAGCTGGTCTGACTTTCCTGGCACGAACCTATCCGAGCAATTTACACAAAAACTACACCAGCCAAGATATAATTATTCACACAAAGCTTTCTGACTGGAATTAAAATTTAAAAAATCCAAAAAAATTTTCAAACTTGTACGAAAATTCGCCATTTTTTACAGACTGCCTATGTAGTCTTGCACAAAAATTATATGAAGACCTTTTTACAAAATTAATTTTTACGTAAATCCACAAACATTTGTTTACGTTAACTTTTTTACAAAAATTTGCTGGAAAAATACATAAAATAAAATATACCTAATATGTAATTGAAAAAAAAATTCGAACCAGTGAAAGGAAAGAAAAATATTAGGAGAAAAATACTCATATTTTCATGCAACAAGCTGTCACAAATAAGAAAGTTATCTAAGTCTTAAATATAGATAAGCTTATCAAATTATTAATTTCTTACGCTTTTGTACCAAAGTTAGTTTAAATATTTTAATATTTTTCTTTAAAAATTCGCTAAATAATCGAATAATCTGAACGGTTATTACAACATACAAAACTGAAAACATTTTTTAAAACTTATAAATTACAAAAGGAAATATTTCCAAAACTAGAGTTTTTAGGTGTAGGGGTTGTTATACAAGAGTTGAAGTAGGGTGCATGCTATTCACTTATGAAACATAAAATACAGACTGCTCCATTTCAAAATAGTACTGCAAATTGAATCATGACTTTCACATAGCTGTGACAATACAATCTCTTCAGAAAGACATTCTCAGGAAATGAATTTAGGGTCCATAACCTGACTACAACGAAAATATTCGTATTCTTGTACACATAAACTTCTGAAACGTTATATTACTCGAGTTTTGACGAAAAAATGTCAATTTTAGCCAAATCACCCCTCATTTCTCCCCTACACCCTACCGTTCCTTTGTAGGGTGCTAACTGGATACCAAATTTGAAGATGATATCTTAATTCGTTCGCAAGTTGTTGCGCCTATTAACAGACAGACTTACAGGCCGACAGACAAAATAATTTTCGTGCCAGAATCAAGATTTCTATGTTTTATATTTTTTACACCGTTTTAGGAAAAAAAAATTTGTCACCGATATGCCACCCTCAAACATTCAACCCCTAACTTTATTTCAGCACAGAATACCAGATATTTGATGAAATTGAAAGTTTTCTAATAAACAAACCCTAAAACGTTATATGACTCAAGTTTCTACGAAAAAATGTTAATTTTCACCAGATCACCCCCCATTCATCCCCTACCCCCTGGAGAGATTTTAGCCAAAAACTATCCGAACCATTAGTTTGTTGGGTGCTAACGCTATACCAAATCTGAAGACAATATCTCAATTAGTTCTAAAGTTATCGTGGCTACAAACAGACAACAATACAGACCGACAGATTAACAGACTGACAGACAAAAAAAAAATTCGTTCCAAAATCATGTTTTTTATATGTTTTGACGCGTTTAAGCAAGAATTTTTTTTTCATTTTTGTCACCGATATACTTCTACACATATTGACGATGTAGAAGTAAGTAGTGCTCCAAATTGAATCATAACTTCCACATTTTTTAAAATTTATTTCAACAACACACCGCGAGGGCTTACAGCCTAAATACTATCGGTCCGTGGGTGTTGACAAGGAGGAAAGAGGCAACTTGTTAATTCTGAACTTGAAGGTTTGGAGGTTCGGGGGGGAAGCAAAAAGATGTGCCGGCAAGGAATTCCACAACTTGGAAGTCCTCGGAACAAAAGAGCGGGCATAACAAGATGTTCTATGTCTGGTGACCTGGACAGTAAAAGGGTGCATTCGCTCTGTTCCCCTGGTAGCTCTGTTGGGGGCAGCAGGTGGAGGAACTATGGAAGAAAGCTCCTCTGAGCAGTGCCCGTGCAGATATCTATAAAACAGAGAGACGTCACCAACGGCACGTCGGTGGGCAAGGGATGGCAGCCTTTGGGTGAGGGTAGGGTCACCGATGAGACGTATAGCTCTCTTCTGAATGGAGTCCGGGATAGCGAGTGAAGCGGCAGCAGCACCCCAGATATGGGAGCAAAATTCGAGGTTTGGTCTTATTTGTAAAGAATATAAGGTATAGATAGTAGCTGGTGAAAAGTATTTGCGAGCCCGGAAGAGGTAACATAATTTCTTAGCAGCCGCTTCTACAATTGATGTGACATGTTGATGCCAATTAAAATTTCGATCCACAGAAATGCCAACAAGTGAAAAGGACTCATTACTTTGAATAACTTGGTTGTTCATTGTAATGGATCTAGGGCTGGTGTATCTCTTATGAGAAAGAAAGCAAGACTGTGATTTGGTGGGGTTGAATTGTACAAGATTTCTACTTCCCCAGTCTAATATTCTTTGGAGATCCACGGAGACAGAACCCTCCATGAGTCTGCGATCCTCATCTAATTGGGCTAAAGAGACGGGCTTAGAATATTGTATATTTGAGTGGAGGGTGCTGTCGTCCGCGTAACTGTGAACTGGGTTGGATGTGCTAGAGAATAGGTCATTGATGTGGAGAAAAAACAAAGTAGTGGCTAAAGCTGAACCTTGAGGAACTCCTGCATTAATTGGATACTGTTTAGAGGAATGGCCATCCACGACAACAGAAATTTTCCAGTTGGAGAGGAAATTTGCTGTCCAGGTACAGAGTTTTGGTGGTAGGCCATAGGCCGGAAGTTTATTAAGCAGCGCTGCGTGCCAGACCTGGTCGAATGCTTTGGATATGTCTAGAGCGACAATCTGGGATTCATCGTGTAGTTCCATAGACTTGTTCCAAGAATGGGTGACAAAGGAAAGGAGTTGATCTGCGCCGGCGGAATCCATACTACCTGTCGTGGATTAGACTGTTTTTCAAAAAAAAATAGTAATTAGGTGTTTATATACTTTTCCATCACTTGAGAGACGACTGAAAGAAGATAAATAGGCCTGTAGTTGCTAGGAAGCGCTTTGGATCCTTTCTTGGGGACGGGTTGTACTCGAGCAGTTTTCCAGTTACTAGGGAATATGCCTCTATTGTAAGATGTCTGAAACAGACGAGTCAGGACAGGATCAAGTTCTGGTGCGCATTTTTTGAGAACAATTGCTGGGATCTCGTCAAGGCCAGAGGATTTCCTGGTATTAAGAGAAGAAAGCATATTTCGTACCTTTTTAGTTTTGAAAATGATATCCGTCAATTTATGCGCGACATTGGGGACTGTTGGTGGTTGAACATTTGAAGATGGGTTGATAGTAGAATTGCCGGCGAACAACGAGGCAAAAACTTTAGCCTTGCCCAAGGCGGTAGAAACAATTTCATCCCCTGAGACAAGATGTGGGAACGTGCTCTTGCAGAAATTATTCTCAATAGATTTAGCAAGAGTCCAGGAGGGTTTGCTGCCGCTGGAGCTTAAGAGCACTTTGTTTTTGATGTGGTTATTAAACGAGTTTTTTGCCTCAGAAAGAATGCGGACATAGCTGTGATAATTTATTCTCTTTAGAAAGACATTCTCATGGAATGAATTTAGGGCCCATGACTTGACCACAAAGAAAATATTTGTAGTCCTGTACCGATAAACTTTTGAAACGTTATATTACGCGAGTTATTGAAAAAGAGTCAATTTTTACCAAATCACCCCCGAAGCGATCTTACCCAAAAACAATTCGAAGCGTTCCTTTGTCGGGTGCTAACTGGAGACTAAATTTGAAGGTGATATCTCAATTCGTTCGAAAGTTATTAACAGACAGACTTATATGGCGACAGACCGACCGACCGACACGCAAAAAAAAATTCGTTCCGGAAGCAAGTTTTCTATAGGTTTTGAGTATTTTATGCGGTTTTAGCAAAAAATAAATTTCGTAAATTTTGTCAACAATATTCCAGCCCCACACATTCAACCCCTAATTTAATTTCAGCACAGAAAACCAGATTTTTGATGAAATTAAAAGTTTTCTAATAAATAAACTCGAAAACGTTATATTACTCGAGTTTTAACGAAAAAATGTCAATTTTAACCAAACCGCCCGCCATTCATCCACTACCTCCTAAAGCGATTTTACCCAAGAACAATCCCAACTGTTCGTTTGTCGAGTGCTAACTGTGTACCAAATCTTAAGACGATATCTCGATTCGTTCTAAAGTTATCGTGGCTACAAACAGACAGACAAAAAAAATTTGTTCCCATATGATTTCTGTGTTTTGATACTTTTTACATCGTTTAAGCGAAAAAACAAGTTGAAATTTTTGTCGCCGATGCGGTACTCAAGTAAAAGAAGTAAAATGAGTTACGGCAGTTCGAATTTTTTCAAACACAGCCAATATTTGAGTGCACCTTTATATAGCGTCTCTTAGAGCTCCTTAGAGCGGTGGACAAAGGTGGGTTGGGTTGTTGTAGCTCGATTACGGGGCCTCAATCTGCCTACTCCCCAAATCTCGCCGGAGATCGTCTGTGAGGTCTCATTGTGTTCAACCCTAGATCTCTCTGAGGCCTAGGGTTGAACACAGACGATCTCCGGCGAGATTTGGGGAGTAGGCAGATTGAGGCCCCGTAATCGAGCTACAACAACCCAACCCACCTTTGTCCACCGCTCTAAGCAGTAGGCAGATTGAGGCCTTAGAGTTCATGTCCTTACATATTCCCTTTACCCACCTTTGTCCACCACTCAAAGGAGTAGACAGATTGAGGCCTTAGAGTATCCTTACATATTTCCTTTACCCATACTTGTCCACCACTCTAAGGACTAGGCAGATTAAGGCCTTAGAGTGTCCTTACACATTTCCTTCACCCACCTTTGTCCATCACTCTAAAGAGTAGGCCGATTGAGGCCTTAGAGTGTCCTTACATATTTTCTTTACCTTTTAAAAATGGCTCCAAAACAGGAGCCGAAACGTCGAGTTTTCATAAATTCTGGACGCGGTTCAACCCGAGAACCGAGTATGTCTCATATATATATATATATATATATATATATATATATATATATATATATATATATATATATATATATATATATATATATATATATCACACCGATAACTCAAAAAATAATGGGCCAATTTTCTTAAATTTGGCATGTACCTTCCTTTTGTAAATGGCTTGGATAAGTTCGTTAGTCAGGAAAATCGGACGAGGTTTTCCGAAAACATTTTGAGTCTTCATTCGAAAAAAAATTTTATCTCAAAAAATAATGGGCCGATTTTCATAAAATTTGGCATGTGCCTTACTTTCGTAAATGGCTTGGATAAGTTTGTTAGTCAGGAAAATCGGACGAGGTTTCCGGGAAAATTTTTTGTCTTCATTCGAAAAAAAAAATTATCTAAAAAAATAATAGGCCGATTTTGATAAAATTTGGCATGTACATTTCTTTTGTAAATGGCTTGGATAATTTCGTTAATTAGGAAAATCTGATGAGGTTTTCAGGGAAATTTTGAGTTTTCATTCGCAAAAATATTTTATCTCAAAAAATAAAAAAGCTATGATAACCAAATTTGGTAGGTAGGTTTACGATATTAAAAGTAAACTATACACTAAAATAGATTTCTATGTTACAAGAAGAAAACTTATAATAAAATATTTTGTGATCATTTCTATGAAAATTCACTACCATAACGCACTTGCTGCGTCCAGGCTTTTTTTTTTACTTCCAGATCGACAATACATGTGAAAGTATGGCACTGGCGACAAAAATTTGAAAATTTTGTATTTTGCTTAAACGTCGTAAAAAGTGTCGAAACGTATAAAAAACATGATTTGAAGACGAAATTTTTTTGTCTGTCGCTCTGCATGTCTGTCTGTAGCCACGGTAACTTTAGCACGAATCCGGATATCATCTTCATATTTTGTATACAGTTAGCACCCGAGAAACGGTTCGGATTGTTTTTAGGTAAAATCGCTTCAGGAGGTACGGGATTTGGTGAAAATTTATATTTTTTTGTTAAAACTCGAGTAAGATAACGTTTCAGGGTTTGTTTAATAGACAACTTTCAATTTCATCAAACGTCTGGTATTCTGTGCTGAAATTAAATTAGGGGTTGAATGTGTGTTTGCTAAAACGGCGTAAAAAGTCTCAAAACATATAGAAAACTTGATTCTAGAACGAAATTTTTTTTGTCTGTCGGCATGTACGTCTGTCTGTTAATGGACGCAATAACTTTCTAACGAATTGAGATATCATCTTTAAATTTGGCATCTAGCTGGCACCCGATAATAGAACGCTTCGAATTGTTTTTGGGTAAGATCGCTTCTGGGGGTAAGGGACAAATGAGGGGTGATTTTGTGAAAACTGATATTTTTCGTTAAAACTCGAAAAATATAACGTTTTAGGAGTTTGCGGGTCAATGAATACGGATATTTTCTTTGTGGTCAAGTCATGGACCCTAAATTCATGTTATGAGAGTGTCTTTCTGAGGAGAGTAGATGATCATAGGTATGTGGAAGTGATGATTCAATTTGCAGCACTATTTACTTCCACATCGTCACAACGTGTGGAAGTATCGCATGCCGACAAAAATTTTTTTTTCGCTTAAACGCCGTAAAAAGTATCAAAACATATAGAAAACATAATTTGGGAAGGATTTTTTTTTGTCCGTCGGTCTATATGTTTGTTTGTTTGTAGCCACGACAACTTTAGAACTAATTGAGATACCGTCTTCAAATTTGGTATAGCATTAGCACCCGACAAACGAACGGTTCAGATTGTTTTTGGGTAAAATCGCTTAAGGGGGTAGCGGTTGAATGAGGGATGATTTGGCGAACATTTTACGGGTACAGGAATACGAATATCTTCTTTGTGGGGGGTGATTTGGTAAAAATTTACATTTTTTCTTTAAAACTCCAGTAATATAACGTTTTAGGGTTTATTTTGTAAGAGGTACGTTTTTTTTTCTTAAAAAGATATATATT
Organism: Tillus elongatus; assembly: GCA_964006375.1. Classification (NCBI taxonomy): domain Eukaryota; kingdom Metazoa; phylum Arthropoda; class Insecta; order Coleoptera; family Cleridae; genus Tillus; species Tillus elongatus. The sequence continues at coordinate 94,912,115 of OZ023268.1, forward strand.
GAATAATAGTGAACGCAACCCTTCGATGACACAAGGTTGCAACCCTCTTAGTAAACAATAGAAGTAACCTATTATAATAATAACAATCGACTAACGGTCACATAATATAATTACATAGCTCAACAATCAATCACCAGTCGTTATATTGGTTAGCAGTTGTGTTATCTACTCAAGAGTCATCATGCAAAAGGCAAAAGTTTCATCACTTGTCAGAATGATGGCGAAGTCTTAATGTACGGGCGTAATGAGTCGGGCGAGCGTGTGCCAAATGTGTCCAGTAACCACATCACTAACCTGTAATTAAAAATAGACCTAAACACACCGTTGCTCATCTAAAGCACTACCTAACCTATATACGAGGGGCATTCAATTATTAGTTTATCAATCATTTACCAATTACACGCTCCACTGAGCGACTCGACATCAATAACTATTTATACTCAAAGCAATCTAACATTAAGAGCAGTTTCAACATAACGCTCCACTGAGCAACTCCAACATTAATAGCAGTTCATACTCAAGGCTCAACTGAGCCACATTCTAATCTTTCAACAGCGCACATCAGTGCCTCAGAACTGCTTCTCAACAATGTCTATAAATGCTCAGCCATTAGGTTCTCAAACAATAATTACTCAGACAATAATTACCCAAGTAGTTACTCACACGATAGTTACTCAAATATTAATTTCTTAAACAACAATTATTCAAACATTAGTTACTCAAATAATAGTTTCTAAAACAATAGTTTAGCCTGTGTGTTTTGTTGGGCGCTGTACTCGAACACTAGGTCCGTGCCGGCTTCCAGGTGTTCAATGAGGCACAGTTCAATACCTCACCTAGAGTGCTCGTACTGACAGAGTTGACTACCGAGAAGTGCAATGGACACAATGGACTAGCTCAACACTGTGCCCTTCTCCAGGTACCCCCACTGGGACTGACCGTGCAATGAGACCAACGGGTGAACTGGCCACAGTGTCTCGGACCAGATCGCCAAATAGTGAGCAGTGCAATGGACACAAAGGGCGGTATCCACGCATCGAACAGGGATAGGTGCAATGGTTACCCCGTAACCCTACCTTAGTCTGACGATGCCACTAAAAGCCACCGTGCTGTGGTTACGTAACCTGGGTCTAAAGCCAAACGCCTCTACCATTATGACGCCCTACTGCGTGAGCAAATAACGAAGGTGTCCCTCACACCTTCCAAACTATCATCAATTTACTTTCAAACAGACTCTACTTTATTTACTATAAACAAACTGACATAATTCAACTCTTACTTAATTTATGAATATTGACTTAACCTCGTATAAGTAACAACCCTCGTGTGAACTTGGCTAATCCCCAAATTATTTTATAAGGCCCCTTTATTTGAATATGATAATTACTTCTCAATTTATAACTTAGCCTCGTATAAATAATAAACGTAATCTAACTTAGCTATTTCTCAAATTATTTCATAGAGCACCTTTATTTGAATATGATAATTACTTTTCAATCTTTAACTTATCCTGGGATAAATAATAAACTGACTTTGAACTCTAGCTACAATTTATTTTCATATAAACTAGTTATTAAGTGATTGCCTAAAGCCACCCTTAATCATATACTTATTGAAATTGCCCCTCAATGTATAAATTAAATAAGAACATGTGCAATAAACGAACAAGCCATGTTCAATGAGAATTCACTCACCTGAATAAAGGTATATAACGTGCACTGTAAATTTCACTAAAATCGAGCATATTTTAATGCAGCTCAGGTCATCGCTAACGCACAAATGTTAAAACTAGATGGATGGCAAAAACGTTCTCTAAAATGTTTCTTCGAACTAGTTCTCAAGTGTACAGATAACTGCAGCATGAATAGAGCGAGGCCCTGCAATCTAAGAGATATATATTGTAACTCCATACTAGGGATGCGCGATGTTCATCGATGCTTCTTAAACATCGATATTTTGCTTACGATCTTCGATATTAACATCAATGTTATTTTTTCGATATTATCAGACAGCATCGATGTTTTTTACGATGTTTCATTCGATGTTTTTCAATGCCATAGTAATTTATTATTATCATTTTCTATTGCCAATTACCAAGTCAATTCTTTTGTGTACATCTAGCAGTAGCAGATCTAGAAAATGTCTAACGAAAGGAAACTTTAACGAATACGCACAAAAGTTGGGTAAAATCAAAGTAAAATTCTTTTTTTTTTTTATTTAAAATATAAATAGGTAACTGTGTCGTGCATATTGGAAGTAGATATTGAATATCTAGTCTAGCTGTCTATTAATCGTGCGTCAAATTATAGTGATTCCCCATTCCCCATTAAATTACTGTATTGGTATTTATCATTTAATAGTATTAGTTAAGTACTTAAGATGAAAAAAATAAACCCTGCCTAGTGCGTCTCCTTAGAAGATGAAAAATTCAACCTTTGGAGCGAACATCACAAGATGGTAGAAAATGTTAGTGGTGCTTGTTCTTATGTTTCTCAAGAACAAAAAGCCAAAGTTTCTGCCGAAATTACTCAGTACTTTCAATGCCCGGTCAAAAAATTTACAGAAAATCCGTTGGAGCTCTGGAAGGACATGGAATGTACATTTCCTACTTTATCTAAAATTGCACCAAAATATCTTAGCATGGTAGCGACGTCAAAACGAAAGACTTTTCTCAAAGGCAGGACAAGTTTTAACCCAGCAGAGACTTAAAGGAAAACGATTGTCAAAATTATTATTTCTCCAAAATTATTCACAAAATAATTTTTTAATGATATAGTTATAGTTCTATTTTCAAGATACGTTTATTTTTGTGTTATTTAACATGTTATTTCTTTGTTTCTGCGTTTTATATCATTAATTTAATTGAAGTTATTTTTTTATACTTGGAGTATAATATATATATATATATATATATATATATATATATATATATATATATATATATATATATATATATATATATATATATATATATATATTTGAAAATTGTCCCCAAATTTGTTTTTAATGAATAAGGTTTAGTTCTATTTTCAAGACACTGTTATTTTTGTGTGATTTGACATGTTATTTCTTTGTTTCTGCCTTTTAAATCATTATTTTATTTTTATTTCATTTTTTATACTTGTGGCATAATATTTTGTGTACTTTAAGAAGAATAAATATTTTATATTTATTTCTAAAATATATTTTTATTATTTTGATTCATTATTATAGTTTTATAGAAAACATGGATGTTTTAGAAAATCGATGATTTTGATCCGATACTTCGATGTTTTGATTTCGATGTATCAAATGATGTGAACATCGATGTTTTAGAAACATCGCGTATCCCTACTCCACACCCCCCTCACGCCTATCTTTAAGTAAACATTTTAAACGTGATTCGATCGGCCAGACACCTAAATTTTAATGGGACCATACCCTTAATGTGAAACTTGTTCACATAACGACGTGTCTATTTAATACATACAGAGAATTTTCATAATAAAATAGCGTTGTGAGCAGTAGGGATGGGCACATTTCTTAAAACATCGATGTTAACATCGATGTTTAACATCGAAACCTATTATCGATGGTAGGAAAAACATCGGCTGGAAAACATCGATGTTGGGAAACATCGATGTTTTCAAAATAATTGTGAATTTACCAATTCTATAATTCTATGTTCTTTCGAGAAAAAAAAATAGTTTGTAGTTTTGTGGGCATTAGAAAATGGAAACATATTCCGATGCAGATTATGGCAGGTGCAAGTAATACAAAAAATAAGTGGTAACAAAAATAGAAAAACTTAACTTCTAATGACTTTAATAATAAAAAGTAAACTTCAAATTTAATTCTAAACTGTTAATAACCCTGTTATATATATATATATATATATATATATATATATATATATATATATATATATATATATATATATATATATATATATATATATATATATATATATATATATATATATATATATATATATATATATATATATATATTATATATATAATTCACCAATATTAGTGATAATACTGATAATCTCACCATACAGTTTTATATACTCCAGTAATCTCTGTCAATGGACTGAAGGAATCATATTTTGCCCAAGTGTTCTCCAGTTAAACGGTTTCTTTCTTGCGTGGCCTTCTGTCCAGCTTTGGAACAAAAAATCTGCCGGTGCAGAAGTCGCCACTATGGACAAGAATTTTTTCGCGACAGGGTATAAATGGGGACATACATTTTTATTATCTGACCACCATTTCAGTGGATTCTCGGTAATATTAATTAGAGGATTCTTTAAATACAAAGACATTTCGCCTAATTGTTCTTTTTCTTGTAAAGCACTCTTTTGAACTAACTGAGAATGATGCGCCCATATATTGCCCTTTGGAGTAACTATAATTATGTTAAAAATTTTACCAAACATCATTGTGACATATTGGCCGCTCCATCCGAAACAACAGTAGTAACTTTAGTTTCTAGGATACTCCATTCCTCACATATACGTTTTATGTTTGAAATGTATTCGGCTGTATGCCGTTCATCTAAAAGATATACACCTAAGTCAACAGAATTTATGGAATTTTTATTTTTAAAGTGCATAGTAACACCAATAAAACTTCTACATTGCATATTTATCCATATATCTGTCGTCAAACAATAGCAAGACAATTTTTTTAATTTGCAAACGATATGCATTTGCAACAGGATTTGTGGGATACGTAACGATGTTTCGATGATTACAAGTAACATCGATGTTAAAAATATAACATCGAAATTACAACATCGATGTTTTAAACATCGATGTTCAATGGAAAACATCGATATTCCAAAAACATCGATGTTAGGTGCCCATCCCTAGTGAGCAGGGTGAGAGAATACATTCCTTACAATTTATTAGAAAACTTTTAATTTCATGCGCTGGTTGCATTTTCGTCTGTTTGCCGTTTTTGGAATTGTAATATATTTGCCCTTCATAAACTCTGCACAGTTATCCTGATTTATAATATTATTTAATGTTGATTAATATTGATTTTATTTAAGAGATGTTATTTACAAGATTTAAGAATATGGTAAAAATACAACATCCGTTATAGAATTGTTTAAAATACACATCATGTGTAGCAATATACAATAGGCTTTTGTTTAAAGAAAGAAACGAAACCGTTCAGTTATTTTAGAATCAAACAATAAAGTTTTGTTTTATTGATTGTTTGGTCAAAAGTCACGTATTTGTGGCTTTGCTGAAACACTAGTCTTTAGTTTCAACTAAAATTACAGAGTATGTCAACAATTTCAAGCTTAAAATAAAATTTGACACGTTTTGCTGTACCAGTCGTTAAGATAAATTGCTTTGGAAAAGATTTATAGTACATGCCGACTACATTTAATTTAAAAAAAAAACAAAAGCGTTTTGTTATAAAATGCTTACAATTAAGTGTTTTAAATGAAACTGCGTATTACATTGTGTTATAATTTTAATAGTATTAAACTATTAACTTTACATGGCCGAGAACCAACTAATATATTCGTTTTTGAAACAACAGACTAACTCATTGTTGTAATCAGCATCACTTTCCATTGTCTACAATTTAGTTAGCGCACCACTTAAAAAATAAATAGATCTGAACACAACAAGTACGTTGTGGTAGCGAGTTTTCATTAAAATATTTTAACTTTTGGAATATTTATAATTAAATGCTTATAACTTTCAGCGAATTTTTCGTAAAACGAAATTTTGGGTTTTCTTTCAGAAAATTTTTGTATCTCCACAAGTAATAAAGTTCTGACAACCACATTTGGTACATGGGTTTATACTGTCAAACTTACCTCACATGCCGAAATTAAGATCTCTAAGTTAAGAGCATGTAAAGAAAAAATATTTGGGTGCCACTCGTGATCAGAGGAACGCACAACAACAACATATTTTGTGTGGTTAACAAAACCAATTAAATGTTAGATACAAAAGTTAAGTTTTCTTGACGCAAAAAGGTCATGAAATGGCAGATAAAATATATTGAAAATTTTATAGTCTTTCTTCTTAAAACGTCTAAGTCGCGATTTGGAACGTCAAAATTTGCAATTTTCAGACGAAGAATCTGAAACGAATACGGGTTATACAGAAAGAAGGTCGTAACAAGTGTGTTTTACAAAGCCTTAAATTTCAGCTTCAACCATCATTGTCCTTCATTTTAGTGAATTTTCTTTAAAAAATTCACTAATGAGGAGATCCCGACTTTTGAATTTTTAAAAAATTTCTTCAAATGAGCGCTAATTAGGCCCCCTAGAACACATATCCAGGGTCGGTTTGAATTTTTATATGTTTATATATATATATATATATATATATATATATATATATATATATATATATATATATATATATATATATATATATATATATATATATATGTGTGTGTGTGTGTGTATCACACCGATAACTCAAAAAATAATAGGCCGATCTTGATCAAATTTGGTGAGTGCCTTCCTTTTGCAAGTGGCTTGGACAAGTTTGGCAGCCAAGAAAATCGACCAAGGTTTTCCCAGAAAATTTTGTGTTTTCTTTATAAAAAATGTATATCTCCGGATATAACAAAGTAAGGGCCACCAAATTGGTATACCTGTTTGTATTATAAAGGGTTAACCATCTACCAAATTTTAGGTCTCTAAGTTTAAAGATAAAAAAGTTATGGGCAGTTAAAGAAAAAAAAATTTGGAGTTTTCCTCAAAAGGTCAAAGTCGGGATTTGAAACGTCAAAATTGGCAATGTTTAGGCAAAGAACGTGAAACAAATACGGATCGTGAAAAGAAAATGTCGCAAGAAGAGTGTTCTGTGAATACTTAAGTTTCAGCTTCAACCGTCATTGCCTTTCATTTTACTAAAGTATTTACAGAAAGCTCATTTCAAATAGACCCTTTCTCTGATGCTTTGGCTGTCGGTTTGGTTAAGTTGATGCTTTCGCTGTAGGTTTAGTTAAGTTTATGGTTTAACGGTCTATAATTTTTAGCTAATTTTCATAGAACAAATTCGTTAATGCATTTTTGCATTTTTTATCGAAATATGACGCATTTAAAAAAAAAATATGGACGCAGTAAGTGCGTTTTGGAAGCTAATTTTCATTAAATCCTTCAGATTTCAATAACTCAATTTGCTATTATCGTAAGGTTTGTTGGCTAAGAAACCAACATTTATGTTTTATTTTTGTATATTTTCAAACAATAAGTAATTTTGATAAAATATAGTACATTGTTTCTACTAGATAGGCTATACCGGTAATCAGATTGGTGCCTGCTCGCATTTGCGATTAAAAACATTTTTTTAATCGAACACGCCTTATGTTATTGCATTTTTGCATTTTCAATCGAAATATAATGCATGTTCGTAATAAAAGAAATTCGAGACGCAGCAAGTGCGTTTTGGTAGCGAATTTGCATTAAATGCTTCAAATTTGAATAGCTCAATTTGCTATTAACCTATAAGGTTGACCAAGAAAACGGTTTTTTCGGGAAGACTTTACAGTTTACTTCTGGAAATTTTTGTACATTTTTAAACAATAAAGTTATTTGGATTAAACACGGCACATTGTTTCTACTATATAGGTTATACTGGTACCCACATTTGACATATTTGGTATTAAAAACAATTTTATGAAAACTCACTACCATAACGCACTTGCTGCGTCCCGACTTTTACTGAAATATTTACGGAAAATCCATTACAAATAGACCCTTTCTCTGATGCTTTGGCAGTAGTTTCAGCTATAGAGTTTGTGGTTTAGTAGTCTATAATTTTAGCAAATTTTCGTGGAAAAAAATTATTATTGAGGAGACCGCGACTTATGAATTTTGAAAAGATTTTTCGAAACGAGCGTGAACTAGAATCGCTACCCCTGTATACGGGGTCAGTTTCAGTTTTTGTCTGTTTACATATATACAAGGTGGCGCATTTCTACGGTAAAGCTCAATATATCCGTTATTATACAAGATATGAGAAAAATTATATACGTTAATTATCGGGTGTCTCGAGCTGCATGTTACAAACCTATCTTGACAATCACAGGGTAGCCCATAAGTCGTTGGTGATACACACTTTCTTTTCTTAATAGAACACCCCCTGTGTTTGTTATTGCATTTTTGCATTTTTAATCGAATTATAATGCATGTTTGTAAAGAAAAGAATTGATATCGTTCATCGATTTTGAGTTATTTCAATTGCTTTACAACTTTTCACGTTTTTGACACATCACAAATTATGATACGGCGTTTTTACCAATAGATAGCTGAGCCCCATTAAATTTAGAGAGGGTTGGTCTAAAAAATCGAGCTGCCATATATAGTGGCTGAATTTGAAAATTTTTCGCAGCCATTTTTCTAGCGTTTCCGTGGAAATCATTTTCGTAAGATTTTTGTGCAATAATAAAAAATGTCTAATAAGTTATTGTAAAAAAAAGTGGTGGAATTTTTGTGAAATATATAATTTAGTGTAACCTTACTGAAGCCAATTTCTGGGGGAAAATGGTGTAAAAAAATTGTTTGTAAATATAATTTTTTTTTCAATTTAGGTCATAAAACTGTTTCTGAATAATTATAGCTTGGCAGGTGTTAAAATAGCTTGAAGAGGTTCGTTGGCCAGGAAAATCAGACCAGTTTTTTCTGGAAACTTTTAAGTTTATTTTCGGAAAAGGTTTGAACTTTGTGAAGCAACAAAACTATTTTAATAAAATATGGTACATCGTTACTACTATGTGGGTTATACTGCTAACCAAATTTGATGTCCTTTTAAAAACAAGACATATTTGCCCCTGAAAACATTTTTACGAAAATTCGCTACCGCAACGCACTTGCTGCATCCAGATATTTTTACTGTAACTTAGAGACCTGAATTTTGGTAAGGAGTATACGTTTTACAATATTTTATTTTCTCTATTTTCTTCCTTTATTTATTTATTTATTTGCTATAGAATCATACACCATGTCTTAACAGAAGCTTGTAGATCTAAAAAAAAATTGTTGAATGCCCCTGGAAATTTATTTAGAAGACAAATACATCCAGAATTGTCACTTTGAAAATTGTAATAGAACCCTAAGAACTTAGTTTGGTTGCCATAGCTTTATTATTTTCGAAGATACAAAATATTTGACGGAACGAAATAATAATAATAATAATAATAATAATAATAATAATAATAATAATAATAATAATAATAATAATAATAATAATAATAATAATAATAATAATAATAATAATAATAACAATAAATTTTGCCAATGAGAATTTCTGTACAACCAAAATATATAATCACAATAAACCAAGAAAGGTATCGTACCTTAATAACAATAACAATAATAAGATCCATCGCAAAAGCAAGCATTGGCGAACAAGGCTTCAGTTCAGTCGCACAGCATACAAAATAGGCCGGTGTCTGTTCTTCCACTAAAGCCTTCTTCGATGCTACTTCATGTCGCTGTCCGGCGGGGCAATGCAAAATGCAAAAAGAATGAAAATTGTGCTCACTGCAACTGATAAAATTATAACCTATATTTCCGTTTGAACACTATGTAATTGAAGGTGACACCAGTGGCGGCTAAAAGGGTGGCGGTGGAGGCGGTCCGCCCCGGGTGCCAAGCACCAAAGGGTGACAACGTGGGACAACTCACTCGCGTAGCTTAGTAGCCAGCCACTGGTGCATCTGCCCGAGGAGGATGGCGAGGGCGGAAGGGGCAAGTGAGGCAAGCGTTACCAAATGGAGAAAAAGTAATCAGAAAATGGATGGTATACTCCCCAACAAAAAATTGTTTTTGCTGCAAACTGTTTACGCACCATGAAACAAAACATCACAGTTTTGCCAACGGATTTCATTCATGGTGGAAACTAAATCCTAAAGTGTCTGAACACGAGAATTCTGAAAATCATCTCTCCTATTTTGATAAATGGAAAGTCTTGGAAAATGGATTGAGGCTGCAAAAAAACTATCGACCATGAACATCAAATGGTTTTAGACCAAGAAAAAAAGAAGTGGCGTGACATTTTGAGTCGCCTTTTAGATCTTATTCTTTTCCTGGCACGCCAAAATCTTCCTCTTATAGGGAATATAGAGAAGGGGTTTCATCAGACATTAGAGGGAATTTTTTAGAATTAGTTAATCTATCGTCGAAATATGATCCAGTGCTAAAAGAGCATATGCCAAGAATTGAACATGCTATCGCCTGTACAAAAAGGAAACAGGTAGATTCTTATTTATCCAAAGACATTCAAGATGAGTTCATCAGCCTTTCGGGGAAAGAGATGAAAAATAATATTGTGGACGACATAAGAAAAGCAAAATATTTCGGAATTTTGTTCGATAGCACTCCAGACATATCACATGTTGATCAGATGAGTCATGTAATCAGATATGTTCATATTGAAGGCGATCAAGTTGAGTAAAGGAATCATTTCTAGGTTTCTTCCCAATAGCTGGAAAAACTGCAGTCGACCTTTCTGAAAATATCCTTAAGCAGCTGGAGAGTGATAACTTCTATACCATCTATGTCGGGCTCAAGGATATGATAACGCTGCAACCATGGCAGGATCCCATGGTGGTGTATAAGCAAAAATAGAAAAACCCAATCCTAAAGCATTGTTTATACCTTGTGCTAATCATTCGCTAAATCTATGTGGAGTGCACTCTTTCGGGAGTGTTAGTTGAAATGTAAATTTTTTTCGGAACAATAGAAAGAGTTCTTTTCGTCATCCACACATCGATGGGAAATTCTAATAAAAAGTGTAGGCGTATCGGTCAAAAGACCAGTAGAGACGAGATGGAGTGCTCATAACAACTCTGTTAAACCACTGAAGAATAATTTTGAGAAATTTGTATCAACACTCGAAGACATGTGTGATCCCAGCAGCAGCAGAGAAAACGCCGATACAAGAGAAGCAGCATCCACACTCTAACCAGATTTGTGTGACTTCAGTTTTTTATGCTACCTTTCTTTTTAATGTGAAGTCCTAGAAGAAGTTAACCAGACACAAAAGTATGTACTAACATCTGGACTATCGCTAGAAAAGTGTATCATAAAAATCAAAACCCTAAAAATTTTTCCTCGAGGCCAACATATCCAAATAGTGGAAAGAGCTATTTCCTACGCAACTGAACAATGTGAGGACTTGGATATTTCGATTGAAAGGTGTAGGCGTATCGGTCAAAAGACAAGTAGAGACAAGATGGAGTGCTCATCACGACGCTGTTAAACCACTGAAGTATAATTTTGAGAAACTTGTATCAACACTCGAAGACATGTGTGATCGCAGCAGCAGCAGAGGAAACGCCGATACAAGAGAAGCAGCATCCACACTTTTTACCAGCTTTGTGTGACTTCAGTTTTTTATGCTCTTTCTTTTCAATATATAGTCCTAGAAGAAGTTAACCAGACACAAAAGTATGTACAAACATCTGGGCTATAAAAATCAAAGCCGTAAAAAATTTTCTTCGAGCTCAACGTATCCAAATAGTGAAAAGAGCAACTGAACAATGTTAGGACTTGGATATTTCGATTGAAAGAAGAGGGAGGACGAGATTTCGAAAACTTATGCCAGAAGAAATGGCCCAAGACGCTGGACTAACATTGCCATTGTTAGAATGTCTTGATAGATTTTACGGAGAACTAGACCATCGTTACAAGGCAATGGATGACATTCTCATAACATTGGGTGTTGTTTAACCTAAAACTCTGCTTACGTCAACAGAAAAACAGCTTCGTGGTATAATTCCAAATATGACTAAAATATACGATTAATTTTCTGCAAAGGACATTATTTTGGATATTTTACGACTGACGCGCCACTTAGAATCCGCCAGCATTTCTTTCCAAGAAGCGGTCCACCTTGGAGCTTCTGAAATTCATTGTACAATGGGACTATTCTGAGTCTGTTCCGCGTCTAGCGCTGTGTCTAAGATGGTTTTAACTATTTGTGTTTCGGTGGCTTCTTGTGAAAGAAGTCTCTCAAAATTAAAATTCATAAAATCTTATTTAAGATTCACAATGAGCCAAGCGCGACTTACCAATCTTTGCATATTGTCCATTGAAAAGGACAGGAAAGTAAGTTATGATAATGTAATCGAATATTTTAGCAAAATGAAGTCACGTAAGCACGTTTAGTATTTGATCTGTGATTTTATTTTGGGGGTACTCAATAGAAAACCGCCCCGGGTGCCAACCTATGCTACGCCGCCACTGGGTGACACATCAACAACGGTGGCACACTTATTTATAATATGTGCACCCTTATATATAAAACAACCTTATATAACTGTTTTCTATATTTTTGAATGCGTAAATATCCCTCCTTCGTAAGCTAAGATTGCGCAGATCTGTTCTGTATCTTATTTTTTCATGTAGGTAAGGTGGTGTGTTGTTGACAAAATTTCATAGAAAAAGCAAGCCATATGGAATTATCTTCTATGAAACATACTCAGCCACTTTATTTCTTATAGCTTATGAGAAACTTGATGAGGACGCCGAATAAGTCTCAAAGACGAATTCTGTACTTTTTGAATTAGTCCCATACACCACTCACCACATCACAATAATTAAGACGTGACAACACCAAAGCTTCCGAAAGTTATATCTTAATGACACGCCCCAAGCTATTTCTGTGAGGATATATCATCTTTAAGCCACAATATGATTTTTTCAGCATGTTTTTTACATGCTGTCGAAAACCTCAAATCCTGGTTCAACTTAAGACCCAAATTTCTTACACTATATTTATAAGAAATAACAGTATTGCCAACAGTAATTTAAACTGAATTTAGAAATTAGAGTTCTTATAATCTCATTGCCAAACACAATGACAGCTGATTTATTTGGAGAAGATGTTTCTGCGATATGGAGAAAAGAGTCAAGATCCCGATTGAGTCGAGCACATACGCTGTATACCTCAGCCCGCTTCCGAGACGCTGGAAAGACAGAGTGTCTCAGACAATAATTATCCAACTAACTAATCCAAAATTTTCCCGAAAAAAACTGGTCTGATTTTCCTGGCTAACGAACGCACCCAGTTTATTTACAAAAGGGAAGATACTTACAAAATTTCATCCCAATCGGCCCATTATTTTTTGAATTATCAGGAAGCGAAAGGAAATTTTATTTGGTATGTCAAAATTTGGGGCCTGTGAGATTTTAATTTTTACCGTCAAGCTATTTTGGGTATATATTTACAAAAAAAAACTAGCTGACTTGACAGACGTTGTCCTATCCAAATTTCAATACGTCAAACGACATTTGTGCAAGTAGTGAAATAAATCGGAGAAAAAAGCGCTTTCAGTTTTTCCCGAATTTTGCGGGCAACTTTTTCAATTTTTCTCTCACTAAAAATCTTATCCGTTCTAAAGTGATACCAACAAAAAGCATTTAATTTTTATTTATATAGATTACGTTGTTGTACAGTACAAGCAAATACTATATAATGACAATACAGGACACTCCTATGCTTTAGCATCGGTAATATTTGTGACAAGCACACTAGCGCCACCTCGCTACTGTCAAATGAGCGGGTAGTTTGAAATGTATTTACCTGCATATTCTTAATTTAGACATTTGGTTTATTATAGACGAATATAAAAACATCTACATGACAAAACAGTGAACATTTTCTAATTATATAGTTATAAATAGAATTTGTATCAACAATCAGCTTAAAACCTGAATGAATTCAGCATGAATAATTGTGCAAATTTCTCTTACCCATAATCTCATTTCATCATAATTTAAAGTACTACCTTAAAACTGTCGTTAAACTGCTATTTCAAGGGTATGTGTAGGAATGTACTGAGAGTTGTTTCTGATGATATTAAGTTACAATCTGTACTTACCTATAAATAATTGTTATAGGTATAAATGGTAGCACAGTACTCAATTTGCTATATCTCTACATGAAAACTGTCTTAGTAATAATATTTTGAAATATGTAACTGATATGCCTACTTAGTACATAATTGGGAAATTGTGCAGATTAAATGTAAGACTAACTCTTTCTTCCGTGAATAAATCGATTATAGGGCTAAATATGTTATTTATACTTGTCTCTTTAAAAACTTGTCTTTGGAAGATAATTAAAAGCATTTACCCAGTAAAATAATTTTAAATGTAAAAAATGTGAGAATATATGCCATACTGAAATAAAAAGGACACAGAAGAAGATAGAAAAACAGTTTTCTTATATTATTTATTATTAATGCAAAACTTTTTTTGCCTTCATATTTCTTTTCTTTGATGCACTAGAAGACAATTTTTGATTGCAACCTTTCAACCAACTGTTTACGAAGTTTATATATAAATAGGTACATAATGGTAAATATTACACAATAAATTATCTTCTGCGAACTGTACATATTGGCATAAAAGTGAATCTGAATTTGTCTTCTGCTTCAACAAACTAATTCTTTTGGAACTGACATTGAAATGTAAAGTGCCCCTTGTGTCTTCAATATTATATCCAAATCAGTTCTTTTTGATAACAGTACCCTTTTCTTGCATCTATAATACAAAACTATCGTCAATCCATATTATAGTTATGTTTAGTATTATATATTAAGCCAATTTGTAAAAAAATTCGCTGGTAACATAAGAAAACACGAAAACCATACTCACGTTTCGGCGTCCTTTGGAAACCTATGAAATGTCTTTGATATATTTAACACGTTATAATTTGAACAATTATAGATTGCACACACCCAACCACTAACATTTATTGTAAAAAAACACAGCCAAACTTAATTATAATACACAGTTAAACACCAGCAATCGCTGGTGTTTACATATAAACACGTTCTCGAATGACGTAATATCAGTAATATCCGCTAGAGGCGCTGATATTCTTGAAACACGAAGTTAGCCGGAGTGTTCTGAATTGTCATTATAATATAATACTATATTATAGTATTTGGCACAAGTCTTTGACTAACTCTATTGTTACATCCTTGTGTATGACAGTCTTGTTCATAGAACTTTATTACCTCTATGGTAACAAGTATCTTGTAGAGTGTGCTGGTAGCAGCGAACAATCTGGAATCGCATTTTTAGAAGGAATGAGATGTGACACATATGGAACAATGTAGAAAGATCTAGAACCTCTATTTACGGTATAAATAAACGGGTCGCAGATAAAGACATTTGGTCATAGAGAAATATTTTAGTTGGTGTATTTATTGTTGAGAAATGGCCAGTTATATAAATTAGTGGTTTGAAAATCTGTGTTCTTTTAATCAACAAACCCTGAACAACGTAATAGTATAAACAGTATATTATATATATATATATATATATATATATATATATATATATATATATATATATATATATATATATATATATATATATACATTTAAACATTGAAACTGACCCCAAATGTGGGTTCTAGGGGTCCTAGTTGAAGACCGTTAATTCAAAAAGAAAGTATAAGTCGCGATCTCGTTAGAGATTGTTTTCGACGAAAATTCGCTGAAACAATCCGGACCCAGCAAATTGTAATGTTACGAAAAAAACAAATATCTCTATCGATTTCGGCACATCTGTAAGCCAGAAATCCCAAGTTTCGATATCGTAACTCATAGAGAGTGTTCACAAGTTGAGTGCAAAAAAGTCGAAGACGCAGCAAGTGCGTTATGGTAGTGAATTTTCATAAAAATGATCTGGCACAAAATATTTTATTATAACTTTTTTTTCTTGTAACATCGAAATCTAAATTTTGGTGTATAGTTTACTTTTTATATCGTAAACCTACCTGCCAAATTTGGTTATCATAGAATTTTTATTTTTTAAGATAAAAATTTTTTTCAAATGAAAACTCAAAATTTTTCCGGAAAACCTCGTCCGATTTTTCTGATTAACGAACTTATCAAAGACATTTACAAAAGAAAGGTACATGCCAAATTTTATCAAAATCGGCCTATTATTCTTTGAGATAAAAATTTTTTTTAATGAAAACTCAAAATTTTCCCGGAAAACCTCGTCCGATTTTCCTGGCTAACAAACTTATCAAAGCCATTTACAAAAGGAAGGTTCATGCGCAATTTTATTAAAATCGGCTTATTACTTTTTGAGATAAGAATTTTTTTCGAATGAAAACTCAAAATTTTCCCGGAAAACCACGTCCGATTTTCCTGACTAACGAACTTATCCAAGCTATTTACAAAAGAAACGTACATGCCAAATTTTTTTTTTGAGTTATCGGTGTGATACATACATACATATATATATATATATATATATATATATATATATATATATATATATATATATATATATATATATATATATATATATATATATAAACATATAAAAATTGAAACTAACCCCGGATATGGGTTCTAGGGGTCCTAGTTCGCGCTCATTTGCAAAAATTTTTTCAAAATTCAAAAGTCGGGATCTCCCCATTAGTGAATTTTTTCTACGAAAATTCACTAAAATGAAAAAATCGACTTTTTTAGTGTCCTGTGTAAACGCTACTAAGTGTCTTGCAAATACTAGAATGCCAATAGATTAATAGTCACCTAGTGTATCAATTCACACAATATCAGCCTCATGTCTTGTACAGAGTGTTCATATGAAATAATGAATTGTCGCCACTTAAAGTGAAACACACTGTATATAGTAGTAGTATAGTATATTTATTTAGAATAATCGTACACTGCGTCATACAAAATAAGCTTGAAGGTGTGCTTGTATATAACACAATTTTCAAACATCCATCCTAAAAAGAAACTGTACGCAAGTTCTAGAGCTGGTCAGCTCTTTAATAGTTGGCTGGTGTGGTATACTTGCAATATGGTAGGTGGTAGTGGAATTTTCCTTTACGTGATAGTAAAGGATTTTTTTCACGCCCGAGGAGGTACCATCCCTTAGATCAAGGGGCCGGTGAAGTCCCAACGAACTGGTGTATGAGTCGGTTTCCATTATAAGCAAAAATGATAATGGCTCCTCCTTGTACAAAAGATTCCGGAGGTAAAATACCCCTCCATTCGGATCTCCGGGAGAGGGGTGTACAGGAGGCGCCAACATCAAGATTTAACATATCCTTCTGCAATATATGTGGCCTAAATTCTAACCTGAACTCCGTCCACCATTTCCTCCAGGCTAATAGGCGCCAACTCCTCTTCCTCACCGAAACTCAAATCAGTGACAAAATAACCACTAATCAGCTTAATTTCCCGTGGTATGAGCTCCGTATTTCTTGTAGATTGTATGGAGTCGTGTGCGCGTACGTCCGCAGCAATCTACCCTGCACCAGACTCCCCAATTTAGAAGCTGGAAGAAAAGACATACTATAGATAAAACTCTCTCTCAGGGCTGCAACTAAATTCATCTGTTGCATTTACCGGTCACCTTCTGACAACAACTTTGCCCAGCTCTTTGACTACCTTTCTGAAAAAACCGACCATCTGATTACTGAATATCCTTCCTCTTAGTTCACTATTCTTGGTGACTTCAATAATAAGGAATAGCTAGGATCTTCAAAAACCGATCCACAAGGAAGAGCTGCGAAGGCCTTTGCAGTCAGCAATTCTTTAGCCAATATGGTTCAGCAACCTACTTACTTTCCTCGCATCCCAACACACAACTCAAATCCCTTGGATATCCTTCTTACTACAAATCCTGATTGCTATAAGATATCAGTCACCGCCCCCCTGGGTCGCTCAGACCACGGCATGGTCACTGCTTCCTGTTCTACGCAACCCGACGTCACACAGTCATCACACCCACGTATCGTTTGGCACTACAACTCCGAGAACTGAAACGAAATGCGAGATTACTTTTCCTCATTTCCATGGGCGTCTGTCTGCTTCTCTCATCCTGACCCTTCTGATATCTCACAAAACGTCACCGAAATAATCCAAGCTGGCATGGAATTATTTATTCCACGTACTCTTTCTGAGGCAAAAAACTCGTTTAATAACCACATCGAAAACAAAGTCCTCCTAAGCTCCAGCGGAAGCAAACCCTTCTGGACTCTTGCTAAATCTATTAGGAATAATTTCTGCAAGAGCAAGTTCCCACCTTTTGTCTCAGGGGATGAAATTCTTTCTACCACTCTGGGCAAGGCTGAACTTTTTGCCTCGTTGTTCGCCGGCAATTCTACTCTCAACCCACCTTCAAATGTTCAACCACCAACAGTCCCCAATGTCGCGCATAAAATGACGGATATCATTTTCAAAACTAAAAAGGTACGAAAGATGCTCTATTCTCTTAATACCAGGAATGCCTCTGGTCTTGACGAGATCCCAGCAATTGTTCTCAAAAAATGCGCACCAGAACTTGCTCCTGTCCTGACTCGTCTGTTTCAGACATCTTACAATAGAGGCATATTCCCTAGTAACTGGAAAACTGATCGAGTACAACCCGTCCCCAAGAAAGGATCCAAAGCGCTTCCTAGCAAATACAGGCATATTTCTCTCCTTTCAGTCGTCTCTAAAGCGATGGAAAAGTATATAAACACCGAATTACTAAAATTTTTTGAAAAACACAGTGTAATCCACGACAGGCAGTATGGATTCCGTCAGCGCAGATCAACTGCCGACCTCCTTTCCTTTGTCACCCATTATTGAAACAAGTCTATGGAACTACACGGTGAATCCCAGATTGCCGCTCTAGACATATCCAAAGCATTCGACCAGGTCTGGCACGCAGCGCTGCTTAATAAACTACCGGCCTATGGCCGACCACCAAAACTCTGTACGTGGACAGCAAATTTCCTCTCCAACCGGAGCATTTCTGTTGTCGTGGATGGCCATTCCTCTAAACTGTATCCAACTAATGGAGGAGCACCTCAAGGTTCAGCTTTAGCCCCTACTTTGTTTCTTCTCTACATCAATGACCTCCTCTCTAGCACATCCAGCCCAGTTCACAGTTACGCGGACGACAGCACCCTCCACTCAAATATACAATATTCTAAGCCTGTCTCTTTAGCCCAATTAGATGAGGATCGCAGACTCATGGATGGTTCTAACTCCGTGGGTCTCCAAAAAATGTTAGACTGGGGAAGTAGAATTCTTGTACAATTCAACCCCACCAAATCACAGCCCTGCTTTCTTTCTCATAAGAGATACACCAGCCCTAGACCCATCACAATAAACAACCAAGTTATTCAAAGTAAGGAGTCCTTTTCACTGGTTGGTATTTCTGTGGATCGAAATCTCAATTGGCACCAACATGGCACATCAATTGCAGAAGCGGTTGCTAAGAAATTAGTTTTCCTCTTCCGGGCTCGCAAATACTTTTCACCAGATAATCTCTATACCTTATATACTTCACAAATAAGACCAAACCTCGAATACTGCTCCCACATCTGGGGTGCTGCTGCCGCTTCTACACTCGCTATCCTGGACTCCATTCAGAAGAGAGCTATACGTCTCATCGGTGACGCCACCCTCACCCAAGGGCTGACATCCCTTGCCCACCGACGTGCCGTTGGTGACCTCTCTCTCTCTCTCTCTCTCTCTCTCTCTCTCTCTCTCTCTTATAGATGTCTGCACGGGCACTGCTCAGAGGAGCTTTCTTCCATAGTTCCTCTACCTGCTGCCCCCAACAGATCTACCAGAGAAACAGAACGAATGCACCCTTTTACTGTCCAGGTCACCAGACATAGAACATTTTGTTATGCCCGCTCTTTTGTCCCGAGGACTTCCAAGTTGTGGAATTCCTTGCCGGAACATGTTTTTCCTTCTCCCTCGAACCTCAAAACCTTCAAGTCCAGAATTAACAAGTTGCCTCTTTCCTCCTTGTCGACACCCACGGTACGATAGTATTTAGGCTGTTAGCCCTCGTGGTGTATTATTGAAATTAAAAAAAAATGAATAAAGAAACTCAAAACACCAACTGCTACTGTCAGGTTTGTCATTTCGTGAAATCTGCAAACATTGAACTTTAATTATTTCGTTGGAAATATTTAACCGACCATTCTGGAAGTCAAATTTTTACTTGAAAATATCTAATCAACAGAACCAGCTAAATCTCGTCTAAATTATAAATAAACAACATTTTAACATGACGACATATATATATATATATATATATATATATATATATATATATATATATATATATATATATATATATATATATATATATATATATATATGTATATTTATCCATAAACATATAAAAATTGAAAATGACTGATATGGGTTCTACGGGCCCTAGTTCGCGTTCATTCGGAGTAATTTTTTCACGAAAATTCGCCCCACAGGTAAATATTAAAATGTATATGAGCAATAGCAGGACTAATTTCAGTCACATGATGAAAATATTTTAAATCTTATTGACACAATTTTTTCGTACAGCTAGAATCTTTGGTTTGGTGCATAGAACTTCTATAAAAACAAAATGGGCAACCAAATTTTATAAAAATAACCTAACTAGTTTCGAAAATATAAATTTGTTTCGATTAAGTACTTTTTCCTGAACAAAAATCGATTTGATTGGATTGAATAACAATCCATGCAATTAACAAAGGTTAATTATAAGTGTGGTAGCCATGATACAATCTGTTATTTGTATCATGTTTGGTAGCTAGGTACTTTCCTTTTGTAAATAGCTTATATAAACTACGTTAGCCCACCCGATCGAACTGTTTTTTAGAAAAATTTTACATTTTCTTTCGGGCAATTTTTGTATTTATGAAAATAACAAATCGACAGCGCTGGGTGCGTACTAATAGAGCATCAACCTTGTTCATCAGATATGGCATGAAGCGACTGGGTACAGACCATGTTTTCAAAATTTAAAGAATACTTGGGTGAGCAGGAATTTTCGACAGATAATGAAGTAAAAGTGACTGTAAACTAGTGCTTTGAATAAGTAGTGGAAACATTTTATTTAGTGCTGTAAACATGTGAGACCATGTTGGGAAATATGTGTTGGTCACGGTTAGGTTTAAAAATTATTTAATTTTTCCTAGCATTCTATTATATAGGATGGCGCATTGAAAACGAAACAGACCGATTTGCGTCCAGAGAATACTTTTTTTAAGAAACGCTGAAACACGTCAATTTTAATATTAAGGGGGACATGTTTTGACATAAAACACAACTTTGTCACATCAACCCCTTAAGGGTGGAACAACCCTTATATTTTAAATAGGGAACATGGGTCGAGTGTTATATCATTTGAAAGCTCTTTCTTTTCTGAATTCAGCACACAAATTTCTTTGGAAGTTTTATCGACTCGTTTAAAAATTATTCACAGTTGAAGATGCCAAAACGCATTTCACTCATTCCGATAAGAAATTTGCTGATAGTCAATTTTTGTTGGTTTGTAAACACAAAATTGATTATCAGAACATTTCTTATCGGAATGAGAGAAATGCGTTTTATTATTTCAGTTTATCGGTCGGTTTGATACTTGATAATACTACCGAAAATTAATTTCACAATGGTGTATTCTGTAGAAGAAAGTGTTGAAATAATTACTCTTTTTTTCAAAAACGATGACTGTGCCAACCGTACCGTAAATTTATTTAATGAACGACATTCGAACAGACATGTTAACAGAAAATACATTTTAGAGTTAGTTCCAAAGTTTTGACAAAGTGGTTTAGTAGCCAACAAAAAACGGGATCCTGAACGTGAATTTCCAGTTAGAAATGAGACTACTGAAGTTTTAGGACAAATTGCTGCAGACCCAACTTTGAGCACGAGAAAATTAGCCACTGTTTCAAACATCAAAAGAAGAACTATTCAGCGATTATTGAAGCATCATAAATTTCACCCGTATAAAATTCATCTTGTACAACAACTGAATGAAGATGATTTTGATCGGCGGCTGGAGTTTTGTGAAGTTATGACTGCACGAATAGCTGATAACGGGAACTTTCTGTTCGATATCTGTTTTTCAGGCAAGTGTACGTTTTTATTAAACTCTACAGTCAATCGTCATAATTGTCGTTATTGGGCAGATAATAATCCAAGAAATTTTCACGAAGTCTACACTCAAACTCCAGAGAAATTGAATGTCTGGACTGGCATTTTTGGAGACCGTTGAATCGGACCAATTTTTCTTGATGGCAATTTGAGTGGCGAAACGTATTTGGACTTACTAGAAGATATCTTTTACCCTCTACTACATGACATTGTTGAAAATGATTATCGCTATCAAAAAAATCAATTAGTGTTTCAACAAGATTGAGCTTCTCCGCATTTTTCACAACGTGTTAGGCAGTTTTTGGACAGAGAGTTTCCAGAGCAATGGATTTAGCGTAGAGATGTTATTGAGTGGCCCCCTAGATCACCGGATTTAACTCCTTTAGACTTCTTTCTATGGGGCCATTTAAAGAGTAGAATTTATGCAACAGAACTGGAGTCTCTGGTAGAATTACGACGACGCATTATTGAAGAATGCCGTCTAATAACTTCACAAATGCTCCAGAATATCAGAGCTCGTTTTGAACAAAATTTGTACTTTTGTATGGAAGCTGGTGGTCAAGAATTTGAACACTTACTTAACTGAATAAACATTTTTAAACGTTTGGCTTTGTTTTTTAGTTTTTTTTTTAACGAAAAATTGACTATTTATTGCATTTCTTATCACAATGAATGAAATACGTTCTTGCAACTCCAACTGTGAATAATTTTTAAACGAGTTGCAAAAACTTCCAAAAAAATTATGGGGTGAATTCAGAAAAGAAAGAGCTTTCAAATGATGTAACACTCGACTTATGTTCCCTATTTGAAATATAAGGGTTGTTATCACCACCCTTAAGGGGTTGATGTGACAAAGTTGAGTTTTATGTCGAAACATGTCCCGCTCAATATTAAAATTGACGTTTTTCAGCGTTTCTTAAAAAAAATTACCTGGACGCAAATCGGTCTGTTTCGTTTTCAATGCGCCACCCTGTATAGGCCAGGGGCAGTGCATAAGGATCGACGCTTATATTGTAGCTCCATTTTCCCCAGTAAGCATAATTCTTTCATCAGTTGAACTTGACTCTACATACAATATTTAGAAGTATAATTATAATAACATAATGAAGAAACGACTAGGTAAAAAATTATTATTTATTTTATTTCTTGAGATTTACAAAGTAAGTATCAAAAATACATAGTATTTGTACAAACATTACAAAACTAATAACACCAGGCAGTGCTCATGCTACAGTAATTAACCGTTACATATCATACAATCATACAATCAAACATCTTATGAGTGAACGTCATTAACTTTGTTGGTGACATTGATGTCATCAACATGTCTGTGGTAGACCTTTGTGACGTGGTGGTAGATGTTGGGCATCTGGTAGTAGACATGCTCGTCAATATGGCGATCGAATGGATAGCCCAGAGCATAGCCATCGACGTAGTGAGAAACATGAGAATGATGCTGCTCGTTCTGCTCATGATGGAATGGCACGTATGGGGAGACCACGAAGACGAATTGATATTCGACACCTTCATGGGTACCAATTGGAATCATGTACCTGGAAGAGAACAAAAACTTTATCAGTAGCGGCTCATTTTTGCTGTAAACGACGCATCATATTTTTAACCAAAGGTGACAAGCGACTGTCAAGGGTGTTATGAGTTGCCTCATTATCGATTTCAACTATTGCTATGCAATTGATGTCAACCAAAACCCACATTTAAGTTTTCGTGACTTAGAGTTAATTTAAAAAAGAACTATATTAAATGAGTCTAAATTTGTTTAACCTGAGTATATTTCAACAACTTTGCGAAAACATCCATATGCAGAAATAGTGTAGGACACATTTTCTTTATATTAAAGCACTCTAACACCGCTCTCTGACAAAATGGATCTAGAAATATTTAATCAAAGCCATACGAGTATAGTAATGTGTCGCTAGATTTATCTCAAAACTATACCTATTGTATAAAATATACTGTACAGTTATAGCCAATACAGTTATAATAATAATAAACAATAAAATGACAAAAATAATAATCAGAAGAAGGATGATAAAAGAATTAAGAAGACATTAGATTCAGTTTCACACAAATAGCTTATAAGTTTGTTGAAGATATATACGACGGCGCTTATATCCTAACGTTCCTAGAACACACAATGTCTACCTGGAGAACCAAAATTCAGCTACGGGTAGAATTGGGTGATAATATCGTAACCAACACGATACTAATTAGAAAAGGTATATTTCACGGCGACTCGCCAAGTCCACTATGGTTCTGCCTCGCATTGAACCCACTATCAAACCGTCTTAACTCTACCAAACATGTTTTAAGTTTGAACAACAATGGCATCAATAAAATGAGGCTAAATCATCCACTGTATATGAATGATCTTAATCTGATGGCCTTCACACAAAACCACCTGTAACAACTACTTAAAAGTGTCGAAGGAATTGCCAGAGATATTTACATGTAATTCGAGCTGGACACATGCTACACATTATAAGTACGTATATTTAAAAGGGAATGTGCAACCAGGAGTATATTAAATGCAAGATGATTAGCACATTACTTCAAGGGATGTAAAAGAATGTTAGAATTGCGTGGAATACAGCAGGGAACAGAGTAAAACGTTTAGCAATGAAAACCGAACTGACCAATAAGAACTGATCAAGACAAACAGCAATCCTCTATGCAGAACTTTCTACAAGTACAAAATATCTAAATGAGACTTCCCAGACATATTTCAACAAATGGTTTTCAAACTACTGGCTATGTTTGGACAGATGACATCCAAACCTGCATTTGTCATCTTTAACCGAATGATCTCCAGGTATATATTTCAAGTAGCTTGTAATAATTGGATCTTGCAGGGCCATCAAGAAGCCTAAACGAGATAGTTGTTTGGTGGCCAGGCAAAATCATATCGTTCCATAAAGAAACTACTTGAATTACAAAGTTGGAGATCATTGGGTCTGAGGTGACAAATGCAGGTTTTGGTGCCAGATCTCGGAGACTATCCACAACGTGATTGGCCAAACGTTTGTTGGAATATAATGCAAACAGATGCACGACACAGTCTCGAAAAGATTATTTAAAAATTTGCAGCTAAAGGAGCTAAGAAATAGTTAAATAATCTACAAATGACCAGAAAGTTAGAAGCATTTGCGATTTATTATGAGTATAAACTGCAAATATAGTTTTTTCACTTATTTAAAGAACTATAACGGTAGTCTAACCGCCAATGAGTTTACAGCTTGTATAATCAATAACATCAGAAAATTTGAAAATGAGAAAAAACAGATACAAATTCTTCTGATATGGCATGGATGTGGATATCAAGATAGGAGCAAGGTATTTGGCAGTGCACTAGTACAACTTGCTCAAAATTTAGCGATACCAACTGAGCTGCTAATTTTGGAACGTGGCTTTACAATGATGGAGGGTTCATTCCTCCTTGGATGCTCAGTTTAAACCTCCCATGTGTGCTCCTAATGGCTATGTAGCTCTTTTTTATATTTCATTAACACACCACGAGGGTTTACAGCCTAAATATTATCTTACCGTTGGTGTCGATAAGGAGGAAAGAGGCAACTTGTTAATTCTGGGCTTGAAGGTTTGGAGGTTCGGAGGAGAAGAAAAAACATGGGGCGGCAAGGAATTCCACAACTTGGAAGTCCTCGGGATAAAAGAGCGGGTATAGCACGATGTTCTATGTCTGGTGACCTGGACAGTAAAAGGGTGCATTCGGTCTGTTCCCCTGGTAGATCTGTTGGGGGCAGCAGGTGGAGGAACTATGGAAGAAAGCTCCTCTGAACAGTGCCCGTGCAGATATCTATAAAAGAGAGTGAGAGGTCACCAACGGCACGTCGGTGGGCAAGGGATGGCAGCCTTTGGGTGAGGGTAGGGTCACTGATGAGACGTATAGATCTCTTCTGAATGGAGTTCAGGATAGCGACTGTAGAAGCGGTAGCGGCACCACAGATGTGGGAGCAGTATTCGAGGTTTGGTCTTATTTGTGAAGTATATAAAGTATAGATAGTAAGTAAGAAGGGTATTTGATGGTTAACAAAATACATACGTAAATTTTTACGATTGCCCTAAATAACTGGTAATAAAATATATTTTTTAATTTTCTAGAAATGTTAATATATTCGCACAGCAGAAAATATTGGCAGTGCAAATGTGGATATGTATGGCACTAAATTGTGTATGCATTAACTGGCAAAATGTAATTAATCTGCAGAAGAACATAAAATGGCAGATAAAGGAGCAGATGACATTTTAAACACCTAACCCGCCAGAATCAGACCCATGTACTTGATTTTTGGCCAGCCATTGTCTTTTTAAGACTGTTTTTTAGAGCATTTGGATGCTTACGGTCTCATTTGAAAAGGAACTTTAATTAAACTGAACCCAAACACTGTTTATTTAACATATTTTATTACTAGATTGCACGAGGCTAACGAGTTACAAGGCGACAGTCTGAATTTAATAAAAACAAAATCCATCATTGCAGCCTTTTCTTCAAATTTGTCACACAAACTGCCATGATGACGTTTTAGCTTACGTTCAACATTTAAATGTCCTTGACACAGACTTTAAAACTAGGTGTGAGGACGTTTTGACAAAGAATACCACAGTCTATTACCAATTCTTATGGTGAGATTAAATAATCAGATGTCATATTACAAGAAAAACTGATCGGAATAAGCACTAACGAAGAACTTAAGGTGCAGCTTAGGAAACTATATCAGTAGTTCTGGTTTCAGAGACTGTTACATATCCTGCATTATGGACTATCGCAAGAAAGTTTTTGATAGTTTTCCATCTCCATACCCCCTAAAAGGGGGTTGTAGCGCGGTTGTCAATCTTCTTACACCAGAAAAGAAACAGATTAGAAATCATTTCGAGTTGACTTAAGGTTAAACCTAACTATTTGATTGCAAATATTGAAAATTTGCTCGTCGTTCCCATCAAAACATTTCCTTTTTTGTGTAAAAGTTTGTTACAAGATTTTCATTTTGTGTCGTTTTATCTAATAACGGGTGTATAAAAACTATACATGTTTTAGTGATTTTCGTAGAAAAAATTCACTAATGGGGAGATCCCGACTTTTGAATTTTGAAAAAAATTTTGTAAATGAGCGCGAACTAGGACCCCTACAACCCATATCCGGGGTCAGTTTCAATTTTTATATGTTTATATATATATATATATATATATATATATATATATATATATATATATATATATATATATATATATATATATATATATATATCACATATATATATATATATATATATATACATACATATATATATACATACATATATATATATATATATATATATATATATATATGGATGTATCACACCGATAACTCAAAAAATAATAGGATGATTTTGATAAAATTTGGTATGTACCTTTCTTTTGTAAATAGCTTGGACAAGTTCGTTAGTCAGGAAAATCGGGCGAGGTTTTCCGGGAAAATTTTGAGTTTTCATTCGAACAAAATTCTTATCCCAAAAAGTAATAAGCCGATTTAAATAAAATTTGGCAAGTACCTTCCTTTTGTAAATGGCTTTGACAAGTTTGCTAGTCAGAAAAATCGAACGAGGTTTTCCGGAAAAATTTTAAGTTTTCATTCGAAAAAAATTTTGATCTCAAAGAATAATACGTAGATTTTGATAAAATTTGGCATGTACTTTCCTTTTGTAAATCGCTTTGACAAGTTCGTTAATCAGAAAAATCTGAATCTTCATTTGAAAAAAATTTTTATCTTAAAAAATAAAAAATCTATGATAACCAAATTTGGTAGGTAGGTTTACGATATAAAAAGTAAACTATGCACCAAAATTTAGATTTCTATGTCACAAGAAAAAAAAGTTATAATAAAATATTTTGTGCCAGATCATTTCTATGAAAATTCACTACCATAACGCACTTGCTGCGTCCAGGCTTTTTCTTTATTTCAAAAATTTCCACTCTACAGTAAACCCTATCAAATTGAGTAACTTTGTGTCGGCTAGCACAAACAGAAAATATCGGCACGTGGTCTAGGTATAACAAAGTTTGAAAACCTCCGGTCTAAACACTGCTAAAGATTATAAGTGTTCAATTGGTAGACTATAAAACTTAAACTGTGATCGACACTAATATGTCAGCCAACTCATTCTTGAACGTCAAATCTCAAGGCTTCACTTTTAAGACTTTAAAGATTTTTATAAGCCTGGTACCTACCTGTGTGGGAATCCGTAGAAGAATTCCTTTCCGTGTTCTCCACCAACGTGGAACTGTTCACCACCTTCCAAAGCCTTCATGACTTTCATGTAGAGCTGTTTGTATGTGGTGTGGTCATGATGGTAGAAGTACGCATGGTCGGAGTTGCGCTCGATGACATTGTCACCATTCTTGAGATCATATGTGAAGTGGTCAAGTTGTACAAAGTTGACACGGTTTTCGTTGATATCAATCACACGACCGTATTCATCGTATTTAGGACCTACGTATACTCTTACAGAGGCGGTAACGTCTTTGGCAGAGTGTACGGCAACCTTGTAGGTAAATGGTTTGTGGGTGAGACGGTGTTGACGAGCTACAATGTTGAATTTGTAGTCATCCCATTCCTCTTCGTTGAAGAAGACAGCGTTAGTGATGTCAGCGTCGAAGTCTTCGAAATAGGTAATAAGTCGGTCCATTTCTACGTTAGTTACCTATAAAAGAATGTTATCATTATTGACTGAAAAATTCTCCTCTTTGGGAACAGTTGTGGTATCCAAAGTAATTTTAGCAGCCCCGGTGGCCCAGTGGTAAGAACGTGTGCCTCTTAACCTAACGGTCGTTGGTTCTATTACCAGTAGAAGCGTCATTAAACATGTTCAGTTTTTTTCAGTACATGTAAGATTAACATCAATTGACATTGTGATATTTTATTGAGGCAAGTTAAATGTCTGTGCGTTTGGAAGGGACTTAAATCCGGCGATATCATATACCGTACGATGTTGGTTGCTGTTACAGATATCAATGGGTTCAGCGAAACGTTAGAAAAGTAAGTACATTCAGAGTTATTTCAGAAGTGAGTTTTTAGGCAAAAAAACGTTGTTTGTATACAAACTTTGTGCGTGTCGTTTGTTGTTTGACATATTGAAATTTGGATAGCACATCTGCCGGGTCCGCTAGTCGTTAATAAAAATTGCAGAAGCTATGCAATTTCTGATAAAATGCAAAAAAAGTAGTCTACTTCAGACGTTTGTATGCATCGGCAAGTTTGAGATATTAATATGCAAA
The DNA here is from genome assembly GCA_964006375.1 of Tillus elongatus. Lineage (NCBI taxonomy): Eukaryota > Metazoa > Arthropoda > Insecta > Coleoptera > Cleridae > Tillus > Tillus elongatus. The sequence continues at coordinate 94,941,295 of OZ023268.1, forward strand.
GAATCATATTTGGGTATGGTGATGAACAAACCAATAAATATAATAACGGTGACTTACCTTAACTCCTTCGAAGTACAGATGTTTCTTGGTGTATGGCTCTAGGTTGTATTTGTAACCCTGGAAGAAGAGAACGACTTTCTTAAAGAACTGGTAGAATGCTGGGTCTCTCAAAGAGGTTTCGTAATGTTCCAGAGCGGAGGCGTGGACATGGTGGTAGTCCAAAGGTTGTTTAGCGTAACCAAGAACGTGACGGGCAAAGTGAACGTACCCGCCGTGGTAGTGGTGGTGTTCGTGGTCATAACCACCGTAGTAACGGAAGTGGACAGAGTCTGCGTTGCCTTCGACCAAGTCACCCAGGATGTTTATACCTTCTTCGCTGTAGAGATCGACTTTCTCAGCATGATCCTGAAAATAAAAGTTTCTTAGAATGATTTTAAAATATATAAGTATATGTCTAAGCAAATGTACTACTTTAGCCGAAAGTAATTCTTTTTTAAAGTTCAGTATAGAGAGTTGCTTATCTGGTTAATTTTTAAACATATTTTGATGGAAGTGTATGGTATCAACCACGGCACAATTTTCCAGTCAGAATACTTTTGAAATTATAATACGAGTTCTAATACCTGAAATTCGGGATCCGTTAAAAACCGAAATATTTTTTATCGACTTTAACCTGAAATGACTACTGTCAAATATCACTGGGTATGAATTTTCAGGATTTAAATAACCAGTTTTAAAAATCAATATAGAAAACGCTTTTGTAAAACACTTTATAGTTTTAATTTAACAAATCTAAAAAAATATCTTTTCGGTCTAGATGATAAACGAAAACTAAAGACAGGGTGAGAACTGGTTTTGGTTTTTTCTTACCATCGTTTGTGAGTTTGAAATATTTTAAAAGCACGTGTTCATTGAGTCACTTGAGTATGATTTTATAAACAAAAAATTAATATTTACTTACATTGAATACCCAACCAAGATGAATAGCATCAGCAATACGTCTTTCAAAGTCATGAACGAATTGGTAACTGTATCCATATTCACTCTTGAAGAACCATTTTTGTCCGTAGTTGTAGAAGTACTCATGAAGGTTGGCAAAATTTGGCCTTTCTGGGAATTCAAGACCATTGGGGTACTGCATAGATGGATAGTAACCAGTTTCGAAAGGTAGATCCCAATTGAAATAAGATACTTCTCCCCATTTATGAGATAAACGTTCTAAATAGTACCTAGCCAATAATTGTTGATGCGTATAATAAAATTGTTCACCACGGTGGCTTGATTCAATTCCGTATTCCTTGCTGTCCATCCAGAATGGATAGAAGATATGGTAATGCCAGTAGAAAGCGTTGATGCCTACATCTTCGAGATAGTAAGACATAGATTGGTCTGGGTGCAAGTTGAGGTAGTTGCCAGAGTAGTTGGCGTGAATAACATAGGGATGTTGGTATCCTTCAACCTTCTGCTGCCCGTGGTACATTTGTTTGTAATGTTCTGCTTGATGGATGACTTCGGTGTTAAAGAAGTAGTGTGGGTAGATTTCGTAGACTGGTGGAATTACGATTCCGTGGGTGTCTTCACGGTGAACAACGGCTACAGAAACGGCATAGAAGAACATACCTTGGTTGACGTGTTGACGGGCCCAAACGGCAGTCTTGTAGAATGTATCGAAGTCCTTGGCGTAGTAGAACATGTTAAAGAGGGTGATGGCCTGTTGCAGATGGACATTGTTGAAAACGGAAAATACTTCATCTCTCTGCAGGATGTCGTTGTGGTAGTAGTGGAAGAAGTGTTCCACTGGGTGTGGTTTCTAAAAAAATATATATAGACTTAGCAGATTGTCTTGAATAAGAGTGGATGAATTAAAATACACTTGAATAATTTTTGCTGGGAATTGGTTTCAAATCAAGTTAACTAAAAATTCACTTATGTCTCTCTGAGTAAATTCAATTGCTTTTATGACCTTAATTTTTTTTTTAATATGTATCACATTAGTAACCTATATATATTGTATTTGACAAAATGTATTTGTCTAAACTTTAACACACCAGAAATAACTTTATTAAAAAAAACTTACCACGTATCCTTCAACATTATGTTCTGGGTCGTAAGAGCCGGCAATTTCAACATGGGGTTTGTAGTGGCTTCGTTGGTTGATACGGGCGAACAGGGTTAATACTGCTTTTTGCTTTTCCAAAAAGGCTTTGTCAGCTGAAACATTAACAGATTTATCAAAATCATTTGCTTGGGCGATTTCATGGGAAGTTTTTATTGTAGAGCATGCAAAAACTAAACTCTTATTTAGAGAAGAGGTGGCTATTTCATTCTTACTCAACCTTAGTAGGAAAATTCGCTATATAGAGAGGTCATGATGGTGAGACCTGCCGAAGTTTTTCTTTAATGAGCACGAAGTAGAGCCCCTAGAACCCATATTTATTGAGAAGGTTTGAGAAGGTTTATTGAGAAGGTTTCCCTCCTTAGAAAAAATACAAGTAAACATAAAATAATGAAAAATTCACACACAAAAAATATCTCCCCCAATAAATGTAGAGAAAAAAAAACTGCCTAAGTCAAAGACTTGTTGGCAGTATAGTTGAATACAATAATGCACACTTTACACAAACAAACAAAAAATCTCGCCCAACAAATGGAGAGGAAAAAAAACTGCCTAAGTCAAAGACTTGTTGGCAGTATAGCAAAAACAAAACTACACAAAAAACACAATTTTTTTAACATTTCTACCATATGCTTCCCTCCAAAGAAGTCATTAATTAAAAACATCGTAATGCATCTACTACACAAAAACAAAAAAGCATATATGCACTTTAAAATACCAACATCTAAAAAAAACAACTAAGTTTCTAGTCTCCAATCAAAGTATACATGCCTCAATACCGATATCCACTCCGACCTGCCCGTCCCCAGTTTAAACACACTGTTCTCTCTCCACTAAAAAAAACAAACAAAGAAGCAGAGAAACACCGACACTCACGCGACCAACCACACACACCTCCAGGCGCACACATGCCTGCACACACACAAAACCACCGACTCATGCTGGAACCAGCGCGTCAATTTCTTCTAAACAAAGAGTGAATGACACTTCTAGGGGTATGAAAAATCCAGCTCTTTAATCGTTTCTTAAATAAATTCAAAGAAGTGTGTTCTCTTATTTCAGGAGGCACCGAATTATAAACCCTTACACATAGGTAAGCAAACGATCTCTGCGCAACTGCCTTCCTTACCTTTTGCGTTTTAAAAGAGTGTGTGCTATGTCTAGTAAAATGTGAGTGCTCTATTATTGTAAGACTCTCTCGCTGAGCATGCTGAGTGTTTGCAACCGTAAAGTAAAATAGCTCCCTAATATCCATCAAGCAAGTGTCCTTGTATAGACGATCACTAGGGTAAGCATAATCTTTACCATGTATCACCTTAACCATACGGTTTTGGGTACTTTGCAGGAATCTGAGATGGGACTCACACGCACCGCCCCAGGCTAGTATGCCGTAACGTAGAACACTCTCAACCAATGCATGATATACAATACGCAGATGTTTATTATCCAACATTTCCTTAATAAATCTCAATTTGTACAGCAATACCCTAAGTTTTTTAATCAATTTTTGAATATGGAAATCCCATCTCATATGGCAATCTATATCTAGTCCCAGATATGATACTTTGTTCACCTTTCGTATTGCCAAATCACTACCAACACTGATTGCATCATAAGAGGGCAAACAGCGGACGTAAGTTGAGAAAGGCCAAACACGGTTTTTGAAACGTTCACGGTCAACCATCTATCAGAAAACCATGCCATAATCACCTCAAGATCCCTCTCAACTAGTTTTTTTAGAGAACACCAACTGTCTGCCGTATAGAAAATAGCAGTATCATCCGCGTACCCTACTACTTTGCCCATACAGCGCAATTTAAAGAGGTCATTAATATATATATATATATATATATATATATATATATATATATATATATATATATATATATATATATATATATATATATATATATATATATATATATATTAAAAAGCAAGGGAACCAAAATTGTTCCCTGAGGAACACCGAACTCCACTCTTTGAGGGCTATTCACTGTCTCTTTTATCTTGACTACTTAAAATCTGTCAGTCATATAGCTCTTAAACAATTTATGTTGTTTACCTCTTACGCCAATACTTTCCAGAACCTCCAGCAGTTTCACATGGCTGACAGTGTCAAAAGCTTTTTTTTAATCTATAAAAACGCATAATGACGGATGATTGCCTTTGTCAAGACTATCATATATGCTGGAGGTTAGATCGTTTACAGCATCCTGAGTTGATTTTTTTTTCACAAAAACCATATTGCTTATCAGACAAGAGGTTATATTTCCGCAGGTAACTGTTTAGTCGCTCTTTCAGTATCATCTCCAAAACCTTTGCAACATTGGAAATTAAAGAAATCGGCCTATAATTCGTCACATCTAGGCAATCTTCGCCACAACACATCTTTTAAAGACCTGACAATCGTTTCACTAACAAAGTTGGCGCCATCAGAGGAAGAATTTTTCATCCTCTGATGACGGTATCCTCTTTAGTGAAACGATCACCAGGACTTTAAAAGATGTGTTGTGGTGATTTGGGTTCTCCAAGCGTAGTTATCTGTACTTAAGACATATATTTCATAATTAGTGTTAGAATTTGGAATTTCAACTTGTATTTATACATGCCGAAATGCTTAAGGAGTATTTTAATAAACATTGTTAGGAATTTGAGTCGTTTATTCGAGTTACTGTGGATATGTCGAACCCAGACCTTCAGAATAAATATTATAAAAGTCTGGACGTAGCAAGTGCGTTATGGTAGTGAATTTTCATAAAATTAATAATTAAAAAGTAATAAATACTATTTTGAAAACCCAATTCATTACAACACAGTTTTTAGACTTGATTATCGTTTCGCTAACAAAGTTAGCGTTACAAGAAATATGACTAAACTGTTTGTGATATTACACATATTGTGATGAATTGGATTCACCAAATTGTACTTATCAGTGCTGATCACAGGTTCCAATAGTCCCTTATTGAAATAAATGATTCTACTTTTTTTCATGTAATATGAAGATCTATATTTTGGTATGTAGTTTACTTTTTATATAAGGTTAACCTAACTACCAAATTTTGTTACCATAGCTTTGTGATTTTCGGAGACAATTTTTTTCCGAAAGAAACCCCAAAATTTCCGTAAAACATGGTTCAATTTTTCTGGATAACGAACTTATCCAACCCTCTTACAAAAGAAAGGTATCTACCAAATTTTTTAAAAATCGGCTTATTATTGAAACATAAAAATTGAAACCTTAACCTGACCTGACCTCAGATATGGATTAGGGGTCCTAGTTGGCGCCCATTTGAAGAAATTTTTTCAGTATATATATATATATATATATATATATATATATATATATATATATATATATATATATATATATATATATATATAATGCATTTTTTACCTCAGGAAATAGCAAAGCCATGGCAACTAAATTTGGTAAGCAGATTTATATTATAAAATGTATACTACGTGACAAGATTTAGATCTCTAGGGTAAAAGGAACAAAAGTATAGGCATTTAAAAAAATTTGAATACTACTGATGTCCAGAGAAACGAACGAAACCAAAATATGTTATGTCGATAACAAAGCATATTGTATATTAGAGAAAAATGTACTTTTCTGGCTTAAAAAGGTCAAGAAGTACCAGAAAAATTAAATTTTATAGTTTTTCTTCTTAAAACGTCGAAGTCGCGATTTGAAAGGTCAAAACTCGCAACTTTTAGACAAATAACCTGAAACTAATACGGGTTATATAGAAAAAATGTGGCAACAAGTGTGTTTTACAAAACCTTAAGTTTCATCAACCATCATAGTCCTTCATTTTACTTAGATATTTGCAGAAAATTCATTTCAAATAGACCCGTTCTCTGACGCTTTGGCAGTAGTTTTAGATATAGGTTATTTGTGGTTTAATAGTCTATAATTTGTAGCGAATTTTCGTAGAAAAAATTCGCCATGAGGAGACCGCGACTTTTGAATTTTGAAAAGATTTCTGCAAATAAGTGAAAACTAGCCCCCTAGAATCCATATCCGAGATTAGTTTCAGTTTTTAACTGTTTACATATACGGGGTGACGCATTTTACGGTATAGCTCAATATATCCGTTATTATACAAGATACGAGAAAAAAGTGTATACAATAATTATAGGGTGTCTTGAGCTGCATCTTATAAAACTATTTTTACAATCACAGGCCCATAAGTCGTTGGTGATACAAATTTTCTTTTTTTTTTCGAACACCCCTTATATTATTGCATTTTTGCATTTTCCATCGGAATATAATGCATGTTTTTAAAAAAAAAATCGGGAAGCAGCAAGTGCGTTTTGAAAGCGAATTTTCATTAAATGCTTTAAAGTTCAATAACTCAATTTGCTATTAACCTAAGATTCGTTGGCTAGAAAACCAGTTTGTTAAAGAACATTTTAAATTTATTTTTTGAAAATTTCTTTACATTTTCAAGCAATAAAGCTATTTTGATAAAATATGGTAGATTGTTTCTACTATAGAGGTTACACTGGTAACCAATTTAATGCCTGCTTTCATAAAAAAAAAGACATATTTGCTATTAAAAACATTTTTATGAAAATTCACGCCCTTGCTGCGTCCAGACTTTTGTGAATGAAAGACACCGAATTTGGTGGATAGTATAACCTTTATAGTAGAAACCAAGTACTATATTTCATCAAATAAATTTATTCGAAAAAAAGTCTGGACGCAGCAAGTGCGTTATGGTAGTGAATTTTCATTAAAATGTTTTTAAAGTAAATATTGCTTTCTTTAATGAAAGGCATGAAATTTGGTGTAACCTATATAGAAGAACCAATGTACCATATTTCATCAAATTAACTTTATCGTTTGAGAAAATAGAGTAAACTTGAAATGTTCCCGAAAAAACTGGTCCGATTTTCCGGGCCAACGAACCTCGTCAAAAAGCTTTTTGATAAAAATCCACAAAAAAAAAATTGCATGAAAATTTGCATACAATTTCTTTAACGAAAATTCGCCATTTTCCTTGCAAAAATTGACTTAAGTAATGTTAGGATGAAATAATGTTTTTACAAAAATTTGCTCCACGAAAATGTGAAATATTTTTTTCAATAACTTTTTAATCCTTTGTTATTAATTACCAACACTTCGCACAAATCTTACAAAAAATTATTTCTTCAAAAACACTAAAAAGAATTTTACCTAATATTTTTTACACGAAAGTTTGCTAAAAAATTCAATAATGTTTTTACAAAAATTTGCTCCACGAAAATGTGAAATATTTTTTTCAATAACTTGTTAAACCTTTGTTATTAATTACCAACACTTCGCACAAATCTTACAAAAAATTATTTCTTCGAAAACACTAAAAACAATTTTACCTAATATTTTTTACACGAAAGTTTGCTAAAAAATTCATAATACTTAATATACCCAATCGCTAACTAAAATTGAAATACGCTTAAACTTGAAGAAATTTTTCAAATGTCTGAAAGTCGTGATCTTGCCATAACGAATTTTTTCTATTCAAATTCCATAAAGAAAGTATTTGCACCGAAAATTTGAGAAAAAACCAGCAGAACGTGCTAACAAAATTGTTTACAAAAATCCGCTGAAAAATGTTTGCTATGGAAAAATTGTATTTGTCTTAAAAAAAATTTTTGTAAGAAAGTTCATTAAAACATTATTTTTCAGGAATTTCGTAAAAACAATCCATCAAAATTTCGCGAAACATTCTTTCACACAAAAATTCGAAAAAAAATTTTGTTTCAAGAAAATTACAATTTTGCAAAATTTTTTTAAGATAGTTTGCTATTACATTAATATTTTGTACATGAAAATTTGCTAATGAAATAGATTGATACTAAATACAGACATAGAGACTTATTTTGCGGGTCCGTAAACAAATTTTCCCTGGGATCGAACCCAGTACCCTTCGGTTCAGGGGCACACGTTATTACCACTGAACCACCGAGGCTCTGCAACCTGATCTGCTATTAAAATTTGAAACAAAATTCAACACGCCTCTCAAAACCGCCATTTACAAATTCTTGTACCAGCTGCACGGGTGAAATTTTCCATTATTAGCAAATTTACCACAGATTAAGCATGCACGCTTCTTTATAACTACGTTTCCTGTCACCCTCGCCCACCATCATTAATATATCTAGTTTTTCGCTCAATTCTGACATAATGATAATCATTATTCAATTGGAGAAGTTCTCTATTTTCTGATGTGAGGCTCTCTAAAGTATTACAAACTGCAGATAATTGACAACCAACAATGTTTGCAATTGCCAGCTATAAATACTACATACAGACTTGGAGACTACTTCTCTGGGTTCACAGTGAAGCCAGAGAAGTAGTCTCCAAGTCTGTATGTAGTATGGACCAGTTTCACCAAGTAAGGGCAACAACAATCAATGAGCTATAAATACTGTCACATTTTTTAATGGGTAACTGAATAAATTGGATAATAAAGTCCAACCGAAGCAGGTGAGTTTTAAGGAAGTTAATGTTTCCTAAATTTTTTTCTTGTGGAATCCGATTCACGTTTTGTAGTGCCGTATGAAAAAAGAGACGTTCATTCCGAAAATTCAAAAAAATCATATCTTGCCATTGCAAAAAAATTAATTTCCATAGCAACGAAGTTGTTTCGCCAGGAACAGTTGAATATTGCCGGTCTGTAGCAAAAACTATGTCGAAAATTATTTGTTTAAACGTTTATTTTAAATTACGGATATCTCAGGAAATACAAGTGCCTTTCGATAGTTTTTACCAGCCCTGTAAGTACATTATAACGTGAATCGTACATAACCTGTTAAAGACACATACTAGTTGTAATAGAAGGCTTTTAAAATGTGACAATGGTAATCATACCGCAGCAAATATATTCTGACGACAAAAAATAACTCAAGAACGTCATATGGACTCTGACTGACATGTGAAATGAGCATGTTTATCCTTAGAGCCTTTTTGAAGTAGTTGCAGGACCTGTTTTAAATATAATTAACAGTTCATTGGAGTTGGGGACAGTGCCAGAGTCTTTTCGAGTTTCAACAATTATACCTGTCATGTCCTTCTTTTCCCGATAAACAGAAATGAGTTACTATGTGAGTTAGAGAATTGTATGTTCCATCTGTTTGCCGACGATGCCTGCATCCATTTTAGTGAAAGCGATCAACTACTTGTAGAAATGGCTTTAAAAGAAGAGCTTAATATAGTGAGTGGTTGGATGGAAGCAAATAGATTGAAACTGAACATATAGAAGTCAAAATATATGATATCGCAGAGAAGTAACCCCCAAATTGGCATTTGAAACAACAGAGGTTGAATTAGAAATAGTTATTGAATACAAATACCTGGGAATTATTTTAGACAATAACTTTAAATTCAATAAACATGTCAATTATATACGCATCAAAGATTGGAGTTTTGAAGAGAGTATGTTGGTTTTTAACAGGGAATGCAAGAAAAATAATTTATAATACCATTATAATCCCACATTTTAGTGAATTTTCTTTAAAAAAATTCACTAATGAGAAGATCTCGACTTTTGAATTTTGAAAAAATTTCTTCAAATGAGCGCTAATTAGGCCCCCCAGAACACATATCCGGGGTCAGTTTGAATTTTTATATGTTTATATATATATATATATATATATATATATATATATATATATATATATATATATATATATATATATATATATATATATATATATATATATATATATATATATATGTATGTATGTATGTATGTATCACACCGATAACTCAAAAAATAATGAGCCGATTTTGATTAAATTTAGTAAATAAATTCCTTTTGCAAATGGCTTGGATAAGTTCGTTAGCCAGGAAAATCTGCCCAAGTTTTCCCGAAAAATTTTGTGTTTTCTTTCGAAAAAGTTTTTATCTCCGGAATTAACAAAGTAAGGGCGACCAAGTGGTACGCGGGTTTATATCCTTATAGGTAAGTTACCTACCAAAATTTAGCTCTGTAGGTCAAAAGACAAAAAAGTTATAGGCATTTAAAGAAAAATGAATTGGGGTTTTCCTCAAAACGTCAAAGTTGCGATTTAAAACGTCAAAATCGGCAACATTTAGGCAAATAACTTGAAACTAATACGGGCTATGGAAATCAAATGTCTCAAGAAGGATGTTTTACAAACCCTGAAGTCTTAGTTTCAACCGTCATTGTCCTTCATTTTACTAAAATGTTTCCAGAAAATTCATCTCAAATAGAGCCTTCCTCTGATGCTTGGCAGTAGTCTTAGTTATAGAGTTTATTGTTTAATGGTATATAATTTTTGTCGAATTTTCGTAAAAAATCAATAAAGCTCAATATATCCGTTATTATACAAGATATGAAAAAAATTTGTATATATTAATTATAGGGTGTCTTGAGCTACATCTTAAAAAAATATTTCTACAATCACAGGCTGGCCCATAAGTCGTTGGTGATACAAACTTTCTTTTTTTTAATCAAACATGTTGTTGCATTTTTGCATTTTCCATCGAAATATAATGCATGTTTGTAAGAAAAGAAAATCTGGATGCAGCAAGTGCGTTATGGTAGCGAATTTTGATCAAATGCTTCATATTTGAATAGCCCAATTTGCTATTAACCTATAAGGTTGACCAAGAAACAAGTTTTTCCGGGAACACTTTAAGTCTACTTTTGGAAATCTTTGTACATTTTCACACAATAAAGTTATTTTTATGAAACATGGCACATTGCTTTGACTATATAAGTTATACTGGTAACCAAAATTGATGCCTGCTTTCTTAAAAAGAAAACACGCATATTTGCAATAAAAACATGTTTATGAAAATTCACTACCATAACGCACTTGCTGCGTCCAGAGTTTTTAATTACTGCAATGCCATTTTCTATTTGATTGATCAAGGAGAGTAAAACCGGTTCCAGAAAATACATGAATAGGGCTATGAGAGTCATAAAGTTCAATGGGTATACTAGGATTGGTGATATACTAAGCCTGCTTGGATGGTTGTCATGGATGGGTGTTAATACATAAATGTAAATTGGGTATGATGCCACCACATTTAAACAGTCTGCTAATAACATTTGAAGGAATTACATCTTAAAATAAGCATTCAAGAAATCAACACAAAACAATGCATTTTTTAAATGGGTTTTTGAATACAACCAGTTAAATAATAAAATAAAGGACATTCGAAATATAAATAATTTGAAAGTAATCTTAAAAGAACAGTTTTTACATGGACAGCGTCTATAGAATATAAGTTATATACATAATTTTATTAGAGAAAAAATGATAAGGTGGTCATATATGTTGTGTTTTACAGTACGAACTAGTTCTAATTACTATTTAAATTATGTAACGAATAGCTCAGAACTAAATAAACGCTTTATCTATCTATCTACACACAAGAACCTCGGTGGTTCAGGGGTAAGAACGTGTGCCTCTGAACCGAAGGGTACTGGGTTCGATCGCAGGGTACTCCTTTCACTTTTTCCGTACAAACTGTAAAATTAACGTCAACCGAGGTTCTGGCATTGTATTTGAGCAAGTTGAATGTCTGTACGCCCTTAGGAGGTCCCGTGCCCATGCGATGTTGGGCACGTTAAAGATCCCTACCCTCCTTACAGAAAGGCAGGGGTTTGGCAAAATTTCCAGGATAGTGAGGTGAAACTGCTCCCTGGCGTCGGTGATTGGCCATAGTCGCGGAAATAACGTTAAAGAAACAAAACATACACACACAACACACACACATCTATCTACACACAGCCCCACAATGTCTTTGAGCAGCGTTCCATTTTTTTTTGCCAAAAAATAAAATATGTTGCTTTAAAATTAACGGAAATCAAGACAGCTACTAGAATTAATTAAAATCGAAAACTACTGAAGCAATTTTGATGAAATGTGCATTTTCTTAAAATCTTTCGACAATGTACAACTCTAACGCTTACGAAACATAATCTATCACTGTAAAACAAATACTTGTGCCATTTTCTAACAGTTCTAAATACCAAAAAAGTCAAAAATAGAAGGTTTCAACTTACCAACTTTTGGCGTGTAATCATGCTCCTGCACAGGAGTAGCCAACGCTACGGCACACAGTGCCGCTAATACAAGAACTAATTTCATGCTTCTCTCTTCAGTTCGCCCAGATGAGAAAGAATGCCGGTCTATCAATTTTATGATGCTTTTATACAAAAATCTAAGGATGCAGCGGACAGATAAACACCGTGTCAATGGAATCATCATCGAGTTGAGCAACATCCTTATCTCGGTCAGTTGGTTATTGTGATCGTTATTGTCCCGTCTAATTTTGTGCATTCTTCGGTGTTTTTCACAAACACTCCGCCTGGCTGTAGCAGGTTATCACTTGAAGATGACTTCATTGTAATCTGGCAATGATTAATTATCATTTTTACGAGGATACAAGTTAGTATTTTTATAGTATGATCAGTCTTATTAATTCAAGATGACTTTGGTATCAACTGTCTTATTAGACCACACATTTAGACATATCCTGATAGTATAGTAATTCTTTATTAATTAGTACTGCTTTTTTTATCATACAAACGACAAAAATATACTTATGATAGTCATGTCGCAGCAAGTGGGTCATGTTAGAGAATTTTCATTAAAACGTTTTTTTTTAGGAATGGGTAGTTTGTTTCTCTCTTTAACATCGGCCTATTTCTGCGACGAACCATCGACGCAGGGAGCAGTTTCACCTCACTGATAAAATCTTTCTGTCCATTTTTTTCTCTTAGGGCTCGCCTGCGTCTTTACCGCCCCGATAGCATCGCAGCCTTTGGCTTATTGTGCATGCCCTTTGTCTTTTCTACTCCACCCATTTCAAAATCACTGTGCCTTGAACTAGTCTGCACAGCGATTGGTAGGGTGAATTTTTATATTGCTCTGTGTCCGGTCTAGGCTCCCGTAGATCAGTAGTCTTTTACGGTCTAGAGCTTTACACTCGCACAAGATGTACTGGTCTGATTCCTCCTCCTCGCCGCAGACTCGCATGCCAGGTCCCGCTCGAACCGCTCCATTTTATGCAGGTGCTTCTTGACAGCCATGTATCCCGTTATGTTCCTGAGCTATCTTCAGCTAAGATTTAGCAGCTCCACAGCTCTCTTTGGACTGGGTTGCTCAATTAATGACTTCCCGTGTCTGAGCCCTGGACAATCTGCCCAGTATGCATTATGCTGTTCCCTGACCCAGTACTTGATGGTTCCCCTGACTGTGCCTTTCGATACGCCCAAGGCCGGTTCTGGTCCCATAAATGGTTCTGTTGATCGTCTCTTCGTGAGACTGTCAGCTTCTTCACTGCCTTTGACCCTCAGGTGACCCGACACCCAGATAAGGGTGACCTCATTCTGCCCAGCCAGGTCGCTCGTCTCGTCTCGGCATTCACTTACCAGCCTGGAATTTACCCGTGGGCTACTTAGGGTCATAAGGGCCACCTGGCTGTCTGTGGCTATGAGGATCCGCTTGTTGGTGTAGCTCCTCCTCTTGTTCTCTCGCACGCAGTGCAAGATGGCGTACATTTCGGCCTGAAAGAGCGTTGCATTGCTCCGAGGGAAATACTGTGACTTACCCTTCCGAATAAACGCTTGCCCCCGTCCTACGCTCCCCGCCGGATCCATCCGTGAACCAGACGAACGCGTCCCGTGGTAGGCCTGGCGTCACCCCCCGCCTTGCCTCGCGGTCAGGGATTACCACTGTTAACTTGTTATTCCTGCAGATTCGCGGGCTCGTGAAGTCTGACCTCATTTCAAGCATGGGCCTCATCACGATCTCCTGAATTTTGCAGTGGCCCCTGCAGCCTAGGTTGTTCTTCAGTTTGTCATTGCAGGATAGTCTGTATATTCCTAGCCCGGCCTCCCCCCATGATAACTAAGTGTAGTGGAGGCAGATCCAGCAACACCTCCATGGCGACTGTTGTGGTTGAAGTCATGGCGCATGTGATGCCGAGGCAAGCCATCCTTTGGGTCTTGTCTAGTTTTTGTTTGGCACTGGATTGTGTCACCTTAGGCCACTTATGTAAAGTATGTCCATACTTAACATAAAATAGAATTAGCTTATAATAATAATAACTATAACAACAATTATAATAATAAATAACCAATTAACAATAACAGCCATAGATGCAGGTTCTACATAATAAAAAGAATGAGATATATCAACTTATTACATTATCACAAATTTACAAAAACATTTTTGAATACACTAGATTTTTGAAAGTATTAAAGTAACTGGAATGAGACTTTACATGTAGCTAGAAATGAAGTGAATAAACCTCTGTTGTGAATTTTAAATAATTTGGTTCACAAAATTTTTTGAGTTTTTCCCAAATTAAAAAAAATCTGAAAGACATGAATTGAAACAACTTAAGTGGTTAAAGTATGATTCCAGACAAAGTCAGAGTAGTCACCTGCCACGCGTAGATTGATACATATACCACAGACATACATCATAAACGATAACGTAACATACCCGAACTGTGGCGATTCCAGCCTAATGACCACCTTCGGGTATATTCGGATAAGCGGATTTGTAGGGGAAAATAAGAAAGTTTTATATCAGCCACTTGAAGTAAAAACCAGATGGGAATTGGATAGTGTGTTTTGTTTATTTATTATGATTTGACAGTTGTTTTGAGATTAAGTAAATGATTGTAAATTGCTTTTAAAACTTAAAACTAAAGAATAAGAACATGTTTTGTTTATTTATTATGGTTTGACAGTTCTGTTAAGTGGTAAATGATTGTCGTTGATATATATATATATATATATATATATATATATATATATATATATATATATATATATATATATATATATATATATATATATATATATCAACTGTACCTATATTATGCTTTTAAAATCAGAAACCAAGGAACATTAACGTGTTCTGTTTATTTATCAAGGTTTGATATTTGTGTTTTAAGGTTGAATAGTAAATGATCGTATGGAAATCAAAGGATAAAAATATTAACGTTAATATTTGTTGATTAATTGTTCAAGTAGGAAAGTTATTTGAATAATAAGTTGAGTTCTTGGATATGAATTAAGTTTCCTTCTGATACGCTTTTGTAACTTTAATGAAATTTGTAAAACAGGTTTCTTTTAAAGAAACTTACAGTAGCTAGTTTCACCAAATTATCATTTTTTAGCGTGATAGAAAATCGAGTTTTGGACATTCATAGTTTTTTTTCTTAAAAGGAGCTAGAACACAAGATTTGAATAATTTTTATGATAAGAGAAATTCTTCAAATGAGCTTGTATCAGAACCTCTAAACCCAATCTTCGACGTCTGTTTAAATTAAAAGTATTACTTTTAGTAATATGCGGTACTAATAGTGTAAAATTCTTATCAAAATTTACTATTATAAAAAAGTTAGCTGTATTCTGTTTGATCCACGAAAGTGGAATCCACTAATTAGCCTGCTCATTTAAAACACGGCAGTTGTTGTCGTCTATGTGCCTTTTTAGTGATTTTTTTTTAATTCAATAACGAGAAGATGGCGATTTTTGAATTTTCAAAAAATTTCTTCATATAAGCGCGAACTAGGTCCCCTAGAACACATATCCGGGGTGAGTTTCGATTTATATATATATATATATATATATATATATATATATATATATATATATATATATATATATATATATTTTAAAATTTGGCATGTACCTTCCTTTTATAAATGGCTTGGATAAGTTCGTTAGTCAGAATAATCGGACGAGGTTTTTCGGGGAAATTTTGAGTTTCCATTCGAAAAAAATTTTTACCTCAAAAAATAAAAAAGCTATGATAACCAAATTTAGCAGATAAGTTTACAATATAAAAAGTAAACTACACACCAAAAGTTAGATTTCTATGTTATAAGAAAACAAAGTTATAATAGAATATTTTGTGCCAGATCATTTCTATGAAAATTCACTACCATAACGCACTTGCTGCGTCCAGGCTTTTCTTTATTGATGATGTTATTGCCATATCCAAACCAAAATTTAAAAAGTAGTATGTTGTAGTGAACATAATTGAGAAAGCTCACTGGAAAATTATTTCCGGAGGTAAAGTTTGTTGAGAATCAAGTTGTTCCATGGAAAATTACAAATTTTCTTTTCGAAAATGCGATGTAATTGAAACTTGTCATTTTATTATTACGAAATTTAACTCATCTATATTTGCATTAATTCGTTTTAGTGGAATAATTACTTAGTTTTTTCGGAATTAAATTTAACTGAAAAATGCCGTAAAATATATAGTCTTTGTTGTTAGAATAAACATTATTATGTATTATAAAGTTCAAAAGAATAAACAAAGATGGATATATTAAAAATTTTAGTCGTCAATAGTTTTGTAATCAACAGAATGTCACAGCATTTGAGTGACATTATATTGACAGAAAAAATTCTACATGCTCTGGAGTGAATTGTTTATAAAAATCAGCTACTTAAATTTAATATGTGTATTTGTGCAGAGAGACGAATGTCTTTAAAAGTTTACCCATCATCCACATACTACTACATCTCTACTCTATTAAAATAATATATAAGATGATAGACATACAAGAATATAAATTAGCACTTAATTAAATTATATTTATCTAAATATTGGAGACAAAAAATATAACAAATATGTTTCGATGACTTGT
The DNA here is from genome assembly GCA_964006375.1 of Tillus elongatus. Taxonomy (NCBI): domain Eukaryota; kingdom Metazoa; phylum Arthropoda; class Insecta; order Coleoptera; family Cleridae; genus Tillus; species Tillus elongatus. The sequence continues at coordinate 94,958,055 of OZ023268.1, forward strand.
TTAGGACGCATTTCAAACCATATTTCAAGAATTTTAAATGACAGTACAAGTACAAAAGTAGCTTTTGAATCTTACAACGCGACGCAAAAGAAAAATAATCTTTTTTGGCAAAAGCTGGATTTATAAACTAACTTGTAACTCAGTATACATCGATCAAACTTCTACTAGTTTTAGTACCAGATGCAAAGAAAACATTTATCTACTTAGAAATAACTGCGCTGACAAATCTACATTTGTAAAACATATTGTCGACACTCAACATACGCCTACAGTAAATAACCGCATAAAATCACAAAAAAATATGTAACCACGCGCGCAAAATGGACTGTTTTGAAGCTTGAGAAATAAAAGTCTGAGCGCAGCAAGTGCGTTATGGAAGGGAATTTTCATAAAAATGTTTTTAATAGCAACCATGTATCTTTAATGCAAGCAGGCATCAGTTTGGTTACCTGTACAACCTATATAGGTAGAAACAATGTACCAGATTTTATCAAAATTACTTCTTGTTTGAAAATGTATAAAAAATTTCCCAAAATAAACCTAAAATGTTTCCGAGAGAATGGGTTTCCTACCCGACGAACCATAGGTTACTCGCAAATTGAGTTATTGAAATTAAGCATTTAATGAAAATTTGCTCCCAAAACGCACTTACTGCGTCTCGATTTTTTCTTACAAACATGCATAATATTTCAATGAAAAATCAAAAAATGCAGTAAAATAAGGCTGTTCGAAAAAAAATTGTAGGTATCACCAACGACTTATGGGTCACCCTGTGATTGTCAAAATCATTTTATAAGATGCAGCTCAAGACACCTTATAATTAACGTATACAATTTTTTCTCGTATCTTGTATAATAACAATTATATTAAGCTCTACCGTAGAAATGTTCCACCTGTATATATCTAAACAGATAAAAACAAACCTAAACCCGGATATGGATTGGATATGAGGTCTAGCTTGCACTCATTTGAAGAAATATTTTTAAGTCGCTGTCGTCTCATTAACGAATTTTTTCTACGAAAATTAGCTAAAAATTCTAGACCGTTAAACCATAACCTTAAATAAAACTACTGCCAAAGCATCGGAGAAGGGGTGTTTTTGAAACGAATTTTTTGCAAATATTTTAGTAAAATGAAGGGCAATGACGGTTGAAGCTGATACTTAGAACACTTTTCTTGCAACATTTTCTTTACATAACCCATATTCGTTTCAGGTTCCTTGCCTGAATGTTGCCAATTTTGACGTTTTAAATCGCGACTTTGGCGTTTCAAGGAAAACCCGCAACTTTTTGTATTTTAACTTACAGACCTAAATTCTAATAACTGATTCGCTTTTAGTGAATTTTCTTAATTAGGAGATCCCGACTTGTAAATTTTGAAAAAACTTCTTCAAATGAGCTCGAACTAGGCCCCCGACCATCCATATCCAGCGTCCGTTTCAATTTTTGTATGTTTATGTTTATATATATATATATATATATATATATATATATATATATATATATATATATATATATATATATATATATATATATATAAATGTATAAATGTATCACACTGATAACTAAAAAAATAATGGGCCGATTTAGATCAAATTTGGTGAATACCTTCCTTTCATAAGTCCCCCAGGTTTTCCCAGAAAACTTTGCGTTTTATGTCGTAAAAAAATTATATCTCCGGAAGTAACAAAGCTTTAGCAACAAAACTTGGTACTTTGGTTTCTGTCATAAAGTGTAGTCTACGTGGAAAAATTCAGATCTCTAAGTTCAAAGACAAAAAATTTATAGCCAAGCCTCTGATTGAAAAAAAGCTAAAACGTCAAAATTAAGAATTATCTATCTTTTGGTGTGTAGTTTACTTTTTATATCGTAAACCTACGTACCAAATTTGGTTATCATAGCTTTTTTATTTTTTGAGGTAAAAATTTTTTTCGAACGGAAACTCAAAATTTCCCCGAAAAAGCTCGTCCGATTTTTCTGACTAACGACCTTATCCAATCTATTTACAAAAGGAAGGTACATGCCAAATTGTATCAAAATCGGCCCATTATTTTTTAAGCTATCAGTATGATACATACATACATATATATATATATATATATATATATATATATATATATATATATATATATATATATATATATATATATATATATATATATATATATATATTCTACGAAAATTCGCTAATAAGACAAAATATCAATGAATGACAGAATGTTATCTAGGTAAATAAATGTTCAAATTGTTTTACCTTCACTTCCATATAATTATCGAATCCTTGTTCCACATCCGAACGAACATTTCGGACGTTATCTTACGACTGTTTCCAGCAATTTCGATAAAGAGATTTTCTTTTATGATTTTTCTTTTACCTCTTAATAAACTTTATAAATTCAACTTTCTTACCTGTTTTACATTAAACGAGGACAAGTAAAGACATCGTAAATTATCACAAAGTCAATTGAATTCCAATTCGTGAAAATGGTTTATACAATTGCTGAAAAAGTGGAAATATATAGTTTGTTCTGCAAGAATGACAACTGGGCACGACAAGCAGCACAGATTTTAATGATAGTCATCCTGAGAAAAACACTGCCATCGGTACGTCCTGGATTTAATGCATACATTTTGGAAAACTGGATCGGTTACAAACAGAAAGCATCAACGTGAGCAGGTCGTACGTAATGAGGGTAATCGGATAGCCGTCTTGGGTCACATCGCAATGGAACCAAATTTGAGTCTCAGTAAACTTGCAAGTACTTCAGGCATTTCTGTAGCTAAATGCCGTTGAATATTAGAAAGTACTAAGTATCACCCATACAAAATTAATTTCGTGCAGAAACTTAATGAAGACGAGCCTCATGAGCGCGTGCAGTTCTGTGAAAAATGAGTGATCGTGCCAGAAGGAATCTAACCTTTTTGTACTCAATTTGTTTTTTCGATCATGTACGTTCCAACTGGATGGCCAAGTCAACCGCCATAATTTCCGCAACTGGAGTGATGAAAAGCCAATAATTTTTCGTGAAACTCATACGCAGCATCCGGGGAAACTAAATGTTTGGGCGAATATGCTGGGAGACCACCTACCGGGAAGTCTGCCTAAAGGGGCGCCTAAGGTTCCAAGCCACCAAAACTTACGCCATCATGTGTCCCCCTTGCTTTTTTTTAATTCCGATATATTCCAGGTGGGAAATCTTAATTGGCACAGCCTGTATACATACATATATATATATATATATATATATATATATATATATATATATATATATATATATATATATATATATATATATATATATATATATATATATATATATATATAATTTGTTTGCTGTACTTTTTGTGATTTTTTATTGGTTTACGTAAACTGCACTTTCGAGCCGTCCTGGTTCATCTTCAGCACGCTACTGCAGTGCACGTAAACCAATAAAAAGTCACAAAAAGTACAGCAAACAAATAAAGTGTCTATTTAAAAGTGATTACAGTGTAGTGCAACATTTAAATTTATATATATATATATATATATATATATATATATATATATATATATATATATATATATATATATATATATATATATATATATATATATATATATATATATATATATATATATATATATAAACATATAAAGTCTGAAACTGAACACAGATATGGTTTCCAAAGCACTAATTTGAAGAAATTTTCCAAAAATTCGAAAGTCTTTACCTCTCTAGAAGCGACATTTTCTTCATTAAAATTCGCTGGTATATAAAAATTAAAATTGGCCCCAAATATGTGTCTTAAGGGCACTAATCCGGGCTCGGTTGAAAAATCATTTCGAAATTCTTCACGATTGCCTCATAGGCGAATTTTTCGTATTAAAATCGGCTGAAAGTGATATCAGCGTTTAGTTGGTTACCTAGTTAGGTCCGCTAATTGGAACAGTCTTTTCTTTTTAGTGAATTTTCGTAGAAAAAATTCACTAGTGGGAAGATCTCGACTTTTGAATTTTGAAAAAAATTTTGCAAATGAGCGCGAACTAGGACCCCTAGAACCCATATCCGGGGTCAGTTTCAATTTTTATATATATTTATATATATATATATATATATATATATATATATATATATATATATATATATATATATATATATATATATATATATATATATATGTGCGTGTGTGTGTGTGTGTGTATGTATGTATGTAGTTATCACACCGATAACTCAAAAAATAATGGGCCGATTTTGATAAAATTTGGCACATACCTTCCTTTTGGAAATGGCTTGGATAAGTTCGTTAGTCAGGAAAATCGAACGAGGTTTTCCGGGGAAATTTTGAGTTTTCATTCGAAAAAAATTATAGCTCCGGAATTAACAAAGTAAGGGCAACCAAATGGTAGGCGGGTTCATATCATCATAGCTAAGCTACCTACCAAAATTTATCTCTGTAGGTTAGAGGAGAAAAAAGTTACAGGCATTTAAAGAAAAATAAATTTGGATTTTCCTCAAAACGTCAAAGTCGCGATTTAAAACGTCAAAATTGGTCATATTTAGGCAATGAACCTGAAATTAATATGAGTTATGGAAATAAAATATCTCAAGAAGAATGTCTTGCAAAGCCTGAACTCTTAGTTTCAATCGTCATTGTCCTTCATTTTACTAAAATATTCCCAGAAAATTAATTTAAAATAGACCCTTTCTCTGATGCTTTGGCAGTAGTGTTGGCTATAGAGTTTATCGTATAATGGTATATCATTTTTGTCAAATTTTCGTAAAAAATCATTAAAGCTAAATATATCAATTATTATTCAAGTTACGAAAAAATGGTATACATTAATTATAGGGTGTATAGAGCTACATCTTAAAAAATATTTCCACAATTACAGGGTGGCCCATAAGTCGTTGGTGATTCAAATTTTCTTCTTTTTTTTAATCGAACACGCCCTGTTATTGGATTTTTGCATTTTCCATCGAAATACATCTTTGTAAGAAAAGAAATTCGGTACGCAGCAAGTGCGTTATGATAGCGAATTTTTATTAAATGCTTCAAACTTAAATAGCTCAATTTGCTATTAACCTATAAGGTTGACCAGGAAACCAGTTTTTTCGGGAACAATTTAAGTTTACTTTCGGAAAATGTTGTACATTTTCAAACAATAAAGTTATTTTGATGAAACATGGCACATTGTTTCTACTATATAGATTGATTCCTGCTTTCTTAAAAAAACATGTTTGCTATTAAAAACTTTTTGATGAAAATTCACTATCATAACGCACTTGCTGCGTCCAGAAGTTTTTTATTAATAACTTATTTCACATAACTGTATCGAGCAAGCGCAAATTAATAAATAGAGGTTAATATCGAGAAGTTCATGAAAAAAGTCCGTGGCCGTATGAGTGAGTCTCGAGGTCAAGAAATGAGAGGAAAAAAAACTTATTTCATTTTTTTTTTTTTAATTAATAATTAAATATTATCTTATATTTAAGCAGAAGAGAATCAGTGGTAAACTTTGACCACTTTTATTTATTTGTTTTTTATCTGTTATTAAAGTAAATTTTATGTTTGGTTGATAACTTGCCACGGTATAGTAAATAAAAGCGAGTTAGAAAAAAACGATTGCAAAATTTTGGTGTTACTAAAGAATATTAGAAATAAATAATGCCGGTTCATTGGCTGTATAATGACCCAATAAATCAAAAGCTAATTTAGTTATAAAAGCTTTATCGAAATCTTTACAATATTAAATTTATTACGGAAAATTTATTGATTAATCAACTATTTGTCTGGCCAAATTTAATATGATAAACACAAAATGTTGCTTAAAAATGGTACAATAAATGTTTAACGTTATTGTATTTTGCAGGGGTATAAGGAATTAAAAAAAAGTATGAGCGTACCAAGTGCGATATGGTAGCTAATTTTCATAGAAATGATCTAGGCATTTTTTTACAAAAGTATATATGCGCAAATAAAACATGATATTTGTCTGTAATATTTACTATATGTTGTTTTACACACAAATATGTTCGTCTTGTGCTCTCCAATGGCACCATAAAAATGTTTAATTAAATTCCTATTTTTTTAGTAAATTTTCATTAAGAAAATTCACTAATAGAGAGGTATCGATGGTAAGACTTTTGGAACATTTTTCCTAATTCGCGGGAATTAGGGCCCCTAGAACCCAAATCCAAGGTCAGTTAAAAAGTTTATATGTATATATATATATATATATATATATATATATATATATATATATATATATATATATATATATATATATATATATAAACTTTTTAACTGACTTTGGATTTGGCTTCTAGGGGCCCTAATTCCCGCGAATTAGGAAAAATGTTCCATATATATATATATATATATATATATATATATATATATATATATATATATATATATATATATATATATATATATATATATATATATATATATATATATATATATATATATATATATATATATATATATATATATTGTGTGTATGTATGTATCCAACTGATAACTCAAAAAATACTTGACCAATGAAAACCACATTTGTCAATCTCCTTCATCTTGTTAATAGCTTGGATGAGTTTGTTAGACAGTTTTCCAGTTTTCACAGTCAAATAATTTTAGAAACAAGTTCAAAAAATGTTTGAAAACGCAATATCTTTTAAATTACTAAAAATATCAAACTAAAGCTTAACAACCACGTAGATATCGAATGAGTGGTCCTACCTACCAAATTTTACCTCGATAAAAATAAATAATCTACGATATGACCTAAAATTACCTATGAATAAATGACTATAATGTTAGACAAGGTCAGACAGATAAATCAGGTTTCCGCTGGCATTGCAAACGAAATCTTCAAATTAAGTTTCAAACGCACAGGCTACATAAATATGCCACAATAAACCATCGGCGGGGTTGCCATTTGCGACAACTCTCATCTCAATCTGTAGATATCAGAAACATGTAAATAAATTAAAAAAAAAGTGAATCAATTTGTTTTAAATCAATCTAGAACTACGTTTTATTATGATAAATATTAAGCTTCCTATTTTCACGGTATTTAAAAGCCATCTCCCTCTCCTCGTTTAATCTGACAACACCACTATTTTTCCTTTATTTTCTGACAGGAGTCATGAGAGAAACCTGTACGTTCTACGCATAACCTCGAAATCGACTCTGCTAATACCTCAGAATCATAGAATATAAAACAACTACCTATATTTTAAGGTTAATAAAAATAGTAGGTAGATAATAACCCAACTTTTAATTTTAACCTGACTTTAACAAACGCCTTCGGTCGTCGACTGTAGCCTGTAGTATATTATGATTCTAACATTCAATCAAACAAATAAGAATGTGGTTATGTGCATCAGATTCAGGTTCTTAATATATATAGTCAATGCATGTAGGTATTACCAAAGCGAAACAAAATTATTTCAAGAAGAAATATACCTACCTATCTCAAACTAATATAAGTATAATATCTAGGTAGGTACGTATGGTTTTCTTTACTCTTAGGTTTACTCTTTATGTAGTGTATGGAAAATTTGAAGTAAATGAAACTACATAATATCATAAAGCAGTTTAAATTATATAATCAGATGTTCAGTGTAAATTGTTAAAGTTCTAATTTTAAAATTCAGTATTGCTTATATTTATTTCATTTTCAAAAAGTATGGATACAGCAATAGTAAATAAGTGTTGAAAAGAGTTTAGGTGCGGCAAGTGCGTTATGGTAGCGAATTTTCGTAAAAATATTTTAGATGGTGATAACTTAATTTCCCATTAAACTAGAATCTTCAGTTTTGATACATGGTTAAACTCATATAAAAGCGGCGTGGGTGCAGGAAGTACGTTATGGTAGAGAATTTCCTTAAAATATTTCAAATCTGATATCTCAATTTCCCATTAAGCTAGAATATTCAACCTTGAACCATAGTAAAATCTATGTAAACGCAATGTGGGTACTAAATTAAAGAAAGATAACATCATGAGCTTCGGAGATAACTACCAATTTGTTTTTTAAAACTTTTGTTGTTGTTTTGTTTGCAAAAACTAGTTCGATTGGGTTGACTGAAACAAAACCACCCAAACAATTAGCAAGGAAAATACCTACCATATTTATAATTTGGCAGGTACATTTCCTTTGTAAATAATTAAGCTTTGTCTGGAAAACTTTTCTACCTTTAATGAAAGTTGTAACTTTCAGTACTTACATATATCAACCAAATTTTGTTTTTGTAGCTGCATAGAAAATATACGTTTTTTCAAATAATCGCCAACTGGGGACTCTAAAACCAATCTCCAAGATCCATTTAAATTTAAAGAATTAGTGTTAATAATATACCTTACTAATAGTGTAGAACGCTAATGAAAATCGCCTACTATAATGCACTTGCTGCGTCCCGAACTTTTTTCTTTTAACTTACAGATCTAAATTTTGGTATGTAGTACGCGTTTTATAGTGGAAACGTGCGTGTCAAATATAGATGCCACAGCTTACTTATTTTCGGAAATACAAAAGTTTTCCGAAAGAAACCCCAAAATATTCACAGAAAAACTAGTCTGGTTTTTCTGGGTAACAAACTTACGCAGGAGAAGGAAAAACATGTGCCGGCAAGAAATTCCACAATTTGGAAGTCCTCAGGACAAAAGAGCGGGCAAGAAGATGTTCTATGTCTGGTGACCTGGACAGTAAAAGGGTGCATTCGCTCTGTTCCCCTGGTATATCTGTCGGGGGCAGCAGGTGAAGGAACTATGGAAGAAAGCTCCTCTAAGCAGTGCCCGTGCAAATATCTATAAAAGAGAGAGAGAGAGGTCACCAACGGCACGTCGATGAACAAGAGATGGCAGCCTTTGGGTGAGGGTAGGGTCACCGATGAGACGTATAGCTCTCTTTTGAATGGAGTCCAGGATAGCGAGTGTAGAAGCGGCAGCTGCACCACAGATGTAGGAGCAGTATTCGAGGTTTTGCCTTATTTGTGAAGTATATAAGGTATAGAGATTAGCTGGTGAAAAGTATTTGCGAGCCCAGAAGAGAAAACCTAATTTCTTAGCAGTCGTTTCCTCAATTGACGTGACATGTTGGTGCCAATTGAGATTTCGATCCACAGAAATGCCAAAAAGAGAAAAGAACTCATTACTTTGAATAACTTGGTTGTTGATTGTGATATGTCTAGCTGCTGTATCTCTTATGAGAAAGAAAGCAAGACTAAGATTTGGTGGGGTTGAATTGTACACGATTTCTACTTCCCCAGTCTAATATTTTTTGGAGATTCACGGAGACAGAAGCCTCCATGAGTCTACGATCCGCATCTAATTGGGCTAAAGTGACAGGCTTAGAATATTGTATATTGGAGTGGAGGGTGCTGTCGTCCGCGTAACTGTGAATTGGGTTGGATGTGCTAGAGAGGAGGTCATTGATGTGGAGAAGAAACAAAGTAGAGGCTAAAGCTGAACCTTGAGGAACTCCTGCATTAATTGGATACAGTTTAGAGGAATGGCCATCCGCAACAACAGAAATGCTCCGGTTGGGGAGGAAATTTGCTGTCCAGGTACAGAGTTTTGGTGGTAGGCCATAGGCCGGAAGTTTATTAAGCATCGCTGCGTGCCAGACCTGGGCGAATGCTTTGGATATGTCTAGAGCGACAATCTGGGATTCACCGTGTAGTTCCATAACTTTGTTCCAAGAATGGGTGACAAATAAAAGGAGGTCGGCAGTCGATCTGCGCTGACGGAATCCATACTGCCTGTCGTGGATTAGACTGTGTTTTGCAAGAAAATTTAGTAATTCGGTGTTTATATACTTTTCCATTACTTTAGAGATGACTGAAAGGGGAGAAATAGGCCTGTACTTGCTAGGAAGCGCTTTGGATCCTTTCTTGCGGACGGGTTGTACTCGAGCAGTTTTCCAGTTACTAGGGAATATGCCTCTATTGTAAGATATCTGAAACAGACGAGTCAGGACAGGAGCAAGTTTTGGTGGGCATTTTTTGAAAACAATTGCTGGGATCTCGTCAAGGCCAGGGGCTTTCCTGGTATTAAGAGAAAAGAGCATATTTCGTACCTTCTTGGTTTTGAAAATGATATCCGTCATTTTATGCGCGACATTGGGGACTGTTGGTGGTTGAACATTTGGAGGTGGGTTGAGAGTAAAATTGCCGGCGAACAACGAAGCAAAAAGTTCAGCCTTGCACAGGGCGGTAGAAACAGTTTCATCCCCTGAGACAAGAGATGGGAACGTGCTCTTGCATAAATTATTCCCAATAAATTTAGCAAGAGTCCAGAAGGGTTTGCCGCCGTTTGAGCTTAGAGGACTTTATTTTTGATGTGGTTATTAAACGAGTTTTTTGCCTCAGAAAGCATGCGGACATAGCGGTTTCTTGCGTCGTTAAATGATTGACGGTGTCTCTATGTTGAAAATAAGCTCAACATTATTCCCCCTTGAGAGCAAAGGGTACCTTTTGAGCGATTTTCAACAAAATCGCGATTAGTGCCCAAAAACGCGCCTCTGTGTGTGTGTGTGTGTGTGTGTGTGTGTGTGTGTGTGTGTGTACGTGTTGTCTTACTTCCTACTATATTTAATTTTTAACTCATCCACGAACTAAATAATATTTTTAGCCTTAAAATAAGAAATGGGGGTATTTTCACCTCCCTGGAAACAAACTCGACTCCAGCCTGTCCCAAAAAATGGAGACAAATCCGATATGAGGAACTTTCTATCAACCTTGTTTGATGTTATGGAAAATTATAGGGCTTATAAAATACCTTGAAAAATCAAACATCCTAACTAATCGCCAATACAGCTTTCGCCAAAACCGATCTATTGGCGACATTCTGACATACGTTAAGCGTCTTTAGAGTTCTGCACTCCAAAAGTTTCGAGAGGGTCATGCGTCATGCAATGTCATTGGACATGTCTAAAGCATTTAATCGGGTCTGGCATGCAGCACCACTCGATAAACCCCCATCAAACGGATTGCCTTTGAGACTATATATATATGATTATCAAGTTTTCTGAGCGAGCGCGCCTTGCGTGTTGTTGTCGATGATGTTTTATCAAATGAATTAAAAAAGGTTCGGGACGCAGCAAGTGCGTTATGATAGCGAATTTTCTTTAAAATGATGAAAGCACGCATCAAACTTGGTTGCCTATATAGCAGAAACAATGTACCATATTTCATTGAAATAACTTTATTGTTTGAAAATATATAAACATTTTGAAAAGTCTGGATGCAGCAAGTGTGTTATGGAAGTGAATTTCCATAAAAATGTTTTTAATAGCAAATGCGAGCAGGCATCAATCTGATTACCAGTATAGCCTATGTAGTAGAAACAATATACTATATTTTATTAAAATTACATATTGTTTGAAAATATGCAAAAAAAATTCGAAAATAAAGTTAAATGTTGGTTTCGTTAATAGCAAATTGATTTATTGAAATTTGAAGGATTTAATGAAAATTCGAAACCAAAACGCACTTACTGCGTCCAGATTTTTTTCTTACAAACATGCATCATATTTCGATAAAAAATGCAAAAAATGCCTTAAAGAATTTGTTCTGCGAAAATTAGCTAAAAATTATAGTCAGTTAAACCATAAACTTCACTAAACCTACAGCGAAAGCATCAACTTTACTAAACCGACAGCCAAAGCATCAGAGAAAGGGTCTATTTGAAATGAATTTTCTGTAAATATTTTAGTAAAATGAAGGGCTGTGACGGTTGAATCTGAAACTTAAGGGTTCGCAGAACACTCTTCTTGCAACATTTTCTTTTTACAATCCGTATTTGTTTCACGTTCCTTGCCTAAACATTACCAATTTTGACGTTTCAAATTGCGAGTTTGACGTTTTGAGGAAAACTCCAAACTTTCTTTCTTTAACTGCCCATAACTTCTTTGTCTTTAAAGCTAGAGACCTAAATTTTGGTACAGGGTTCATTCTATAATACAAACACGCGTACCAAATTTGGTTGCCCTTACTTTGTTACTTCCGGAGATATAAGTTTTTTTAGAAAGAAAACACAACATTTTCCGGGAAAACCTGGTCCGATTTTCTTGGATAACGAACTTACCCAAGCCACTTGCAAAAGGAAGATACTCCCCAAATTTGATCAAGATCGGTCCATTATTTTTTGAGTTATCGGTCGGATATATATATATATATATATATATATATATATATATATATATATATATATATATATATATATATATAACTACACATCTCCTCATTAGCAATTTAATTTTTGTTTAATTCGCTAAAAAGCCTGGACGCAGCAAGTGCGTTATGGTAGTGACTTTTCATAGAAATTGACATTTTTCTTAAATAAATGCCTATAACTTTTGGTCTTGTAAGATAGTAATTTTAATTTTAGTTTGTGGTTTACTTTGCATATGGTAAACCTAAATACCACATTTGGTTGTCCTAGCTTTGTTATTTTCGAAGATACTAATTTTTTCAGAAAGAAATTCTGAAATTTTCCCGGAAAACCTGGTCCGATTTTCCTGGCTAACGAACTTATCCGAGCCACTTACAAAAGGAAGGTATATGCCAAATTAATCAAAATCGGCCCATTATTTTTTGAGTTATCGGTGTGATACATACATATATATATATATATATATATATATATATATATATATATATATATATATATATATATATATATATATATATATATATATGTATGTATGTATATATAAAGGGTTTTTCAATAAGGACATAACAATTCTGTATTTAAATAAAACACAGAATAATTGAGGTATCGTGCTGAAACTTATTATATGTACAGTAAAAATGTTACATTTAAGTATGGAATTTAATCTCATTCATATAACCACTATGAGCACGTTTGAAAAGATCGATTCTTTCGAGCCAATTTTCCATCACTCTCTCACATTATCGGCCGGAACGTTGGCAATTTTCATGTGTGTTATTATTCCTGAGCTCCTCTAACGTTGTTGGTTTGTTGACATAAACCAAGGACTTAACCTAACCCCATAAAAAATCCAATGGTGTTAAATCACATGAGCGAGGTGGCCATTCGACCGGACCATTTCTAGAGATTACAGGGTTACCGAACTTTCCCTTCAATAGATCGATTGTTTGACCAGCTATGTGGCATGTGGCACCATCTTATGGGAACCACACATCACTGATGTTAGGCTCATCCAATTCTGTCCAAAAATAGTCTTCCAACATGGCACGATAGCGAACTGCATTGACCATAACATGGCACTCATTATCATCGACGAAAAAATATGGTCCAATCACACATCCGGCATGCAATCCGCACCACACGGTAACTTTTTGTGGATGCAATGGAGTCTCTTCAAGCACATGTGGGTTCGTTGCTGTCCAATTTATTGATAAAGCTATTAAGCCAAAAATGAGCTTCCACGCTGAAGATGATTTTTCGATGAAATTCAGGAGTTTCGTCAAATTTTTGCAGAGCCCAATCGGAAAAGTTTCGGCGCTTTAAATGATCAAGAGGCTTTAATTCTTGAGTTAATTGTATCTTGTAGATCAAGATCTTTACTCAAAATTTGCTGCAATGGTTTCAGAGACGCCCATTTCCTGTGAACTGCGTGGAACCGACTGATTTGGATAATTTGAACTGAACTGAAGCCCTTACAGCTGCGATATTTTCGGTACTTCGACAAGTGCGATGTCTCGCTGGCACATGAACATCCAATAGTGAATAATTTGACTCAAATTTATTCACTATAGCACGCACAGCCTGTCTGGTGGGACGATTATTACGACCGAAAATTGAAGTAAGCCCTGCGACCACCGACTCAACATTTCGGTAGTAATTTTTAACCAGTTATAAACGTTGCTCGTTCGTGAACTTCACCATGATAAAAATGTAGACCTTGCCTAACGTTTTGATATTGACAGATCCTGAAAAAAGTTTAAGAATACGTTGGTATTAAAAAACAAAGTTGTCATGTCGCTATTGGAAAACCTATTTTATATATATATATATATATATATATATATATATATATATATATATATATATATATATATATATATATATATATATATATATATATATATATAAATTGAAAAATTGAAACTGACCCCGAATATGGGTTTTAGGGGTCCTAGTTCGTGCTCATTTGAAGAATTTTTTTCAAAATTCAAGAGTCGGAATCTCCCCATTAGTGAATTGTTTCTACGAAAAGTCACTGATTAATGCGGGTATTCCACAGGACTCCGTTTTAGCTCCCATACTTTGACCTTCTGTCAGCAACTTGAATCGGATCCACAGTGAATCGGTGAGTTAAAAAACAGTATAAGTTCAAAATTGAAGGTGTTTAGTTAACATAGCCAAAGTATTTGAAGTTTGTCTCTCTATCGATTCCGCCAAAGAACAGTACACTAAACCCTACCGTTATGCCGTTACCCCTACGTATTTATGGTGATGAGTCGAAGAGCGGTACAAGTCCTGATCTTAGACTCAACTCTACAGCTGTGGGTGTATGCATTCGAGATCCATAATATAAAAGATGATACTGATATGTTTTAAACATATCATAAAGGTCAAGTTAGGAAGGAACTAGATGAAGCATGTACCTTTCTGAATGATTACATACAATCTGAAATTTTCGCAGATATGACCGAACTGCACATCTTTTCTGATGGATGTCCAGGACAGAATCCTAACAATACTTCGTTTTTCTCTGGTAATACAGGGATCCCGGCGCTTCAAGAAAATATACGACTATTTTCCCGTGAGAGGCCATTCATTTCTGCCCCGTGGCAGGGACTTCGGAACATTCAAGAGATTGGTAAGGCATCATGACCGGATTTACGTGCCAGAAGAGTATGAAGACATGATGTTAACTTGCAGAGGAAAAAACCGTTTAATGTGAAGACCATAACTTACAGAAACATTATCGATTTTAAAAACTGGTGACCCGACGGCTTCAAAAGAACGACCACTGCTGTTGAATCTCGAGGCAATACCGTACAAGCTTTCACAATTTCCAGCTTCAAACAGTTTGCCTACGACAGTTCGACCGCAGGATATATGTCACCACGTATGACCATATCAATGGTTTTGTTCCGAATACTTTGAAGCTCCTGAAACAAAATTTCGCTAGTCCCTTACTTCCCACACAGGCAGCCTATAAAGGATACATTCAGATTAACGCAAAAAAAATACCGATATCAAGAAAGTACTGAAATATACAGGGTGTCTTAAAAAGGTCTATACAAAATGTTATGACAGATTCCTTAGACTAAAATATAAGGATCTAGCCCAATTTACCTTAGTCCAAAAGTTGATAGTTTTCGAAATACAGGTTGTCGAAGTTGTTATTTGTTAAAACTCCTTTTTAAATATCTATCTTAGTAATAACAGAATTCGCATGAAATTTGGTACTTGGAGGTTTTTCAGGATGAGCAATCCATGTTTGATCATAGTTTTGCTGTACCTTGTGGAGGGCGCCACTAGCAACCCTTTGCATACATTTAAACTTCAATAACTTTTTTCAACCTCGGTATATCAAATTTCTTATCAGAAATTTTTATTACCTGATATGTTATCTTCCAAAAAGGTATACCTTCTAGATTTTGATTTGAGGGTCCGTTTCTGTGATAATCGAATTTAAATATTTGATTGCGTTCTAAAATTCATCATAGGAACGACTACACATTAAGTATTGTCAGTAGTTACAAAATTGTACTGTCAAATAATTAAGTCTGACAAGATGTCCTGTAGTTTTTAGTGAATTTTCTTAAAAAAATTCACTAATGAGGAGATCCCGACTTTTGAATTTTGAAAAAATTTCTTCTAATGAGCGCGAATTAGGCCCCCCAGAAGACATATCCGGGATCAGTTTCAATTTTTATATGTTTATAATTATATATATATATATATATATATATATATATATATATATATATATATATATATATATATATATATATATATATATCACACAGATAACTCAAAAAATAATGGGCTGATTTTGATTAAATTTGGTAAATAAATTCCTTTTGCAAATGGCTTGGATAAGTTCGTTAGCCAGGAAAATCTGCCCAGGTATTCCCGGAAAATTTTGTGTTTTCTTTCGAAAAAAAAATTACATCTCCGGAATTAACAAAGTAAGGGCAACCAAATTTGGTACGCGGGTTACCTTATTGGTAAGTTACCTACCAAAATTTATATATATATATATATATATATATATATATATATATATATATATATATATATATATATATATATATATATATATATATATATGTCAAAAGACAAAAAAGTTATAGAAAGAAAAATAAATTGGGGTTTTCTTCAAAACGTCAAAGTTGCGATTTAAAACGTCAAAATCGGCAACATTTAGGCAAATAACTTGAATCTAATACGGGCTATGGAAATCAAATGTCTCAAGAAGGATGTTTTACAAACCCTGAAGTCTTAGTTTCAACCGTCATTGTCCTTCATTTTACTAAAATGTTTCCAGAAAATTCATTTCAAATAGACCCTTTCTCTGATGCTTGGCAGTAGTATTAGCTATAGAGTTTATCGATTAATGGTATATAATTTTTGTCGAATTTTTGTAAAAAATCAATAAAGCGCAATATATCCGTTATTATACAAGATATGAAAAAAATTGTATATATTAATTATAGGGTGTCTTGAGCTACATTTTTAAAAAATATTTCTACAATCACAGGCTGGCCCATAAGTCATTGGTGATACAAATTTTCTTTTTTTTTTAATCAATCACGCCTTATGTTATTGCATTTTTGCATTTTCCATCGACATATAATGCATGTTTGTAAGAAAAGAAACTCTGGATGCAGCAAGTGCGTTATGGTAGCGAATTTTGATCAAATGCTTCATATTTGAATAACCCAATTTGCTATTAACCTATAAGGTTGACCAAGAAACGAGTTTTTCCCGGAACACTTTAAGTTTACTTTTGTTCATTTTCACACAATAAAGTTATTTTTATGAAACATGGCACATTGTTTTTACTATATAGGTTATACTGGTAACCAAAATTGATGCCTGCTTTCTTAAAGAGAAAACACATATATTTGCAATAAAAACATTTTTATGAAAATGTACTACCATATCGCACTTGCTGCGTCCAGAGCTTTATAAAAGTTATCACTTCTTTCGTCAATTTCTCGCTATGGCCGTACCCTACACTAAGGCAGAAGTGACCGATATGATATTAGTTTAATGTTATTGCCAAGGAAATGGTCGGGAATCGGTCAGAGAATATCAAGAAAAATTTCCAAATAGACAAGTTCCAAACCATCAAACATTTGCCGATGTTGAAAGGCGTCTACGAGAAACCGGCATATTTGTTCCTGCTAAGTTTGATTATGGACGAAATCGAGCTGTTAGAACAGCAAATGTCGAGGAAGAAATTTTAGAACGAATTGAAGAAGATCCGAGTTTAAGCACCAGAGAAATTGGTTTGGAACTTGGAATTTCTAAGGATACGGTGAACAGGACTTTAAGAGAATATCAGTTACATCCATTTCACCCCCAAAGAGTGAAAGAGCTTTTACCTACTGACCTCGAATTGAGACTACGCTTTTGTCGTTTTATTAATGAAAAGATCGAAAATGAACTAAAGAAACTGGTTTGGAACTTGGAATTTCCAAGGATACGGTGAACAGGACTTTAAGGGAACATCAGTTACATCCATTACCCCCCCCCCCCCCCCAAAGAGTGCAAGAGCTTTTACCTACCGACCTCGAATTAAGACTACGCTTTTGTCGTTAATAAAAAGATTGAAAACAAACCAAATTTTCATAGAAATATTTTATTCACTGATGAGTGCTGTTTTACAAGAAGGAGTATGACAAATTTACATAACGAACACATTTCTGCTGACGAAAACCCGCATGCAATAAAGGTTTTGCATTATCAACGTGAATTCAAAATTAACGTGTGGGCAGGAAATATTGACAGGTCTATCATAGGTCCTGTCATTTTACCACCTCGCTTAAATGGTTTAAACTATCAAGAGCATTGCCAAATTTATTTAACTTCCAAAAGCTCCTAGGCAAAATATCTGGTTCATGCACGGCGCTGCACCACCACATTTCACACTGAACGCAGAAATCATTTAAATGGCAGATTTTGGAATTGCTGGGTCGGAAGAGGAAATAATGCTCTTGTAACTTCGCTCACTTGATTTAACGGCCGTATGTTACTTTTTATGGGGAACACTTAAGCAGTTGGTATATTCTAGACCAATAAATACCAAAGAAGAATTATGTGTGCGAGTGCAAAAGTCAGTAAACATTTTACGGTTAGATCCAGAGAGGATGGATAAAGTGCAGTTCCATTTTTTCCGTATAATTAATCTTTGTGTAAACAAAAAACAGGGGTCACTTTCAACATTTACTTAGAGTGTTATGCAACAATTAATAATTTCATAAAAGTTTTGGTTTGTTATTCACTTTCTATCTTACTCCTCTTGTTATTTGCCAGTAAAGTTTTAGTGTTGTTGATCCATTGGTTTAACATGCTCCAATGTAAATTTTAAGTGTTGTTGGTCGGTTGGTATTTAAACATGCTTCAAACTTCTTGGACCAGTCCTAAGCCTGGATAAAGTGTGTTGTGGTTCCTATGATGAATTTTAGAACGCAATGAAACACTTAAATTCGATTATCACAGAAACGGCTCCTCGAATCAAAATCTACAAGGTATACCTTTTTGGAAGATAATATATCAGGTAATAAAAATTTCTGATAAGGAATTTTATATACCGAGGCAGAAAAAAGTTATTGAGGTTTAAATGTAGGCAAAGGGCTGCTGGTGGCGACCTCCACAATATACATCAAAACTATGATCAAACATGGATTGCTCATCCTGAAAAATCTCCAAGTACCAAATTTCATGAAATTCCTGTTATTACTAAAATAGATATTTGATAAGGAGTTTCAACAAATAATAACTTCGACACCCTGTATTTCGAAAACTCTCAACTTTTGGACTTTGGTAAATTGGACTAAATCCTCATATTTTAGCCTAAGGAATCTGTCAAAACATTTTGTACAGACCTTTTAGAGACACCCTGTATAACTGGCGAGACTTTGGCGTTCTATTATCACGTTACTTCCTAGCCGACAACGACTAATAATGAAGAAGACTAAAAGTAGTTATCCACTTTACTGAAATCATATTCCATATTCAATATTTCTAAAAGAAAATGTTATGCAAAACTTCTGAATAAAACCTAATCTCCTATATTTCATTTTTTATGAGGATAAGTGAACCTTTCCTATTTAAACTTCTTAAAGCTACAAAATTTTCTTCGTGAAAGTTGATTGAGTTCAAGAACAATATAAGTCCACGTTGTTTTTTTTTTGGCTGTAGCTCGGTTTCATTTATTTTCATTTCAATTTTTTACATATACCTAGGTTGTAAAGAGTACTATAGTCGTCTGCACACGCCAAAGTTGTATTTTTATTAATAAAAAATCTAGGAAGTTTTTTGATTCTCCCAAAACTAACTTTGTGGACTTACACTGTTTTTGAACTCACCAATTCAGTTTCGCTGAGGATAATATTCTTCACGGTACGTTGTCATCGATTCGGGATGCTTCTAGCTCCTTATCAATGAGAATCGAAGTAACCAACTCCTTAAATGATGACATGTCTAGGATTATCAGCTGAAGCTTTGCAAAACTAATTATGTTTAATGTTTCAAAAAGACACAATCGCCTCTTTTCTGGGAAGAGTGACCTGCAGGACCCAGACGTTCAGATGGCAGACAAAATATTGACCAAAAAATCCACAATCTCTACATTGGGTATAACTGTTGCGGAGGATCATTGCAAAAATACCACCAAAGAAAACTGGTTTTAAGTTTCGGATTAAAGGTTTGTTTTCATCACAGCAGCTTTTGACTATGTATAAACCACAGTTGGAATATTGGTTTGGTGTCTGGGGTGCTGCCTCAAAGACAACATTGTCTCTCCTAGATTCTATTTAAAACGAGCTGTTCGCTTTATAGGAGATTCAAATTGCTACGTCAGCACCTCTGCTGGCAACCTTTAATCGGCAAACCTTTTTTAGTCGAAAAGCGAACGGTTTTAGTGTCAAGTTGCCCAATTGTCGAACGGTTTATTACGAAACTTCGTTCTTTCCTTAAACTTCTAAGGTTTGGAATGTCCAGTAGACATATTTCCAAAGACATATGATTTCCAACTATTCAAGAAGCGAGTAAACACCCATATTTTACCACAAAAACTAAGACGCAAAGGTTATGCCTTTCATGAGCTATATCATAAAAACATTAAAAGATAAACAATCTCTAAGCTGGAAATAATGATATTTCTACTATCTTTTTTTGCATTTTTAACCAGCTGGTCAATCTAATAGATGTGATGAGGTTAAGAGATGCATGAACCAGAAAGATAAGATTATTTAATAACATAATGACGTAGCAACCCATATCTGAAATGCAAGATTTCGCCAGGTCATGTTTAGATACCGCTAAAAAGTTTACGATTATACTTTATGTTAGAGCACTGTCATTGCTACTACTTAATTAATTATAACAGTGTCAAAACTATGAAAATTTAGTTAATACACTCTGACCTAGGAAACGGTTCCAAATAAGATCTGGAGAGTAAGCTGTAGTACAACAACCCAATACGCTTATCTCTTAGTTTAAATAAAGAACAGCCAGACCGGAGCCTTAGCCTTAGTGTACTATGGAGTAGCAAATTGAAGTCTTTTAGCCTTAGTGTAAGGGTACACCACGCTTACGACGAGCAGATAGTAACGGAGTTGGTTAAGGAGATTTAAAGCATCCGTACAATATAACAATGTCCACATAAACATCGGCGAGGACAGTATATTTATTACAAGGTAGCTCAGCTCAGGTAACAGATAATTCAAATGTACTCGTATACTGACTTTAAGAACATCCTAACACCCAGTAAGAGTTGATCAATTTTAGTAAAGTTTATACATAATGTGTGTTTAATAAAATTTAAAAAACGATTACATTTTCAAACTACAATATTAAACCATAGCAAAGTTATTTAATGATGAGTTGGCCCGCCGCGGTTTCTTCTGTATTCGAAATCTCTTCGAGACATGCTTGAAATTAAATGATTTATGGTTTCTGAGGAATGTCATCACAGACTTCCTAAATTCGGTAACAAAGGTTGTAACGATTCAGTTTTTACGTGGAATCATTACCGGTTTAAAAACACCTAGAAGACCCCCAAGCATGATAAACATCACCAGCAACCCTATCTATATTGAATATTTCACGTTTTGGTTTCAAAATAATGTTGATGAAAATTCGCTAAAATATTCTGTATCGTAAGAAGCGTACTGAGCTCCCTATAATATACGTCAAGATCTAAATATTGAAAACCGTTGAATTTTGTTGGGGAAAATAAACATCTTTATTGTCCTGAAATTCTAGGTAAAAAGCTGACGTAATTATGATGAAATCCAGAAAATCGGTTAGTAAATGAACGGACAAGTCCATTATTGTGAAGGTGTGTATAGAAGACGTTGCTGACTTCGCCAAGGATTGAGGCTCTCGTTCTATTCCATTCGAAGAATGAAGGCGAGAAAGAGCTCGCAAATGAAGACTAACGCTCATAACACTGAAAATTGCGTGCTGGGGTCAGCTGCAGCCGAACGCTCTCTGCCTCTAGGAGTCTTGCACTAACGCTGCAAGCGTGAACACCGTTTACTTGAGGTGGCTCTCGAATTGTCTTATAAACGGGGTTTTTAAGTCTTTCTGTTACCTATACTACCTTGTAACAATACTCCGTGATTGTTTAAAGTGTTTTAATAATTTTCGAGTTTTAATAAAGATCCTAGTTAGCATAAAAGCGGAACTTAAGTTGTGGTTCTTTGTTTTAACCTGTTGATTTGCTACTTTACAAAGAATTCCGGGTCATCGCCGAAGTTTAAGTCAATTGGCAGTGAATTTCGCTAGGGCAAATTCAACGTTTTAATCGTAAATCGCGAAGTTTCCACCAAGCGACTTCAGAATATCAACCTGGTTGTCAAATCGTTTTGTACACGTGACACAATAAATCCACCGGCTTAGTAACCATCAATGGGAACCATCACTGTTTCTCCCAGCTTCTTTTCTCTTGCTGGAGTCACTGAGACTTGTGTCAGCTACCAGTATTTGTTTCAGTCTGGAGATCGTCCCCAAAGAGTAACCAGGTAATTCAAGGCAGAAGATTCGGTGAGTCAAAATTTTTCTCTGAACTAGCAAAGTGTGTCTTACACACTCATCTGGCAACTGAATTTTTATAATCTGAAGTTTCAAAGACACTCAATCAAGTTTTAGTTTTGAATAACGTCAGGGAGCTGCTGTTAGAGTAATTATGAATTTCCTGTTTTAATCTCTGAAATTATCTCAGTTTCTGTAAATTTAAACACGTCATTTTTGAAATTGTAATCAGTGAATCTTGTCTGTAAAGATATTTAACCTGTACATTGTCTTTAATATCACCTGTTTTTCAATAATTAGTATAGAGTTTTCACGTAGACATACATATATGTATATTTTTCAAAATTGACCTTCACTCGAGAACTGTCCAGGATCTAACTAAAAGATTAACAAAATTGATTGACAAACGTCAAATAATTTACATATTAATTTGTTTATTTTTGAGCTGCAACACACAGCATCTGATTTTTAATGTATATCTCGATAGTAAGTGTTTAGATTTCTTTAGTAATAAACAAACCACATTTGTCTCATCATTCTGTCACATGTTTGTAAATTAACAATTTCTTGCCATTGAAGTTCTTGCTATTTATTTGATTTCTATTTGTGTAAAATTAATGTTTATTTGGAGAGTTACCAACCATTTAATTTTATTTTGTTCACCATTTCAAATTCAGTCCATATGAATAAATTCAATATTTTGTTACATTAACATGTCTGTTTGATTGAAGACTAATTCCTCTTTAAACCCTTTTGACTTTTTGGTGACAACCAAATTGAGACTCTTTAATATCGCATTCCTAGATATCGAAGAGAAATTTTAAGTAAAGTTCATCGTAACCAGGCACTAGTTTGGAGCGCTGATAAATATGAGACTTCAGGCAGTGCAACAACACAACAACAGCGTAAATAGTAAACAATATTAAGATCTTCCAACCTTATAAGCTATTCCTAATCTTGCTAGTTATAAATCTTATTAGATACAAGCCTTTTAGGGCAGGACTTATAGGAAATAGTAACCTTACTACTGACCAGATTTGGGTTCACTTGAGGTCCCGCATATATTACTACTACTGCTTGCCTATTACCGAGTAAATAAATCCCGTATCTTTTATTTTGAGGAGGTTTCAAGGTGAACTAGATTATTTGGTAGTTGTGGTAAATTACCCAATTGATTGCCAATCATATCACACACATAATCGATTGGTGACAGGTCTGGGAAGCGAGATGGCCATGGAAGCAGGGTCACGTTTTTTTTCTTGTAAACGCCTTGTAGTAACCCTTGCTGTATGAGGATGTGGGTTACATTGTTGGAAAAGAGGTAGAATTAACCATCGTAGATATAGCAGTGCAACAGGCGGCAGTACGTTTCGTATGTAATCACTTGCATTCAAATTTCTGTCAATAAAGAGTAAGTAAAGGTAACCTGCTACCGTATGTTATCGCACCCCATACCATCACCCTCCGTGTAACGGCCGTATGCCGTTCCACAGCAAATTCTAAATTTATACGTTCTCCACGTAATCATCTTACTCTTCTGCAACCATCATGGACCCAAAGACAGAATTGGGACTCATCAGAGAAGACAACAGGATTATATTGACCATCCCAATTTGATCTGCCGTTACACCACTCAAGCCGAGCTGCACGATGTCGAGGTGTGACTGAGATATATATAAATGGTCTATACGAACGAAGCCCAAAAGCGCGGATTCTGCAATATATCGTTGCCATAGAGACTCTGTGGTAAAACCCCTACACAAGTATTTCCAATCGACCGTGTTGTGGAAACTCTGTCTTGTAAAGCCGCAATCCTCAAATGACGATCTGTAATAGACGTATTGTATAATTTTAGACAACAAATATAACATAGTATAGTAGGTATATGACCTCTATAAGGCATCCTTACAATACTTGGTGTGGACTTTTCTTTTTTTTTTCTTTCTTTAACGTCGGTCTATTTCTACGACTATGGCCAATCACCGACGAGGAGAACGCTGAGATCGAACCCGATACCCTTCGGTTCAGAGGCACACGTTCTTACTATTGAACCACCGAGGCTCTGACTCTTCATTTTCTAACCCAAAAATCAACATGTTGTATCCTAATAAAGAAACCTTTTAATTGTTGTTGTTATTTTAACTTATAAAGAATAAGAGTTAAAATACCTCTGTAAATTTCACTTATTTATCCTCATTTGTTGCAAAAATACGATAAATAAGAAGTTGCAAGAAAAAGGCGGTCTAATCAATTTTACCAGTAGTAAGAAGTCTACAATAAAAAGTCGAAGACGCAGCAAGTGCGTTATGGTAGTGAATTTTCATAAAAATGATCTGGCACAAAATATTTTATTATAACTTTTTTTCTTGTAACATAGAAATCTAAATTTTGGTGTATAGTTTACTTTTTATATCGTAAACCTACCTACCAAATTTGGTTATCATAGAGTTTTTATTTTTTAAGATAAAATTTTTTTTCAAATGAAAACTCAAAATTTTTCCGGAAAACATCGTCCGATTTTTCTGATTAACGAACTTATCAAAGACATTTACAAAAGGAAGGTACATGCCAAATTTTATCAAAATAGGCCCATTATTCTTTGAGATAAAATTTTTTTTTGAATGAAAATCAAAATTTTCCCGGAAAACCTCGTCCGATTTTCTTAGCTAACAAACTTGTCAAGCTTATTTATAAAAGGAAGGTACGTGCCAAATTTTATTAAAATCGGCTTATTACTTTTTGAGATAAGAATTTTTTTCGAATGAAAACTCAAAATTTTCCCGGAAAACCTCGTCCGATTTTCCGGACTAACGAACTTATCCAAGCTATTTACAAAAGAAACGTACATGCCAAATTTTATCAAAATCGGCCCATTATTTTTTTAGTTATCGGTGTGATACATATATATATATATATATATATATATATATATATATATATATATATATATATATATATATATATATATATATATATATATATATATATAATATATATATAAATTTATATATATATATATATATATATATATATATATATATATATATATATATATAAACATATAAAAATTGAAACTAACCCCGGATATGGGTTCTAGGGGTCCTAGTTCGCGCTCATTTGCAAAAATTTTTTCAAAATTCAAAAGTCGGGATCTCCCCATTAGTGAATTTTTTCTACGAAAATTCACTAAAACCAGGAATAAAAAATAGAGTGATTAAAGACAGAGATGCAAATTTTTTACTAGAGAGGGAAACGTTGCTAAAGACTAGAAAGCCTGCCTAAAAAAATTGTATCACGGCGAGGAAATTAATTGTCAAAAAAAGTATAGAGGAAATAGCGAAGATAAGCCCAGCTGATCTGGGCTTGCCCAATTCAAGAGAAAAAATTGAGAAAACCAATAAAGAACTTAGACAAGGAAAAACTCATGGTGTAGACGAAATTTGGACAACATTTAAAAAAATGTAACTGATAGCGAAATGTTATATATCAGGGGAACTGATCGGTGATTTTATGAAGAGTAAAATTATTAATTACAAACTGCGACAGCGCCAAAATACAACCTTCAACAGGTAATAGATTTAGTCATGGGGTGTAGATTTTGCTAATTATTGTTCATAATTAACCGCCAGAACCACTACATTTTTGTAACGACAACTGCAAACTTGACTTCTTTGAAGCTTTGGAAATAAAAAAGCATATACACGACGACAAGTACCCTTTCTTGAAAACTCTTCTTTCTAATTAAATATATGAAACAAAATACATATAACTATACTAACAATAATTGTAACAATGTAATACTTTGATGTGTATCAATACTTTCATTATTAATATATAACCTGTTTATATTGCTGTTATTGTTAATTGGTTACTTATTATAATAATTGTTGCTATGCTTATTAGTATAAATTAATTTTATTTTCATGTTAAATATTGACACACATCACAGATATTTTATAAACGTCATCTCTCATTTTTATATTTTGTAATCAAAATACCACAAGGTAACAACGGATTTTTATTAAGAGTTGTCATGAATGCGTTAAAATAAATTTCATTCTCTAGTGTTTGATGATGTGGTAAAACAACGAAACCGGTTACAGAGAAGAAAATAAGCAATTGTGAAGCGAAATGAAAAATCTCTACGTCTGGATTTAGTATACAATCAATTTTGAGAGTTGCCGGAATGAAAATCACTTTGGAATTAGGCCCAACCGAGATACTAGTGAATCAGTGTGGGCACTCAAAACGAGACTTGAGAAAATAAATACAAAAATAGAGATGCCGCTTGTTGTTGTTCATCTCACTGAGTAAAAATAGATACGTTTATTGCTTTTGCAGACCCGAAAAGGCATGGAGATTAGGAGATATTGTTTCATATAATGATTAGATTATTCTATATATATATATATATATATATATATATATATATATATATATATATATATATATATATATATATATATATATATATATATATATATATTGTTTTCAATATTGTAATAAATGAAAATCATCTATACCTAATAGATAATAACGGATAAGAAATTGAAGTTGCAATAAGAAAATGTGAACACTAAGTGTAAAAACATAGTGCAGGAATCCATCTTGCCTCGCACATCGCTATTCACCCATCCAGACACGCCGTTAAAAAACATAATGGAAAAGTTCACGTAGCTGTGGGGAAAAGTAATTTGCTTACCAAAGTTAGTTATTTTGGACTCCACTTACCAGCCGCATCTGCTACCAGAAAATTAGAGAAAAACACCCAAATTTAGGGGTTTTTTTCTCATAGCGGAGGTGAATGCTTTTTACGCAGACCGGTGGCTGGCGCTTGCGCGATCTGACACCAACCGGTACTGTGGTGACTCCCCTTCCCTCCAGGTCGGGACTACCCACTAAACACCCCCTTGAAACCTAGATAGGTGGCGGAAACCACTCACTGGCATTGCTTTACCACATCCCTAACTCTTGTTGTTTTCAAAACATCTACATCCTGTCTTCATCCTCCTTTATATATATATATATATATATATATATATATATATATATATATATATATATATATATATATATATATATATATATATATATATATATATATATATATATATATATATATATATATATATATATAAACATATAAAAATTGAAACTGACCCTGGATGTGGGTTCTAGGGGGCCTAGTTCGCGCTCATTTGAAGGATTTTTTTTCAAATTTGAAAAATAGGGATTAGTGATTTTTTTTAAAGAAAATTCACTAAAAGGGTTAAAGGAGGATCAAGAGAGAAGCTTCTGCACAACCTGACCCAATTAATAATATGTGGAAACTACAATGAAATGACAAAGAGCTGCTAAATATATATAGTCTTAGTTGTGTGGACAATGCGAGATCGCCTCTAGGCTGTGAGCATGATGTTGGTAAATATTATTAAAACATTTAACAGTGTTGTTCACTAGCAATACGAAGCAATCGAAAACTAGCACATATAACGTTAGTGCGATCTGCCAAATTGTGAAAGATCATGACTCTCTCAAACGACTAGTTTCAAAAATGTTTACTATTTTAAATTTAATATATGCCACAAACAAGCGTCACTTTTTCAAAATACTCCTTTTGAAAGAATCATGTTTTAGCAAGGTTTTTTGTCAAGTACAACTATGGTGACACTAAATAAACAAAACTACATTACAAAGCTTACGTGTAGTATTGACTTTCTCAAAGAGAACCTGAAACAAACTCAATTTAAATTTAAGGGAGTGTTAAGATCAAAATAAACTATACAATTTGTAATTTGAGCGAAGTTTTGTAGACTAAATTCAATCACGACTTTGCTTTAAACTTTTTTTTCGATGAGCGCAAAGCCTCTATAACTAAAGTTTGTTTATGGTTATCATCATCCATGAACATCCCTCTATCGCCCAAAGCCACCTCTTCAAAAAAATTAAATGGCAAGAGGGGTCGAGTGGCACATCACTTTGATGCTTTTTTCATTCTCTATGCAATCATGTTTTTGTTTCAATTTTGCGCGATTGGTTTCTGAGAACCCTGCCTAGATTACTGGAAACAAAAGTTGTTATGAAAAAACAATTCAATTTGACAAATGTATTGCTGAAAATGTCCAACCCCAACTTCCTTACAATAGTACACCCGATTTTCAAAAGCTTGTCTAACGTTTTTCAATATTTCTGGCGTGATCGAACAGCAATCTGCAACGATTTGTTCTCAAAGCATTTAAAGAGATTCAGGTGGTGTAGCATAAACCGTATTTTTATTTGGCCCCACAAAAGAACTCCAAAGGGGTTAGATCGGGCGACCTAGTTGGCCATTCGATGGGACCTCTCCGACCTTTCCATTGTCCGGGAAAATGAGCATTTCAGAAACCGCGTACTTGTACATGATAATGGGGAGGCGTTCCTTCCTGTTGAAAGAAAATTGGATTGCTTGGAGATTTATGTCTTCTTTCAGTGCTTCGGTGATTAAAGGGTCAATAACGTCTTCTGACAACTTCAAATAACTTTCACCAGTCAAACTACCTTCAATAAAAAGAGATCCGATAATGTGGTCGCGCAGAATGCCTGCATAAACGTTTAATTTTTGGGGCGTTTGGGTATGACTTTCAGTGAACATGTGCGGATTGTGTTATTCCAATAACGACAATTATGCCTGTTCACTTCACCGTTCAACATAACATAAACGTACTTCAATCAGAGAAACAAATGTTGTACAGTAGACCTGGGTCATTCATCCAACGCTCAGTTAATTTTTACAAAACTTTAAACTTCGATCCGGATCATCTTCGTTTAATTTTTGGACAACTGGTATCTTGAATGGATGAGACTTTTGTTGTTTGATAATTCAATGAACACTACTTTTTGACATACCAATTTCTTGAGCTACTTTTCTCCCAGATTGCCTGTCATCCATTAAAAAATGACCAAGAACAGTCTTTTCAACACCATCATTTTGGATATTGAAGATTATGTTTTTGTTTGTAACAGAGCCCGCTTCCTCAAATTTTGCAATTTAATTAATGACGTACTGATGACAAACCTGCTGTTCCACATGATTTTCGTTCAAAAGTTTACCAGCAACATTTGCACAATTGTTATTTCTATAGCACAGTTTTACTAGTTGATTTCTTCGTTCGCAGTTATAAACCATTTTAAAATTTATGGTTTTTATTTTTAACTTAGGAACTGAACGCCGATAATTCATGAAATCAAGTATAAATTGTAAAAATAATAATTTCAATACATTTAGCCAACATTTCATGTCCTTTAAAAACTAAAAACATTCGTGCTAACATTTATTGGTCCGTTCCTACCAAAAAAATGTTTATAATTTGAGAGTGTACAAATTTCAATGGGCTTAAAACTATTTCGTGATTCTGAAAAACCAATCGCTCCAAATTGGATGAAAGCAGCTTCAGAATGATGTGTTACTCGACCCCTCTTTAAATTTAAATTTTTTGAAGGGATGACTCTGGGCGCTAGAAGGAAACCAAGAAAAAATTTGCTCCCCCTTCAAATTAAAATTGACCTGTTTTAGCATATTTTCCACATTTTATAGGGTGCGAATTTTGTTGGTACGCACTCGTGATTTTCAGAGACCAATCGCTCAAAATTTAAAAAAAGCATGATTGCATGGAGAATGGAAGCAGCTTAAAAATGATATGACACTCGACCCCACTTCCCATAAAAATTTCTTGAAGAGGTGGCTCTGGCCGCTAGAGAGGTGCAGAAATAACTTCGAAACCAAGAAAAAAAATTGGTCCCCCTTCGAGTTAAAATTGACCCATTTTAACATTTTTCCCACACTTGAACGAAATCGACATTTTATGGGGTGCAAATTTTGTTGGGACACCCTCGTCATTCTCACAGACCGATCGCTTAAAATTAAAAAAAATATATGATTGCATAGAGAATGAAAGCAGCTTCAAAATGATGTGACACTCGACCCCCTTACTATTTAAATTTTTGACGGGGTGGCTCTGGAGGCTAGAGGAATGCAGAAATAACTTCAGAACCAAGAAAATATTTGATCCCTCTTCGAGTTAAAATTGACCTGTGTTTTTCCCACACTTGGACGAAATCGGAGGACATTTTAGGGGGCATCTATATATATATATATATATATATATATATATATATATATATATATATATATATATATATATATATATATATATATATATATATATATATATATATATATATATATATATATATATATGCAACAGGCGTACCAAAATTTCATTTTCAAAATGCGGTTTGAAGCGATTTTGTTTTAGCGCCCGTACGTCAACATTTGTATTATTAAGGATATATAGGGTGGCGCATTAAAAACGAAACAGTCCGATTTGTGTCCAGAGAAAAAATTTTTTTAAGAAACGCTGAAACACGTCAATTTTGATATTGAAGGGGACATGTTTTGACAGAAAATTCAAATTTGCCACATCAACGCCTTAAGGGTAGTGATAACAACCCTTATATTTTAAATAGGGAACATGAGTCGAGTGTTACATCATTTCAAATCTCTTTCTTTTCTGGATTCAGCACACTAATGTTTTTGGAAGTTTTATCAACTCGTTTAAAAATTATTCACAGTTGAAGATGCAAAAACGCATTCCACTCATTCCGATAAGAAATGTGCTGATAGTCAATGTTTTATTGGTTTGTAAACAAAAAATTGACTATTCGAACATTTCTTATCGGAATGAGAGAAATGCGGTTTACTATTTCAGTTTATCGGTCGGTTTGATGCTTGATGGTACTACCGAAAATTAATTTCACAGTAGTGTATTCTGTAGAAGAAATAGTTGAAATGATTACTCTGTTTTTCAAAAACGATGACTCTGCCAACCGTACCGCAAATTTGTTTAATGAACGACATCCGAACAGACATGTTAACAGAAAATACGTTTTGGAGTTAGTTGCAAAGTTTCGACAAAGGGGGTGAGTAGCCAACAAAAAACGGGTTCCTGAACGTGAATTTCCGGTTAGAAATGAGACTACTAAGATTGAAGTTTTAGGACAAATTGCTGCAGACCTAACTTTGAGCACGAGAAAATTGGCCACTGTTTCAAACATCAAAAGAAGAACTATTCAGCCAATATTGAAGCATCATAAATTTCACCCGTATAAAATTCATCTTGTACAATAACTGAATGAAGATGATTTTGATCAGCGGCTGGAGTTTTGTGAAGTTATGACTGCACGAATAACTGATAACGGGAACTTTCTGTTCAATATCTGTTTTTCAGACGAGTGTATGTTTTTATTAAACTCTACAGTCAATCGTCATAATTGTCGTTATTGGGCAGATAATAATGCAAGAAATTTTCACGAAGTCTACACTAAAACTCCACAGAAATTGAATGTCTGGACTGGCATTTTTGGAGACCGTTTAATCGGACCAATTTTTCTTGATGGCAATTTGAGTGGCGAAACGTATTTGGAGTTACTAGAAGATATCGTTTACCCTCTACTAATTAACATTGTTGAAAATGAGGATCGCTATCAAGAAAATCAACTAGTGTTTCAACAAGATGGAGCTCCTCCGCATTTTTCACAACGTGTTAGGGAGTTTTTGAACAGATAGTTTCCAGGACAATGGATTGGGCGTAGATGTGCTATTGAGTGGCCCCCTAGATCACCGGATTTAACTCCTTTAGACTTCTTTCTATGGGGTCATTTAAAGAGTAGAATTTACGCAACAGAACCGGAGTCTGTGGAAGAATTACGACGACGTATTGTTAAAGAATGCCGTCTAGTAACTCCACAAATGCTCCAGAATGTCAGCTCGTTTTGAACAAAATTTGTACTTTTGTATGGAAGCTGGTGGTCAGCAATTTGAACACTTACTTAACTGAATAAACATTTTTGAACGTTTGGTTTTGGTTTTTATTTAATTTTTTTAACAAAAAATTGACTAATTAGTGCATTTCTTATCACAATGAATGAAATACGTTCTTGCAACTCCAACTGTGAATAATTTTTAAACGAGCTGATAAAACTTCCAAAAAAATTTGTGTGCTGAATTCAGAAAAGAAAGAGCTGCTTTCACATGATGTAACACTCGACACATGTTCCCGATTTAAAATATAAGGGTTGTTATCACCACCCTTAGGGGGTTGATGTGACAAAGTTGAGTTTTGTGTCAAAACATGTCCCCCTCAATATTAAAATTTAAGTGTTTCAGTGTTTTTTAAAAAAAATTATATCTCTGGACGCAAATCGGTCTGTTTCGTTTTCAATGCGCCAGCCTGTATGTTTAAAGTCAGCTTTGCCATGGTTAACTTACATGTTTGAATTTTCTTTTCTTTTTTTCTTCACCACACACACTTTACGTTTTCTAAATTTCATTTAAGAAGAATGTCTATTAAGTATATTTCTATTCATCCAAGACAACTGTCCTAAAAAGGTGCACTAGAAATCAACAATGTAATCATTTAAAAAAATGGAGGAACATCACTTTAATAGGATTTTTTTCTGGTCACAACAAAAAAGATAAATCACGCATGCTACTGAAACCGTTGGATGTCAGTAAAAACAACCAAAGAATAATTACTTAATCGTAAAAAGAACGTGTGTTTGAATGCGCAGTGTCAGATGCAAATCTAAGACTATAACAATTAACAAAATATTTATACAATAATATAAATGATAACAATTAATTTCGCATTGTTTATCATAATCATTTTTTTGCTTTACTTTTTAATAAGTTTTAGCAAGGTCACACAAACCGCTAATTGATATCATTCTTCAATTCTAAGTTATTGGTAGTCATCTCTTTTGGCATATATTCGTATATATTATCTCATCCAAATCATCGGAATATTTAAGTGCATTTCAATTAATTATATCTAATAATAAGAACCTCGGTGGTTCAGGGGTAAGAACGTGTGCCTCTGAACGAAGGGTACTGGGTTCGATCCCAGGGTACTCCATTCACTTTTTCAGTACAAACTGTAAAATTGACATCAACCGAGGTTCTGGCATTGTATTTGAGCAAGTTGAATGTCTGCACGTCCCGCCCTTCGAAGGGGGCGTAAAGCCGTAGATCCCGTGTCCATGCGATGTTGGGCACGTTAAAGATCCCTACCCTCCTTACAGAAAGGCAGGGGTTCGGCAAAATTTCCAGGATAATGAGGTGAAACTGCTCCCTGGCGTCGGGGATTGGCCATAGTCGCAGAAATAGGCCGACGTAAAAGAAACAAAAACACACAACATATCTAATAACACAAAACTTTTTTTTTAATTTTCGAACATTGATTACCATTTGTGTTTTATTTAGATTCTAGATTATGCAGCTTTTTAAATTGTTCCAGTAGACCTACTATTTCTTGAGATAGTTACAATTTCAGTTGGCTGCGTTGTCCTATACTAAAGTGATACCTACGAGGTAAGCGCCAAAATTTCCCAGTCTGACGTATATCCAGGGTATCGCAGCGTGTCAAAATTTGGTAAGACTTTGGTTCAAGTCTTATTAGCCATGAAAAAAACAAAAATTGCATTTATGTCAATTCTAATAGCTAACACTTGTTCATCACGATGTCAGAAGTCGCGAAAATTGAGTATCGAGAGGTTATTAAATGCCTTACTCAAGTATTTCGCTTCAAAGCATCAAATATCAGCTGGATGGGGTGCACGGGGAAAATTCGTCGTCTCATTCGGTAGTAAAAGAAGAAGAAGGACAGTGGAAATGGTGGCGGACAACAGATTGCCCTTGTTGAGGATCTCGTATTAAGCCATCGACGCGACGCTTGAAAGTGAAAGGATTATCAAAAATGCCGGGGCTTTCTGTATATCAGAAAGCGTTCGCCGAATCCTCCACGAACATTTAGGTATGAACAAAGTTAGTGCAATAGCGCATCATGTTGAATGTGTCCGATCCTTTTGGGAGCTCTGTGGAGAAATCCCTGTGACCGTGTCACAGGACCACAGGGTATGAGGCCATAGTTTCATATTTGCAAAACATATTTTCGATACTTAACATACATCCACAGTAAATAACCGCATAGAGCCACTACATTTTTGAAACGACCAGCACAAACTTATTATATCTAGTACTCTTCTCAAAAATAAATATTTTAACTTGGAGAAACCTGAAGAAAGAGGTTTATTAATGTATACGTACAAAGTATTATAACTTATGGGGCATAGTTTCATATCATGTGACATGTACATAGTTCTCCACTATGATCCTTTGAGCAAAAGGGATTGTAAGAAATGAAGGCGTAAAGGAAGAGAGTACAAGGTCCGTCAGTCGAGAAAAAAGTGATCGCTACGATTTTTTGGAATTGTGACGGTATTCTTTTCATAAACTTTAAATAACGCAACACCACAGTCAACGGGCATATTATGCAACACTCCTGCATAAATCAAAATATTCTGCAGAAAAGACATGGGAAACTGACCAGAGGCTTGCGTTTGTTCCACGACAATGCACCCGTGCACACTGCTGGAATCGCACAAGCCGCAATTTGTTACTGCGGTTTCTAACAAATGCATCACGCTCCGTATAGTCCAGATATGACCTCCAGTGACCACAACCTATTTGTAAATTTGAAAAAGGACCTTCGCGGGCGCCATTTGAGTGACGACAAAGAGGTGGAAGCTGCAGTTTGGGCACAGTTTGAGGAGAAACTGTTTATCGAATTGTTGCTGAAACAATGTAATAAGTGCATTGGTGTTAGGGGGAACTATATCGAAAAATAAAATTTAATTGTAAGTCTACGCCGTTTTTTTAGTCAGGCTGGGACATTTTGGCGCTTACCTGCTAAATGCCACCCTTAAGCTATTAATATTGCCTTATAAAAATATAAAGGTTTCCTTTTAGGGAATTTTTCGTGAAACGAAAAATTCACTAATGAGGAGATATGTGTTTATATATATATATATA
Source organism: Tillus elongatus (assembly GCA_964006375.1). Lineage (NCBI taxonomy): Eukaryota > Metazoa > Arthropoda > Insecta > Coleoptera > Cleridae > Tillus > Tillus elongatus. Next base: position 94,993,158 of record OZ023268.1, read on the forward strand.
TATATATATATATATATATATATATATATATATATATATATATATATATATATATATATATATATATATATATACAGGGTCGCTGATAAGTCTGGAAACGGTCGATTATCCGGGAAAATATACAAGGTGTCGAAAAAAGTTTTATACAAAAGTTTTTGGGTTCTTCAATGTCTACTAGGCGGTGATAATTTTATTTATACAGGGTTGGTCATACAGGCGTGGCACACCAATATTAATTTTTTTTAATGGAACACCCTATATATTATTCGATATTTCAATCCTTCTCTTAATTTTGAGCAACATTTATGAGAAGCATAATGTACCTAAACTCAATCGTTTCCGGGTAAAAAAATAAATAAAAATAAACGCTACTGTTTTTAAAATCTATTGGATGAAGAACAAAAATAAATGAAAAGTAGAAAATCTCTTGAAAACAATCTGTGAGTGTGAAAAGAACCGGTTGCGATGTTTTTAACATTGTTTGGAATCCCAAGATAAGATAAGATGCCCATAAGAAACGCAGTATTATTCTTTTGTTTTAAAATGTTTCCAGGACAACGAATGTCAAACATTCATTCAGTGTCAACAGTTTTGAAACATTAGTAATTTAGTGTCAACAGTTTTTGTGCAAAATGGCAAGTTTAAGTGAAACCGAACGTATCGAAATTTTAATGATGATAGGGTACGGTGATAGAACACGAAGTTTTGCTCAAGTGGTGATTATGTTCAATGAGTTGCATCCTGAGCGGGAATCGATCTCCAAATCCACAGTTTCGAAAACTTTGCATCGTTTTCACGAAACTGGCGGTATCAAGGATAAACCTAGAACTGGAAGGCCAGTAACCGTTACAAATGAAGAAAATTCTTTGAATGTAATATTGGATGTGGTGGAAAATCCGAAAACTTCGGCACAGCAATTGGCTTTAAATCACAATATGAGTCGATATTCAATTCAAAAGATTACGAAGCGGGAAAAGTTCCGTCCATATAAAATTCATTTATTGCAAGAACTAAGTGAAGACGATTTTGATCGCAGAATCGAGTTCTGTGAACTTATTATGGAGAAGTTACGCCAAAATTTTAACTTTGCCAACCACATTTTGTTTTCCGACGAATCTACATTTTGTTTGAATGGACAAGTCAATCGACACAACTGTAGGTACTGGTCAGACGAAAACCCACATTGGATGGAACAAATTCACACCCAAAGACCGCAAAAAGTAAATGTTTGGTGTGCTATTATTGGTGGACATATCATAGGACCTTATTTTATACACGGTAATTTGAACTCTGCTCGATATTTGACACTTTTGCAAGAATCAATTGTTCCAGACGTTAGTCGATTATTTCCGAACAATAACGACCCAAATCTACCAGCGGAAGAAATATGGTTTCAGCAGGATGGGGCACCCCCTTATTTTGGAATTGAGGTACGGGAATATCTGAATCAAACCTTTCCTGGCAGATGGATAGGGCGCAGGGGAACTATTGAATGGCCAGCTAGGTCTCCCGACATGACGCCGCTTGACTTTTTTTTGTGGGGTCATGTAAAAAATTTAATTTACCAAAATAGACCGCAGAATATTGAAGAGTTGCAAGCAAGGATTGTGCATGAAATTAATAACATTCCTCAAAACGCTCTTGTAAATGCAGTGCAATGTTTTGTTAAGCGAATTCATTATTGTCAGGAGGTCAATGGAGAACACTTTGAACATCTTATAAAATAGGATTTCAAACAATGTTAAAAACATCGCAACCGGTTCTTTTCACACTCACAGATTGTTTTCAAGAGATATTCTACTTTTCATTTATTTTTGTTCTTCATCCAATAGATTTTAAAAACAATAGCGTTTATTTTTATTTATTTTTTTACCCGGAAACGATTGAGTTTATGTACATCATGCTTCTGATAAATGTTGCTCAAAATTAAGAGAAGGATTGAAATATCGAATAATATATAGGGTGTTCCATTAAAAAAAAATTAATATTGGTGTGCCACGCCTGTATGACCAACCCTGTATAAATGAAATTATCACCGCCTAGTAGACACTGAAGAACCCAAAAACTTTTGTATAAAACTTTTTTCGACACCTTGTATATTTTCCCGGATAATCGACCGTTTCCAGACTTATCAGCGACCCTGTATATATATATATATATATATATATATATATATATATATATATATATATATATATATATATATATATATATATATATATATATATATATATATATATATATATATATATCGTATCGTATCTTATCGATAACTTAAAAAATAATGGGCCGATTATGATGAAATTTGCTACATGCCTTTCTTTTGTAAGTGGCTTGGATAAGTTCGTTAGCCAGGAAAATCTGACCAGTTTTTCTGGGAAAATTTTGGGTTTTCTTTCGGAAAATTTTTGTATCTCCGAAAATAACAGAGTCATGACAACTAACTTTAGCACATACGTTTCGACTTTCATACTTACCCTACATGCCGAAATTCAGACCTCTAAGTTAAAAGAAAAAAAATTATAGGCACTTAACGAAAAAAATTTGGGTGCCAGTGGTGATTAGAGAAAAGCACAAGAACAAAATATTTTGGGTGATTAACAAAACCAATTGAATAATACATACAACGGTTAAGTTTTATTGACGCAAAAAGGTCAAGAAGTAGCAGAAAAAACATTTTGAACATTTTATAATTTTTCTTCTTAACACGTCAAAGTCGCGATTTGAAACGTCAAAATTTGCAATTTTCAGACAACTAATTTGAAACACATACGGATTATGTAGAATATGTGTAGTAATAAGTGTGTTTTACAAAGTCTTAAGTTTCAGCTTCAACTATTAGTGTCCTTTATTTTACTAAAATATTTTCGGAAAATCAATTTCAAATAGACCATCTTTCCAATGCTTCGGCAGTAGTTTCAGCTATAGAGTTTATGGTTTAATAGTCTATATTTTGGCAAGTTTTCCTGGAAAAAATTCGTTATTGAGAAGACTGCGACTTATGAATTTTAAAAAGATTTCTTCAAATGAGCGCGAACTAGAACCCGTGAAACCCAGATACGGGGTCAGTTTTAGTTTTTGTCTATTTACACATATACAGGGTGACGCATTTCTACGGTAAAGCTCAAGATATCCATTATTATACAAAATATGAGAAAAAAGTATATACGTTAATTATGAGGTGTCTCGAGCTGCATCTTATAGACCTGTTTTCACAATTACAGTCTGGCCCATAAGTCGTTGGTGATACACACTTCCTTTTTTTAATGGAACACCTCTTAGGTTATTGTATTTTTGTGTTTTTCATCCAATTATAATGCATGCTTGTAAGAAAAAACAATTGTTATCATTCATCGTTTCTGAGTTTTACAATTTTCCACGTTTTTGGTACATATTTCAAACACCAAAATTGTGATACGGCGTTTTTATAAATAGGTAGCGGGTCCCATGGAAATGACGCTCTGAGAGAGCTTTTGTTTGTATTACTCGTCGAAAAGATCGAGCTGCCGTAAAGAGCAACTCTTAAATAGTGGCTTAATTTTAAAAGTTTTCGTAGAAATGTTTTTAGTGTTTCCGTAGAAATCGTTTTTTGTAAGATTTTGGTTATATGTTGGTAATTAATAATAAATTTTTAGTAAATTATTGTGAAAAAAGTTGTCGAATTTTTATGAAAAATAAAATTTAGTGTAACATTACTGAAGGCAATTTCTGTATAAAAAAATGGTGAATTTTTGGAAAAGAAATTTTAGCAAATTTTCATTTTTTTTTCAATTTTGCTCCTAAAGCTGTTTGTGAATAATTATATATTGACAGGTATGTAAAGAGCCTAAAGAGGTTTGTAGGCCAGGAAAATCGGACCAGTTTTTTCTGGAACTTTTAAAGTTTATTTTCGGAAAATGTTTGTACTTTTTGAAACAACAAAGCTATTTTAATGAAATTTAGTACATTCTTAGTACTATATATGTTATATTGCCAACCAAATGTCCTTCTTTTAAAAGTAAGACATATTTGCCATTAAAACATTTTTACGAAAATTCGCTACCATAACGCACTTGCTGCGTCCAGACTTTTAAGTATTTCTTTTCACTCTATACTCTGGAATATACCTGAATCACATATTTTAGAAACCTCGTAGTTCGCCAACCCTTACTTTTCAGGGAACACATAAAACTATTTTGCAACAAATATATGTGTCTTTTTCTATTTTTTTTAATTCAGGAAGGCTGAAAATATACCGCCTCTGCCAAGGGATTTATAGGGTTTAATACTGTTAATGTTCAAGATTTTATTTGTTAATCTTTTCCCAACTCTTACTGAGTTTCTCAACCCTTGATCAGCTGGTGCTATGGTGCAAATTATCTTCTGTATTTTGTGAGCCTCGAAAGTGAGTATGTAGTAGAAATCAGGTGCTTATTTCTAGGCTGTTTGTATATTCACCGTTTGGCTTTTTGAAGTAGACCAATGCCGTTTGATTGATCCTCTGATAGAATATTCTGTAGACGCTATGCGGGGGCCAGAAAATCCTGACTTATCTTTAAATAAGAAACCATTTTGAGCGTGGCTACATTTAGCCGAATTACCTAGGATGTATTTTGATTGTCATTAGTATAACGCACGAACGAACTCTAATGAGAACGAAACCAGTATATGTGCTACTAATGATGGTCAGAATGCATCTAGCCTTATATGCTTAAAATATTGTTGCCACTATAATATATATATATATATATATATATATATATATATATATATATATATATATATATATATATATATATATATATATATATATATATATATATAATATAATCTCAGTCTTGCTTTCTATCTCATAGGAGACACACCAGTCCCAGACCCATCACAATGAACAGCAAGTTATTCAAAGTAATGAGTCCTTTTCACTTGTTGGCATTTCTGTGGATCGAAATATCAATTGGCACCAACATGTCACATCAATTGCAGAAGCGCCTGCTAAGAAATTAGGTTTCATCTTCCGGGCTCGCAAATACTTTTCACCAGATAATCTCTATACCTTATATACTTCACAAATAAGGCCAAACCTTGAATACTGGTTCCACATCTGGGGTGCCGCTGCCGCTGCTGCTTCTACACTCGCTATCCTGGACTCCATTGAGAAGAGAGCTATACGTCTCATCGGTGACACCACCCTCACCCAAAGGCTGCCATCCCTCTCCCACCGACGTGTCGTTGGTAACCTCTCTCTCTCTCTCTCTTTTATAGATATCTGCACGGGCACTGCTCAGAGGAGCTTTCTTCCATAGTTCCTCCACCAGCTGCCCCGAGCAGATCTACCAGGGGAATAGAGCGAATGCACCCTTTTACTGTCCAGGTCACCAGACATAGAACGTCTTGTTATACCCGCTCTTTTGTCCCGAGGACTTCCAAGTTGTGGAATTCCTTGCTGGCACATGTCTTTCCTTCTCCTCCGAACCTCCAAACCTTCAAGTCCAGAATTAACAAGTTGCCTCTTTCCTCCTTGTCGACACCCACGGTACGATAGTATTTAGGCTGTAAGCCCTCGTGGTGTGTTGTTGAAATTCAGCGAAAAAACTATATGTATTAATGTTTAAAAATACATTTTCAATTTTAATGAATTTTCATTCAGAACATTAAATGAGCCAAAACGCAAATTGTTTTTCCCCAAAAATATACAACAATATTATTGAAAGCGCTATATTTTTTAAAGTATTAGAGTAACTTAAATCAGACTTTACACGTAGCTAGAAACGATGTAAATAAAGCCCTGTTGTAAATTTGAAGTAATATGGTTCACAAAATTTTGAGCTTTTTCAAATTAAATTTTATTATTATTAAATTTTATTATTTTTATTATTTTTTTATATATTTATTTTATTGTTTTTAATAATTTAATTTTTTTTAAATTTAAATGTTTTGTTTTATTTCACTAACTTTAATATTTGGTAGAATCAATATACTTTCATACGTTTAGACCAAGATGTCATTTTTCTTTAAATGCCTGGATAACTTTGTCACCTTTAAGCCTAGAATAATAAATGTCAGCAGACATATTTTATTTTTCATAAAAAGGACACAATTTGTTTTTTAAAAACGTTTTTATTGTTAATCAAATACTCAATGAAAGGCTTCTGTTACTGTCTGGATCAAAAGTCTTTCATTGAGTATTTGATTATGTCTATCCCAGACTGTGTGAGGTTTAGGAATGAAATTTTTTATTGTTTATAATATGGCAGATACTTTCTTTTTCTAAATATAAATTAGGTTTTCTTTTAGAAATATTTTGTAGCTTTAATAAAATTTGTAATTCAAGTTTCTTTTAAAAACACTTACTGTACCTAGAGAGTAGCATACCTAATTTTAATTTTCTAGCTCCATAGAACATTTAGTTTTGGGAGTTTTCTCAAAAGGAGCTCATTCACAAGATTTAAATGTTTTTTATAATAGAGATAACACTTTCGAAAAAAATCTTCAGATCAGATGAGCCTGTACTACGGCCTTTAATCCTAATTTTGAAGGTCGGTTTAAATTTACACCGGTGTGATTTTAGCGGCCAAATGTCCAGCAGCCGATTCACGAAGACAACCGAACGTTTTACAGGCCCGTAACAGGGATGACGGGCAAGATACATTATAAGTTTTTTTAGACAATATCAGAAACCCATGTGGAAACAAATTAAAATCTAGCAGGGTTATCAATACTTCTATATAATGCTGGCAACAAATGTACCCACGATCATTCACACCCGCATGAGAAATGGCGTATTGCTAGATATTTCACTTTTTATTACAAAAGCTGTACATACTAACAAATTAAAACTTGGCAAGGCTATTGACAATGTTAAAAGCTATCATAAAAATACAGCACCTAGCAGTCGCAAGCCGTACAAGAGATGGGAGAGGAGTACACCATGAAAGTTATTTATATTTTTATTTCAAAAACTATACATACTAACAGATTAAGACTAAGCGGGGTTATTGCTCCTATAATATGCTATGAAAAAAATATAGCCCCAAGCACTTGCAAGCCGTAGGAGAGATGGGAGGGGAGGAAATCTTTAAATATAATTAAATTTTTATTTAAAAAACTGTACATACTAACAGATTAAGACTAAGCGTGGTTATTGCTCCCATAATATGCTATGAAAAAAATATAGCCCCAAGCACTTGCAAGCCGTAGGAGAGATGGAAGGGGAGAAAATGTTGACGGCAGGGAAGTACAATTTTATTTCAAAAACTATTGTTTGTCTATCTTTCAACATTTTTATAGTGAAACTGTGAGCGGTTTTACCTTTATTTTGCTGCACTAAGAAGTTTTAACATGAAATAAAAAATTTCCTTAGTAAGATTTAAAAAAAAAGATGTCAAGGGGAGTGACTGGGATTCGATACTAGGACCAAGACTATTTAATAAAAGTTTTCAATCTTGCCAGATAATTGAATTTTTATTTAAAAAACTATACATACTAACAGATTAAGACTAAGCGGGGTTATTGCTCCTATAATATGCTATGAAAAAAATATAGCCCCAAACGCTCGCAAGCCGTAGGAGAGATGGGAGGGGAGGAAATCTTTAAATATAATTAAATTTTTATTTCAAAAACTGTACATACTAACAGTTTAAGACTAAGCGGGGTTATTGATCCTATAATATGCTATGAAAAAAATATATCCCCAAGCACTCGCAAGCCGTAGGAGGGGCGGGAGGGGAGGAAATCTCTGTGTAAAAAAACTTATAATGTATCTTGCGCGTCGTCTCTGTTACGGTCCTGGAAAACGTATGGTTGTCTTCGTGAATCGGCTGCTGGACATTTGGCCGCTAAAATCACACCGGTTAAATTTACAGTGTTTATTATAGTGATAAATCACACTAGTAGTGGACAATTCTCATGAAAACTCACTACGATAATGCACTTATGCCGCTTCCCGAAATTTTTGAAATTCTTAGAAATGATTAAGAGAAATTAGCTTCTGCCTAAATGGCTAAATGGATGCATTAATTCGTTATACTTGTGTTGAGTTTTCTGTTTCATGTCAAATTCCAAAATTGCCCAAAAATATTTCAAATGTGTTGTTGATAATCACTATTTCTTTGGAAATTTTTAGATTAGTATTTCAATAGCCAGATAATAGAAAACATAATATTCCTTGATTTATCACATTTAATTCAACTCGCCTTTTAAACAAAGGAATAGTTAAATACTCATATTCTTGTTTATTATGATTCTAACTAAACCTTTGGAAATGTTTTATCTACTTGTATATTTCCTAACATAAATATTTGTTTAAAATGTAATTAAAAATTATACAACTTTATGTGTACTTTTATCAATACCCTATATTTTATTAGCTATTCTTACAAATGGTCGAGTCTGTTTCTTTGTGTGGCTGCAATATCTCTGACTAATAGCACAGCATATAGTTATAACTATGCTGTGCTATTAGTGCTAACCAAAGAATATATGTGATGAAAACTGAGGCAAATATTTACATATGCAGAGTTAATAAAGAGTCTGGATGCTGCAAGTGCGTTATGGTAGCGAATTTTCGTAAAAATGCTTTTATAATGGCAAATACGTCTTGTACTTAAAAGAAGGACTTTTGGTTGGCAGTATAACCTATATATTAGCAACAATCTACCGTATTCCATTAAAATAGCGTTGTTGCTTCAAAAAGTACAAACATTTTCCGACAATAATCTTTAAAAGTTCCAGAAAAAAACTGGATCAACTTTCCTGGCTAACGAACCACTTTAAGCTGTTTACACACCTGCCAGGATATAATTATTCACAAACAGCTTTAGGACCAAATATGAAAAAAAAATCAAAAAGTGCAAAATTTTCTTTTGCAGAAAATCACCATTTTTTACAGAAAATGTTATACTAAATTATATTTTTCACAAAAATTCGACACATTTTTTTTACAATAACTTACTGAATATGTATTATTAATTACGAACATATCACAAAAATCTTACAAAAATAAGTTCCACAGAAACACTAAAAACATTTGTACGAAAACTTTTAAAATTCAGCCACTATTCGAGCGTGCCCGTATACGGCAGCACGATTTTTTCGACGAGTAATACAAACAAAAAGTTCTCTGAATGCGTCATTTCCATAAAAACGCCGTTTTACAATTTGTGATATGTGTTTGAAATATGTGCCAAAAACGTGAAAAGTTGTAAAACAATTGAAATAACTCAAAAACGATGTTTTTACAAAACATGCATTATAATTCGCTGGAAAACACAAAAATGCAATAAAATAAGGGGGTTTTCTATTAAAAAAAGAAACGACCACCCTGTGATTGTCAAAATAAGTTTATAAGATGCAGCCCGAGATACCCTATAATTAACGTATATACATTTTTGTCATATCTTGTATAATAACGGATATATTGAGCTTTGCCGTAGAAAAGCTTCAGCCTATATATGTGTAAACAGACAAAAACTGAAACTAACCCCGTATATGGGTTCTTGGGGTTCTAGTTCGCGCTTATTTGAAGAAAACTTTTTAAAATTCATAAGTCGCGGTCTTCTCAATAACGAATTTTTTCTACAAAAATTTGCTAAAATATAGACTATTAAACCATAAACTCTATAGCTGAAACTACTGCCGAAGCATCAGAGAATGGGTCTATTTGAAATGGATTTTCTGAAAACATTTTAGTAAAATGAAGGACAATGATGGTTGAAGCTGAATCTTAAGGCTTTGTAAAACACACTTCATATGACATATCGTCTACATAATCCGTATTTGTTCCAAATTCGTTATCTGAAAATTGCAAATTTTGACGCTGCAAATCGCGACTTTGACGTTTGAAGAAGAAACATTATCAAATTTTCAAAATATTTTTTATGCTACTTCTTGGCGTTTTTACGGCAAGAAAACTTAACCGTTGGATGTAAGCGTAAACAATTTCGTTGTTATGGCAACTAATTTTTTTTAATGGCAAGATATGATTTTTTTGCATTTAGGAAAGAGGTATCTTTCTTGATACGGGGTTCCATAAGAAAAAAAGTCTGGACGCAGCAAGTGCATTATGGTAGCGAATTTTGATTAAAATGTTTATAATGGCAAATATTGTCTTGTTTTTAAAAGAAGGACATCAAATTTGGTTAGCAGTGTAACCTGTATAGTAGTAACAATGCACCATATTTCATTAAAATAGGTTTGTTGCTTCGAAAAGTACAAACATTTTCCTAAAATAAACTTAAAAGGTTCTTAAAAAAACTGGTCGGAGTTTCCTGGCTAACGAACCTCTTCAAGCTATTTACACACCTGCCAAGATATAATTATTCACAAACAGCTTTATGACTAAAGTTTTTAAAAAAAATATTATGAAAACAATTTCGTTTACAAAAATTCACCATCTTTTTTTAGAGAAATTGGCTTCAGTAATGTTACACAAAATTATATTTTTCACAAAAATTCGACAATATTTTTTTACAATAACTCTTATTAAACATTTATTATTAGTTATCAACATTTCACAAAAACCTTGCAAAAAATTATTTCTGCAGAGGCACTAAAAAAATTCTGTGAAAACTTTTCAAATTCAACCACTATTTGAGAGTGCCTGTATATGGCAGCTCGAATACAATCAAAAACCTCTCTGAATGCGTAATTTTCATGGGGCTCCACTATCTATTGGTAAATACGCCGTATCACAATTGGTGATATGTGTTTGTGATATCTGCCAAAAACGTGAAAAATTGTAAAATAATTGAAATAACTCAAAAACGATGAAATATATCAATTTTTTTTTCCTTACAAACATGCATTATAATTCGAAAAATGCAAAAATGCGATAACATAAGGGGTGTTCTATTAAAAACGAAAGGTGTATCACCAACGACTATATGAGGCACCCTGTGATTGTCAAAATAAGTTTATAAGATGCAGCTCGAGACACCGTATAATTAACGTATATATTTTTTCTCATATCTTGTATAATAACGGATATTTGAGCTTTACTGTAGAAATGCGCCACTCTGTATCTGTGTAAACAGACAAAAACTGAAACTGACCGCGTATTCAAAATATTTTTTCTGCTATTTCTTGACTTTTTTGCGTGAAGAAAACCCAACCTTTGTATGTAATATTTACCTACTTTTGTTAAACAGCCAAAATAGTTTGTTCTTGTGTGTTCCTCTGATCGCCAATGGCACCCAATTTTTTTTAAATGCCTATAACTTTTCCACTTAGAGATCTGAATTTCGGCATGTAGGGTAAGTTTGATAGTAGAAACACGTGTACCAAATTTGATGGTCATAACTTTGTTACCGAATTTCATTAAAATCATTATTTTTTGAGTTATCGGTACGATATATATATATATATATATATATATATATATATATATATATATATATATATATATATATATATATATATATATATATATAACATAGATCTCCTCATAAGTGAATTTTTCGTTTGACAAAAAATTCGCAAAAAATGAGAAAACAATAAATTTTTGAAAAATCACCTCCTTCAATTAAAACACATTTAATGACTATTTCGATCTTAGATGACGTCTTATGTTTAAGTTTAAAGAACAAACTGTTTTAAAATTATTTTATAGAGACATTACTTGATTTTGTTCACATTTCCACTATATTATGCTACACTTTCGGACTAAAACTGTAAATGGGGCTATTCATCAAGCTACATATAGAGTGTATTTTAAGACTTGATTGAATCCCCCAATTAAAAAATCACTTGGAAAATTTTTAATTTCATGTAGTCTGTCATTTTGGACTTGGCAGAAACTTCACGATTGTTAGTTCGGGTAGTATGTTTTATGCCTATTGTATGCAGCTCGAGACACCGTATAATTAACGTATATATTTTTTCTCATATCTTGTATAATAACGGATATTTGAGCTTTACTGTAGAAATGCGCCACTCTGTATCTGTGTAAACAGACAAAAACTGAAACTGACCGCGTATTCAAAATATTTTTTCTGCTATTTCTTGACTTTTTTGCGTGAAGAAAACCCAACCTTTGTATGTAATATTTACCTACTTTTGTTAAACAGCCAAAATAGTTTGTTCTTGTGTGTTCCTCTGATCGCCAATGGCACCCAATTTTTTTTAAATGCCTATAACTTTTCCACTTAGAGATCTGAATTTCGGCATGTAGGGTAAGTTTGATAGTAGAAACACGTGTACCAAATTTGGTGGTCATAACTTTGTTACCGAATTTCATTAAAATCATTATTTTTTGAGTTATCAGTACGATATATATATATATATATATATATATATATATATATATATATATATATATATATATATATATATATATATATATATATATATATATATATATATATAACATAGATCTCCTCATAAGTGAATTTTTCGTTTGACAAAAAATTCGCAAAAAATGAGAAAACAATAAATTTTTGAAAAATCACCTCCTTCAATTAAAACACATTTAATGACTATTTCGATCTTAGATGACGTCTTATGTTTAAGTTTAAAGAACAAACTGTTTTAAAATTATTTTATAGAGACATTACTTGATTTTGTTCACATTTCCACTATATTATGCTACACTTTCGGACTAAAACTGTAAATGGGGCTATTCATCAAGCTACATATAGAGTGTATTTTAAGACTTGATTGAATCCCCCAATTAAAAAATCACTTGGAAAATTTTTAATTTCATGTAGTCTGTCATTTTGGACTTGGCAGAAACTTCACGATTGTTAGTTCGGGTAGTATGTTTTATGCCTATTGTGTGAATCAATCTATGTGTCGCAGTTAACTACTCTGTCTACTGCATTGGACTTCAACCACTAAGTCGCTTCAACGCATGTTTTCCAGAATTTATTTTTAATTTGCGAAAACCTCTAAATTTTGGGAACCAATTTACTTAAAATTCACAACATGGGTTTGTCTACACCATTTATAGCCACGTGTAAAGTCTCATTCCAGTTACTCTAACACTCTCAAAAATATAGCGCTTTCAAAAATATTTTGGTATATTTTTGGGAGGAAAAAATATCCGTTATAGCTGATTTACGAACTCGTATGCGGTCTTAATACAATGAAGATATGTCCCAAGCTTCGTTCAAATCAGTTGAGTATCCTTTGAGCTATATATATATATATATATATATATATATATATATATATATATATATATATATATATATATATATATATATATATATATATATATACTTTAACCTGGGTGTCCAACAGACCAGGCAAAATCCCTGAGGCCAATTAGTCTCATGTCCTTTTTGCTAAAAGCAATGGAAAAACTGCTCGACCGGCACATTAGGAGCGGTGTACTGGAAGCATATCCCCTACACTGCATACAGAGCAGGAGTCTCAACAGAAACAGCACTACACCAACTGGTGCTGAACCTGGAGAATACGCTGGAGAACAGGGAGGTGGCGCTGGAGGCCTTTCTAGACATAGGGGGGGGGCCTTCAGCGACACATCATTCGGATCGGTAGTGGCAGCTGTCAGGGAGCGTGGAATAAAGGAGACTTGCTGCAGGTGGATTGTTTCCATGCTCAGGGACAGGGCGGTATTCACCTTACTCCTCGCGGGAGGGACTCTGCTGGCGGGGGTCGCAGCGGGGTGTCCGCAGGGGAACGTTCTATGTCCCCTGCTCTGGTGTCTAGTTGTGGACGGCCTGCTAGGGAGGCTCTCGGGAGGGGGGTAGGTGGTACAGGGCTATGCGGAAGACATTGTCATCATAGTCCGAGGAAAGGTTATACAGTCAGTGTGGTAGCGCATGCAGACAGCACTGAAAGTGGTGGAAAGGTGGATGGTTGGCCAAGGGCTCGGGGTGAGCCCCGAGAAAACAACCGTCATACTGTTTACGAGGACAAGGAAGTGTGAGTGCCACAGAACTCTCATTCTATACAGTAGAAACATCCCAATGGCCAGTGAGGTAAAATACCTTGGGGTCGTATTGGACTCTAGGCTAACCTGGAATGGTTGCGTTGAAAAAATACTGTATAAGGCAGTTATGACCTTAGCCGTCACTAGGTGGCTATATGGAAAAACGTGGGGATTAATACCTAGTATGGCCCACTGGCTGTACACAAGGGTGGTCAGACCATCGGTAACATACGCGGCACTGCTCTGGTGGCCTAAGGTGACTAAATCCAGTGCCAAACAAAAACTAAGCAAGATCCAAAGGATGGCTTGCCTGAGCATCATAGCGGCCATGACTTCAACCCCAACAGCCGCCATGGAGGTGTTGCTGGATCTGCCCCCCCCCCCCCCCCCCCCCCCACACACACACACTATACAGACCAGCCTGCAATGGTAGACTGAAGATCAACCCAGGCTGGAGGGGCCACTGCAAAATTCAGGAGATCGTGAAGGAGCCCATGCTTGAAATGAGGTCAGACTTCGCGAGCCACCGAATCTGCAGGGAAAACAGTTTTACAGTGGAAATCCTCGACCGTGAGGCATGGCATGAGGACGCCGAGATTACCACGGGACGCGCTCGTCTGGTTCACGGACGGGTCCGGCGGGGAGCGTGGAACGGGGGCAGGTGTTTATTCGAAAGGACCGAGAGTAAGTCATAGTATTTCCCTCGGAGCCCATGCAACGGTCTTTCAGGCCGAAATGTACGCCATCCTGCACTGTGTGCGGGAGAACAAGAGGAGGGGCTACACTAACAAGCGGATCCTCATAGCCACAGACAGCCAGGCAGCCCTTAAGGACCTAAGTAGCCCACAGGTAAATTCCAGGCTGGTAAGTGAATGCCGAGACGAGACGAGCGACCTGGCTGATCAGAATGAGGTCACCCTCATCTGGGTGCCGGGTCACTCAGGGGTCAAAGGCAATGAAGAAGCTGACAGTCTCGTGCAGAGAGGGTCAGCAGAACTATTTATGGGACCAGAACCCGTTCTGGGCGTGACATAGAGCACTGCCAGGGGAGCCATTAAGTCCTGGGTCAGAAACGAACAGAAGGGGTCCTGGGCAGACTGTCCAGCGCTCAGACATGGGAAGTCAGTAATTGAGGCACCCAGTTCAAAGAGAGCTGTAGAACTGCTAATTCTTAGCAGAGGACAGCTCAGGAACATAAGAGGACTCTTGACGGGATACATGGCCGTCACGAAACACCTGTATAAAATGGGGCGGTTCGAGGGGACCTGGCATGCAGACTCTGTGGCGAAGGGGAGGAATAAGCCCAGCACATCTTGTGCGAGTATAAAGCTCTGCACCGCAAAAGACAACTGATATATGGACAGCCTAGACCGAAGACAGAGCATTATAAAACTTCACCCTACCAATTGCTGTGCAGACTAGTTCAAGGCAGTGATTTTGGAATGAGTGGAGTAGAGAGAAAGACTAAGGGCATCTAAGGGCATCTAAGGGCATGCACAATACGCCAAAGGCTGCAGTGCTATCAGGGCGGCAAAGACGCAGGCGAGCCCTGAGGTTTAAAGTTAAAAAGACAAACTGTTTTAAAATCATCTTATAGAGACATGACTTGGTTTTGTTCACATTTCTAGTATATTATGCTACACTTTCGGTCTAAAACTGTAAATGGGGCTGTTCATCAAGCTACATATATAGTGTATTTTAAAACTTGATTGAATCCCCAGATAAAAATCACTTGGAAATTTTTTATTTCATGTAGTCTGTCATTTTGGATTTGGCAGAAACTTCACGCTTGTTAGTTCGGGTAGTATGTTTTATGCCTATTGTGTGAATCAATCTACGTGTCGCAGTTAACTACTCTGTCTACTGCATTGGACTTTAACCACTAAGTCGTTCCAACGCATGTCTTTCAGATTTTATTTTTAATTTGCAAGAAACTGTAAATTTTGGGAACCGAATTACTTAATATTCACAACGTGGGTTTATTTACACCATTTATAGCGACATGTAAAGTCTCATTCCAGTTACTCTTACACTCTAAAAAATATAGCGCTGTCAAAAATATTTTTGTATATTTGGGGGGGGGGGGTCCGTTATAGCTGATTTACGAACTCATGTGCGGTCTTAATACACTGACGATATGTGGCAAGTTTCGTTCAAATCAGTTGAGTATTTTTTGAGCTATCGCTCGGATACACACACAGATATATATATATATATATATATATATATATATATATATATATATATATATATATATATATATATATATATATATATATATGTATATATATATATATATATATATATATATATATATATATATATATATAAACAAATAAGAATTGAAACGGACCTTATAATGGGTTCCAGGGGCCCTAATCCGCGCTTATTTGTAGAGGTGTGCGAACCCATGTTTTGTTCTTTGTTCGAACCGAACTATGAACGAACCCAAGCAAATATGTTGCCTCGAACTTCGAACCTCTGAAATAGTATGTCTAAGGTTCACAGTCGAACTTCGAACTTATTAGAAATTCAAAATCGAACATCGAACTACCCAAAATTCTTCAGTGTTCGTAAATACCAAATTTAGGAATATTGTAACATACATTATTTGATATGTAAAAGATTACCACTCTTTTTACAAAAAGGAAGGGTTCGACAAACTTGCAGGTTGATTGGGTGAAAATGCCTTCCGGTGCTGATCGTGGTGGACATAGATCAACTTTTAATCAAATTCAAAAATAAAAAATATTTGAATCTTTTTGAGATTTCTAGATCTATAAATAAGCTCAATTATAAATATGTTGTTGTTGTTTGGCTTTGGCTAGGCAGTTTTATCGAACAAGAGAAGGTTCAAAGTGAGCATGATAGGTATAAAATAACCACTTAAAATTTGAACTTAATATATTATATATTCTTATGAAAATTCACAACCATAACGCACTTGCTGCATCCCGAACTTGTCTCCTGATTGTGAATAGGTAACTGTTTTGGCTCATTGTGAAATAAAGCATATTGAAACCAGTGTTTTCCAAAGGCAATCTGGAATTATCCTCATACATTCTGAAAATTTACGTTACCAATGGTCTTCGAACGCGGCCTCATAATGTTCTTACTGAAAAATGTGTTGGGAGTCTAGGATATATAAGAAAAATAATTCTATGATTGCTAAATCGCTCCGCCGTGTCTCAATGTGTCCCACCAACTGTCAAAAATATGCATGAATGAAATTTCCTAAAATGACACTATCGACTCAATGAGACCGATAACGAGTTTAAAGCGCCACTACCGAGTTAACAGGGCCGCAACTTCGCTACCTTTGGCAGCATTCAATGCCTGTAAAGTTAAATTTCGAAGTATTTTTGAGCAATGAACTTCGAACTACTTTGGCGAATTAAATATTTCGAACTTCGAACTACTTCAACATCGCTAGTGCGAACATATTTTCGAACCGAAGGTTATGTTCGCGTTCGGGTTCGGTTCGAAATTTCGAAGCTTCGCACACCTCTACTTATTTGAAATTTTTTTACAAAAGTCTCACCATCTTTCTCTTTATTAGTGAATTTCCTTGATGAAAATTCACCAATAACGAGATACCTTTTCCATAAATAATTACACAAAAATTAAAATTATTTGTTTTATTAAATTTAATTTACACAATAGTAATATCCAATAAATAATGCCATGATTTTATTAATGTCAATTTCACTTCTATTTTTAGATACAGTTAACTTGGGTTTTCGTAGTCCCAAACTCAACTAATAATTAAAAGACTTAAATATAAATTTATAGAAAATAAACACACTTTTAGATATTTTACTACTAGAGAACTTTATATCTGGCTTTATTAAACGTATGATGCCCTGCAGTCTGTAATTTAAGTAGTTCTTCCTTAATGAGTCTTGTTATCTCAGACTTGGCTTTAGAGACAGCAATATCTGAGGTACTTTCAATAGCAAGATACAGTTTTCTTTCTCCTTCGGGTGGCGATTTACCTGGTTGAACATATGTACCTCTTACAGTAATACCAGCTTCTGAATATTCTGAAATCTGCGCCAAAGCCTCCTGTAATAAAAGAAAAAGTGGTTAAAAAGATGATTATATCACATACACTAACAGACAAAAAAAATGAAAATAACTATCAAAAAATATTATTAGTGATTGCTTGCTACTTTTATGAAGAGACTTGTTGTCAGTGAACGTGGAACCTTGGGAGTATATAGTAAAGACACCTTTTTGGCTAAATTTTGTTAACTGTAAATAGGAAAAAAGTTCGAGACGCAGCAGGTGCGTTATGGTAGTGAATTTTTATTAAATGCTTCAATTTAATAACTCAACTTTCTATAAACTTAGAAAGTTGAATTTTGGTATTTAGTAAGACCTTTCCCAAGGAAATATATTCGTCAAATTTCATTACAATAACTGTCTAATTTTCGGAGAAAAAAATTTTTTTCAAGAAAAAATTCTAAATTTGAATAACTCAATTTACTATAAACGTAGAAAGTTGAATTTTGGTAGGTAATAAGGCCTTACCCAAGACAACACATCCACAAAATTTCATTAAAATAGCTTTGTCATTTTTAAAGAAAAAAAATTTTTTTTAAAGAAAACTCTAAATTTTTCGGGAAAATGGTTTGTACATTTCGAACTGTTAATATTCAACAGCGTTGTCACATTTAAGTAGCTCTTTCCCAAGAGTTTTTTGTCATTTTGACGAAATAAAAGACCACCTGAAGTGCTGTTTACACAGAATCCTGTGCCAAATGACTTTCCTAACCTGCCCTGACATCAGTTTGCCTAATTAAAAGCTAAAAGAAAGAAAAACCAACCCTGCCATAGAATTCAGTGGGAATAGAGTTCAGTAAAATGAAGACACATTCTCCCCAAAATTAACAACATAACTTCGAATCTGACAACACCGCCCAGCTGCAACAGATATCTCAAGGAAACAACAGCCATAACCTCAGGCACAAAAATACACTTTTTGTTGCAAATCGAAATGTTTTCTGTGCTGTTATCATTGAAAACTTATTATAAACGAAATCTATCACACTTTTCAACTTTATGAAGGTCTGTACAACTGACTTTAGGTCATTTTCTGTAATAATTTTGTTAATATGAAGTTGATGTTAAGTCGACTGTACGACAGAATATACACTGTCTCTATAAAATAACGCATAAATTCAATAAAATAGAAAGTAACCATTATTATGGAAAATTCAAAAACAGATCGATTTTTATTGGCAAAAACTAACTTTTTGATATAAAAATATCACCCCTATGGTCAAACTTCTTCAGAGGGTAGCTGTCCCATGGAAATTTTGAAATTGGGTGGTGGGTAACAAGTTAAGCCTGTACAGAATTACATAGTCCAGTCTTATGATACTGATATTCTACTTATGACATGATACTTCAATATCACAAAGTCTGTGAACAATGCTCAAAATGGTGGGCTTCTTGTACGAAAAAAACTGTAGAAAATTTGTTGTATACTATGTTGTATCTGTAACAATCGACTAATGATAACAATTATCTGCTGTGCTAATCAAGCATCAGTTTGATAATTTTTTGCGATACAATCTACAGATAATATTAGTAAATTTACGTTTTGGTTGTCATGTGAATATGTATAATTTTCAACTTTTGCGTTTTCAAATTAATTGTCAAATTGTTGGAAAAATGTGTTTATCAATAGCTCAAAGAATTGAAGTTCTAATGGTGATTAGTTATGGTGACATGATCCGAACTCAGGCAGAGGTGTGTATTTTGTTTGATACCAAATCTCCGGATATGTCTATCAATCAGTTAACAGTGAGTCGTATAGATAAGAAATTTCGAGAAACGTCCAGCATGGAAGATTTGCCAAAAACAGGTCGCCTGTCTATAAGTGAAGTGAAATTAAACGTTTTATTGGCAGTTGAAGAGAAGTCCCACAGTAATGTTAGGCAAATTGGCAGAGACAATGGAATTCCATTTCAGACGGCACATAAAGCATTAAAACTTCAACAGCTTCATCCTTATAAAACACAGCTTTTGCAGAAGTTATCCGATGACAATCCAGACCGAAGGATGCAGTTTTGTGCAACATTAATGGATAAATGTAATGATAACTCTTTACAAGTACCGAATATTCTGTTTTCAACCTAATCTATTTTTACTCTACATGAAGAAGTAAACCGTCAAAACTGCAGATATTGTGCAAGGGAAAATCCAAGACGGATGCAACAGAATCACATACAATATCCACAAAAGGTAAATGTTTGAGCGGGAATTGTTAGGAGGAGGATTATTGGTCCCTACTTTTTTTATGGAACTATAAATGGACCATGATATTTACAATTTTTATAGCTATATCTGATTCCGACATTATTGAACTTATTTCCTGATGAACACAATGCTGGTATGGTAACTCATAACTTGTGGTATCAACAAGACGGTGCCCCGCGCATTATGACGTTAATGTTCGACACTATGTGGATCAACAATTTTCCAACAAATGGATTGGCAGGCGTGGTGGCCAGCAAGATCACCTGACCTAACTCCCTAAGATTTTTTCTGTGGGGTCACTTGAAGAATGTGGTATTCAAAAGTAAACCAGATACTATCGGCGAATTAAAAACAAGAATTAGAACTGAATCTACCAACATTTCTCCAGAGATTATAAATAGAATCCAACAAGAATTTGTTGGCCGTTTGGGATATTGTCAGGTACAAAAAGGCGGGCGTTTCGAACATTTGATTAGATAAGACTAAACTATGTAATTCTTCATAGGCTTTACTTGTGTTAGGTGTTACTGATAATAAAAATGTTATTACTCACTTTATTTTATTCCTAAAAAAAATTGTGTTGCTGAATAGAGAATTAGATTAGTTTTAAAAAGATGTATCACACTACCCACCATCCAATTTCAAAATTTAGAAAGGGTAACTACCACTTAAAGGGGTATAATGATAGGAGTGAGATTTTTATATCAAAAAGTTAGTTTTTGAAAATGAAAAACGACCTGTTTTTGAATTTTTAATGATTAATAATGGTCACTTTCAATTTTATTTAATTTATGCGTTACTTTATAGACATAGTGTATACAGTCTCAATAAGGGCTATCAACCTCTACAATATGCGCAAGGAATCATGCAAGTTCTTTACTAAAACATGCTCTATTTTTCTACTTCTTCGGGAACCGAACGCTGAACTATGAAAATAATTTGTTGGTTAGAAACACAAGGAAAATGTGTGACATCTCACAAGCCTGGAGACATATCACAACTAAAAGACACACAAAACACAAAATAGAACACCTTTAAACGCCATGACTACATGGTCAGAATTATAAAAGCATTGTTAAAATTTTAAAAACAGGCATAATTTTTGATAGCACATGAAGATTTTTAAATGTGATATGTCTCCAAGCTTGTGAGATGTGACACATTCTCCTTTGTGTTTCCAAGCAAAAAAGTGTTTTCCATTGTTCAGCTTTTGGCTCGTGAAGAAGCACCAAAGTAAGTGCGAAATATAAGGCATGTTTTAGCAACAAACTTGCATGATTCCTTGGACAAATTTTAGAGGTTGACAGCCCTCATTGAGATTTGATAACTAACAGTACGACCGTTCCTCCTATATATATATATATATATATATATATATATATATATATATATATATATATATATATATATATATATATATACATATACATATACATATACATATACATATACATATACATATACATATACATATACATATACATATACCTATGCATATGCATATGCATATGCATATGCATATGCATATGCATATGCATATGCATATGCATATGCATATGCATATGCATATGCATATGCATATGCATATGCATATGCATATGCATATGCATATGCATATGCATATGCATATGCATATACATATACATATACATATACATATACATATACATATACATATACATATACATATACATATACATATACATATACATATACATATACATATACATATACATATACATATACATATACATATACATATACATATACATATATATATATATATATATATATATATATATATATATATATATATATATATATATATATATTAGAGGTGTGCGAAGCTTCGAAATTCCGAACCGAACCCGAACTCGAACCGAACCTTCGGTTCGAAAATATGTTCGCACAAGCGATGTTGAAGTAGTTCGAAGTTCGAAATATGTAATTCTTAAAAATAGTTCGAAGTTCGTTGCTCAAAAATACTTCGAAATTTAACTTTACAGGCATTGAATGTTGCCAAAGGTAGCGAAGTTGCGGCCCCTTTAACTCGGTAGCGGCGCTTTAACTCGTTATCGGTCTCATTGAGTCGATAGCGTAATTTCAGGAGATTTCACTTATGAATATTTTTGACAGTAGATGGGACACATTGAGACACGACGAAGCCATTTAGCAATTACATAATTATCTTTCTTGTATATCCTATTCCCCCAACACCTATTTTAGTAACAACATTATGATGATGGTGTTCGAAGGCGATCGGTAACGTAAATTTTCAGAATTTGAGGATAATTGCAGATTGCCTTTGGAAAATACTGGTTTCAACATGCATTATTTAACAGTGAGCCAAAACAGTTAAATATTCACAATCAGGAGACAGTTCAGAGTTGTAAGTGGTTATTTTATACCAATCATGCTCACTTTGAACCCTCTCAATCTGTTTGCTAAAACTGCCTAGCCAATACCAAACAACAACATATTTATAATTGAGCTTATTTATAGATCTAGAAATCTAAAAAAAGTTTAAAATATTGTTTGCTTTTGTGTTTTTGATTTAACGTCGACCCATCTGCACAAAGATCAGCACCAGAAGGCATTTTCACCCAATCAACCTGCAAAATTGTCGAACCTTTCTTTTTTGTAAAAAGAGTGGGAATCTCTTACATATCAAATATTGTATGTTGCAATATTCCTAAATTTTGTATTTAAGGAAATGATATATGAACACTGAAGAATTTTGGGTAGTTCGATGTTCGATTTTGAATTTCTAAGAAGTTCGAAGTTCGACTGTGAACCTTAGACATACTATTTCAGAGGTTCGAAGTTCGATGCAACATATTTGCTTGGGTTCGTTCATAGTTCGGTTCGAACAAAACATGGGTTCGCACACCTCTAATATATATATATATAGATATATACAGGCCTAGTTTACAGTGAAACTTTTGGGTTAGCTTTGGAATTTTTTTTTGTATATTCGGAAATAACAAAGCTATTGTAACTAGAGGTGTGCGAAGCTTCAAAATTTCGAACCGAACCCGAACTCTAACCGAAGGTTCGGTTCGAAAATATGTTCACACTAACGCACCTTGAAGTAGTTCGAAGTTCGAAATATGTAATCCTCCAAAATAGTTCGAACTTAGTTGCTCAAAAGTACTTCGACATTTAAATTTGCAGGCATTGAATGCTGCCAAAAGCAGCGAAGTTGCGGCCCCGTTAACTCGGTAGCGGCACTGTAAACTCGTTATCAGTCTCATTGAGTCGATAGAGTAATTTTAGGATATTTCACTCATGCATATTTTTGATAGTTGGTGTAACACATTGAGACACGACGAAGCCATTTAGCAGTCACAGAATTATTTTTCTTATATATCCTAGACTCCCAACACCTTTTTAAGTAATAACATTATGATGGCAGTGTTCGAAGGCGATTGGTAACATACATTTTCTGAATTTATGAGGATAATTGCATATTGCTTTTGGAAAACACTGGTTTCAACATGCTTTATTTCAGGATGAAGCAAAATAGTTAAATATTCACAATCAGGGGACAGTTCCAATTTCAAGTGGTTATTTTATACCTATCATGCTCACTAGGAACCCAGCTTTGAACCCTCTCAATCTGTTTGCTAAAACTACCTAGCCAATGCCAAACAACAACATATTTATCATTGATCTTATCTATAGATCTAGAAATCTAAAAAAGTTTAAAATATTTTTTGTTTTTGTATTTTTGATTTAACCCATCTCCACAACGATCAGCACCACAAGGCATTTTCACCCAATCAACGTGCAAATTTGTTGAAACCTTCCTTTTTTGGAAAAATAATGGGAATCAGATACACAGATCAAATATTGTGTATTACAATATTCCTAAATTTTGTATTTAAGGAAATGATATATGAACACTGAAGAACTTTGGGTAGTTCGATGTTCGATTTTGAATTTCTAAGAAGTTCGAAGTTTGACTGTGAACCTTAGACATAATATTTTAGAGGTTTGAAGTTCGAGGCAGCATATTTTCTTGGGTTCGTTCATAGTTCGGTTCGAACAAAACATGGGTTCTTACGCCTCTAATTGTAACCAACTTTGGTACGTAAGTTGCTCCTATATAAAATATGGTATATGCTAAAATTCACATCTCTAAGTTAAAAGAAACAAGGTTGAGGCTACAAGATGGCGTTTGATTTTTCGTTTATCCTTTTTTCTTACAGGACGATCACAAAAAGAGCTTTTTCTATTTTCGACTATAACTTTTCTAGTCATCAACCGATTTTCGTAATGGAGGGCTCATATTGAAGCCAAAGCTTCAGGCAGAAACAATCAGTTAACATAATCGACGCAGAATGAATGATCAACACACAACGCGGCATCAAAAGTGAACCAAATCCTAATCGCTTTAAAAATTTCGTTAGGCAGCAAAATTAATTGGAAATCAAGTTGTCTCTGAAAGAACCTTTAATTGAGAATTGAGATTCATTCGATCTCTCAACTGAAAATACTCGTAACTAAGGTAAATAATAGCATGGCAACAATTATTGGCTTAGTTACAAGCATTTTCAGATGAGAGTCTGAATGAGTCTCCTTTGGAAACAAGCCGTTTGTGATTGAGTTCTTTTAACAACAATTTTCTACCTATGCAAACGAGAAACAAATTTAGTGAAAGCTCCTAAATATTTAAAAGATATATATTCTTTATGATATTACAGTAGATTCTAGAACGAATAACATTTACAATAAATACATAATGATAATCAAATGCATTATCTTTGTTTACAATTTCTTTTAATTAATTCATTGTAAATATGTAAACAAGCACATTAACATAATGTAGATATCTACTTTGTATTATAATTTTTATTGCCACATAAAATATGTGATAACAAATATACTTTTTATATTTAATAAAAACAATGACATAAGCTATCAAACTAATAGCATGATATGAAAAATGACTTAGATAAACATAAAATTTAAGTCACCTTATTCATTGCAATCAAAATTAAAATAGAAGTGGCAAAAAATGTGTTATTAAATTTGCACTAATTTTCTGAAAACAGTAACACACCTTACACATTAAAATCAATGATAGAGATGCAATGTTACAGACCATTCATACAGAAAACAGTGAAAGAGAGAGAAATGGTATCTACAAAACAGAAAAAGACACCAGTGGGAATATAACTCTTTCAGAGAATGACTCTTTCTGCACCTATCGTTCATATATACATACGGTACCTTTAGATATATTTTGAATTATCATATGAGTAGTTACCTATTTTTACACTGACTTATTTCATAACGAAGAAACCAGCGTGAAAGTTAATTCTCTACAGCTTAGAGCGATAATCCATTAGAGTGACGGTAACGTTTACAGGTATTTGCTTGGACCCAACCAACGTTAGATAGAGATGATAAGATAGAAGTCAGGTTTCTGACTGTGTCCCAAATCATCTTTAAGAGAGGTGTTCTCAGGTAGACTGATCCAGTGGTGCACTAACCAACACTACTACAGAGCCTTGTGGTGTGATTACTCTTGAATATTTTCTGTGACCTATTTCAACGGTGCTTCACAGCCGAATGAACTGCCATGTCTGGCTCATGTCAATCCCACTTCCCCGTGCAGTCTTTACATTTCATCTCATCGCTGACATATTACTTCAGGATTGGAGCACTCGCTTCAAGGGTATACTGTCGTTTTAACAGTATCAACTTGCTGCGCGCGTTTAATGAATAACGTCATTGTTACAAAAAATGGGCATGGGATTATCAGGAGCTATCTATAAATGTGATCGTTTGATGACAACAATCATTTGTGCGATTTCAGGGAAAGACCATATTATATCTCTTCGGGTGGTTATTCCAATTTAAGCGTTAAATTTTAATGCATATATGTGGTCTGTAACTACAACTCTTATAATAGCTAATTTTCCTTTTAAAATATTAACCCTTGTAGAATGATTCTTAAGACACAAATTTTGTGACCGTTGCAATATATGAAATCATTCTCCATCAAATGTGAGTCTTATTATAGACACGTGTGAACACAACTTTTAGGATACCTGGAGACATACACATCTTCTGGTTCTACCGAAGGTGACCTTGCATTTTAATTTTTAAATACGACACCTGTATATTTTTACATTTTTGGAATCAAGAGATGACACTGTCAGCGATTCAACTGTTCTCCGAAGCTTCAAGCACTCTTAAGGGTGATAAAGTACTATGTGTTTGAAGCTAGACACGTGAAAATCGGTATTTAGGTTAATAGTTCTGAATAGTAAAATACCTGCATCAGTATTTTCCGAAAATCTACCATGAAGGATGTGAAATAAGAGATAAAAGTTTGAATGAGATGTTTGTATATTTGTTACTCAATCACGCATAAACAGCTGAACGTATTTGGATAAAACTTAGCAACAGACAATGACTAACATAAACTAAAATATAGGTAGGATACTTTTTATTCTGAAATTCCACTTTCTAAGAGTAAAATGGGGGTTGGAAAGTTCCATAAAAGTTCAATGTTTTTAAAGCTAGAGACGTGAAAACCGCTATTTGGGGAAGAATTCTGTAAATGTATTATACATACATTTTATCTTTCGGCTATCCTTCTTTATATAAAGTTTAATTATGCCAAATCTCACACTGCTCCATGCATGCAATGGGCTTAAAAAGGGGTGCAAGGTTTTTTCATTTCAATTCATGCAAGCAAAGATTTAAGTAAAATAAAGGACAACGACGGCTGAAGCTGAAACTTAAGGCTTTATAGAACACCCTTTTTGCGACATTTCTTCTACATAACCCGTATTAGTTTCAAGTTCTTTACCTAGAACATGTCAATTTTGACATTTCAAATCGCAACCTTTTAAGAAGAAAAACTATTTTTTTTTATTTTTTTTATGTCAACAACACACCACGAGGGCTTACAGCCTAAATACTATCGTACCGTGGGTGTTGACAAGGAGGAAAGAGGTAGCTTGTTAATTCTGGACTTGAAGGTTTGGAGGTTCGGAGGAGAAGGAAAAACATGTGCCGGCAAGGAATTCCACAACTTGGAAGTCCTCGGGACAAAAGAGCGGGCATAACAAGATGTTCTATGTCTGGTGACCTGGATATTAAAAGGGTGCATTCGCTCTGTTCCCCTGGTAGATCTGCTGGGGGCAGCAGGTGGGGGAATTATGGAGGAAAGCTCCTCTGAGCAGTGCCCGTGCAGATATCTATAAAAGAGAGAGAGGTCACCAACGGCACGTCGGTGGGCAAGGGATGGAAGCCTTTGGGTGAGGGTAGAGTCACCGATGAGACGTATAGCTCTCTTTTGAATGGAGTCCAGGATAGCGAGTGTAGAAGCGGCAGCTGCACCCCAGATGTGGGAGCAGTATTCGAGGTTTGGCCTTATTTGTGAAGTGTATAAGGTATAGAGATTAGTTGGTGAAAAGTATTTGTGAGCCCGGAAGAGGGAACCCAATTTCTTAGCAGCCGCTTCTGCAATTGATGTAACATGTTGGTGCCAATTAAGATTTCGATCCACAGAAATGCCAACAAGAGAAAAAGACTCATTACTTTGAATAACTTGGTTGTTCATTGTGATGGGTCTAGGGCTGCTGTATCTCTTGTGAGAAAGAAAGCAAGACTTAGTTTTGGTGGGGTTGAATTGTACAAGATTTCTACTTCCCCAGTCTAATATTTTTTGAAGGTCTACGGAGACAGAACCCTCCATGAGTCTGCGATCCTCATCTAATTGGGCTAAAGAGACAGGCTTAGAATATTGTATGTTTGAGTGGAGGGTGCTGTCGTCCGCGTAACTGTGAACTGGGTTGGATGTGCTAGAGAGGAGGTCATTGATGTGGAGAAGAAACAAAGTAGGGGCTAAAGCTGAACCTTGAGGAACTCCTGCATTAATTGGATACAGTTTAGAGGAATGGCCATCCACAACAACAGATATGCTCCTGTTGGAGAGGAAATTTGCTGTCCAGGTACAAAGTTTTGGTGGTAGGCCATAGGCCGGAAGTTTATTAAGCAGCGCTGCGTGCCAGACCTGGTCGAATGCTTTGGATATGTCTAGAGCAACAATCTGGGATTCACCGTGTTGTTCCATAGACTTGTTCCAAGAATGGGTGACAAAGGAAAGGAGGTCGGCAGTTGATCTGCGCTGACGGAATCCATACTGCCTGTCGTGGATTAGACTGTGTTTTTCAAGGAATTTTAGTAGTTCGGTGTTTATATACTTTTCCATCACTTTAGAGATGACTGAAAGGAGAGAAATAGGCCTGTAGTTGCTAGGAAGCGCTTTGGATCCTTTCTTGGGGATGGGTTGTACTCGAGCAGTTTTCCAGTTACTAGGGAATATGCCTTTATTGTAAGATATCTGAAACAGACGAGTCAGGACAGGAGCAAGTTCTGGTGCGCATTTTTTGAGAACAATTGCTGGGATCTCGTCAAGGCCAGAGGCTTTCCTGGTATTAAGAGAAGAGAGCATCTTTCGTACCTTTTTAGTTTTGAAAATGATATCAGTCATTTTATGCGCGACATTGGGGACTGTTGGTGGTTGAACATTTGGAGGTGGGTTGAGAGTAGAATTTCCGGCGAACAACGAAGCAAAAAGTTCAGCCTTGCCCAGGGCGGTAGAAACAATTTCATCACCTGAGACAAGAGGTGGGAACATGCTCTTGCAGAAATTATTCCCAATAGACTTAGCAAGAGTCCAGAAGGGTTTGCCGCCGTTGGAGCTTGAGAGGACTTTGTTTTTGATGTGGTTATTAAACGAGTTTTTTGCCTCAGAAAGAATGCGGACATAGCGGTTTCTTGCGTCGTTGAATGCTTGACGATTTTCTTGACTGGGATTGTGTAGAAGCGTTTTGTGAGCTTTGACCTTTTCAAGTCTGGCCTTGTCACAGGATTTAGAGAACCAGGGCTTTTGAGTGGCTGAAGAGGTTTTCTGTGTACGTGGAATAAATAATTCCATGCCAGCTTGGATAATTTCGGTGACGTTTTGTGAGATATCAGAGGGGTCAGGATGAGAGAAGCAGACAGACGCCCATGGAAATGAGGAAAAGTAATCCCGCATTTCGTCCCAGTTTGCGGAGTTGTAGTGCCAAACGATACGTGGGTGTGATGACTGTGTGACCTCGGGTTGCATTGCACAGGAAGCAGTGACCATGCCGTGGTCTGAGCGACCAAGGGGGGCGGTGACTGATATCTTATAGCATTCAGGATTTGTAGTAAGAAGGAGATCCAAGGGATTTGAGCTGTGTGTTGGGATACGAGGAAAGTAAGTAGGTTGCTGAACCATATTGGCCAAAGAATTGCTGACTGCAAAGGCCTCCGCTGCTCTCCCTTGTGGATCGGTTTTTGAAGATCCTAGCCATTCCTTATTATGTACATTGAAGTCGCCAAGAATAGTGACCTCGGAGGAAGGATATTCAGAAATCAGATAGTCGGTTTTTTCAGAAAGGTAGTCAAAGAGCTGGACAAAGTTGTTGTCAGAAGGTGACCGGTAAATGCAACAGATGAATTTAGTTGCAGCCCTGAGAGAGAGTTTTATCCATAGTATGTCTTTTCTTCCAGCTTCTAAATTGGGAAGTCTGGTGCAGGGTAGATTGCTACGGACGTATGCGCACACGCCTCCATGCAATCTAAAGGCAGTAAGGAGCTCATACCCCGGGAAATTAAGGTGATTAGTGGCTGTTTTGGCACTGATTTGGGTTTAGGTGAGGAAGAGGAGTTGGGGCCTGTTAGCCTGGAGGAAATGGTGGACGGAGTTCAGGTTAGAATTTAGGCCACATATATTCGAAAAGGATATGTTAAATCTTGATGTTGGCGCCCCCTGTACACCCCTCTCCCGGAGATCCGAATGGAGGGGTATTTTGCCTCCGGAATATTTTATACAAGGAGGAGCCATCATCATTTTTGCTTATAAGGGAAACCGACTCATACACCAGAACCGGAAACGTCCGTTGGGACTTCACCGGCCCCTTGATGTATGGGGTGGTACCTCCTCGGGCGTGAAAAAATCCTTTACTATTACATAAAGGAAAATATATATATATATATATATATATATATATATATATATATATATATATATATATATATATATATATATATATATAATGCTTATATAATGCTTATAACTCTTTTTTCTTTTAACATAGAGATCCAAATTTTGGCAGATGCTTTTTATGATATAAACTCGCGTACCAAATTTGGTTGCCATAGCTCTGTTATTTCCGGAGATATAAAATTTTTCAAAAAAAAATTACTCAAATGATTGCCCTAAAGTTAACCGTTTCACCACCACATTTATTCAAATTGATGCTCAGCATTACCTAACCTTGTGGGGATGTGCGAAATCATTTTTGTTGGGCATTTGAATAAATATAGGATGTATGTATATATATATATATATATATATATATATATATATATATATATATATATATATATATATATATATATATATATATATATATATATATATATATATATATATATATATATATATATATATATATATATATATATATATAACTATCATGCTCACTTCTTTTAACACTCCTCAATCTAACTGACAACTAAAACTGCCTATCCGAAGAAATTACATTCATTTGCAAAACCTATTATCGGTAATCAACATACGCCTACAGTAAATAAATGCAGAGAGCCAATACATGTTTGTAATGACAAGTACCAATTTGACTTTTTTGAAGCTCTAGGAGATGAGAAAATACATCAACGGCAACTGCCTTGTTCTAAATAAGCAAACTGATTTGATGCATTCCCATTTCTTGGAACCTCTTCTTTTTAATTAAATACATCAAATATGTCTAACCGTATAAAAAAATACTTATACTGTAATAATGTGATATAAGTCGATATTTTTTTATTTATATTATTTTACTGCTGTTATTGTTAATTAGTTATTTTATTATTATAATTGAAGAGTGGAAATTAGAAAGGGCCTAAGTACAATTTTTTCCGAAATTCAGTTTTTTACATAGAAAGTTTATATGTGCCATGCTTTATGTCCTATGAAACGTTCTAAGCGCCAAAATTAAAATTTTGCCTTTATAAGAGCCTCTCGTATATGTCGGTAGTTGTATGTGCGCGAGAATTTTCCTTAGAAAGGTCCTAAGTCCAATATAATTATTCATAACCTTAGTTATGTCTAGAAATTTGCACGTGTATGTTACATGTGATAATTTCTTGATTTAGAATACATTATAATGGAAGAAAATCAAAGAAAACGGAGAAGTAAAGGCAGTGGTTCATACAGAAGTGAACAGAGTCGTTTAAGAAGAAGTGGAAAAGTCATACAAAACTTATAAAAAGAACATAGTACTAAGAAAGTTATCCAGAACAGCAGGTATGAAATACAAACCAATAGCTATTTTTGCTGAGACGATTCCGTACCGGTTCTGAACACTAAGGCCGGAATCACACTAAAAAAGTTGTGTGTGTTGACATTGGCTTGTGAATGTATTTGTAGGGTAGGCCTTAGCGTTCAGAACCGGTTCGGGATCGTCCCTGCGAAAATAGCTAATTTTCTTTTCTGGTTATAAGCTTGTTTATTTTTTTGTAGATTACATGCAAATACAAGTTCAGCTGCAAAGGTATTACACACGAAAGAAGACGTTCTCTTTTAGAAAAGTACCATGCACAAGATATAAAAACACAAAGCACTTTTCTAATGGGGCTTATAAGTGTTTGTGATGTTCAAAGAAGGCGGCATGGTTCGTATGAGCATGAGCAAAATAGCAGACGTCTAGCAACAATATATTACTCCCTGATGGCCAAGCAAAATTTGTTCGGGTATGTAAGAAAACATTTCAGAATACATTCGGAGTTAAAGATAAAAAAGTACGGGTCCTTATTGAAAAGAAGAAAATGGGTGAGACCTGTTACAACGATAAACGTACCAGAGAAACTGCTCCAAAATTTTCTGAAGCTGATCGCCTTCTGATAAAAAATCATATAAACATGTTTCCAAGGGATGTTGGTCATTATTCAGCGGTCAAATCCAAAAAAGAATACCTTAGTCCTGACTTAAATATTCACAGACTGTTTAAAGCTTTTACACAATTACACCCAGATTCGCCAGTCACCTACAAATTTTATAGATCTGTTTTCATCAAGGATTTTCACAACCTAAGTTTCCACAGACCACGAGTCGATATGTGTAGCACATGTAACAAACTAGAGTGTCAAATTAAAGCCAACATTGGGTCAAGTCAATCTGCCAAAGTTCAACTGGATATCCAGTTGCCGAAAGGACGTAAAGAGATGTATTAAAGCAAGATGCGATTGAGTCTCAAGATCCCGAAAACACAAAGTGTTGTTTATCCATGGACCTACAGCAGGTCGTCTTTGTCCCATCATTGACTCACAGCGACATGTTCTACCTTTCGCAGCTATCCTGTTACAACTTAGGAGTTCATATTGGGGATACAAATGAGGCCTACATGTGTATGTAGCATGAGGGAGTAGAGTCTCGTGGAGCCAACGAAATTGCATCATGTCTTTTATACATTGTTAACCGTGGATTGACTCTTAAGGGGCATTTGGTAATATGGTGTGATAATTGCGGGGGCCAAAATAAAAATAGGATTTTATTGTTTACATTGATCTTTTCGCTGGCCAATTGTGTTTTCCACACAATTGAACAGAAATTTCTTGTAAGTGGCCATAGTTTCATGGCCTGAGATAAATGTTGTTGACATGACTCCATACTAAACTAAAACGAGCGGCGGATAAGTATATTAACACTAACAAGTTGAATATCAGTAAAGCTACACAAATAACGATCGAAGCTACGAGTCCTACACTTAAGATAAAAACTTCATTTTCTGATCTTCAAGAAGCAAGTTAATGTTTTAAACAAAGGGAAAACTTTTGCTGGACTTAGACAGGCTAATATAATCAAGTTACCATCAGAAAGCATGGTGTCGGAAAATAAAAAGGTATCTTTTCGAAGCATGATTCCTAATCTTCAAAATCCAGAACACCAGCGTTTTTATAAACAGCTATTTCAGGTTGAAGACAATGGTTTAGAAGAACAAAAAAAAAGTAAAATGTATTTTATGAATGTTTCTGTACTCAAAATCAGTTATGGCACTTGGGCCTTTTCCTAATTACTCGTTTAAACAGGTTTTTTTTTGTAGTAAGAAGTTTAGTTTGCAAATTTTTGTTAAGAAGTAGGTTTTTCGTTTAGGTTTAAATACATAATACTTAAT
Source organism: Tillus elongatus (assembly GCA_964006375.1). Taxonomy (NCBI): domain Eukaryota; kingdom Metazoa; phylum Arthropoda; class Insecta; order Coleoptera; family Cleridae; genus Tillus; species Tillus elongatus. The sequence continues at coordinate 95,026,524 of OZ023268.1, forward strand.
AAAACTTTCCTTAAAAAAATTATCTGACTTTTATTTAGTTTTTCTCTTTATCTTAAAACTTTTATCTTTCAAATTTCTACTCTTCAATTGTCCTTATGGTTATTACTGTTATAGGTTGATTTTATTTTCAGCCATTTAAAAGGCGTCATCTGCCATTTTTATTCTATTCTTTAAAAAAATTGTTATCAAACAGGTAGCAACTAGTTTTTATTCATGCTTGTCACATGTGCATATAAGTAAATTCAATTTTCTCCCACCTGATGATGGCGTAAAAGGCGAAACTGGTTGCAGAGATGAAATCAAGCACTTGTGAAGCACTTATGAAGACGAGACCTCCACATCTGTATTTAGTATGATTCACTACATCACATAAACCTAAATCAGCATAAAAACACAGTAAGAATAATAACACATATGCCATCTAAAACAAAACCTTATCAGATCACACATAAATAACTCGAGCTTAGACACATAAAACACAATTTAAATGATATTGGTCTAAAACACCGCAAAAATACTAAATCTTCCAAGCACTACGCCACTATGTGTCATCAATGTTGCATTTCCTAAGGTAGCACATTATTTACCTACTAATTTATAATATTTTACATGGTTATTTGCCTTATGAAATTCAAACATAAACTAAACTTGAAAACAATGCTTTAACCACATCCAACATTTCTGATGCAATTATCTAAAATCTTGCTGCATGTGATAATTTCAAATAAAAGATTTATAAGAACAATCAAAATATAACAAGAACTATTTTGTGATTATCTAAGCCATTATACTTACAGGGGCATATTAATATCTAGTTGACTCTCCAGTAAGCAACATTTAATTTAGTGTGACAACCAAGATATTTTGTAAATAAGATGTCACCCAAAAGTTTAATAGTGACAAAACTGTGAATTTTTCAAAACAGCATATCTCATAAAAACCTACATTTTGATTAAAAAAAGTTTCAGTCGTGTTACAAAGAAATTTTTTCTGGTATGGTAAAAGCATTAGAGAATCAATGTCTCTTGTATGCTACTATCAAAAACTGGGTTGACGAATTTAAAAGAAAACAAATAAAATTAAAGATAAGCAGAGCTCTGGAAGACAAACTTCTATGACAACTCAAGAAAACATTGATTCTATCCATCAAATGATCTTAGAAGATCAACGAATTAGGCTGAAACGTATGGCAAAAACACTGTGCATTGCCTATGAATGTGTTTCCCATTTTTCGTCACGACTTGGGAATGACAAAGCTTTCAACCAAATGGATCCTGAAATTCTTGAACGCTAATCAGAAGTGCATTCGTTTGAAAATACTGAAGGAAATGGCTCACTGTTTTGAAGAAATTCCTACATTTTTTGGGTTGCCTTGTCACTATGAATAAAACGCGGGTTCATCGCCATGATACAGAGACAAAAAAGCAGGCGTTTCAGTTTTCCATAATTCTAAAAACTCCGTGTTCAAAAGTCCACTTGGAAGGCTTCAGTTTTCTGGGACATGGATGCAATATTCTGCTAGATTTTCCAGAATAAGCTAGAACTGTCACGGCAGCATACTATAGTGTCTTTCTAACTAAATGACGCCAGAAAATTATGGAGAAACGCCGCGAAATATTGGCTAAAGGTGTGCTCTTTTTGCAAGACAATAGCCCTGCTCACAAGTGATTGATTGCACTCCAAACAATTGATAAAACTGATTTTGAATTGGTTGACCACTCCAGATTTAGCAACATCAGAGATGATTATTTATTCCCAAAGATCAAAAAACATTTGAAACGTAAATCATTTTTGAGAAACAATGAAATCATATGTGCCGTCGAAGAGTGGTTTGAAGACCAAGATACATATTTTTAGAGGGTTTATAATTGCTTTATGAACGTTCTGCTAAAAGTACAAGTCTTATCAAAAATAAAATTTTGTTTTAAAAAATTACAGCACAATCTATTGCAGACTAAGTAATTTTCAATACCTCCCCATATTTACTTCTAAGAATATTAACCTGCGCTTGATGGTCTGATATGTGTAAACCCTTCTGGACTCTGCGCTAAATCTATTGGGAATAATTACTGCAAGAGCACGTTCCCACCTCTTGTCTCAGGGGATGAAATTGTTTCTACCGCTCTGGGCAAGGCTGAACTTTTTGCTTCGTTGTTCGCCGGCAATTCTACTCTCAACCCACCTCCAAATGTTCAACCACCAACAGTCCCCAATGTCGCGCATATGATGACGGATATCATTTTCAAGGTACGAAAGATGCTCTCTTCTCTTAATACCAGGAAAGCCTCTGGCCTTGACGAGATCCCAGCAATTGTTCTCAAAAAATGCACACCAGAACTTACTCCTGTCCTGACTCGTCTGTTTAAGATATCTTACCATAAAGGCATATTCCCTAGTAACTGGAAAACTGCTCGAGTACAACCCATCCCCAAGAAGGGTCCAAAGCGCTTCCTAGCAACTACAGGCCTATTTATCTCCTCTTAGTCGTCTCTAAAGTAATGGAAAAGTATATAAACACCAAATTACTCGAATTTCTTGAAAAACACAGTCTAATCCACGACAGGCAGTATGGATTCCGTCAGCGTAAATCGACTGCCGACCTCCTTTCCTTTGTCACCCATTCTTGGAACAAGTCTATGGAACTACACGGTGAATCCCAGATTGTCGCTCTAGACATATCCAAAGCATTCGACCAGGTCTGGCACGCAGCGCTGCTCAATAAACTTCCGGCCTATGGCCTACCACCAAAACTCTGTATCTGGACAGCAAATTTCCTCTCCAACCGGAGCCTTTCTGTTGTCGTGGATCGCCATTCCTCTAAACTGTATCCAATTAATGCAGGCGTTCCTTAAGGGTCAGCTTTAGTCCCTACTTTGTTTCTTCTCCACATCAATGACCTCCTCTCTAGCACATCCAACCCAGTCCACAGTTACGCGGACGACAGTACCCTCGACTCAAATATACAATATTCTAAGCCTGTCTCTCTAGCCCAATTAAATGAGGATCACAGACTCATGGAGGGTTCTGTCTCCGTGGATCTCCAAAAAATATTAGACTGAGAAAGTAGAAATCTTGTACAATTTGACCACCAAATATCAATCTTGCTTTCTTTCTCATAAGAGATACACCAGCCCTAGACCCATCACAATGAGCAACCAAGTCATTCAAAGAATGGGTCCTTTTTTCTTGTTGGCATTTCTGTGGATCGACATCTCAATTGGCACCAACATGTCACATCAATCGCAGAAGCGGCTGCTAAGAAATTAGGTTTCCTCTTCCGGGCCCGCAAATACTTTTCACCAGCTAATCTCTATACCTTATATACTTCACAAATAAGGCCAAACCTCGAATACTGCTCCCACATCTGGGGTGCAGCTGCCGCTTCTACACTCGCTATCCTGGACTCCATTCAAAAGAGAGCTATATGTCTCATCGGTAACCCTACCCTCACCCAAAGGCTGCCATCCCTTGCCCACCGACGTGCCGCCGTTGGTGACCTCTCTCTCTTTTATAGATATCTACATGGGCACTGCTCAGAGGAGCTTTCTTCCATAGTTCCTCCACCTGCTGCCCTCAACAGATATACCAGGGGAACAGAGCGAATGCACCCTTTTACTGTCCAGGTCTCCAGACATAGAACATCATCTTATGCCTGCTCTTTTGTCCCGAGGACTTCCAAGTTGTGGAATTCCTTGCCGGCACATGTTATTCCTTCTCCTCCGAACCTCCAAACTTTCAAGTCCAGAATTAACAAGTTGCCTCTTTCCTCGTTGTTGACACCCACTGTATGATAGTATTTAGGCTGTAAGCCCTCGTGGTGTGTTGTTGAAATAAAAAAAATAAAAAAAATAATAAATAATTCATTGTCTGTGTAGGTATCTTCATATTAACATTATTTGTGAATACAGGTGTCCAGAAAGTAAACTGACAATCTAATACTGTTGTTTACTAATACTGTTTGTTGACATTCATTACAGCTTTTACTTTGTTACTTTTCCAAAGCCAGCTTTCATTTCAAGCAATTAATTTGGTTATTATTGAGAAATTTAGACAAGGACTTCAAAAGTTCACATTGACTTTTCTCGAAAACAGTGCGTGGTAGCGACAATAAATTAGAGTAGCTTATTTTAAGAAAAACTCCAAACTTTTAAATCTGACATCAAAAATGTGAAAAAGTCAAATAAACAACAATATAGTTTAAAATACATGTTGGTCCCTCCAAACGAAATGCTTATGGAAGTATTTAAAATATAGAACTCAAGTGAACAAGATAAATCTGCGTGTCAAGTTTAATCTTATTAGGTGGACGTGCTGTTTTCACCCACTGTTTAAGTGTACTGCTATATGAGCGAAGTCGCTTGCCCGTTTCTAAGCTCACAAAGAGATAGCCTCTCTCCAAGTTCATCTGGACTCGACATCCGTCAGTGTTTGACTAGGGGCGGTATCGTATGGAATCCCGCTCATGAGCAGCATCCAAGCGAGGTAATTTGTCTACTTCCAAGCTTACAGTAGAGGCCTCAATCCTCAGTTGTAATCCACCCCTTGAAATCTCAGCTCTCCTTTCCGGGTTTGTCTAGACCCAACATCCGGCAGTGCTCGACTCAATGTGATATCTCATAGTATCCCACTCCTGATCATCACTCAAGCAAGGTCGTTTGTCCATTTCGAAGGACACAATGCAGGTGCATCTCCCTCCTAGAAATCTCAGCCCCCTCTGGGTTCGTTTGGACCCGACACCCGCCAGCACTTGACCAAAGGCGGTGTCACTTCTAATCTTACTCCCAAGTAACAATCAAGCAAGGTCGTTGGTCTGTTTCGAAGCTCACAGTGGAGGCCTCAACCTCCAGGTGTAAATTACTTCCTAGAAATCTGAGCCTCCCTCCGGGGATCATCTGGACCCGATACATGCCAGTGTTTGATTCCTGTTAGTTGCCTCGTACAACCACCAGCAGTGACCTTCATCATATTTTTTTTTTATTTCATCCCTGGACTCACGGGAGACATGGGTTATGGTTATTATGGGAAAAAACTGAAAAAGGAGATATTGATGATAAAGCAAGCATTCAACAGACAGAATACTCTTCTTGTTAACAAACATATTAACTTGGACCTGAAGGTCATATGTATGGAGTTTTGTAATGTATGGGAGGTAAAGTTGGACTTTAAAGTCCATTAAATGAACAAAAGATGAAGAGAATAAAAACTTTTGAAATTTGGATATTGAGAAAGATTAGAAAGTTAAGATACACTGGTGGAAAGACAAGAGTAGGCTGGAAGCGATGTAAGCAGAAAGATGGTTGCTGAAAGAAATTGAGAAGGAGGCAAAATATATTGGTGACATTCTGCGACATAGTAACTTTCTGACAACTTTATTTTATGCACACATAATTGGAAAAAAAAGTGACGGACCAAGAGGAAAGGAAAACTTCTGGAAATCCTAGTCCAATTAACAAAGTGCGGATGCTAAAATGAATCTTAGAGTAATTGTTGCGACATGGCAACACCGCCTGTAGACTATGACGATGATGATGATCATGGTTTGTTCTGGTCACTTTCAAATGGCTTTTCTTACGTTATTTTAATTATATGTTTGAGTTAACATGGTAACAAAATAGTTTTTAGTGTTAGCTGTAAAGACATTTCATTTACCATATTCCATGACTGACTTCACCAGGCACCAACAGTTGCCAACAGTTGAATAGTTGTGTCAACGTATGCGTTCATGAGTCCTGCAAGTTACAAGTCCTGCAAGTTCCAAGTCTCTGCTGCAACTCAATTATTGCCGATTTGTCAAAGCAGAATGACAGACAAACGTCACAAAATAATGCTTCTAGTCAACAGTGTGTTCATCAAACTCCATCCGCTAAAATGTATCGATAGTCAGCAGATCAGGGCTTAAACTCAGCTGTTCGTGTCTGGTGAATTCAGCCATTGTAACTTTTTTTCATTTTATTTTTTTTATAGTTAAAATTTTAGCTGCACTCACTGGGTACAAACAACTCTAGTAAACATGGTTATATCAACCTACCTTGGAAGTAACTCTCCACCTTGCCTGCTGTGGAAAGTCATTGATCTCTAGCTCTTCTTCATACTTCCTGAATGTCTGTTCATTTTCATCTTCACCTCTCTCATCTTCATCTTTTGGTTGGTAGTTCAGCTTAGTATTGAGTTTGGCAGCCAACTGTTCAGCCACAGTCTTTGCCGTGATCAGTGGTTGACTACCACTGCCCTTCAAAATGGACTCTGCAGCCTGTTGCGTGGCAAACTTCGTGTCCAAGTTGACATTCTTTGACAGATTGATCTTGGAAGCCAGACGTTTGGCCAATTCTAGCTTATCAACAGCTGTAGTGGTAGTACCACCCAAAGCAGTTGGATTAACAAGACCTAGAAAAACACATCTGTATAAGGATTATATTGCTCAACATTTACAAATACAACAACGCAGTTTATGGCAACTCAACATAGTATGCAGTAGAGTCTCGTTCATCAGAGCTTCCATATAATTTGAGCCGAAATAAGCATTTTTACATTCCGTATCATTTGAGCTGAAATATGAATCTTTGCATTCTGTATCATTCAAGCAAGATTTGTTGAGCTCCATTTGATCCAAGTGATAAGAGCTTTTGAGGTGACTACAACACAATATATATATATATATATATATATATATATATATATATATATATATATATATATATATATATATATATATATATATATATATATATATATATATATATATATATATATATATATATATATATATATATATAATGACATGACATTTTGCATCAAATTATGACCGGTTGATCAGTTTCTTGTTCTCCACACTACTTGGAAGTGTACATAAAATAAAGAATTCCAAGAGTTGATCACGTTTTATCACTCTGTACTTTTGTATTTTAAAATCAAACAAACAAATCAGGAGATTATTTACTGCGTTCTACGATCTAAGACTCTTAATAATAACTTAAAATATGCCAATCAACTTACCAATAGGAGCTTTAATTTCCTTGACAATACGTTTTGTAGCAAACATACTCTCAATCTGTTGGTCTATGTCATTCTCCAAATCTTCATCATCTGAATCCTGAAGACCTAGAGCAGCCTTCTGGAACTTCTTGCGTTCGTTTACTGCAGCAGCTTCACTCTCGTCAAACTTAAAACCTTTACCACTGAAGCCACCTCCTGTGTGAACTTTCTTGCCTAAAAAGTAAATTAACAAATTAAAGAACCAATTAACCACATAAGTATAAACTTTGTTAGTTCACTGGAATCTGGGTTTTACAATTATCAGGTTTTATGAAATTCAGATCAAACAAAGTAAATAAATAATTTTGCTTGGTTTTGTATACAAATCAAAGAGTAAAATATGGTTTAAAGTGAACGACATTAAGTATCTTGAAGCTCATCTCAAGGACCTCTTTTCCGTGTAACCACGCCAAGTTCAGTAGTCCTCTACCTGCAAGATGTCTTGAGAGGTACAATCGGGAAACAAGACGACTTGGAGTGCAAGCTTCCATGTTTGTGAGGAAGCTTGCGGAGAAACTTGCGGGTATCCCTATCCAAATGGCACAACTCTTCTACTGTCCATTCCATCACTCCAAAGGAGTCACGAATGACTGGAATGGCAAGTATGTTGGTGGCCACCACCTTGTTTGGTCCGACAGCTTCGAGTTCCATATTCGCCGGAGGATGACGTGCGGAGTGCCCCAAGGTTCCGTACTGGGTCCAACACTCTGGAACCTCTACTATGACGGTATTTTTAAGAGCCCTGTACCCCGAGGAGTAAAGCTGATTGGGTATGCGGATGACCTAGCTGTTGTGGTGACAGGTAAAGACGAGGAAGAGCTGAACAAGTCCAATGCGGCCCTAAGATGTGTCACAGAGTGGCTGAACACTAAAAAACTGAGCCTGGCCCCACAGAAAACTGAATTGGTGGTCCTTGCAGGAGGTCGAACAGTGAACGAAGTCGCAGTGCAAATCAAAGACATAACAATAACAAGTCAAGAAAATAAAAAATCGCTAGGAATTATATTAGATAGAAATATGAGGATGGGCCAGCATGTAAGAAAGATCGCATCAAAAACTGAAAAAGCAATAGGAAGCCTAAGCCGACTACTACCCAATACCAGAGGCCCTCGAGAGGGAATCAGAAGAGTACTCCTTGCCGTAGCCCAATCAATAATCATGTATGGGGCGGTAATATGGCAACGAGCCATAAAGAAGAAAATATACAGAGATATTCTGCTAAGGGTACAAAAGAAAGCTGCAATAAGGATTGCCTGCGCCTACAGAACCACCTCAACAGCGGCACTGCTGGTCATAGCTAAAACACCACCAATACATCTGTCGGTAGAGGAAAGATGTGCCATACACAACGGGATTAACAAAGAAAGAGCAAGGGAGATGACGATGGAGAAATGGCAGCGGGAGTGGAAGAAGAGACCAACAAGGGACAGTGGACAAAAATACTGATACCCAATTTAAAGAACTGGGTGGATAGAAGATATGGTGAGGTGGATTACTATACCACCCAGATGATTTCCGGGCATGGGTGCTTCCAGTATTACAGACACAGATGAAAGTCACGAGTGCATATACTGTGGCGAGCTGGATACGGCTGAACACACATTTTTCGAGTGCCCAAGATGGGCAGAAAACAAGAGAGAAGTGGTTAATGATGTAGGACGATTAACTCCAGAAAATATAGTAGAGAAAATGCTGGTCGACGAACACAGCTGAATAACCATAAGCAAGTTTAGCAAGAACATCCTAAGTGTAAAAGAGAAGGATCTGAGAAGCCGATAAAAAGGAATAGACACTAAAAGAACGTATGAAGACGGCCCGAACAACCTACTTTACAGACTTTCTTGAAGTAATGCTCCTAGGCAGTTCCGAGAAAGCCAAAATAACTAGAAAAAAAAAGGGGGGGGGGGTAGCCAGTAGGAATCCGGCACTACCTGGCAAAGGGCCATTTAAGGTGCCAGGTGTCCATGAGGATTACCCCTCCAACAGAAGAAAAAAAAAACTACTACTATGTTACAATATACCTACATTTTGTATTTAAGGAAATGGTACATCCAGTTTCAAGAATTTTGGTTAGTTCGAGGTTCAATTTTAAATTTTTAAGAAGTTCGAAGTTCGACTGTGAACCTTAGATATGCTATTTGAGAGGTTCGAAGTTTGACGCAACATATTTGCTTGGGTTCGTTTATAGTTCGGTTCAAACAAAACATGGCTTCGCACACCTCTAATATAAACGTTTATTTTTATGACAAATGTTAGATATACCCATTACTGAATTCAGACTTGAGAACACGATAATAATGATAATAATGATAATTATATCTTCTTTAAAAGGTATGACAAAATTTTATTTGGTTTAATTACCCAATTTTTCTATCATTCTGTTACAATTGTGTCTCATGACATGTGTCAAAAAAGGTGTACTTTCGTGCATAACATGTAACACTAATTAACTGCAAATACAGGAAATATATATGAAAACTAAACCCTCCACAATAAAATATGATTTACTACAAATCAATATGTGAAAAAATACGTGCTGGTAATATTTGTAGATTTTAAAAAGCATTTGACACAGTTAATCATAGCATTATATTAAACAAACTGTATAATATGGGAATATGTGGCACTGCACATAAATCTAGTTATCTATTTGGCAGAAGGTAAACAACTGTCGTGAATGTAAAAGAAGCAACTCCAAAATTAAGCTGGTGTCCCACAGGGATCTGTGCTCGGGCCAATTTTGTATTTGTTGTATGTACAGGATCTATCGTTAGTAAAATTAAAAGCTACATACATAACTATACATAAAATATGATTTACTACAAATCAAGATGTGAAAAAATATGTTCTGGTAATGTTTGTAGATTTTAAAAAGCATTGGACACAGTTAATCATAGCATTATATTAAACAAACTGTATAATATGCGAATATGTGGCACTGCACATAAATCTAGTTATCTATTTGGCAGAAGGTAAACAACTGTCGTGAATAGTAAAAGAAGCACCTCCAAAATTAAGCTGGTGTCCCACAGGGATCTGTGCTTGGGCCAATTTTGTATTTCTTGTATGTACAGAATCTATCGTTAGTAAAATTAAAAGCTACATACATAACTATACATAAAATATGATTTACTACAAATCAATATGTGAAAAAATATGTGCTGGTAATGTTTGTAGATTTTAAAAAGCATTAGACACAGTTAATCATAGCATTATATTAAACAAACTGTATAATATGCGAATATGTGGCACTGCACATAAATCTAGTTATCTATTTGGCAGAAGGTAAACAACTGTCGTGAATAGTAAAAGAAGCACCTCCAAAATTAAGCTGGTGTCCCACAGGGATCTGTGCTTGGGCCAATTTTGTATTTCTTGTATGTACAGAACTTATCGTTAGTAAAATTAAAAGCTACATACATAACTATACATAAAATATGATTTACTACAAATCAAGATGTGAAAAAATATGTGCTGGTAATGTTTGTAGATTTTAAAAAGCATTGAACACAGTTAATCATAGCATTATATTAAACAAACTGTATAATATGGGAATATATGGCACTGCACATAAATCTAGTTATCTATTTGGCAGAAGGTAAACAACTGTCTGAATAGTAAAAGAAGCACCTCTAAAATTAAGCTGGTGTCCCACAGGGACCTGTGCTTGGGCCAATTTTGTATTTCTTGTATGTACAGAATCTATCATTAGTAAAATAAAAAGCTACATACATAAGCTCCACAAATGACAAAATGCTGCTGTATTCGACTCTCAGGATTCATTGCAGAAAATAGTCAATGATAACTTGGATACATATTATAGGTGGTTATTAACTAATAACTTGAATATAAACTTAGATAAACAGTGTACATAATGTTTGCACAAGAAAGTAAATACAAAAAAGATATGAATATTAATATAAACAATCAAAAATAGAACCTGTAAATGACTATAAATACCTTGAATTAACAATAGACAAACAATTGAATTTTGGCGAAAATTTAATAATATAAGGACAAAAGTATCTATTCTTACTGGAGCTGGAGGTGTGAATATTATTTAGCCGAGAGATTGTAGAGATTAATATATAATTCATTACTAGAACCACACATGAGATATGTGATGGTTATTTGGGACTTCTACGCCAAAGGTGAGATTACAACAATTAGAAAGAACACAAAACGGGGTACAGTGTGTTGATGAGCGTTGGTGGGTCCCTAGGCGATAATGTGTCCCAGTCTATCAAAAAAAAAAAAAAGATGTATGAGTGTATATATGGGTATGTATATACAGGGACCCAGCAGAAATAAAAAACCAAATTCCCGGACATTTCCAGGCCCAAGTGATTTTTTCAAAATACTCGTAATGAACAACACACATCTCTGGATACTTTTTCTTTAAAAAAAAATATGTTTTTTTTTAATCATTATCAAAAACATAAATATGGTTAATTCTGTTAACTAATACAGAAACGTCATAAATTTCTACCTGTCAAATTACTAAATTACTACTCGTTTTTTCAGTAACTACTAAGAAAATCATGATATGAATTATTGAAAGTTCCGTCAGCTTATCGTTTATTTCTATATTTCCCACTTCTCATAATTTCTTTACACTATCATATGCAATGCTTTGCATTGATGAACTTTTCTCTTCTGGATTACAATACAAATGCCCATATACAAATGCCAAATATTTACACTCCAACTTCAATTCTATGTTACATGATCATAAAGTTTAAAATATAATAAACACATTCACGTAGCTTTACGCCGCCAATAGCTAGAACACACTTTGCATTTTATGCATTCAAGGAAGGGCATACCAAGTGAGATAAACGAATGAGACATGTTTGCGATACATAAAGAAGGCAATATAATATATTGCCGTACGACATGTTGCACGTTCATCGGTGGTTTCAATTAATGTACCAAACAGCAGCCCTAGGAGAAAACATTTATGTAAAAAAATTCATATAACATAAATATATGAAATCAAAATAACATTAAATATGTTAGTGACACAATTTTACAAATATATAATTTCCAGGTCTACTGAACGATTTCCATGACATTTAAGCAAAATCACGAATTTCCCTGACATTTCCCTGACATTTTAGGGGTTCTTTTAAATCCCCTGATTTTTTCAGGTTTTCCCGGTTTTCCAGATCGCTGGGTACCCTGTATATATGTAAGATATCAATTATTAACATGACCAATAGGTATAATAAATATAAATAACCTTCAACGGCAATTCAAAAATCTGTGGTGAATGAACTACAAGTTCGTGCCATCCCAAGTGTTTGAGTGTTTACACTCACTCACTCAAACTCAACTCAACAAAACGGGGTACTTAAAATATTATATGGTTTAAACTGGTTTTATCCCACTAAATATGTGTATAAAATATTATAGTAAGAATATAAATTGATGTATAAAATATGGTATAATAAAATAAAAACGAACATTCAAATGGAAAGAAGTAATGACGTACATATGTATTAAACCAGACAAGGGGCAGATCCACGTGTAGTAGCATCAATAGCAAATATAAAACTCAACAGTGTGATTACGAGGAGCATGGGACAATTTAAGACTATTCCAGAAGAACTCTGAAGCATACATCGGATGCAAAGATTCATAATGAACCTAAACAGACACTTATTAAATGTACACAACAGTTTCCGGTTATAGAGTATACAGTTTCTAAAGTAGTGATGGTTCGTTATTTAACAATCTGTTATTTTTTAACAGTTGCCGAGTCGCAACGGTAACCACCTGTTATCGATACACAAAAATAACAGGTACAAAATAACGCTTTACACGACACTAGAATTCGGAATCATATCTGTTTCTGTTCCACTGCAACTAGCTTCGAGCTTCGATGAATAAACATCAGTTTTCATCAGCAACTGTTAAATTTAACGGGATGAATGGACATGAGACTGGGAATGCTAAATATGTATGGGTATACAGTATAGAGCGGACTTTACTTCATAACATAATACTTAACACTTAACACTTTATACTAGTGTGCTCGCTCTCGCTCACACCTTTGGAAACGTAGGATCGTCGGTAAGCGTACTAATAAAGATTACCAGTGAACCGAAAATCGAAAATGTAACTAGAGATCCTTCTAAGAAAGAATAAAAGCATAATGTAATAACAAACCATATCTACAGAATAAAGGCAAATTTCTTTACCGAAATTTTATGAGAGCTGCAGTATGTTGCAGTTCTTAAAATCACTCCCTTTGTAGTGTTGTAGTGTATAAAGCATTTATGTGTTGAAGATAGTGCTGCCTTGCAATAAAAGTTCTAACGTCCCAAGACGTGATAATTCTTGCTGTGGCATTGAAATTTAGGTAAATACCCCTCATAAAATAAATTTGTGAGAAATGACTAATTTATATTTCCTAAAACATCTAAGTAAGTAAATACTTATAAAAGACTGCTTTCTAATTTCTAAAAGTTTCACTTCAGAGTGGCAACAGATTTATGACACGCTTATTATAATTTCTTAGCCCTTTGTTTGATATCGACAAAATTTGAGATTTATACACTACATGAAATAACGGGGAAAAAATACAATGCAGCCAGCTTCCGGTTTTGTGGAAACTCCATCAACTTTGATTTATTTTTTACCAAATTATTATTAGTGATGAATACGCAAAAAAAAACTTCATCATTCTTTTTATAAAAAATTTATTGTTTTAAACATAAAACAAACATATTTTTTATTTTAAACATTATAGCTGCATAGTATAGTAAACAATATAATTATGTTTCAGAGAATTGGAGATATCTAAAGTTTTTGCTCTTGTTTCATAATTATTTTTGTCTTTTTATTCAAATTAATCACCTTCACACCTCAGGCTGGATCAACTGATAGTCACATCGCCCGTGGATTGAACCCGTGTAGCAGCGAATCTCCTTTACCCAACTACACCACCGGACGGTTTCAGCTACTGTTACTACGTCTACGTGGAATTCTTAACAATTCATAGTTCATACATATAACAGTAAAATATGCTATCGATCGACTATCCAGTTCAAAATAGGTAACAGATAAATAATGGGACCTGTTATTTTCAACTGTTATTATTAAATAACGTTAACAGGTTCAACTCTTAATAGAAAATAACCGTTTTGCCCATCACTATTCTAAAGTACTTGGTAGTGATATAATTTAAGTTACCCTCAAAATCATATGTACTTTTTTGTTATTAACTGTAGAACTTGTTACCAGTAAATTATATATGTACTCACAAATAAACACAGCAAAAAAAAATAATCACCTTAATTTTTGTCTTTGTAAAACAAATATGAAAACAAAATAACCTTTTTGACAGTTGTGACATTACTAACAGATTATAACCTGGATTATTGTAGTCACGTGGGCTCTACAATCAGTCGTGTTAATAATACAGAGTGAAAATATTCATTAATTTAAAAATAAACTGACACTTTATTAAACCCAGATTGTACTATATGATAAAAAAAAAAAAACAACAATCCAGAGTTTCTTACCTTCTGACTCTTGTTTAGTCTTGTATGTCTCCCAAAGGTTCCTTAATGCATCTGGGACTGTTACAGAAGCCAACTCAAGAGCCCTAGTGATATCACCGGCGTACCTCGACTGTTCTGGTGTAATAAAGGTATAGGCGAAACCTTTGTTTCCAGCTCTTCCAGTTCTACCACATCTATGAACATAATCTTCATAATGATTAGGGCAATCATAGTTTACTACGAGAATTAAATGTTTTACATCGAGACCTCTAGCTGCGACTGATGTCGCTATCAGTAACTTAACCTTCCCGGATTTAAAATCTAATATTGTGGAATCCCTATCAAACTGATCTATACCACCATGAAGACTCATACAATTATATGCGGCCTTCATTAGATCTTTTAGAAGTATATCTGCATTTTCTTGTTTATCCACAAAAACAATAATGCTACCGTGTTCTTGATACAGTCCAAGAAGCTCTAACAATTTTAAAAACTTCTGGTCTTCATCTAAAATCACCACATGTTGTTCAACATCCTTACAAACTACAGAACGACCTCCCACTTGCACTTCAATCGGTTTCTGTAAGATTCTTCGAGCCAATGCTTCCATCTGGCGAGGAAATGTTGCACTAAACATGACAGTTTGTCGATCCGGTCTAACATTGTCTATGATCCTCATCACCTGTGGTTCAAAGCCCATGTCAAACATCCTATCAGCTTCATCCAAAACAATATATGTTACTCTTCGCAGGTTTGTAACTTTACCACTATTTGCAGCAAGCATATCAATCATACGACCTGGAGTGCATACAATAATCTCCGCTCCACGCTTTAATTCTGCTATTTGCTCTGATATACCTGTTCCACCATAAACACAAACTGCATGTATATTTAATGACTTAGTGAATTTCTTTATATCTTTTCCAATTTGCATACATAATTCTCTAGTGGGTGTCATAATTATGGATATAGGACCATCGGTTTCTTCTAATGGTGGTTGATCTAAGATGTGACGGAACATGGGAAGTAAAAAAGCTAAGGTTTTGCCGCTTCCTGTTTTAGCAATGCCTATCAGGTCACGACCAGACATTATTGCTGGTATGGCTTGTGCTTGGATTGGAGTGGGTTTTTCAAAACCCATTTTCTTTAATATATTTAATTCTTTTGTTGATACACCACACTGGGCCCAAGTTTTTATTGGTTTAGGGCAGCCCTTTCCTAAAATAAAAATTATTTTTAAGGTTTTTATTATACAAATATAATGTATGTTTATAACAATAATAGTATAATAATTTACGTGTTATAAAAAAAAAATTAAACTTTTTTAAATTTAAGCGTCTGGTTTAATAATTTTAACAACAAAATTAAAAATTATTATACAGGTGTTTCTTTTATATTTATTAATTAATATTATTTATTTGAACAATGCCCAACAGTATACAACCAGTAACAGGGCCAATAATTTAGTAAGTACATTGTAATACAATTAGAGACATAAACAAAACAATTTATAATGCTGATGAAATAAAACGTAATAAAAATAAAAACTAATATGTCAGTCCACAGCTAATCTCAGACAAACTAACAGTAATAAACACAAAAGAAACACTTAACCACACTAAATAAACCAAAATCAAATCTAACGCAAAACAGCCAGTCCAGTTTTTAACTGACTGTAAGTCATCACCAAATACATCCATCCCCTCACATGGAAGTAGTTGCAGCTGTGACTGACAAACTCTGCTAATCGGTGACCTCGACAAAATGTCAGTTCTAATAAGTGAAAAAAAAAACAATCCCTGTGACCTCAATAAAACAGAAGGAACATTGAAATCCAACATCTCGACCAGAGCTATACACTAAACAGTGTTGTATAGCAACCCATATAGAAAACTCAAACCATTAATTGCACGCCTCAGCTCCAGACTCTCAAGATTGCATTTGCCGTATACGAGGGAGAGTCAATAAGTCCGTGACTTTTTGAATTTCCCACCTCTTCACGGGAAGATCAGCACTGCTCCTGTCAACAAGCATCTGTCAGTTAACTCCTGTCAAATTTTGAACAAGTTGCGTCATTTAGTTTGTGTTATATAGCCATTGAAAGCAGACAACCTCTTGAGTTATAACGAAAATGGAAAAAAGTGAATTTCGTGTACTCATCAAACATTATTTTTTGCGGAAAAAAACATCACTCAAACCAAGGCTAACCTTGATAAATACTATGGGGATTCTGCACCTTCAATTTCCATGGTAAAAAAGTGGTTTACTGAATTTCGTTGTGGCTGTTCAAGCACAAATGACGCTGAACGTTCTGGACGCCCAATTGAGGTCGATACACCCAAAACAATTGAAAAAATTCACGATATGGTGTTGGCCGATCGGAGATTGAAAGTGCGGGAGATTGTGGAAGCCATAGGCATATCACATGGCTCAGTGGTTTCGATTTTGCATGATCACTTGGGTATGAGAAAGCTATCTGCAAGATGGGTGTCGCGTTTGCTCACAATCGACCACAAACGCAATCATGTGAGAACTTCGAAGGGGTGTTTGGCGTTGTTCAACCGCAATAAGGACGAGTTTTTGCGCCGTTTCGTAACCAAGTGCGAAACATGGATTCACCACAACACACCAGAGCAGCAGTCAAAACAGTCAGTTTCTCCGTGCGAATCGGCGCTGAAGAAGGCCAAGGTGGGTTTGTCAGCCAATAGTCATGGCGAACGTTTTTTGGGATGCACACGGTATAATCCACATTGATTACCTTCAAAAGGGAAGAACAATCAATGGCAAGCATTATACCAACTTATTGGACTAATTCAATGACGATTTGAAGAAAAAACGATCGCATTTGGCCAAGAAAAAAGTTATTTTCCACCAAGACGACGCAAAGGTGCACACATGTGTAGTCTCCATGGCGAAATTGCATAAATTGGGCTACAAATTGCGCCCTCATCCGTCCTTCTCCGGATTTAGCCCCGAGTGACCATTTCTTGTTTCCAAACTTAAAGAAATGGCTCGGCGGAAAGAGATTTGACTCCAATGATGAAATCATCTCACAAACAAATTGTATTATTTAAAAGGGATAAAGAAATTGGAGAAACGTTGTACGAAGCGTATAGAGCTCAAAGGAGACTATGTTGAGAAATAAAATGATTTGTTGTCCAAAAACCTGTGTTTCATTCAAAAAGTCATGGACTTATTGACCCGCGCTCGTAGCTATATCATTACAGAAGAGTAGTTGTTTCTTACAAAGTTTTGAACCGACTGTAAGTCATCACCAAATACACCCATCTGCCTCACATGGAAATAGTTGCAGCTGTGATAAACTCTGCTAATCGGTGACCTCAACAAAATGTCAGTTCTAATAAGTGGATGGGCAAACAGTCTCTGTGACCTCAATATAACAGAAGGAACATTGAAATCCAACCTGTCGACCAGAGCTATACAGTCAACAGTGTTGTATAGCAACCCATATAGAAAACTCAAACCATTAATTGCACACTCCAGACTCTCAAGATTGCATCTGCCGTATGTAACAGAATTGTCAATCCCCTGTTGAGGATAGACACCAGTCATCACATAGCACAGCTACTTGGCAAGCTTTCCCTGAACTGACTCGAGCAAATCATTATAAACTGACTAAAATGGGCTCCACACAACACTGGCATATTCGAGATGGGGCGAACAAACGCAGAATACAAGCATCTCAAGCTGTAATAATCAGTGAAAGGCTTACAGGTTCTCAGTATAAAGCCCAGTTGTTTGTAAGATTTGTGAGCACACTCAAAATGATGCTCATTGAATGATCACTTGCTATTAAAAATGACACCCAGATTCCTAACAGTACTAGGTCTGCTAAGTAGTGTATTATCTACCCTGTAGTCAAATGAATCAATACACAACCCCCTCAAAAAGATAGAACAGAACACTTGTCAGCATATAAACCAATTAAATTTTTATGACACCACTGCTCAAGCTTAAATATATTATCTTGCAGATTTACCAGATCACAGGTGGACGACACCCTAGTAAAATGTTTGAAGTCGTCTGTGTACAGCAGTGCGTCAACAGAAAAGTCATTATAGATATCACTAACGAAGATCTTAAACAATAAGTGACCAAGATTTGAACCCTGTGGAACACCAGAGTATGCTATATATTTGACGAATAACCAAGATATATGATCTATAGGATTCAATTAAGTTTATCAAGCAAGGTGAAGACAATGACTGTTCGAAGTTTGAAATTAAAATGCCTTGTTCCAACCTATTAAAAGCTCTCGAAAAAATCAGTATATACAACATCAACCTGAACATTAGAATCAAGAGCTTCAGAGATAAACTGTGTAATATTTGTCAAATTCGTCACAGTTGATCTGCCCTTGACGAAGTCATGCTGATTACAGCTTAACATACTTTTATTTAATTATTTATTTATTCAAATTTGCACCTACAGAATTAAACTATTCCAAATGGTACTTAAAAATTAAAAAAAAATTAAAAAATAACTCAAAGTAACAAAATCACTGTCTTAAGACAGTTTTCATCCTAGACATAGCAATATAAAAGATATCACAATTAGAAAAATTAGCATTATAATTATGCAACAATCTGTCGACGAAACTGTTACATCCTATGTGTTCGCTCAAAAAAAAGTTGCTGTTGGCGAGTTGAGCGTGGTGCAACATGGAAAAGGACCAACTCGAGCAGATCATTACAGTCAATGTGATCATTAATTAACTTATATATAAACATCAATGAAAGATACTCATGTCGCGCTTTGAGACTGACCATACCACAAAGAAGCAATCTGACATCATACCCAATATCTTGGCAAGGAAAGTGATGCTTATAAAGAAGGTACTTAACAAATTTGTTTTGTACCCTTTCAATACGATTAATATGGTAAGTATAGGATGGAAACCATACAACACAACAATACTCAATATTACTTCGAACCAAGGATGTATACAAACTAGTGATTGCCCTTGTGTCAGTCATATGTTTAGTGTGTCTTTTAACAAACCCCAAAAGTCTGCAACATTTCACAACCACAGCATCAATATGCAGATTAAATGACAAATCATTTTTGAAAATTACACCAAGATCTGCAACTGAAGTGACAACGTCCAACACCGTGTTATAAATGGTATAGCTATGAACAATCCGATTCTGACCCCTAAAATAGCTCACAACCTTACATTTACCCACATTAAGCGACAACAAGTTTGAGCTGCACCAGCGAGTGAAGTTGTCGAGATCATGTTGCAAAGTGTTGACACCATGGACAACTTCCGAAAAAAACTTCAAGTCATATGCATACAATAAACATTTCGATGGTTCAAAACAACTCACAACATCATTAATAAAAAGGTTGAAGAGAACGGGACCTATATGTGATCGCTGTGGTACTCCAAACAAGACGAGGACCTCATCTGATAGAGCACCACCAATGCTAACAAATTGCTTTCTGTCAGACAGGTAAGATCGAATCCATGAAAGATAACAACCACAGATGCCCATTGCAAACAATTTTTGCAGAAGAAGGGTATGACACACACTGTCAAAAGCCTTTGATACATCAGTGTCTACAACATCAACTTGTTTACCAGCCTCCAATGCATCCATCACGTAAGATTGCAAAATAGTGAGATTAGTGACTGTGGACCTTCCACTACAGAAACCATGCTGCTCTCCAACAATACTGTGTTTCAAGGTATTGAAAATCTCATCTGCAATGATAGATTCAAATACTTTCGGTATTACAGGTTCAATTGAAACACCTCTATAATTGACAACTTGTGTCTTATCACGTGATTTGTGAATGGGGATCAGAGTAGACAACTTCCAGAGTGAGGGGCAAAAACCGGCATTGAAAAACCTTTCAAAGATACTACACAAAGGGCCGCCTCAAAGAGTGTCGACAATTTTTCAAGAATGAAGTAGGAATACCATCCAAACCACCTCGTTTTCATCTAGTGAGTCATTTTTATTCTCGATTTCCTCAATTGTAAAAATATGCATAGAAAGGTTATGTGCAAACCATATATTAGATACATCACAAAAGTCAACATCAATGGAAGCATGGTCAGAATAACAGGATTGGAAATGTGAGCAAAGGCGTCTGCTATAACAGACTCATTATTGTATATATTACATTATTTAAACCCATAATATATACGATCATAGAGGACGCTCTCAAAGGCTTTGCAAACATAGGAGACACCACCACAGACTGATAGTTTTTCAAGTGTGAAGTATCCCAATCCTTATGCACAGAACAAGCTCTATCTTGTTTCCAATGAATAGGAGATGTGACACTGCGAAAGGACAAATTATAAATATTTGAGGCTTGCACAAGACTGTGGCACAGTCACACACCAAAAAGCTTGGTACCATGCCTAGTTCACACATAAGCTTTGGCCTTAGCTTTGTTAATGAACTCATGACTTCATCCTTTATTATGAGCTCAAAATAATTAACATCACTGGATTGATTAATTTTAGATGGTATTACTAAAGGTGAATTAGCGGGCAAAAATACTTCAGAAAATTGATGAGCAAAACCATTTACAATGTCCTGTAAAGAGCCACTGATTTCTCTAGAATCACCAACAAATGAGCTGGGAATAGGAGATGTTCTAGACTTATCTCTAATGAAAGTCCAAAATGTCGATGGGTTGCTGCGAAGCATTGTTTGCGACTGTCGAACATACTCTCTATATGCAGCATCTGTTAAGACTTTTTATCTCTCTGTGCAGACTGTTGTAAAATCCTTGATAATAACGACTACAACTTTCCCCGAGTTTTTTATGAATTTTTGCTTCGAGTTTCAGCTTATCAATTATTTGATTGTTATACGACACAGGTTATTTCCTCGAATATGACAGTGATAAGGTGGCCTATAGGTCAAGAAGACCATATAATGTGTCATAAAAGTAGTCACATGCAAGATCCACCTTCCCAATACCATAAAAAGGTGACCAATTTTTTTTTCTCCCTCAGGGCTCGTCCGTGTCTTTGCCGCCCCGATAGCACTGCAGCCTTTGGCTTATTGTGCATGCCATTAGTCTTCTACTCCACCCATTCCAAAATCACTGTGCCTTGAGCTAGTCTGCACAGCGATTGGTAGGGTGAAGTTTTATATTGCTCTGTCTCTGGTCTAGACTGGCCGTAGATCAGTTGTCACAACAAGATGTGCTGGGTTGATTCCTCCCCCTCGCCGCAGAGTCTGCATGCGAGGTCCCCCTCGAACCGCCCCATTTTATGCAGGTGTTTCTTGACGGACATGTGTCCCGTCAAGAGACCTGTTATGTTGCTGAGCTGTCCTCTGTTAAGATTCAGCAGGTCCACAGCTCTCTTTGAACTGGGTTCGTCAATTACTGACTTCCCATGTCTGAGCCCTGGACAGTCTGCCCAGTACACCTTGTGTTCGTTTCTGACCCAGAACTTAATGGCTCCCCTGGCCGTGCTCTTTGTCACGCCCAGAACCGGTTCTGGTCTCATAAATGATGCTGCTGGCCCTCTCTTCACGAGACTGTCAGCTTCTTCATTGTCTTTGACCAAGTGACCAATTGATACCAGCCAAACTATTATAAAGACCAACAAAACTGCCATGCTGAAAATTATATCTCTCCATATTTGTATTCAAACCAAAATCTGAGCTAATATTCTGAATTTGGAAATCAAACAATAAAGCAAGATGATGACCAACCTCCTGCAAGAGTGAACAGGAATCATATGTCACCCTAACATCAAGGTTGCTTATTACCAACTTTAAGAGTTGGTTATTAGCATTCAACACATTATTGTACTGGTTAAGGGAAAAAAAAATTCATAATCCGCAACAAATCAGTCACTTTTGCATGAACATTTCCCATACTAGTAAGTTTGTATCATAAAACTGCTTGTCCAGCTCTATGCATTCAAAAACCTGTTCATATGCAGAAGAAGGAGCAAACAGACCAACATAACCAAAATATACACACATGAACCACATATTGCAGAGAAAACTATATAGGGCAATTCTTTGCGAAAAAATGAGACAGACTTTAGGGTGTAACTTTACCCTATTATCAAATGGCAAATAGTATTTATTTTACTGAAAATACCCGAAGGTGTGAAACAAATTATACATAAAAAATAAATTTACAAAATATTAAAATGCAAATATACAAACACAACTTTTAGTTTGGTGACTAAGGAATTGAGTTTGACAATAAATTATCATTTGCACATGGAAAAAATTGCTGCCTCGGGGTTGAAAACTTTGGGCTTTATTGTGCGAAAGTCGAGAGGATTCAGTAGAGTTGAAACACTTAAAATTCTCCAAAAATGGAGTATCTGTTGGTGGTGTGGAATCCTTTTTACAAGGTTCATTCTGATGTGGTGGAGAAAGTTCAGCGGAGGTTTGTTCGTTTTCTGCATTTTAAGTTTTTTGGATCTTATCCCAATTTTACACCCCATGTGAGTTTGCTTGCTGTGTTTGACATAACCAGTCTTCAGAGCAGGCGCATAGTTGCTGACCTGACCTGACCTGACCTGACCTGGTGTTTTTGTTTAAAATCGTGAGGAACTTGGTAAATTTTTCTGAATTTTTGGGCAGCATTCAGTTTAGGGTTCCTCAGAGGGATAGTAGACTGGAGCAACTGTTTTATATACCGGGGTGCAGAACGAATAGTCTGTTCAGTTCTCCGATTTATAGAATGTGCACAAGTTATAACAGACTGTGTAAGCATGTTGACATCTTCAACATGAATTTAAGAGCATTTAAGAACGCATTGACTGAACATATACGTGCCTGACCACGTTGTCCTGTTGACTTTGTTGGGTCTCCAAATTACTTGTACTGAATGAGATATGAATTTGGAATAGACAGAATAAATTTGAATTTGATATTAGTTTTGTACAATTTATGGACTGCCTGTGAAGCCTGAAATGGAATCAAAGCTTGCCGAAATGTTGTTTTTTATTGTTATTGATTTGATGTGGGTAGTAAATGAGATTGTAGAATTATAGGTGTACACCATAGTTATAGTTTATCTTGTTATGCAATACGTAAATAGTTTATAAACTGTGTATTTGCATATTGAATAAATAAATAAATTTAGATTCACATATAGTTCGTATTATTTTGTGGAGCCGTTGACTACACTGTGCCATGCTATCGTGAATTGTATTATTGACTATAATGATACTGCTGATATAATTGACATAGAGTTTAAGTACGTTGGCATATGGCAGAATTATACAACAAACATAAATGTTAAAAACGCTGTACTTGAATTGCTTTTGATAATACAGTCAGTAAATGAATAAAGTGGTATCTCTTATAATCAATAAATCCTCAATCTAATAAGCTGTGGGCTGAAATTTAGTGTAAGGGCGATTCAGTTTTGTCAGAAACTTGTATTCATGAGTCCAAGTCAGTGTGCCCATTTTATTGTCAGTGTCTACCATGTCATTCCAGCAGAATTCGTTGCCAAATGAACGCCTAAAGGGATGTGAGAATTTCGACACATGAAAATTTGCTGTGCAGGCCTACTTGGAAGATTTGGATCTGTGGGATTGCTTGAGTGCTACAAATACAGACACGAAGCAAGACAAAAAATGTCGATTGAATTTGGTTCTGTTGGTTGACCCGGTGAACTACATTCATATTCAGAACACAACCACCGCCAAGGAAGCATGGGAGAACCTAACAAAAGCTTTTCAAGATGACGGATTGACCAGAAGAGTGGGACTTCTCCATATTCTTATAACTACAAGGTTAGAGGAATGTAGTTCCGTTGAGGAATAAGTCAGTCGAAGTTGACACAAGTTGACGTTCGTTGGTCTGAATGTAAGTCATGAATGGGTTGGGCCAATCCTTCTTTCCAGTTTGTCAATGTAGGATCTAGTCCTTTTTCATATAAAAATTCTGTTTTTATTCACTGATTGTTGTTGCCCTTACTTGGTGAAACTGGTTCATACTACATACAGACTTGGAGACTACTTCTCTGGCTTCACTGTGAAGCCTGAGAAGTAGTCTCCAAGTCTGTATGCTGTTTTTAACTAATGTAATGGCTTGTCAGCTCAATTGGCATGGCATTCGTAGCTTCAGTTTTAATATTTGACAATAGCTTTGTAGACTTTCACGTTTTCTGTAGCTACTAGTTGCTTTGTAAATCTCTGTAATGCCCACATGCTAGACCTGCCAGAGACCTAGTTTCTGAGAAAACCATCTTTTATATTCTAGATATTAATTCCTGAAGATGGTTTCAGCGAGCAGAAACACAAGGAGTTTTTAAAATAAAAACTGTCTGGAAGAAAAGGCTTTAATTTATCCTTTAATTATGTCATACCCAGACTTACTGATGTTTAGAAATTAGATTACTTTCAAAGTAGATTATTCACTTTTTCTTACCCTTAACTCGTATACCCTCAAGTTCTTCTTTATAAGCTTCGACTTCTTCATGTGTCATTCTTGCTATTTCAGGTACTTCGATATAGAAATTCTTCCTATAAGTTATGTAATGTATATTATTGTGATCAATTTTTGCTAAATCTTTTTTCTGTTTGTTGGCAATATTTGCAGCTGTATCCTTAAGGTCCTCTTGTTCTTCTTCTGATGAATACTCCAAGCCATCTTGATTCTGCTCAATGAGTTCGCCTTTTTTCGTGTTTACTTTGGATTTAGCCACACCTGTCACAATAACCAAAGATGCTTTTGAATCATTTTTTCCTGGTTTTTTCATTTCTATTTTGTTAATTTTCCTTACCTCCTCCTGAACACCTGTGGATGTGAACAAAATGAAAAAATAATAAATCAATGCTTTTTTTGATAATATCACCTTTCATAAATTCATCAAGAGGATCTACATCATCTTCTTGCTTCTCTTCGCCATTCTGTGGTTTTGGTACCTCTTCTTCTTTTTCTGTGATTTCTTCCTTTTCTATCTTGTCATTCTTATCTTCATCTTCAGAGTCATCTTCTAAGGACCACTTTTTAATAGCTCCTTGGGGGATTGTAAGGTTTGAAACAAGTGTTCCCTTCAATGCTTCTTTCTTTGTTGCTTCTTGTTCTTTCTTCTTTCTTTCAGCTCTCCATCTTTCGATCCTCTCGCGGCGTTTTTGCATTTCCATTTCCAACTTCTTTTGCTCTTCTTCCTAAAATAGAAACAAAAAACGTTTTATACATTCATGACACTTTGTTTAATATAAGATGGTCTTTCAAATACGAATGCACAACCCGCGCGCCACCTAGGAGGGGATGATAGAGATGAATGACAGTTACATCAGGTATAGTTTAACATTAACATCAAGCAACAGGTGTTTTTGTACCTTATACCGTTTTGAATTTATTGATGTTAGAAATGTCTTCTACTAATGTCTAAGGTACTTGACGGTTAACTTTCAAACAGTATATATATATATATATATATATATATATATATATATATATATATATATATATATATATATATATATATATATTTCTTAAAAATTGTGGGATAACTGTCAGTTGCAAAAAATCTCTTTATTAATTTCCAAGCTTTCGGAAATACGGAAATATTTATTCCATTATCAAGGCTTTTTTTTAAGAAATATAATTTCTAAAATTATTATCTTTGTTTAAGTTTATTAGATTGTCGTTAAAGTAACTTCAAAGTCTTCTAAACACATTCTCTTTTTAATTTCAATAAACTTTTTATTGTACCTCATAACTGAAATTGAAAAAGCAAGTGTTTAGAAGACTTTGAATTACTTTTAATGACAATTTAATAAACTTAAAGAAAGATAATAATTTTAGAAATCATTACCCCTATTTATATTTCTTAGACAAAAACAAAAAACAAATCTAAACACACAATAGTTAGCTGCATATGTCAGTCAACTTTCTAAGTTTATCGAAAATTGAGTTATCCAAGTTTGAAGCATTTAAAAATTCACTACAATAACACACTTGCTGCGTCCCGAACTTTTTTCTTTCCATATTGTAGCCTTGACAATGGAATAAATTATTTTGAAAGCTCGGAAACTAATAAAGAGTTTTTATTGCAACTGATGGCTATTCCACAATTTTTAAGAAGTAATAATATTACCGTCACAAAAACTTATTTCATATATATATATATATATATATATATATATATATATATATATATATATATATATATATATATATATATATTCTTCTTAAATCATAAAGGGTGATTCAATTAGTACTTTAGGATGTTAAAGTGAAATATAGGCAACACTGTTACATGTGACAAATAAATTAGTTAACAGTTTTGTATAGTGATGGGAAAAACAGTTATTTTCTGTTAACAGTTGAAGCCGTTAACGTTATTTAATAATAACCGTTGAAAATAACGGCTTCAGTTATTTTAAACTGGATAGTCGATCGATAGTATCCTACATTCCCAAAGCTGTGAGCGAGAGCGAGCACACTAGTATAAATGCATTGTATTTTTACCCCGTTATTTCACGTAGTGTATAAATCTCAAATTTTGTCGATATGAAAAGGAAACAAAGGGTTAAGAAATTATAATAAGCGTGTCGTAAATCTTTTGCCACTCTGAAGTGAAACTTTTAGAAATCAGAAAGGAGTCTTATATTAGTATTTACTTAGATGTTTTAGGAATTATAAACTAGTCATTTTTAACAAATTTATTTTATGAGGGGTCTTTACGTAAATGTCAATGCCACAGCAAGAATCAATAAATATCATTATTTATCACGCCTTGGGACGTTAGAACCTTTATTGCTACACAGGGAGTGATTCTAAGAACTCCATAACAAAACGCAGCTAATAAAATTTCGGTAAAGAAACAGTATAAAAAATTGAGTTTGAGTTTTAAAAAAAAATTGGAAGATATATAGTATTAATTGTTTATTTACTTATTTTAATATTCGTTGTTTTAAAATTAGTTTCAAAAATTTCAAAGGGCTGTAACTTGGAGGAGAAGGGGTTTCAAGAAAAACTTAATAAAAAGACACCCCCTATTTTTCGCCAAAGAATCACCCTGTAAAATTTTTCGCATCAATTTGGAAACACCCCGTATATATATATATATATATATATATATATATATATATATATATATATATATATATATATATTCATTTAATTTTTTATATTGAAATGTATATAGATATTAAAAAATGTTGTATCATTATATTTTTTTAATCAATTTGATAACTATTATCAGACAAACGAAAAAGACGTGTTAACTGTTTGCTTATAGGTAATGTATATAAATTTAAATAAATAAGTACTTTAATTTCACGTGAAATAACCCTATTTTGCGTTGTCTATAGTGAAAGTAATAACACGTTTTTACAGAAATTCATCTTTTCACCCAACATTTTTTATTATTAAATATTTGGCTTTACATACTAGTGGGAAACTCAACTGTTTCAAAAATAACAGCTTCTCAGTTTAACACAATAACTCTGTGTAGTAGTGTCTGTATGCCATATCCGCATCAACAACCGGTTAAAGTTAAAATTAAACTGTTTTATTGTACCGAAAATCCTACGTTCCTAAAGCTGTTAGCGAGAGCGAGCACACTAGTATAAATAACGTGTTTAGCATTCCCAATCTCAAGGCTATTCATCCCGTTAAATAGTTAAATAAACAGTTGCCGATGAAAACCGATGTTTATTCATCGAAGCCGAACTAGTTGCAGTAGAACTGAAACAGACACGACTCCGAAATCTAGTTTAGGGTAAAAAGCGTTATTTTTTAAGCTGCTATTTTTATAAATCCATAACTGGTGGTTACCGTTACGGCTTGGTAACCGTTTAAAAATAGCTGACAGTTAAATAACGACCCATCACTAGTTTTGTAGGTTAGGTTATTACAAAACAACATAAAACATTTCACACCACAACAAATTTGCGAAATTATTAAAATTTACTATCAAAACCAAAGCTCTATAAAAGCAACTTGGCATGGATTACGTGCAGGTTATGGTCTCCATGATCGACCAAGTAATGTGAAATACTGCTAGCATACTGAACTGTATACTATTCCAGATATATAACTGTAAGAGTAGCGTGTTGGGTTGTATGTTGCATTTGCGTCAATTTATGTAACTGTTCGTATCAAAAAAATTATATAAAAGTTGTTATTATTATTATTATATCTAATTATGTTACATTGAAAAATTAGAAACATTTAAAAAGACTTATGCCCGGTTTCACAAAGCCCGATTAAATATTTAACGGCCGATTAGTTAATCAAGGCTTAATACAACCAATCACAGCTTCAAAATATTTAGTTGTCATGGCGAAAACCTGAATCATAGTCTATGATTGGTCGTCTGAAGCCTTGATTAACTAACCGTGCGTTAAATATTTAATCGAGCTTTGTGAAACTGGGCATTAATGTGCTTAAGTTTCTCTAAATAAAATGAAACAATAAGTAAGACAAGACACTTACCTTATCCAGATTTGTAGGATCAAAGGGTAAACCAGAGTCATCAGGTTTAGTTTTCTCTTTAGACTTTGACCGAGATTTTTCACGTCGTCGAGGTTTGGATCCTTCTTGCCTAAAAACAAAAAAAAAGCAATAGAAAAATTATAAATGGCGGACAGGCCTACTGAATACGTTTGTTTTGCGCCACATGTAACAACTAAAATGCAATAAACCTGATTAGTCATTATCCTAACTTTGTATAACCATTCCATACTGAATACAGACGTGAAGTTTATCTCTGACTTTAATGCTTGTTTTTTTTTCTTTGCAACTAGTTTATAATTGTAGGCAGGTATCAAAAACTTAAATTGAAGCAGAATAAACAAAAGCCTTGTTATTTTTATTTTTCCCTTAGGGATCGTCCGCGTCTTTGCCTTCCTGATAGCACCGCAGCCTTTGGTTTACTGTGCATGCCCTTTGTCCTTTCTACTCCACCCATTCCAAAACCACTGAGCCTTGAACTAGTCTACACAGCAATTGGTAGGGTGAAGTTTTATATTGCTCTGTCTCCGGTCTAGGCTGTCCGTAGATCAGTTGTCTTTTGCGGTCCAGAGCTTTACACTCGCACAAGATGTGCTGGGCTGATTCCTTCCCCTCGTCGCAGAGTCTGCCCTATTTTATGCAGGTGTTTCTTGACAGCCATGTGTCCCGTGAGCTACTTAAGGCCTGGCTGTCTGTGGCTATGAGGATTGGCTTGTTGGTGTAGCCCCTCTTGTTCTCTCGCACCCAGTGAAAGATAGCCTTGTTGCTGGGTAGTAGTAAATATAAACCGGATCATATAGAATGTATTACTCTACATGTGTCTTTTGAAAGTAACAGATTATAATCTGTCAGAGAAATGAAATAGTTAAGTTTTGTATCAGATGAATTGCTTAGTTTTAAAAGTCCCTTTACATATATTCATAAGAGAATAGTGCTGCAAATTAAATCATAACTTCCACATAGCTGTGATAATTTATACTCTTCAGAAAGCCATTCTCATGGAATGAATTTAGTGGCCATGACTTGACCACAAAAAAAAAATTGCATTCCTGTACCCATAAATGTTTGAACCGTTATATTTCTAGAATTTTATTGACAAAATGTCACTTTTCACCAAATCACCCCTTACTTATCCCTTACCCCCTGAAGTGACCTTACCCAAATACAATTAGAAGCGTTCCTTTGTCGTGTGCTAACTGGATACCAAATTTGAAGATGATATCTCAATTCGTTCGAAAGTTATTGCTGCTATTAACAGACAGACGTACAGGCCGACAGAGTAACCCACCGACAGTGTTTAGGGAGCGGAGGATAATTTAAGGAATAAACTCGTTGAACTAGGCGTATGTAGACATCGGTAACGGTTTAATTATAAATTTAATAACTCACAAAAACTCAACAAGAACATTATTAACAAACTTAATGAATTTAAACGTGGACTGTTTACATCGTGAATCTTAATTGAACAGTGTTATTATGTTTACATAATTAAATCACAAGTGTCGCGTCTTTACATCTGAAGCAATCTAAATTAACTGTCTACATCGTAAGAACTTAATTCACTAGTCTAACATTGTAACAACTTATTTTAACTGATCACATTTTGACTCTTCTTTCATGTTTACTAACAATACTACTTAATTAGTTTGCGACCTTCCAATTTGCAGACTTCAGCATTCCTGCATACCTTGTACGTTGCGAATTTACTTTGTTTACTGTTTACATAATAAATGTGATATTTTCAATACCAATCGATACAATTCTGACCTCTAATTATGTGCAATATTTACATTCCTTCCTGTAAAGAATTATACTAAACTAATTTCACTTATTATTTTAGTGTTTTTAACAATTATGTTTCTACGCCTATTACAGCCCTTCTGCCAACTTTTACTGTTCTCTGAACAGACAGACAGATGAAAAAAATGTATTTGCATAATCAAGTTTTCTGTATGTTTTAAGACTTTATGCCGTTTTAGCAACAAAAAAAATAATCGAAATTTCTGTCACCGATATTCCACCCCAACATGTTCAACCCTTAATTTAATTTCAGCAGAGAATACCAGATGTTTGATGAAATTGAAAGTTTCCCAATAAACAAAATGTAAAACGTTATATTACTAGAGTTTTAACGAAAAAATGTGATTTTTCACCAAGTTATCCCCCATTCATCCCCTATCCCCTGGAGCGATTTTACCCAAAAACATTCCGAACAGTTTGTTTGTCAGGTGCTAACTGTGTACCCAATTCGAAGACAATATCTCGATTCGTTCTAAATTTAGCGTGGCTACAGACATACAGACCAACAGGCACAAAAAATGTTCGTTCCCAAATAATGTTTTCTGTATGTTTTGAGAGTTTTTACGACGTTTAAGGGAAAAACATTTTTTGGAATTTTTGTTGCCGGTGCCATACTTCCACACATATTGACAATGTGGAAAATATATTAAGGTAAATTACCGCAGTAATTTATGACACAAATTTATTACCACGGTAATTAATTTAGTTTAAATACGGCCACACGGGGGCCCCCATCAGTTGCATCGGATGAATAATTTTTTTGTTTTGATTTTTTTCTTCTTGATTAAACATTCGCACCCATCGCAACTTTCACATGTCGGAGACAAGGAGACCGTACATCGTTTACTCTTTCTTGGGTGAAGCCGCCACCTTCTTCTTGGCCGTTTTCGGTTTGGGTGTCTTCGGTTTCTTTGTGGGACCGGCTTTGGCATTTTTCGCCTTGGACGGCGACTTGGGTTTGGCCGAGGCGGAATTCTTTCTGACACCGGTTTCTTCGCCTTAGGCCTGGAACTGGCCTTTTTCGGTTACGTCGCGGGTTTCTTGGCTGCCACCGTCTTCGGTTTATCCCCGGTGACGGCTCTCTTCACCTTCTTGGCGGCGGGTTTTTTGTCGCCGCCCCCCACCTGGACGGAGCCCGAAGCCAGTCTGAAGGAACCGGACGCTCCCTTGCCCTTCGTCTGTACCACAGAGCCGGAGGCGACGGCCAATTTTAGGTATTTCCTGATGAACGGCGCCAGCTTATCGGCGGCCATCTTGTAGTTGGCGGCGATGTACTTCTTGATGGTCTGCAACGACGAACCGCCGAGTTCTTTCAAGTCCTTGATCGCCTTGCCCACCATCTCGGGGGTCGGATAATGCGTCGGTTTCGCCTTGGGGTTTTTCACTTTCTTTTCCTTCTTCGCTTTCGTACTTTGAGCTGGAGCTTCTGCGGCTGGAGATAATTGAACAGCCGTATCTGCCATGTTCTGTATTAACTCGACGGTATATCACGCGAGGACAAACACTAATTACTTGCTGCTGCGTGTCGAGCACTGAACGAATATTTATTACCACAGTAATTAATTTTGGTAATTAAAATCCGTAAATTACCAAAAATAAAAATTACAGTAATTTTACATCACTGGTAAATAGTATTGGATGAAATGGGATTATGCAGTTTGACATTTAGATTTGACATTTGGTGGGGTTAAATTTTACATAAATACCCATATTTTGATATGAGTTTCACTTGTTTTGTGCGACTGGTGTTTGTTAGAGGGAGCCATCTTGAATTTTTATAAATAGCAAATTAGGTTCAATTTAGTATCATTTGGCAGGTAATTTATTTAGAAATATAATATGGTATATCATAACAATATCTAGAATAATGGAGAAAATAAAAAATTAAACCAATTCTTCAAGTGAATAGAAAAAATTTTGAAAATTCAGTTAATTCTGAAGAAAATCAAAATAACTGCTCAAATTGTTGTCTATTCCCTTATTATCAATATCTAAGTATATTAACAAAAGTGCCCAATGCATTCTGCAGATAAGAGAGGAGCAATGTTTGCAAACGCAAACGCAATTCTAATTAGTTACTAATTCATAGGGATTCCAGTCTCGGCTGTTCATGGGCCTGCTGGACGTATGGCACCCATCATTGGTAGGGGTAGTTCCACATCTATTCGGGCAGCACTTCGGAGACGATGGATACACGTTAATCGTGTGCAGCCAGGCACTACTATTGAGCAGATTGCCAATTATATCAAGGATGAGATAGGTGTAGAAGTAAATGTACTGCCTTTGACTTCTAATGACAATCATTGTTCTTTCAAGGTTGGTGTCCTTGATCAGGATTTTCATTTAATGATTAATGAAGAAAAATGGCCTACTAACATAGCTATAAGAGAATTTGTTACCCGCTCTCGGGGTGGCGCATCTTATTTTCCGGGGATGGCGCCGCCGTTGGGGGAGAACTAGTATCTGGCTGCTGCCTGATTTATTATCAGAATGTAAGAGGTCTTCGCAGTAAAGTGGACGAGTTTTTTAGAAGTACACTTGCTTGCAATTATGAAATCATTGTGCTTACTGAAACATGGCTTAATTGTGAACTTTTTAGCAATAATTATGTATCTTTTCGTAGAGATAGGGACCCTGTTTTAACTGGTTTCTGCAGAGGTGGTGGTGTTCTCATAGCTCTTTCGGATAAGCTGAATGGATCTGTGATTGACACTGTATCGGTTCCTCATTATGAAGACTTAGGGATCAAAATGGACTTATACGACAATGAATTAGTGTTGGGGGTGGTATATTTTCCTCCTAATTTTTGTTTTGAGGCATATCAAAGTTATGTCAACAAGTATGAACAGTTAAAAAATACTTATAGTGGATCTAAGTTTTTGATTTTTGGTGATTTTAATCTGCCACATATTAGTTGGTTTTGTGAAGATGATTTTATGGTGCCTCATTGTAGACAGAATATTTGTGCTGAGATTGTACACTGACTCAATGTATTTCCTGAAAATGGAACAAATTATTTTTTTCTAATTGTGATATCTTTTATATTGCTATGTCTAGGATGAAAACTGTCTTTAAGACAGTGATTTTGTTACTTGAGTTTTTTTTTTTTGGTTTTTTTTTTAAGTACCATTTGGAATTGTTTAATTCTGTAGGTTCAAATTTAAATAAATAATGTTGTTGGCCTATTGCGATACACCACACTTTTTGAATATGCTCAAAAGGAAAAGTCCATGGGAGAGACGTTTCCGTTCAATATTCAATTTAAATTTCCAAGTTGACAAGAGGATTAGTTATCTGGTTTACTATAATCAAGCAATCTTTGTTTTTTTAGATAGCTGTTGTATATTAGGAATTTCTATTTCAATAAACATTATTATTATTATTATTATTATAAAAGGCCTCAGTAGTCCAGTGGTAAGTACGTGTGCCTCTGAACCCAAGGGTACCGGGTTCCATTCCCAGTAAGTGACCCTTTCAGTATTTCATAAAATTAACTTCAGCCAAGTGTGTGGCATTGTGTTTGATCAAGTTGAATGTCAGCACGTTCCGCCCTTCTGAAGCGGTTTAAGACCGTCGGTCCCGTGTACCATGTGATGTGGGGCGCGTTACACATCCCTATCCTCCTTGCGGAGAGGCGGGGGTTCGGTGAAATTTCCAGGATAGTAAGGTGAAACTACTGCTTGGCTTCGGTGATTGGCCATAGTCGTGAAAATAGACCAACGTTAATGAAAAATTGTTAACTTGGTAGAAAACGATAATAGGTTGAGTATTTACTAAACAAATAAGAAAGGGATAATAAGTTGGGTATAAGAAGACTTGCTTAAATGGTTAATGCATGTAGAAGCTCAGTACATAAATTTCTTAGGAATGAAAAATTCAAGAGTTTCTACTAGAAAGCCACCAAAAACTATTAGCTGATAATGATGTATGAAGAAGCACATTTGGAAGACAATGATAGAGAACATTCACCAAGAAGTTGATCTACTCAGAAAAACATTATTCACAGATGAAGCAAGTTTTTTCAAGTTAATTCCCAAAACTATCGATACTGGAGCAGTCAAAATGTACACCTTTTTCATAGTATTTAGAACTGCCTTAAGGAAGAATAATCTCAGCTCTAAATGAAATAAACATCCATGTTGAAAAATTCTGGTAGTACCAGATGGATGGCACACGGGCTGATATCGAATGATACACAATTCAACAGGTATGCCAACAACCATCTAAAATGTGTCCAGTTTTGCTGCCTAGAGAAGGACAAAAAAGGCTGGCCCAATGTGTTGCCTAGACAAGGACGAAAAACGCTAGGCTACTTTGACACTTGAGTCCCTAAGCAACATTAGATATTTTTATCTAAGAAGCTTACATCAACTGGACAGTCCAGCTAACAATTATTACTGGTCTCACCAACCTATTTGCCTCATTGCATCGCTACCGTCTCTCTCATAGGCAGGCTACACTCGCATACATTATCCTATACATTGCAGGCAATGACCATCAGAATACCTTAATAAATGTGCACCCATGGTCTTAAACTCAGAATAACCATGGCCACCATGATCTGCAGGTCATGCACCTTAGCATCATTCCTTTACTTGGGATTGCCGAAGATCAATCACATTTAATCTTGCTCCAATGACTGTGGAACAGCTGAAAAATAGAGTAAGTATCGCAGCAGTCAATGCTGTCAATGATTTCTAGAATCGATTAGGATATTAGTCACAGAGAATGGGGGTATTTTTTAAATATCTCTTTTCTTCTTAATCATGTGCAGGCTAGTTTATTTAAAACTTGCATTGATAAATAAGTACTTTACCTATTAAATTTACAAATTTTGCATGTTGCATTTTAAAATAGACATTTTGGTACACTGACGTCTACTGGTTTTATGAAAATGATTATCCATAATATGCTGCCTGAAAAAATAAATTCATTGTAGTATATTTGAGTACATGAATGATGTAGCATGCCATATGAGTCCAGCTGGTACTTATATATAAGACAATTTTTAAATAATCCAAAATGTATGTAAACATCACACACTTCTAAAACAGTGTCACTTATCCAATTACAGGAAATTGTTAATTACATAAACTTCCATTTTGCTGCTAACAGTGACACCACTGCTTTACATATTCAGCTTGTATGTTATAACAATTTATTACCTCACGTTTCTAAAATTCTTCTAAAATGTTGAAACAAATTAGAGTACCTAATACATTTTCACATTTTGAATCAACACACCAAACAGTGTCCATTAAGCTGAATGTATACTTCTATATAGTTTACTGTGTTTCGTAAACTGGGCAAAATGCTTTGACATTAGCAAAGCAAGAATTTACTTTACTTTACTAGTTATTTGAAAGTTATTATGCTTACCTTCTTCGATCCCTTTCCACACTATACGATCTTCGTTCTCTTTCCCTTCGTTCTCTCTCCTTAGATCTGCTTCTTCTCTCCTTAGACCTACTTCTGCGATCTCTCAAGTCCCTTGGATCTCTTGGTTCCCTGGAGCGACTACGCCGTTCTCTAGATCTGCTTCTACGATATCGGCTAGACTTAGGCCTCTCCTTACTTCTAGACCTTGATCTACGCCTTTTCCTATCCGGAGACCTGCTTCGGTCGCGCCTGTGAAAAAAAATGAATGAGACTTACAGAAGTACAGGTAAAATTTCCAACGCCGAAGTTAAATTACCCTTGCTTCATCAATATCAAAACGAATCCAAAAACTGATACTCACCCGCTTCTAACCATATTGTCCCTGACGCAAAGGAAACTGATTTATAAATTATTTGAAGTTTTCCTCTTGAAATACATAACCAAACTTTCCAAAGAAAACAAGCAAAATACACAGGTGTCAATTAAGGCATATGTCAAAGTTGCAGGATAGGCAACAGTAACAAAATACATTACTTTTAATAAATCTATTGACTATAAATGGATTAGCAGTTTCGTTCAGGATATAATGCTGTAAAGAAGGCAATGGCATTGGCCGAGTTCATCAGACTCCAACATTTGCTGACAGCTAACAGTTCTATCAACGTATGTGTTCACCTATTCCGCTCAGTTTATACTAGAACTAAACAGACAGACAAATGTCACAAAATAGAAAATAGTGCTCAATTACAACAGTGCGTGTATCAATCTCCAACTGCTGAAATGTATCAGTAGTCAGCAGATTAGCGCTTAAACTCAGATGTTGGTGCCTGGTAAACTATGTCACGTGTTAATAATCATATTTTCCTGACAAAACGCATAAACGTCATAACATGTATCACTAATTTAAACATAATTTAGTGTTAGTTGCGGAAAACACGACAAAACATATTTTATAATTAAAGTTGTTGGTTAAAAAATATTACAAATATACAATACTACTTCTATAAAAGTAAAAGCACCCAGTGATACAAAAAATTACCTGAATTTTCTAAAACAGTGTATCGATATAAATTTCAAAATTAACAGCACATAGTCTCTATACACATTTTTACTTAAATTATATATTGTCACATTTGTCTACGAGAATTAAGTTTATGGACTTTGTTTATTTTATGGTCAGATGTCAATTATAAAATGTGTTGGTAAGAGCGAACACTCTGGAATTATATTTCTAGAAGGGACCAGAAGTGACAGGTATAGAAAAGTGTAGAAGGTCTAGAATCTCTATGGACAGTATAAATAGACGAGCGGTGCGCAGAGTAAGTTAGTTCATTATTGATTTAGTGCGGTGCCGAATAAGTGATCATAGAGGATTAAGCGAGTCAGCAGTAAGTGTTGGTGTATAAGAAGCGATCATAGAAGACGAATAGTGAAATATAGTTCTATAGACATTTAGTAAGGGAGAGAAATAATTTAGTTGATACTGGTGTTGGAAAATAGTTGGTAATAATAAAATAGTAGTTTGAAAACCTGTGTTTTGCTAGTCAACAAATCCAGAACCCCGTAGAACGTAACAACTGGTGTCAGAAGTGGGATTTTCAAGCTGCTAGTGGAAATATTGTCCAGAACATTCGTTGAACAACGTGAAAACTTCTAAAATATCACTAATTCATAACTGGGTGTGTTTTTGAAACAGAATAAACTGTGTATCAGCTTTAAGTACGTCTATGCCTAAGACACGTAGCGCAACAGCCAATATGGACACCCAGCTACTGGAAATGATTTAAAAAAATGGACGAAGAAGCTAAATTAGCACGACAAGAAGCCAGAAAAAGAGATGAAGAAATGAGAAAAAGAGACGAAGAAGCCAAAGAAGAAATAAGAAACAGAGATAAAGATGCCAGAAGAACAAACGAAGAAGCCAAGGAAGAAATGAGAAAAAGAGATGAAGAGGTCAGAAAAAGATACGAAGAGATAAGAGAGGAATTGAGAAAAGGGACGGAGAAGCAAAGGAAGAAATGAGGAGAAAAGATGAAGAAACAAAGAAAATTCTGCAAGAACAAGCCAGCAGTATTGAGAATATTACTTCGTTTGTGGACGAACGTATGAAGCTGGTAAAAGACAACATCTTCCAACAAGTTGAAAGTCAAGTAAGGGGTATCAGCAACGATGTACATGACAAGCTGACGAGTGTGCAGGAAGTACAAGCGGCGATACAGGAGAAAATGCAATCACTAAAAAAGAAGTATGATACCCTAGTCAAGGGAAACATCAGACTCGAAGATAGCCACGTAAGAATTAAGGTTCCCACATTTGATAGCTCAGTCCCATGGGGTATTTATCTACACCAGTTCAAAGCCGCTGCTATAGCAAATGGTTGGGGCGAGAGAGAAAAAGGGACCTCGTTAATAGTAGCTCTCAGACCCCTCGACGTGCTTCAAGGAATTCCCAGGGAAGAACAGGACAGTTTCGACAGCATTCGGTATTACCTAGAAATGAGATTTGGAGACGAGCATTTACAACAGCTGTACCAAACTCAGTTAAAAAGTCGCTGTCAGAAATTGGGCGAAACTCTGCAACAATTTAAAACGTTGCCAGACTAACGCGATCAGCTTACCCCACAGCTCCAGTGGAATTTTTGAACCAGCTGTCGCTGCAAACATTCATTGACGGCATCAGGGATACCGACACTCAACAGGCGCTGAGGATGACGAGACATAAAAACTTAAGCGATGCTTTGGCACGTTCGTTAGAATTTGAAGCTGCCAAGCAAGCCTCGTTCGCAGTCTCCAAGTTCCAGAAGAGGAAAATAAACCAGACTTATCCAAGGTTGTGCAGCGATTAAAAAAACTAAAAGAGCAGATGAAGCACACGACTCATAAGGAGCCAACGCAAGCTCATCGTGCAAGTGCCATACGCTATTGGAACTGTGGCAAGGTGGGACACATAAGGAGTGAATGCCGGGCCCCCAAGATCATCTTCAATCAACGCACACGAAAACTAAATGCAGCTAGCTTTAGGGGGCGAGAGCTGGCTGCCCAACACAGTGCCCCGAAGTCGACAACTATTTTACTGGTCAACGATTCTGGCAACACGCACATCGTATACAGATACATCAGAATGTTGGTTGTAGACACTGGCGCATCCAGAACGATTATCCGTCGTGATATGGTACCAAGATGGCGGGTAAGAGAGCCAGAAATAATCTACAAAGTGATCACGGCTGGTGGGCGAACAGATCCGTGTATTTGGTGAGACTGACGTCAAGCTACAAATTGGAGCGTGGAGAACTAAACAACGAGTTATTGTTGCCGCCATAGCAGACCCCATTATACTTGGACTAGATGTTCTACAAGGTCACGGTGTCAAGTTAGATCTTGAAAACAATGTTTTAAATATCGATGATGAGGAAGTAGTCATGTCAACTGTCAATAACCTTGCGATTCGAAAAGTCACGGCCAAAGAAGATGTGTTGTGAGAGCCCAGAGTGAAAGTATTGTCCCAGTGAGGATAGTTGGAGACATTTCGGGACAAGTGGTGGGTATTATAGAACCAGAAGACAACGATCTTTTTAAGAAAGCTCTACTAGTCAGTAAAATTCTTATTCAAACAAAAGAGCTGGCAGCTGTCAGAATAGCCAACCTTAAGAGCTTTGATCAGAAGATTTCCAAAGGGTCCGAAATCGAACCATTCTCGCCAGTAACCATCATACGGAGTTGCCACAACCAAGAAGACCCAGCCTCGTCCATCCCGGATGAACCACTTCCAGAACATCTACGCGATGTCTTAGCAGAAGCTAGTAGAAATGTTTCTCTACAACAAAAGCATACAGTGGCTAAACTGCTGTCCAAATATCGCATCGTTTTCGTAACCGACAAGAACGATTTTGGAAGAACAGACCTAGTACGCCATCGCATCGAGACTGGGGCATCTGTACCAATCAAGCAACCAACGCAAAGGGTGCTATTGGCAAAACAGCACGAAGTTGACACCATGATAAGGGAGATGGAGCAGGCACGAGTTATAGAACCGTCGCAAAGCCCTTGGACCTCTCCAGTAGTGTTAGTTAAAAATAAAGATGGCTCCGCGAGGTTTTGTGTAAATTACCGCCGGTTAAACGATGTCACTAAGAAAGGTAGCTATCGACTTCCCAGAATTGACGATACACTTGATACACTGGCAGGTGGAAGGTTGTTTTCGACACTGGACTTGAAATGTGGCTACTGGCAAGTCGAGATTGAGCCCAAAGACAAAGAAAAGACTGCGTTTACCACTGATAGTGGACTGTGACAGTTCAATGTCATGCCATTTGGGTTGTGTAATGTTTCAGCCACTTTTGAGCGTCTAATGGAGACAGTTTTAAGAGGTCTACACTGGAAAACATGCCTCGTGTACCTAGATGACGTCATTATCTTAGGAAGGTTGTTCGAAGATCATGAAGAATGACGAACAAGTGTTTCAAAAACTAAAGGGAGCCAATTTGAAATTAAATCCGAAGAAATGCTGTCTCTTTCAAAAAGCAGTCAAGTACTTAGGTCATATTATCACTCCAGATGAAGTCAAAACCGACACAGAGAAGACAGACTGTATTATGAACTGGGACATTCCAATCAATGTACATCAGCTGCGAAGCTTTCTGGGCCTCTGTACGTATTACCGCCGTTTTGTAAAGGATTTTGCTGACATCGCGAAACCTTTGCATAAATTGACTAAAGAAAAGACACCCTTCATTTGGACCAATGATTGTGAAAAAGCATTCGAGACACTAAAACTGGCTTTCTGTTAACCCCGATTCTGACATATCCCCAGCCTGGTCAGAGGTTTATTGTGGACACGGACGCGAGCAATGTTGGTATTGGGGGTGTTCTTTCGCAGGAACAGGGAGGCTAAGAGAAGGTTATAGGGTATTTTAGCAAGGCCCTTTCCAAAGCAGAAAATAACTATTGCGTAACGAGGAAAGAACTTCCAGCCATTATCAAGACGTTGGAGCATTTTCACAAATATCTATATGGTCAAGAATTTCTCCTAAGAACCGACCACGCTTCCCTACGCTGGCATCTTCAATTTAAAAATCCAGAGGGGCAGATGGCGAGGTTGCTTGAACGCCTTCAAGAGTACAATTTTACCATCGAACATCGCCCTGGACGACAGTATGGCAATGGCGACGCATTACCTAGGAGACCTTGCCCACCAAAATGCATGCATTGATATTGGAATAATATATTTAACGGAGGAGGTCTGTTAAAATTATATTATAGCTTTTCAAACAACACAGTTCAAATTGTAAATAGCAGGTAAGTCAGACATTACTGCCTACCATAACTTTGGTAACATTCATATCACACCATGGTAAGACCATAACCTTTAATAATACAATGGAAGAATTTACTTTTCTTTATTATTGGCAGTAACAAGAATTACTCAACAATGATCAAAACACCGTGAAAAAATGTTTGAACAGTAAAAAGAATGACGATTAGTTATAACAGTTTATAAACTTGCGCGAATTCAAACAGCGTGATGTCGTGTATATTATTATATCTGTATAAGTGTCAGTTTTCAGAAAGTTATCGCTTTGGCACTCTATAGATTACCTATCTTTGCATTTTGTATATTCAACATTTAAACAGTAATCAACAGGTTATTCATTTAAGGAGTCAGCACCTATAATAATAAAAAAAAGTTAGGACTATACTATAATCCCAGAACAGAAATGGCTGTTCTGTGACTATAACAGGTAATATCATAAAATATTTGGTCGAGTTCACCAGGAGCCCACTGTTGAATAGTTGTGCCAACGTACTTATGCGTTCAACTGTTCTGATGAGTTTCTGTTGGAACTTAACTGTTACTGTTTTGCCAAAGCGGAATGACAGACAAACGTCACAATATAGTGCTTGAAGTCCAAAGTGTATTCAGCAGTCTCCAGCATCTAAAATGAATCGGTAGTCAGCAGATGAGAACGTTTTAACTCAGCTGTCGGCGGCT
This sequence comes from Tillus elongatus, assembly GCA_964006375.1. Classification (NCBI taxonomy): domain Eukaryota; kingdom Metazoa; phylum Arthropoda; class Insecta; order Coleoptera; family Cleridae; genus Tillus; species Tillus elongatus. The sequence continues at coordinate 95,068,675 of OZ023268.1, forward strand.
GGTGAACAGCCACTTTAATGTATGGTACTGCTGTACACAATTAATTTCTTAATGTTTTTGCTTGTGTCATAGACAGATAAACGTCTAATTTTTTTATCTAGTATCTGTCAAACGTCAACAGTAGATGTAGATAATGGCCATGGCTATGAGTTATGGTTATGTTTAATGTTTTGTTATTACATTTAATTTCATCAGTTTAAATTTACTCTTTACTCATTTAATAAACAGATAGATAGATCAGGCGTCAAAGAGATTACTTTTCTGAAAATAAGAGAAGTGGATGTGTGTTGTAGCAAAATTTGACTCACTTTTAGCATATGTAGCTATGTGATTATGGATCTTAAGTTGGTGCTATATTTAATATTTTTTGGTAAGTTTTCCTCCTAGTGTTACTTTGTCATAAGATAAAGCCTGAGCTTCTGTTTTAGTAAGCTGTTTGGTGTCATCAGACGAATCTATAAATAAGGAGAAAGAAGATGAACACCCAGTACCCCACAACATAGAGAACACAACAATCGATTCCACAAGCTCGTATATTGACGGTGAAATTAGCTTAGAGCTTGCAGGCTTACCAAATGTAACTTCGTTTAATGTGACCAACAATAACATTACACAAAAATTTGTGCAATGCATTCCAACAGAAGTATTAGAAGTTCAGTTAGTAAATGATACTGAGCTAATAAAGCTTCTGATGCCGCTACCCAATATAACAAGCAAGGACGGACCTGCACCATGTATTTTAGTTTTGTTTTATTCCAAGTATTGTCCATTTTCCAGTATGGCAGCTCCTCATTTCAATGCTTTACCAAGAGCTTTTCCAACTATCAAAATGGTGGCCATAAATGCTATGATGTATCATTTGTTTAATACACAGAATGGTATAGTTGGAGTACCTTCATTGCTGCTTTTCCATAATGGAAAGCCTGTGGGAAAGTACAATCACTCAGATTATTCTCTTGATTTGTTCTCCAAGTTTATAACAAGGCACACTGGTATTGCAGCCGAAGAAAAGGCTTATGTGACTTCTGCAGATTTCAGTGGTCCAGTTACAAGTGTACCAACAAAAGATTCAGATATATTTTTGGCTATGTCTTGGCTGTTTATAATTTTCTGTGCCATTTATTATTTCACAAAATCTAAATGGTGGACCTGGATTGTTGAAACAATACAAAGTAATTGGCGCGAGTCTGCACAACATGAACATGTTGAATAAATTTAAATGAAAAAAAAAGCAATGTGATATTTTGTTGAAATTTATTTAAGTTAGTGGCATTAAAGTTATTGTTCTGTTCTAACTTTTGCTGTGTTATTTTCCATACCTAGTTTTTATTAATATTCTTCAATGTTGACCTATTTTTATGACTATGAGCAATGACTGTCATCAAGGAGCGGTTTTGCCTTACAACCTGTAAATTTTACTGAACACCTGTTTGCTGTGAATAGTATGACTTTTTATACCCAATAATGCATGTTTGGGCCAATGGAGTTACATCTCTTCTGTAGGACGAAGTGTGTAAACATTTAAGTTACTCAAGCACAATTCCATGGCCTTGGTAGTTGGTATTTTATAATATGTGTAAGTTACTCCAATTGGACACTATAGGATATCTCAGTAACAAGTGGTTTTAGATAGTCAATATAATGAGCTCAACTTAAGCCTACAGACATCTAATCACAATCTTTAAAATACTAAAAGACACTTTCTACCTGGAACACCTCACATGTTAATTAAATTGAAGTAGATTCTGATGAGCACCAGAATGATCATGCTATACTTATAATCAGTAAGACATCAATCAGAATAAAAATATTTTCTGGGATATAATGTTTTACAGGAATATTAAAAACAATGTCCAAACTATTTTTTATTGCTATAAATGACAAGACAAAATATTATGGTTGCCAACAAAAAAGTCCAGCCAGTGTGCTTTACATACAGTGACTACCACAGTTAAATTTCATAAAATTGAAGAAGTGGCAGTACCAAAGTAGATCATTGACATTTTGAGTCTTTGTATTGCACAATCTACAAGTATAAATAAATAAAAAATAATAACAATAAAACACTAGTAATAAAAAGAACCAGTCTGTGTCTCCTAAGATGATCAAAATGCAGTAGGCATTCAGAGTTGTACGTTTTGTTTCTCTAATGTTGGCCCAGTTCTGCGACTATGGCCAGTCACCTAATTCAAGAAGCAGATTGTCATTTTAAAAGTTGTGCCTAACCCAAGAATTAAGAATTTATATTTAGAGCTTTATTTTTATCTTTTGCATCGTAAGTAAGTATATAACTTAATATACTGAGTGAAAAATATAAATGCAAAGTATGTCTTCTTCTCACACATTAGCTTTTTGAACCTGGGTTCTGTATTTGACACACAGCCAAGTTCCAGGCGATTTCTCACTTTTGCTTTAATGAGATTAGAAACTCAACCCTCATAAATCTGTTGTTGCAAATGGAACCAAACATTTAAGAGCTTCATTAGTCAGTGCGGGGTATTCTTGAATTCTTTTGATCTAAAAATTACCCGGGTTCTGGCAAATAAATTCTACTTCAACATTTTTTTTTCTCCCTCAGGGCTCGTCCGAGTCTTTGCCGCCCCGATAGCACTGCAGCCTTTGGCTTATTGTGCATGCCCTTAGTTTTTTTCTACTCCACCCATTCCGAAATCACTGTGCCTTGAACTAGTCTGCACAGCGATTGGTAGGGTGAAGTTTTATATTGCTCTGTCTCCGGTCTAGACTAACCGTAGATCAGTTGTCTTTTGCGGTCCAGAGCTTTACACTCACACAAGATGTGCTAGGCTGATTCCTTCCCCTCGCCGCAGAGTCTGCATGCGAGGTCCCCCTCGAACTGCCCCATTTTATGCAGGTGTGTCTTGATGGCCATGTGTCCCGTCAAGAGACCTGTTATGTTTCTGAGCTGTCCTCTGCTAAGATTTAGCAGCTCCACAGCTCTTTTTGAACTGGGTTCGTCAATTACTGTTTTCCCATGTCTGAGCCCTGGACAGTCTTCCAGTACACCTTGTGTTGGTTTGTGACCCAGAACTTAATGGCTCCCCTGGCAGTGCTCTTTGTCACGTCCAGAACCGGTTCTGGTCCCATAAATGGTCCTGCTGAGCCTCTCTTCGCGAGGCTGTCTGCTTCTTCATGCTTTTGACCCCCCCCCCCCCCCCCAGTGACCTGGCACGCAGATGAGGGTGACCCCATTCTGCCCAGTCAGGTCGCTTGTCTCATCTTGGCACTCACTTACCAGCCTGGAATTTACCCGTGGGCTACTTATGGCCTTAAGGGCTGCCTGGCTGTCTGGCTATGAGGATCCGCTTGTTGGTGTAGCCCCTCCTCTTGTTCTTCTGCACACACTGCAGGATGGCGTACATTTCGGCCTAAAAGACCATTGCATGGGTTCCGAGGGAAATACTATGACTTACCCTCAGTCCTTCCGAGTAAACACCTGCCCTCGTCCCACGCTCCCCGACGGATCCGTCCATGAACCAGACGAGCGCGTCCCGTGGTAAGCCCGATGTCTCCTCCTGCCATGCCTCGTGGTCGGGGATTTCTACTGTTAAATTGTTTTCCCTGCAGATTCGCGGGCTCACGAGTTCTGACCTCAATTCAAGCATGGGCTACTTCACGATCTCCTTAATTTTGCAGTGGCCCCTGAAGCCCGGGCTGATCTTCAGTCTACCATTGCAGGCTAGTCTGTGTAGTCCTAGCCTGGTCTCCCGAATGATAAGTAAGTGTGTGTGGGGGGGGGGGGGCAGATCCAGCAACACCTCCATGGAGACTGTTGGGGTTGCAGTCATGGCCCCTGTGATGCCTAGGCAAGCCATCCTTTGGATCTTGCCTAGTTCTTGTTTGGCACTGGATTGTGTCACCTTAGGCCACCAGACCAGTGCCGCATATGTTAACAATGGTCTGACCACCCTTGTGTACAGCCAGTGGGCCATACTAGGTCTTAGTCCCCACGATTTTCCATATAGCCGTGTAGTGACGGCTAGGGTCATAACTGTGTTACACTGTATTTTTTCAACGTGACCATTCCAGGTTAGCTTAGAGTCCAATACGACCCCTAAATATTTGACCTCCCCGGCCATTGAGATGTTTCTACTGTATAGTGAGAGTTCTGTGGCTGTCGCACTTCCTCCTCCTCGTAAACGGCACGACGGTTGCTTTCTCAGGGCTCACCCGAGCCCTTGATCAACCGTCCACCACTTTCAGTGCTGTCTGCATGGGCTCCCACACTGCCTGTGTGACCTTTCCTCGGACTATAATGGCAATGTCGTCCGCATAGCCCTGTACCTCGTACCCCTCCCGAGAGCCTCCCTAGCAGGACGTCCACGACTAGGCACCAGAGCAAGGGAGACAGAACGCTCCCCTGCGGACACCCCGCCAGCAGAGTCCCTCTCGCGAGTGAGGTGAACACCGACCTGTCCCTGAGCATGGAACCGATCCACCTGCAGCAGGTCTCCTCTATTCCACGCTCCCTGGCAGGTACCAGTATCAATCCGAATGAGGTGTTGCTGCTTTACCCATATAACAAGAATGGTAATAAATTTAAACCATGAACAAACAGGAAACAATTTATTAACCTTACTAATGTGGTCCACTAAAAGGTGGCAGCCTGTATATTACGCTTTCTACGTATCTATGCCAGAGGCAAGATTAGGAAACTTATTAGTCCCAGCCTTCTATAATAGATGTCTATGGCATGACTTAAACTAATGTAAATATAAAACAACAGCTATAAATAAATAAATTTATTGTTAACATTGATATGCCTTATCAACATATTCAGATAAAGTTTAATAAACTTTGTAAAAGCATAATACTGTATTATATAACCACCTAATTAATTAAATACTCATTGAAAATAACACAATTTCATACATGCACAGAAATCGTTTGTTCAAATATATCTTTAAAAAATTTGTTAGAATAAATGGTTTTCAACTGCAGATAACTTTTCCTTCGTTTGTTATATGCACGGCAGCTTTGTAAGTGTTTTTCATTAACATTGCTACTGTCATCGGCCCAACACCACCTGGAACTGGAGTTATGTGACCAGCAATTTTGCTAACACCTGAAATAAGGAATATCAATCAAAACTTTATTGCTCATTAACTGCAGATATACAAACTGCACTATATAAGATTCCCCAGTATTAACAAAACATTAACATAACAAAAAAATAATTAAAAACATACAGAATAAAATACAATAAATAAGAAACAATCAGAAGGCGAATGTCTGCCATTAAAGTCTGACAAACCTTTGATGACGCTTGTACTACTAGATAGTTTATTATACAATATTATTTCTTTGTAATAAGTAGTGGCGTGCGGTCCATGGAAGCAAGGGAAGCATTGCTTCCCTTAAAATAACGACTACATACCTAAACCGCATTATTTAAAATCCCTTTTGTATTTTAAATATTAATTTTAAAATTCTGAAACTAATTTAATTATTAAAATTTTTATTTCGCAACCTCACACACATAATTATTTATTATGCAGCATACTATATTTGTATATACGCTCCTAGCAAGAGTGGATGCATGCACTGACTTCAATTAAATACACGTAGTCAGCGGGCAACTTTATAAAATAAACCTCGGCTCGGCGCGATGTACGCATGTTTTTAGAACGTGTTGTACTACGAAGACCGAGTGCGCGTTCAAAGCGAATGTGCCTGATTATTTCGTATATATAAGCAGTCCAGTAAGTTAAATACATTGGCATTTTATGATTATTAATATGGCTGCAAGTAGATCAGGTTTTAACGACGGTGGGGGTGGGGATTTACAAACTTTACAAACAAGTGGTAATAATAACTGTGATTGTATTGTATGTTTTTTGATAACTAAAGGATTTTCAGCCTTACTGTTTGCTGAAAAACTTGCTATTATTAATATAGGTAGGCCGAAACCTACTATAAAAAACTTAAATACAAGAATTAAAACATGCACCTATTCGACATTTCAACGCGGAAAAGACTCATAAACAATATGAATGGTTAACGGGTTGTGAAAACAGGAATAAACTGTTTTGTTGGTCTTGAAGTCTATTTGTGACTGAAAAGGGGTTGTGGAATAAAAGTGGGTTCTCCGACTTGAATAATCTAGATAAACTAGTACAAAGACATGTTATGTCTAAAGCGCATTTACAGACCATTTTAAAATTAAGTGTCTGTGGAAAAACGCGAATTGAATACGCCGTTGACAAGCAGATTGAAATTCATCGCCAACACAATGAACTGGTTGATAAAAATAGAAATATATTAGAAAGACTTATTTATGCTATGTGTTTTCTTGGTCGCAGCATGAATTGGGCTTCAGGGGTCATGAGGAAACAACTACATCTGCAAATAGAGGAAACTTTCAAGACCTAGTTTCTTTAATAGCCAAATACGACATTTGTTTAAAAAATCACTTGGAACAGTCTAACGTTTTTCGCAGGACATAAAATCGCATTCAGAATGATTTAATTTCGGCTGCTGCCACTATTATTTTGAACAGAATTAAATCTTAAATTAAACAGACTCGTTTCATTGCTATTGTTCTAGATGAAACAATCGATGTAACTAATTTAAGTCAACTATCTGCAACTATACGCTACATAAAAATGGAAGGGGGTGTACAACAAAGATTTTAGGCTTTAAAAATGTGACACAAGATCGTACCGCAAACGCTCTATATAAAATTGTGCTTAATATTATGAAAGATATTGAGGAGGCTGATAATAAATTAATTGCCCAAATCTATGATGGGGCTGCTGTTATGGCCGGACATTTAGGAGGCCTTCAAGCTAAAGTGCGGGAAACGTTCTCCATTGCTCTATTTGTACACTGTTGTGCTCATAAATTAAATTAAATTTTATCCCAATCTATGAATCATATTAAAGAATGTAAAGTGTTAAATGGCTGCTTTTTTTCCAAATCTACGAAGCGCACACAAGCCTTAGACCCGATTGTTAAAAAACGTTTACCCAAAGTAGCCACAACCCGATGGAACTACAACGGCAGGGTTGTGTTAACTGTATTTGAACACCGTGAATCGTTAATTGAACTTTTAGAAAACATCATGGAAAATAGCAAAAATTCGGATGCAGAAACAATAAATAGTTCTAGAGGATTTTTGGATGGTGTGAAAGGAGACTTTAATTATAATTTTTTACTTAATATATTTTCAGAAATATTTCCGTTTTCAGATAATGTATTTAACATATTGCAATGTAAAATAAATGACATTGGTTTTAGCCTGAAAAAATTAGTGAATTTAAATCCATTATAATTCAAAAAAGGAATGAATTTGATAAGTTCTGGGAAAAAACAATTGAATTAGGAGAAGTGGAGCCACAAAGAAAGTGTGTGCGCACTGATAATGTGGGAGACCTTCAAACATCTTACCGCCGCCTTTTCTACGAAATTATAGATCAAATTCAGCAGCAAATTAACTGCAGATTTGATCATCTCAGTGACCTGAAATTTCTTGAATTGTGTAATTTTGGAGGATTTAAAGGGATACCTTTCCCAGAAGATTCATTCAAATCATTATTTAACCACTATGGACATTATTTTGACAAAGCCTTATTACGATCAGAACTTACAGTCATTTATGAACCTGATGTTATTGACACAAAAACTAACGCGAGTGAATTTTTAACTTTCTTAAAACAATCAAAATTGGAAAATGCATATTCTGAAGTGTTCAAATTATGTGAACTAGTATTAACAAGTCCTGCTAGTAGTGCATCTGTAGAACGAAATTTTGCTACAATGAAACGTATCAAGAGTTTTGTTAGAAATTCAACAGGACAGGAAAGACTTTCCCAAATTTCAATTTTGTCAGTTGAAAATAAACTCGTCCAGGAAATATCCCAGAATCCACAGTTACATGACGACATTATTAACGAATTTTCCAAAAACAACAGAAGAATTGAGTTACACTATAAATAGGTAAGTTTCTGGGAATTGCTTCCCTTATTTCAAATGTCACCGCACGCCCCTGGTAATAAGGATTGTAAAACTTCAAGTCTTGAGTAAAGCTGAGCAATCAAGACCTTATTTCTAAGAGAATATGAATGCACATCACCACTTCTCAAAAACAAGTCATTTTTTTTCTTATATGAATAAGAAGATTGGATATATACATATGAGGTGAGTGCACAAATTTCCCACCCTGACATAGATCTAGGGTATCGCAGCTTGGCAAAATTTAAGACATTGGTCTTATTAGCCTTGGAAAAAACAAAAATGGATTTTATGTCAATTAATTTCCTTATAAATGACATTTGTTCGTCACAAGTCATGAAAATTGAGTATATATCTGTTTAAATTCCTTACTTGAGAAGGTATTCCACCACAAAGCATCAAAGACCAGCTGGACTGATGTATGGGGAAAATTCTCAGTCTTATTCTTTTTTAAAGGTTGGTCAAAATAGTTTCAAATGGGGCAGGAAAGATGACACAAGAACAGGAAGCACAGTGCAAGTGGTGACGGACAAGAAGATTGCCCTTGTTGTATTAACCAATCGACGCTTGAAAGTGAAAAAACTATTAAAAATGTCGGAGCTTTTAGATACAAGCATTCGCCGAATATCCACGAATATTTAGGTAAAGCTAGTGCAAGGTGGGTCCCCAAACATTTTGCAGCAGTTTAGCGCCAGTGTCATGTTGAATGCGCCCGATCTTTTTTGGAACCTCTGTGGAGAAAACCCTGTGGATGTGTTGAAGACAATTGTTACAGAGGATGAAACTATCAATGATCCTGTGTGCAGAAAAACGAAGTCGATAGAATGGAGGTATAAAGGAGAAGCACTGCCAAGATATTTTACGGTCTGTCAGTCAACAAAAAAGTTATGGTTACGATTTTTTGGGATTGTAAGGGTATTATTGTCATAGACTTTAAAGAACACAACACCACAGCCAACGGGGCACTTTAGATAGATAGATAGATAGGTGCTTTATTGTCCAAAGATAAAAATCTTATTGAAACACTCCTGCATAGACTAGGACAAAATATTCTGGAGAAAAAAAGTGGAAAACTGACCAGAGGCGTGCGTTTGCACTATGACAATGCACCCGTGCACACTGCTGAAATTGCACAAGACACAATTCGTGACTGCAGTTTCGAACAATATGATCCAGCTCTGTATAGTCCAGATATGGTCGCCAGTGACTACTAAATATTAATGTTGGGCACTGAATTAATGATTCGACTCGCACCAGTGAATCAAGTGGATCGACTTGATTGATGAGAAGACTCCCGACTCACTGGTCACTGACTCACTTGCCACCAACTCGCTGGTCACTGATTCAACCATTCACCACTCACAGACTCATTCATCGACTCCGACTCACCGCCATCGTAAGGAAACACTGAATTATTAAATGATACCATGGGTCAGTTTGGTCCTCATCTCCTTTCAATAACTAGTTTGTTTGAAAGGAACGGATCTTCAATCTACATTTTAGGTTGTAGTACGTGACTGTTACAAAGAGAGAGAAAAAAATGGTATGGTCAATGTCAAAGCCATGTTTACACGTAAAAAAGACTACCTACTTGCTGAAGTTCACAAAACCTTTAATTACGTGTTATTCAGTATGAGTTCTTATCATTTATCATTTTATAGTCAAAAAACTACATTTTTCATAAAATACGCATATCTTAAAAACATGTAAATTAAAAGGGGAAACCTATAAGAAGCCACCTTCTTTCATGCTTATTATGATTAATTTTCAATATGTTAGTTACCTATTAATAGCCGTATTCTTTTAAAATGTTTTATTTCGTATGCTATTTGTCTTATTAAGATTTCTATAGAATAACAATTTAACTTCCTTAAGGTTTTCTTCCTTCTTTAGGTCCACAATTCAAAAGCTTTTATTTTCTCTCTGTTCTGCTCGTTCAAAGTCCAGCTTTCCGCTACTTACATTATAACGCTCTGTACGGGTGACTTGATGAACCTTTCCCCTAGGCCAAAGTTAAATTCGTTATTTACTGGTGGGTATATATATATATATATATATATATATATATATATATATATATATATATATATATATATAACATATGACCTGACCTGATCTGATTGAGGGAAAGCTTCATCAAGACATACGTACGAAGCGTCATCATAATGTAAGGTACGGAGAGCTGAAACAAAATAAAATGAATAATGGACATAAAGAAAATTTACGAGGATAAGTTGAACACTGATAGAAAGACTAACAAAAGTCTTCTGAACGAGAAGCCAAGAAAGATGCTTGCTAAAAAACTTGATAGAAATAAGGCAAAATTTGTCAGGAATATTCTGGGACATAAATAATTTTCCGACATTTTTTAAAGCACACATACTTGGAGAAAGAGAGAAGGTTGACTAGGATAACAACTTCTGGAAAACCTTATTCAATTGATGGAGTGGAGAAGCCACGGTGAAATGAAAAGGGTTGTGCTATAGGCATACTCATGGTTACGACGATAAGGCGACATTGCTTTTAAACTATGATGATCTATTGATAGATAAACCTTTATTTATTCCTTGTAACAAGTGAGTTACAGAGGGCCAACAGGTAAGCGTGCAACAGTGTCACAAATACAACAATAGAATTTTCCTCCATATTAAACAAAAACAGAAATATAGGTATGTACATTTAACAAGACACTATTATTTGTAACATAACAAACAACACATAATAACAATCATAATATTATATTATGCAATGTGATCTAACGCAGACAAATAAAACTAACAACAAGAAGTATAAAAGAACATACATAATATATACAGTATGTATTTCATTTAAAATGATTCATTAAAACATATCACTTTTATCACAGGACATAAATTCATCTACAGAGTAGAAAGCATTCTTACTCAGAAAATTCTTCAGTACCTGTTTCAACCTAATTCTAGGGTATCCACGAACACTTACAGGAATGCAGTTAAAAAATCCTTACCCTAGAGAACTCAACATTTTTGGAGTAAATCAGTAAATCCAAAAATGTTAAAAAAAAACTACAGTCTACCCCTTATCTGTCCAGCTATAAAAATATTGTTACAAAGAACTTCAATAGACGTAGGTGCGGTGTTGCCACATCTCCAGAATTTCCCCCAACATCTGGGAATGTTTGCACAATCTGGCAACACCGCCTCCCCACCGTGCCTGGGGTGACCCCCCACAGGCGAAGTCTCAACCCTCTAGGACCAGAAATAACGAAGTTACCAACTTGTACCCCGTCGGAACGGATAACTGAGGTCTGCACATTCCGAACACCCCTGTATACACCCTGTATGCGCAGAGAACCCTTACACCCTGTATACGCAGAGAGATCTTATATTACGAGAAACACCTCTTGTGTAACATAAGAGTGATGACCACATTTGGATCATGCATATGCATCCCCCTGTATACACACGGGGCCGATCTGTATTCACAAAACCTTCTAGCAAAAGAAGGTCCTGGAACATTCTGGAATAGAACGCTCGAGAACAAACTGGAAGGTGCGACGGCTATATAAAGATGGAAGTAAGCCAGCGCAGACAGTTCAGTTAGAGAATGTTGAAGTGACTCGTAGAAGCAGTAACTAGTGTGAAGTGTTATAGAGTAGCGACTGTAGTATCGGTGTATTAGTGACTTTTGTACAAATTAGTGATTGTAAGGCCAGATAAACTAAGTGTTTTGTAAGAGAGACATTCTAGAACTTTTATTGTATCCATATTTAGAGAGTAAATAAAGTTGTTTTGTTAAAATTAAAAGTGTCACTTATCCAGAACCCGGAGAAAACGCAACAATATTATTTTCACATACTTAAAAGCTGAGATGGAACAAGTCTGTTATGATAGCGAATTTTCAAAGAAGTATTTTAAATTATTCTAATAAGTAACTCCATTTTCCATTACCCTGAAAACCTTAACTTTGGTAGTAAATCCCCCTTTTAAGGCTAAACTGTTCACCAAATTTCATTACAATAAATGAATTATTTTTAGGAGCACCTTTTTGTTCAATGGTTTTTTTTTCTTCGAAAGAAAATTTGGGTTTTAGGAATCATAAGATATCTAAAAAATAACAGGGGTTAAAAGAATTTGGTGACTCTTTTAACATTAAACATAAATTCATGCAGCAGTTCAAGATTTGAGAGACGTACAATACAATACACCAATTAAACTCTTGCGACTCCGATTCAGTCATAGACTTATGAGTTGTGAAATGAATGAAGAGTCGATGAGTCGAGATGAGTCGACAGTGAATCGACTTATTTTAGTGAGTTGATTCATGTGACTTGACTCACCGAAATGAATGATTCTGCCCATCACTACTACAGGATGTTGCAGTTTGTGTACATTTTGAGGACAAACCGAAAAAATAATTTTTTAGGGGTATCAAATCATTGCTGAAAGGATGTTATAAGTGCATTGATGTTAGGGAAATTCTGGCGCTTACCTCATACAGGCATTGAAAAGTGAGTATACGATACTTATAAAAAATAACCTTACAATAGCATCCCTCATTGACACTGTCCTTCAGCCTCAAAAACTTTTTTGAATCATAAAGATGTTAGAACTGATGTTATACTAAATCTTTAACCACACATAAAACTGACTCAACGTATCACCAATATAACTGAATATTTAAAAAAAGAATTAAACATATTTTAAATTAATTATTATTGAAAAGGCTTAAAGTTAGGTCTTTTGAGCATATAAACTCTTATAAACCTACCTTCAAAGTCAACATCCCCCACTAGTTTTGTTTTTCCTTCAGGTGTAGTTATCCTTGTAATACCAACATCTATAACACAAGCTCCAGGTTTAACGATGTCTGGAGTTATCAAATTAACCACCCCTAAAACAAATGGAAGAAATAATAAAATCATAATTAATTTGACCAACAATACAAATTTATGATAAAACTTAGGAACCAATGAGCCTACAAATGATTTTTTTAATTGTTGGATTGAGCCTATGTCTAACTTAAATAATACCGTTGGATTTTCCCCTAACACTTAAGATGATTTCACAATAAGTACTTAAATCTGGTTAAAATAGGCCACGCCTCCATTTTTCCTTATGTCACTAACGCTGATTGCTTGTTGCAATGAATGCTGAAAATATATATTTGTAATTGTTTGTAATGCTGTGATTATGCGTTAGTGACGTTGGCCGTTCCCACACTCGACAGCCCGGTATTAAAATTTAAAAATTAGTATTTTTCTTGAAAAACACAGTCTAATCCACGATGGGCAGTATGGATTCCGTCAGCGCAGATCGACTGCCGACCTCCTTTCCTTTGTCACCCATTCTTGCAACCAGTCTATGGAACTACCAGGTCTGGCACGCAGCGATGCTTAATAAACTTCCGGCATATGGCCCACCACCAAAACTCTGTACCTGGACAGCAAATTTCCTCTCCAACCGAAGCATTTCTGTTGTCGTGGATGGCCATTCCTCTAAACTGTGTCCAATTAATGCAGGAGTTCCTCAAGGTTCAGCTTTAGCCCCCACTTTGTTTCTTTTCCACATCAATGACCTCCTCTAGCACATCCGACCCAATTCACAGTTACGCAGACGACAGCACCCTCCACTCAAATATACAATATTCTAAGCCTGTCTCTTTAGCCCAATTAGATGAGGATCGCAGACTCATGGAGGGTTCTGTCTCCGTGGATCTCCATAAAATATTAGACTGGGAAAGTAGAAATCTTGTACAATTCAACCCCACCAAATCTCAGTCTTGCTTTCTTTCTCATAAGAGATACACCAGCCCTAGACCCATCACAATGAACAACCGAGTTATTCAAAGTAATGAGTCCTGTTCTCTTGTTGGCATTTCTGTGGATCGAAATCTCAATTGGCACCAACATGTCACATCAATTGCAGAAGCGGCTACTAAGAAATTAGGTTTCCTCTTCCGGGCTCGCAAATACTTTTCACCAGCTAATCTCTATACCTTATATACTTCACAAATAAAGCCAAACCTCGAATACTGCTCCCACATCTGGGGTGCAGCTGCCGCTTCTACACTCGCTATCCCGGACTCCATTCAAAAGAAAGCTATATGTCTCATCGGTTACCCTACCCTCACCCAAAGGCTGCCATCCCTTGCCTACAGACGTGCCGTTAGTGACCCCTCTCTCTCTCTTTTATAGATATCTGCACGGGCACTGCTCAGGGGAGCTTTCTTCCATAGTTCCTCCACCTGCTGGCCCCAATAGATCTACCAGGGGAACAGAGTGAATGCACCCTTTTACTGTGCAGGTGACCAGACATAGAACATCTTGTTATGCCCGCTCTTTTGTCCCGAGGACTTCCAAGTTGTGGAATTCTTTGCCGGCACATGTTTTTCCTTCTCCTCTGAACCTCCAAACCTTCAAGTCCAGAATTAACAAGTTGCCTCTTTTCTCCTTGTCGACACACATGGTACGATAGTATTTAGGCTGTAAGCTCTCGTGGTGTGTTGTTGAAATATTAAAAAAAAATCTTCGTAAATACTTAACATATTGAAATAAAATCATCGCCATTGTGTTTGGGGCGATTATTTCTACTAAAAAAATGTTTTCTATCGATTTTCTTTTTTGTTATAACCTCTAGTAAAAACATAAAAATAAAAGCATATTTACCTGTGGCACTAATAATAATATCCGCTCGCTTGGCATAGAAAGCAAGATCCTCTCTCGGCGTATTCCTGTGACATATCACCACAGTAGCTTCGCCTCCAGACAGCTCGTTTCTTGCGTCAGAATGTAAAATAAGTGCCATCGGGAGACCAACATTCTTAGACCTTCCACAAACCACAATGTTCTTACCGAAAGTTTTTATGTGACACCTAAAACGAGTAAAATTTTCAGTTTAATTTAAACCTTAGCAAGTCAAAATTTTGTACTTTAACAGGTGAAGTTACAACTTAATTTTAATATAGTTATGTGTAAACTTGAATAAAAGTCCTTACTCTTCCAGATATATAGTTTTTTCTTAAAATTTGTCAGGAAGAGGAAACCTTTTATTCAGGTTTACGTAACTATGTTGACCCCAGACGTTTTTACGTTTAGAAGCTAATTTTAATAGTGTAATGGCAACAAACTTAATAAGCTATTGAGGAGAAATATAGAACATACATTAAAATTTATAGGCAAAGCTGGCCATAATCACAAGTCCATTGCGTACAGGAGGTTGCTTAAATAATTCTTAAAAGATGGGAGCATTGTCAAATTAAATAAAAACTTTGTATAAGAAGGTCATCACTGCTGAAAAGTACACATGCAGTTAAGCAACAAAATCCAGTTCATAAAAGTATCTGATTCCTAAACATCAGTGAGTGTTTTAATCATAAAAGTATGCAAAATATTTTTGATGGTATAAATGTATATAAATATATATATATATATATATATATATATATATATATATATATATATATATATATATATATATATATATATATATATAATGTTCAGCAAATTTTCCGCGGTCTTTAATGTGAGACATACTTGGTTTTCGGGTTGAACCACGTCCAGAATTTATAAAAACTCGACGTTTCGGCTCCTGTTTTGGAGCCATTTTCAAGAGGTAAAGGAATTATGTAAGGACACTCTAAGGCCTCAATCTGCATACCCCTTAGAGTGGTGTACAAAGGTGGGCAAAGGAATTATGTAAGGACATTCTAAGGCCTCAATCTGCCTACTCCTTAGAGTGGTGGACAAAGGTGGGTAACGGAAATATGTAAGGACACTCTAAGGCCTCAATCTACCTACTCCTTAGAGTGGTGGACAAAGGTGGGTAAAGGAAATATGTAAGGACACTCTAAGGCCTCAATCTGCATACCCCTTAGAGTGGTGTACAAAGGTGGGCAAAGGAATTATGTAAGGACACTCTAAGGCCTCAATCTGCCTACTCCTTAGAGTGGTGGACAAAGGTGGGTAACGGAAATATGTAAGGACACTCTAAGGCCTCAATCTACCTACTCCTTAGAGTGGTGGACAAAGGTGGGTAAAGGAAATATGTAAGGACACTCTAAGGCCTCAATCTGCCTACTCCTTAGAGTGGTGGACAAAGGTGGGTAAAGGAAATATGTAAGGACACTCTAAAGCCTCAATCTGCCTACTCCTTAGAGCGGTGGACAAAGATGGGTTGGGTTGTTGTAGCTCGATTATGGGGCCTCAATCTGCCTACTCCCCAAATCTCGCCGGAGATCGTCTGTGAGGTCCCAGTGTGTTCAACCCTAGGCCTCAGAGAAATCTGTATAAATTCTGGACACGTTTTCAACCTGAGAACCAAGTATGTCTCATATATATATATATATATATATATATATATATATATATATATATATATATATATATATATATATATATATATATATATATATATATATATATATATTAGTTTTTGTATGGCATTTCACAATAACTTTCCAATAGAAAACCTGTGTGCTAAACCTTAAAAGATATGAATCTAAATCTAGAGACAATGCAAAAGAACTAACTGCACCTGTACCTACAAGATGAGCATTTTTTTTAAATTACAAGCTAAGATGGCAAAGTAATCTACCTAAAATTCAATAAAGCCTGCAACACTTTACAAACACCTTTTTTAAGCAAATGATGTGATAATTCAGCAGGTAAATAAAGTTTGCAAGTGACAGTTCCCCAAAAAACTACTAAAGAGCCATCAAAACCAGCATATCACATAATATTCCACGCCTAACTTTAGGTATAAAATTAAATAAACGCTTGATTCAAAAAGCAGAATCACCCCAAAAACCACAAAAATAATAACACTGAGTTATGCGCTAGATATATATTTCGACAACAAACTTGTCTTCACCAGTAGCTGTCGCTAAACCTCAGTATTTTAAATGCTTGATAATAAATAAATATACCTTTTCAAAAGATCCACCACTGCCAGAGCTGTACAGGGAACAAAAGTATCTACATTAATGGTCAACTTTCCGATGTTGGAAATGTGAAAACCATCAACATCTTTGCGAGGATCCACTGCATTACAAATGTTGCGTTCTGATACTCCTTCAGGGACTGGCAGCTGAACCAGAATGCCATCTACAGATGAATCATTGTTTAGTTCTCTGACCTTGGAGATGATTTCTTCTTCTGTTGCTGTTTCAGGCATTGTTATAGTGTAGCTCTTGATGCCTAAAACAAAAAATTAAGTTCAACATATTTTCCAGGATTTTCTTTAATAATTGATCCCAAAAAACATTGTGTATTAACCTAATAATAAGATTAGAGCAGACCCTTGCACTTCGACACTGACCTTTATAAGGAAAGGCTAGGAACAATGATTTTTATTTTTCAATATAATCGCTCTAATACACTTTTTTAAACGATGATCTAACATTTTTACAGCTTTTAAATCAATTGACTTCTTTAAAAACACTCACAACCACTTCTGCTTCATTATTACTCAAAATTTTCGCCTCAAGCATTATTTGACTTTTGAAACCAGTCGCTTGGTACTAGATCTGGTAAATAACGTGGATGCTCTAATTGTTCAAACCCATCGCTTTGATAACAGCCACTCGAAATGGAGTGAAATAGACTGTGGTAGGCTATGATAGTGTTGTCTCACTATCCACATTTGGTTTCCAATTTCGCAAATCAAACAGGTTTCTAGAAAGCTCACTAGAGGTCTTCTGCATATGGACTTCCAGGTAAGCTTTTGGTCAATGAAAACTTCTAGGATCCTAACTGAGGGTGAGTCTTATCAGCACTAATCCAAAGGTGACTGCATGCAAACCATTCAGAAGATCCCAACTGGACACACTCATGGTACTCGACATGCCAGCAACATCATTACTCTTAGTAATAATTGTTTTATCGTCAGCATATAAAACAAGGTCATCACCGATACACTGTCTAAAAGATCTTTGATATAAATAAGAAACAGATCAGGACCAACCATCATACCCTGTGGAACCCCAAAATGACTGCTGATTATCACTTAAATATGACTTGATCAAAGTAACACTATTTGTGTTGAAGCCACATGCTTTTAATGTAGTAATCAGAATACCATGGGAGACGTAGTCGAAAGCCTAAGCTAAGACTAAAAGTTCAGTGCTTCTTCCAGATCTAAACCCATACTGGGAGTCATTAAATAAACTCTTGCTCTCGAAATACTCACAGAGTTGAAAACAGAACAAATTCAAAGATCTTTGCACCCATCAGAACAATGCTTATTAGCCAATAACCGTCACCCAGCTGAGGCAAAGCAACCCTTGAAATTGGTATATATATAATTAAAACTGACATCGGATAGGGATTCCAGGCAGGCCAAAACAGGCTCGATCTGTGAAATTTTTTAAAAGTCTCACAAGTGTCATTTCTCTCTAAGCAAACTTTTTAAAAGTTAGCTAAAATAAAGAAAAAATATACATACCTACGTCTTTTGCTGCCAACATTTTATTATGTACATACTTCTGACTAGCAGGGTCATTTCCTACAAGAAGAGCACAGAGGCATGGTGGCCTATGACCTGTACTAATCCATTCATCTATTTCACATTTCAATTCCTTTCTTATTTCCTCAGCGATCTTCTTGCCATCAATAAGTCTTCCTTTTTGCCTACGGAAAAACACGATTATCAGTAAGATAAACTGATTTAATTACAATAACTAATTAAGTTTAAATTGTCTGCAAAGACTTACTTCCACAACATTCTGTTCTACTTAAGTATACAAAAAAATATATAGCTATGATGGCCTTGTGAAAGCAAACATCTAAATGATGTAAAATAGTTTCCTATTTATATATAGCGAAATAATTGAACACTAATAGATATTAGGTTGTGAAATAGTATTTTGATAATTTAAGCACACAAATGTTATCAACTGTTGGAAGTACTTTTATTATTTATGTAGGAATGTAATAGTGGACGTTTTTTGTTGCATCAGATTTGGAGTCTGTAAAAACAAGTGTTTCATCATTTATAAGAGATTTGCTCTGAGCACAAACAGATGTCTTAAGTTAGAGATACTGTTGCCATTGAATGAATTATTTTCTCTTCTCTCTCTCTCTCTCCTCTCTCTATAGAATATACAGGGTTTTTTACGATAGCCGTGCATTAGAAGTTTATGAAGTTTCCTGATATCCTAAATTTTGAAATTTCGGCAGCGGTCACAATTCGTAATTGTCCTCTATTCTAAAATATTTTCAAGGTCACATCACTTCCGGTTAGACCGGAAGTAGTCATCAACTTTGATAATTTAAATAGAATGCCCTATTTTTTATTGCATATTCGAATTCTCCATAATATTTTGTGAAGATTTATATTAGGCTCTCCTATCCCTATCTTCAACTGTTCCAAAGATATTGCGATTTCTCTGTATTTCGGTGATTTTGCAACCTTCTTTATAATAGTTTGTATTTCACACATTTTTAAAGATAAAAGGCTGAAATTTAGAATTTCGTAACTTGTGGGAGGGAGCTTTCATATTATGTGCCTTAAGTTTACCTGCGTCATACAGAGTGTTCTAAATTTAGTTACTAACTAAGACATATTCAACAAAGGTATTTTTTTCAAATAGAAGACGCTGTATATTATTAAAAATTCGAGTTCTAAATTTAATTCTACACCGGTTTGATATAAGTTTTTCTATACCTATCTTCAATATGTTGCTTGTTATTAGCATTTTTAGGTAACCTACTCTTCTAAAGAGTACACGTTAGACTACACAACAAATGCAGCTGTGATTGTCAGTCAGATAACAAAAGTGATATGATTTCATAGAAATATTTGATGTAATTATAAAAAAACAAACAAATATTAACAATAAACAAAAAACTGAACAAAGACAAATAAAAAAAAAGTTACTTCAAATTTAAATGCTACGATCACTATAAATGTTCTATGCGACCACCATATTGGTCAAGGCACTGCAAAATTCTACGGTTCATCTCATTCGTAGTAGCTCTTTTGATTTCATTTGGATCCAAATCTCTAAAAGCTCTAATTACACGATTTGTCATACACTTGACTTTTTATATGCCCCCAGAGATAAAAATCGGCAGGCATTAAATCAGGAGAGCGGGGCTGCCATCTCCGAGGACCGTTGGGCCCAATCCATCTGTCTCAAATAATTGCATTAAGTGCCAGTAAACTTCACCAGTGGAGTGGGCAGGCGCGCCGTCTAGCTGATACCAGCAGCTTTGCCTTATATCTAGTGGTCTAGTGGTAGCCTTGCCAGAAAATTACGGACACATCCCCTTAATAGTTCCAAATACTTTTCACCGTTTGAATTTTCTTCGTAAATTTCATAAGAGACCTTATTGTCCATAATAATGCAAAGTACATTAAAACTAAAATTTGTTTGAAAACGTCCTTCTCTAAATATATTAGGGTTTACACTTGCTAAAAAATTACTATTTCTCCTATTCACAATTCCTTCCCTTCTCAATTTCGATTCGTCGGTCCAGATAATTTTAGAGAAAATTCTCATCCTGTTGAATATTCAGAAACATGTGTTCACAGATTTCCACTCTTTTTAAATGGTCACCAAGTTGAAGTCCTTGTAGTACTATTTCTGAATATGGGTGCATTTTATGAGATTTCAATATTATATGCACAGATGAACTTGATATTCCCAAAGCTCGAGTAGCTGCAGGAATAGAGTTACGCGGGTAAACTTGAAAATAAGCCAAAACGTTTATCTCATTATCTTAATTTTCAGTTACTGGCTTTGGATCATGTCGTGTAGTTTTGACACTTCCAGTCAATTTAAATCGTTCCTCTAGTCATTGCCGATAGAGTCTGATACATCTCGTTAAACATCCTGAATGTTCTGCTTAAAATCCGATTGCATTCCCCATGAATATAAAATAAATTTAAAATATCTAAATTAGAGTACTCTTCACTATTCTGCATTTTCATTGACTTATTATTTCTATAACGTGAGTAATACAAACACACTCAGATTAACTTTAAAATAAAAATGACGCTTTAGAATTCATGTGTTGTCAAAATTATGTTTTCTGACAGCCACAACTGCCTTTATTGTGCAGCGTGATGTATATTCTCTAGAAAAGGAGTTTATTACCTAAAAACTCTAGTAGCAAGTTACTCGTAGGAGATAGGTATAGGAAAACTTATATCAAACCGGTGTAGAATTAAATTTAGAACTTGAATGTTTAATAATATACAGGGTGCACCATTTGAAAAAAATGACTTTTGCAACATTGAATATGTGTAAGTTGGTCTTTAAATTTAAAACACTCTATATGATACGGGTAAACTTTAGGTAGATAATATGAATGCTTCATCCTATAAGTTACAGTATTCTAGATCCCAGCCTTTTATCTTTAAAAACATGTGAAATACAAAGTGTTATAAATGAGGATAGAAGTTCCGCAAAATCTAAAAAAATCACAATATCTATGAAATAGTTGAAGATAGGGATAGGAGAGCCTTATATAAATCTTCACAAAATATTATGGAGAATTCGAATATGCAATAAAAAATAGGGCATTCTATTTAAATTAGCAAAGTTGATGACTACTTCCGGTCTAACCGGAAGTGATGTGACCTTGAAAACATTTTAGGATAAAAGACAATTACTCATTGTGACCGCTGCCAAAATTTCAAAATTTAGGATATCAGGGAACTTCTAATGCACGGCTATCGTGAAAAACCCTGTATATTTCATGCTTGTCCTCACTCCCAAAAAAGTATTTTGATAAAATATTTTTTATAACCTAGCCAAAAACTAATCAAGCAGTGATGGGTGTGATTTTAAAGATATTTATCATGTTTTTAGACTAAATTTAAAATATTTTTTAATCACCATCACAGTCTTACGGCAATGTCACCTTGTCGTTGCAACCATCACTCTGTCTCCAGCAACTCACTTTATTTCAGTGTAGCTTCTGCACTTCATCAATTGGGTTAGATTTTCTTTCAGAAGATTTCCTTTTCCCATTTTTTATAAGTCTTATAGTATGTGTCAAAACCTTATTATATGAACATGAGGAATGAATGACAAACAGGGATCAAATATAATAAATCATTGCAGGTAGGAATAAATTTCAATGATTACTAAGTTTATTTTCTATTTGTCACCTTTTAAAGTTTAATCTATAACTTTTTGCCTTTACCACATACTCATTTTCATATTTTTATTTCACTTCTTCTTTCTTAATTATTTCAGATGGTATTTTTCGATTGCAAGTTAAACATCTATAGCCCAGAATAAATATTATTATCTATATACCTTAAAATTTGATGTCTTTCTCCCGCATGTATCATTCTTTGATAGTTTTTGTTTATTATCCTATATGAAGGATTGATGAGGGGAATACATTTTATCATAATTATATGATTTATTACAATTTGGAATTTTGACAATTAGTTATTATTCTGAAACGTATGATGAAAATACATTGGAACATATTATTAACAGACGAATTAAAAAGTTTAAACTCAAATTTTTGCTACTTAAAGCTGATTTGAGATTTCGCTAAAATTTTTAGGTTACTTTATTTTACATGCTTTGACAGAAAATGTCAAATACAATTTTCTTTTTTGTTCGAAATGTCTAAAGGGATTTTTTCTTATTTACTTATTACGTATAATAATTCTACATTTCTTATCAGTTAGTACTTAGTACCCAATTTTCCTAATCTCATTTTAAATTAGTAGGTACACGAACTAAAGTGTTTTCTTTAACTGTTAAAAATTAAATTAAAAAAAAAACATCTTACTCTATATCTTCCATAACGACAAATTTATAATTGAATTTGAAACAAATTACACTTAATCAGAAATTTGAAAATTATGTTACAGAGCAATCATCTGCAAAATGACGCGAGTCACTTTATGGCAGGTAAAATTTTCCACGTGTCTTACAGCACGGAGCAAACTAGAAACCTCACATACATAAAATTCATTCTTTTTATACAGGTCCTCCAAAAGTAACGGTACATAAAGCAGCAGTAGATTATTGGCTTTAAAATGTTACGAGTTATCCAAACTTACCCGAATCTAAAAGTTAAATAAGAAATACAGAGTGTTTTAGTAAAAAATTTAATTTCGATTTTTCGTGATTCCTAGAAAAGTATCTGGCGTGTTGTCTCGAAAATTGGCACAGGTCAGTTTTGCATACTGGTAAAAAATAATTCATCGACAATTTGGTTCTAGCGGTAGAGAGGGCTGCTTGCGGTGCCTTAAAAATGTTTAAATACCCACACTTGTTGGCGTTGGGAAGGCCAGGAAGCTCTTGATTATAAAATAGTAGGTATTCCCTTATATTATTATAGCAATGCCTGCCTTAAGGCCGACTTATTGGAGAGTAGGTATGGCATAATGAAGAGTCCTAAGAAAAACGAAACCGGTCTGCGTCTCCTGCTTTACATCTTACCGCACGCCCCGGCAGGACTGAAGTAATGGCGACTAGCGAATGATCTACTTCAATGTCCGTCGTCGTATTAGCCAAGCAATAGTTGTTTTCGCTCGCTAGTTTTCTTTCCACAGCTTCCTTCTTTTTGTACAGTTTGTACGTGAAAGCTGCTGTGGCAGCTTAGAAACGTCACAATAGGAGAGATGTCGCTTTGCACTATTCTCCATTCTGCAACGGTGTAAAAAAGAAAAGAAAATGGAAACCAGAAATGGTTCAATTAACTTATGCTTATTTTTAACTTTCTCATAAGTTATAATCCAATGGTATTGTAAGAGAGGAAAAATAATTTCAAAAATAATTGAGTAATTAATTATGCTGGAAAATATGTTGCACGGTTTCATATAATAAATAACGATAAAAAGGGGCACGTCCTGATAACGATATTTGTCACCGCCGACAGGGGGTCTAATTTATCTTTATACTAACAAGTGACGTCAAAGGTTATCAGAGAATTAAACATTATTTTCCATGATTTAATTACAGAAATAAATCACAGACCACTTAAAATATTTTCAACTATAAATTCTCAATATAATCAGTTTTGCTAATATTATATTGTAATAATCTGATAATTAAGATGAAAATTTTAATCTATGGATATTGTTGGTCAATGTTATTATATTCCTTTCAATTGTTTTAATAGTATAGGCAACTTTTAATACGCCGTTGATTTAGACTCTCATTTTAATTAAATTTGTTGTAAAGTTTAATATAAGTAATAAATAACCATAAAAAAGGACACGTCCTCATAACGATTCTCATCACCGCCGACAGGGGGCCCAATTTATTGAATTTATCTTTATATTAACAACGGTCTCATGATTTAATTACAGAAATAAATCAGGCCACTTAATATATTTTCAAGGATAATAAATCAAGTTTTGCTATTATTATATTGTAACAATCTAATAATTAAGAAAAAATTTAAATCATGGATATTGTTAGGCAATGTTATTTTATTCCTTTTATAATGTTTTCATATTATAGGCAACTTTTAATACACTGTTGAAAATATTTGCTGATATGCATATGCGTATAATATAAATTAACATTTATGTTGCACAGTTTAATATAATAAATCACCATAAATAGGGGCACCTCCTCAATGATTTCCATCACTGCCGACAGGGGGTCTAATTTATATTTATATTAACACGTGACGTCAAATAGACTATCAGATAATTAAAAATCAAATTACATGATGGTCTTATGATTTAATTACAGAAATAAATCACAGACCAGTTAAAATATTTTCAATGATAAGATCCGAATAAAACAAGTTTTGCTAATACTATATGTAATAATCTAATAATTCAGAAAAATTTTAATCCATGGAATCATGGCGAGAGTACCTATTACATCAGTCCCGTTTCAGCTAACAGCTAATAGGTAATGCAGTACCTTAAAAAGTGTGGACGCAGCAAGTGCGTTATAGTAGGAAGTGAATTTTCATAGAAATGATCTGGGGCCAAATATTTTATATAACTTTTTTTTTAACATAGAATTATAAATTTTGGTATATAGTTTCGTTTTAATATCGTAAACTTACGTACCAAATTTGGTTACCATAGCCTCTATGATTTTGAGATTAAAAAATCTTCCGAAAGTAAACCCAAAATTTTCGGCAAAAGCCTGGTTCGATTTTCCTGGCTAACGAACTTATCCAAGCCACTTACAAAAGGAAGGTTCATGCTAAATTTTATCAAAATCGGTTGATTATTTTTTGAGTTATCGGTGTGATACATACATACATACATACATATATACATATATATATATATATATATATATATATATATATATATATATATATATATATATATATATATATATATATATATATATTAATATATATATATATATATATATATATATATATATATATATATATATATATATATATATATATATATATATATATATATATTATATATGTATATATGTATATAAATTGAAACTGACCCCGGATATGGGTTCTAGGGGTCCCAGATCGCGCTAATTTGAAGAAATTTTTAAAATCTTTCTTTCACTTTTAGTGAATTTTCTTTAAAAAAATTCACTAATGCGAGGAGATCCCGACTTTTATTATCTAATTTTGCTAACCTGACCTTACGTGACCTGACCTGACCTATGAATCATCAGGGCAATGATAACCAGTGAGAGAAAAAACATGATATAATTCTAAACTATACTTTTTTCGATTTTAAATTTCCGCATTCCTATTGGCTGTTTTCCTCACTTTTTAATTTTTTTAATAGTATGGGCAACATAATAAGTACACTTGGAGAACCCAAATCACAACACATTTTAAAAAACCTGACGATCGTCAGGTCAGGTCAGGTCACATGATGACGCTAACTTGGTTACTACAACGATCGTCAGCCCAGACAGGACAGACACATTCTGAGAATATACCAGGAATGTTTCAAAAGAATATTCAAATATCCCCAGAACATTCTCACAAGGTACAATATATATTCATAGAACATTCTATGAACATTAGAATTGGACAGATTCTGTCATAGTAATAAGGTTCGTAGAATGTTATTTATAATATTCTTAGGAGCTCCCAGTATCTTCTGAAAATGTTCCACGAACATTTAATGAATCTTCTCAAAATGTTTATAAATATACTAATGGGAACATTGCGTTTTAAAAAAGATATACAGGGTGTTTCGCATAAGAACCGACACAGAGCTGATGGGAATGTAGGGGAACCTAAAATATGGTGATTTAATGCAACATACCCCCATACTAAGTTGCACCCCTGAGAAGTTTTAGGCCTTCAAAATGGGTTTTAAATTTCGAAAGAAATCAATATCTCAATAATACTTCAACTTAGAAAAACCAAATTTGGTACACGTTTTGGGTGCACCAAGAGCATTAATCGTTGGTGAGTAGAATTCAATTAAAGCATTTCAAAGGGTTGAATAGTGATGATGCACCCATAAAATGTGACAGAATTTTTTAAACTATTGGCGGATCTAAAAAATTATTATATCATTTTATGGGGAAGTAAATTATAAAACTTTTTACTCTTGTTATATTTCAAAAAACGCTTGTCGTTTTCAAGAAAAACCCGAATAACTAAAGACACATATATTATCAGTGTTACTTAAAATCACTAAAAATCCAATAGTGCCTGTGAAATTATCATATTTCAAAAAACGCTTGTCGTTTTCAAGAAAAACCCGAATAACTAAAGACACATATATTATCAATGTTACTTAAAATCATTAAAAATTCAATAGGTGCCTGTGAAATTATCATGTTGAAGAATTTCTGTAACTTATCGATAACAGTTTTTTTATTTATGTTGTTTGAGTTGTCTGTTTTCTAATAAATTATACTTATTCACACTTTTTTACCGATTGTCAAATTTGACCTATACATAAGTTTATTGGCAAATATTTAATTTTCGACGATTTTTAGTAAGATTGATAAAATATGTTTCTTTACTTATTCGTGTTTTTCTTGAAAACAATTTAGTTTTTAGAAAATAACAGGAGTAACAAAGTTTTAGAGTTAAATTCCTCATAAAATGAAATATTTTCTTAAATCTACCAATCTGTTAAAAAATTGTGACATTTTAAGGGTGCATCGCCCCTAATCAATCCTTTCAAATGCCTTAATATTGAACTCTACTTACCATTGATTAATGCTCTTGGTACACTCAAAACGGTTACTAAATTTGGTTTTCCAAGTATTACGGAGATATTGATTTTTTTCGAAATTTGAAACCCCACTTTGAAGGCCTATAACTTCTCAGGGCTGCAACTTAATATAGGAGTAAGTTGCGTTAAATCACCATATTTTACGTTTACCTACATGCGCCTGCCCCGTGTCGGTTGTTATGCAAAACACCTTTGTATACATTTTTTGAATGATACAGAAATTTAGAAAATGCAAAGATATGAAATATTCAACATTTACTGATTTTCACCATTTAACTGGCCTTTTATTTTTTATTTTCGTATAAGCAAGCCCAACAGGCCATATATGCTAGAATTTGAACTTCAATCACTCACACTTGTGTAGGTTACCATATTGTTCCAGTGGCTACACACACATGTAAATTCAAGTTCAGATACGTAATAAGTCAACAATTAAAGTATTGCACATTTATTCAGATTAAGTATGTACTTATAATACAAAGAAATGTCTGAATAAAAGATTAATAAAACAATTAAAATTTCAATAACATAAAAATCAAATAAATAAAGATACAGTTCTTGGAGTTGACAAAACGGTTACCCCACTGAAGTAACTTGAAATTTGGCTGGACTATTGTTCCTACAGGCTTTCAGTGTGGCATTAATGGAATTGCATTACACACTCGTACTTACACCTTTATAGAATACAACTAAATTGGACAGAACATGACACAAAATCACAGTAACTTGCACTTACACAAAACTACAACTGAAAGTCATCGATCAGACCTTTTGACCCTTCTCTTGTCACCAACAGCTTGGATATTCTGGTTGTAAAGCTATCCTTTGGCAAAGTGATTCCTTATCTGATAAATTGTAAGTTTTATTGTACATTCATCTTCCCACCATATGTCCAGGTCCACATTTTCTTCACTTTATAGTGATACTTGATACTTCTCATAGCATTAACTTCTTCCACAGGAGTAAAAAGCCTGAGATGTTGCTTAGGCAATTTTATAGATTTGCAGTATTCTTGAACTTTTGCAGTCCATCCACATAAAACGGTGGTAGTGGTTTATATTGCTTGACTTAGGTACTATTGAAAACAACACAATTTTTAATTATATATTATACAATGTAGGTGTACCTAATTCGTAAGATGATCCAGTCTCAAGCAAAATTGGCGCAGCCATAGTCTGTGTCAACTACAGGAGATGCTTTAAAACTTGTTTCTTTACTGGGTTTTAGTCAAAGAGGTTGTATATGTTAGAGGGAACAAAGCCGAGTTTGCAGCCTGTCGATTTCCCACTCCTGTCACCGTCCAATCACAAACAAAATTTTGAATAACGCGCTAATGTGTTTTGTTTTGATTCGTTCCCCCAACCGCTCTTGAAGTTATTGTCAGCTGTCAACAAGTATTTGAAGTGTTTGTTGATTTGCGATTAGAGGTTATCTTGTGTGTTTTGCCGTTTTTTAGCAGTGTTTTAAGAGTGTAAAAGTTAAAAAATGCCAAGGTGTATTGTGAAGAACTGTATGTACAATAAAAGTGCCAATTATGAAAAGGATAAAGCAACTGTGCATTTATTTCGGTAAGTTGTTTACATGTCTTCTGTTTCCTTGTTTGGCGCCAAATGTTTATTGGTTTTCACAGGTCCGTATTTACACATTGTATTGCTTTTGTTAAATCTTTAGCATTTATTATTGTCAATTGTGTTTTTTTAAGAAATAAAATCTTAATAATGCATTATTTATTGAATATTTGTAATGAAATTAAGCATTTTGTTTGGCAATTATTATTTGAATTAGATGTATTTACCTATGTAGTTCCAGTAGAAGCAGAAAAAAAGTAGAATAGTTTCGTTTTATCTATTACTGCATCTTTCTAGAGGTTCAGTCACTGATAAAGTAGATAATTCGAGATATTATTTTCAGATTTCCCAAAGCTGGTGAAAGATACGAGGCTTGGAAACGAGCATTAAATTTAAGCGATGAAGATATTTTTATGAACTCAAATGTGTGCAATTTACATTTTACCGAGGAATCTTATGATTTAGAAAAATCACCTTTTGCAGTATACTTAAAAAAAAGTTCTATACCTGTATTGGTAAGTACTGAATCAAGGTTATTAATTTATGTAACTATTAGTGATATATATATATATATATATATATATATATATATATATATATATATATATATATATATATATATATATATATATATAGCCAAACAGCGGTTTTTCAATGGCACTGCTATCAGTGATGGCTATTTTTAAATAACAGGGACTTTAAACAGCTACTGCGATTGTGGTTTAGCCATTTACAATGCTGCATGTGCGTATGCTATTATTTTAAACACTTACAAGGTGTTAGTGTTAACCGCTTAATTGAAACCACAATATGATCTTCAGATAGCTTTTAAATTATATTAATTTTAAAACTACTCAGATTTTTACTATTAATAGAAGTTCTATAAAATTAGCATATTACAAGAATATACGATGAGAGAAATCTACATATTATTTTTATTTTAATATAATGAAAAAGTTGGAAGGCATATATATGCTACAGTTCGGTGCTGCTTTAATTTTAGATTCAGCAGGTTTTTCCATGATATAATGACTTACAAGATATATGATATTGCGCATATGCCCCGTCCCCTCCTATGACATCACATGGTGAGTAACGTTATAGAAGGCCAACTACACACTTAACACAAAGTCATTCGCAATCAAAAAGTTTCTATACGTCAGTTTAATGTGGTTGAAGTTACATTCCATTCCATTTTTATATTACATATATATATATATATATATATATATATATATATATATATATATATATATATATATATATATATATATATATATATAAGTGAAGTATAATAATTAAGGGGAGCCCTGAATTAGCATTGGTGATACACACACAAACTTAAAAAGTAGAGAAGACGTTCGTAGACATTTACAGGGGGCGTTAACATTCATAAACTTGATTTGATCATCATGTCACATAATCATAGTATAGTATTCTGATCTTAAAAAATTAATTCCAGCTGTATGCACTCAAATATCAGTAAAATACCTAATTTGTTAAGGGGTTGTGATGAAACGTCAAACTCCACTGTACGACAGCATATTATTATTGCATTGGACTCACCACATGACGCCATGCGCGTGACGGTTCTAAAAATAGATAGTCTCATTATCATATCTCGCGTTATTTGTAACATGAGTTTTTCGTTTTCTACCTATAAGAAAAGGAGAAATGTTGTATTCTAATACTGGCGAGAAGGAAAGTATACAGATACTTCTACTCGCTCGCACAAACTGCGATTGCGTGTATTATGAATACAGCAATTTCTGTTTGTCATGGAGTTTTTAGTATAAGATGAATTTCATAGAAATAATTACTCTAATGATTTGTGTAAATCTCGGTTTTCACAATCGCTGTTGTTTTGTCTTTTAATAACAGCTGCTAACAGCGATCTTTTAATAGAAGCGATTAAATCACCGGTAGCTATATATCGCTCATCTCTAGTAACTATGCTACTAATTACATTCACGTAATATATTGTTATGATATTTATCGTAATTTAATTAGCCCTGCAAATTTACATTAATGGTATTCGTTTCAAATTTATTTATGCAGGTAACAAACAAGCCATCAACACAAGTCGTTTTTGGCGAGCAGCCAATGACTGATATAACTGCTATCAATGTGCCATTTGCAGCTGACCCGTCAACTAGTACTTGGTCTGGTAGCAATGTACCTGTAATGGATTATTCTCGGCCATCAACAAGTGCTGGTTTTTATGAAGAGAAAACTGTTGTAGAGGTACCGCAAAGATCGTTTAGTAGTTTAGGATTTGCTGAAATGAAAACACCTTCAATGCCACCCACTTTGAAGGAAATGGTGAGTTAAATTCAGTTTTTGCCGTTTATGAAATCAGTATAATTTTAAAAAACCTAATATGTTATTCCATCACATTTTATATGGTGTTTAAGTTTGTATAGTCCATGATTAAATAAGTTAGAAACAACTGTTTTGCAATTTATCTCAACCACTATTAACCAAAATGTGTTGTTGGAAATTTTGTTTATATATTCATTTTACTTGAGAAAATAAATGGTTTATCATTGAACATTTTTTATAGGTTGTTACACCGCGCAAACGTAAACTGAAGAAGCAGTTATTCGATGCACGAAAAAAAATTAAACGGCTCAGCAGTAGTGTTCATCATTATAAGAAGAGAACAGCAACCCTTGCGAATATAATCAAACAACTAAAAGGTAAAGTAACCGACGAAACATTAGAAACATTAATGCAAATAGGACCTAATGAAGAATTTTTACAAAGACAATTAGGTCGTAAACATAAGTATGAAAATCAACTTAAAGCTTGTTCTCTTACGCTGCATTATTACTCTCCCAAAGCTTACAGTTTTGTCAGAAACACATTTAACTCGGCTCTTCCTCATCCAAAAACTATATCTAGATGGTATCAAAGCGTTAATGGGGAAGCTGGTTTTACGTCAGAGGTGTTCAACTTATTAAAGTCAAAATCAGAAAGCACAGATGGAAAACTTATATGTTCTTTAGTCATAGATGAGATGGCAATTCGCCAACATATAGAATGGGATGGGGTAAAATATTATGGGTTTGTAGATTTTGGTACAAATCTTGAGACCGATTGTAACCCTGTAGCCAAGGAAGCTCTTGTTTTTATGCTTGTTAGCATTAATCAATCATGGAAGCTTCCTCTTGGATATTTTTTAATCGACTCTTTAAGGGGTACACAAAAACAAAATTTGGTATTACAGTGTTTAACGCTACTAAATGAGTCGGGCATATACGTGGTCTCAATAACTTTTGATGGGGCAACAAATAACCTAACGTTAGCAAAAGAACTTGGCTGCGATTTGAATTGGAGGAACATTAACTCTACGTTTGTTGATCCTAGTTCAGGTAGGAAAATTGCAGTCTTTTTTGATCCATGTCATATGATCAAACTGATAAGAAACACATTAGGCGATAAAAAATTAATAATTGATGAGAATGGGGAAAATATAAAGTGGGATTATTTAGTAAAATTAAATGAGTTACAGGATCAGGAGGGCGTTCATTTGGCAAATAAATTAAGAAAATCGCATATATTTTATACAAATCAAAAAATGAAGGTTAAATTAGCCACACAACTTTTTAGCCACTCAGTGGCACATTCTTTGGAATATTGCAATGAAGTTTTACATCTTGAGGAGTTCAAAGAATGTGAGGGAACTGTGAAATTTATCCGACTTATAAACAATTTATTTGACATTCTTAATTCTAGAAATTTAAACAATTCAGATTTTAAGAAAGCAATAAACGCAGAAAATTTTGAAAACATTAATGTATTTTTAAGAGAGCTATCACAATATTTAACGTCACTTAGGATAATTGATGGAACGCTTCTGTGTGAGAGTGGTAGAAAAATGGGTATAATTGGCTTTTTATTTTGCATACAAAGTTTGCAATTTGTTTATAAAACTTTAATTGCCGACAATAATTTTTTGCTGTATTTTCCCACTTACAAAATCAGTCAGGATCATATTGAGCTTTTTTTGGGCAAATTAGATCCATGGGAGGCTATAACAATAACCCATCAGCAAAGCAATTTAAAAGTGCATATAAAAGGATGATGGTGCATCTTGAATTAAAAGATTCATTTAAAGGAAATTGTATCCCTTTGGAAGCAATTCCTATTCTGTCACCCATTGAGGTAATAAATAAAACTTGTGGGCGAGAACGAATATCTGAAGAACCAGATGAAGACATGAGTCAAATAGATAATTTTGACGACGACACAGTTCTTCAAATATTAGATATGAATATATCAGAGTTTAAGAAAGAAGTCGTGACATATATATCTGGCTATGTAGTAAGGAAAATAACAAAAGCTCTGAGATGCGAAGAATGCGCGGGTGAACTTGTTGGGGAGAGGTCTGCGTTATTAACATCGTTTATAGATCAGAAAGACAAAGGTCAACTCCTCACATACCCATCTGACGATGTAATATCTATTTGCACTATTGCAGAAAAAGTTCTTCAAACATACTTAAATGAATCTGCGGTGATTATAAATGTAAAGGAAATAAACATGCGAATATTAAAAACTATAATAAACCAAAACAGCATATTTAAAAAACTTGAAGTTCACTTTCGAGAACAAAATCTTTTGACTTGCCATTATGGCCATCTAATTAAACTAATATCATCTATGTATGTTTCTATTAGAATACATCATTATAACAAAAATCTATTTGATAAAAGTAGAAGTTTAAGGGCTGTTTATAACAAACTTCTCTTATTTAAGGGCCAATAATTCAGTGTACATTTCAAGTACTCGTATGTCCTTCAAATAATGTTATCGGGAAGTTATTATGTCTTATAATATGACCAATAAATTTTAGCTTCCTCTCGATTTCTTTGAGCAAGCCTCTTTATTCGTTCACCTCTCCTAGCAAACTTTGAAGCGTCTTTCTATCAACCTGCACTGTCTTTGACATTTTTCTTGTCTACATTTCAAAAGCTTATATTCTCTTCATATCCTGCTTAACTACAGCCCAAGTTTCCGCCCCATACATTACCATACTCCATACACGTACGACTTGCATTTGTTCCTCATGGACAGGTTAAAATGTTTATTAGTGAGAACAGTACTTTGGTTATTGAATGCTTATTTTGCCATCGCGATCCTCTTCAGACCTTTCCTACACTTACCATCATCTGTGATAATACTTCCAATCAATTATTTGAAATAATCTAATAAATCAAGCGTCATGTTATAAGATTTAAAAGCTACTTTTGTATTTGTATAGGTATTCAAAATTTGTGAAATGCACACGTAACGCAATCTACATCGATCAAACTTCTAGAAATTTTAACACCCGATACAAAGAACATATTTTTGCATTTAGAAATAACCATGCTGACAAATCTACATTTGCAAAACATATTATTGATACCCAACATAGACCCACAGTAAATAACGGCATAAAACCACAACATTTTTGTCATGACAAGTGTAAACTAGACTTGTTTTAAGCTTTAGAAGTAAACAAGCATATACACGACAATATTTAGGATTTCTGAGATATTCTTCTTCCTAATTAAATAAATCAGACAACATAAATCTAACTATTTTTTCCAAAAAGTTGTTATAAGACATGATGTGTGTCGATATTTTCATTGTATAGTCTGCTTTATTAATGTGTTTGTTTAGTTATTTTATTGTTGTAATTGTTATTATAGTTATTACTGTTATAGGTTTCTTCTATCTTTATGTTAAATATTGATATACATCACGTAGACATTTTAAAGGCGTCATCCGTCATATTTGTTTTATTTTATTTTCACTTTTAAAGATTTTTTTGATTATAACATCATAAAATAGCAACAGATCTTTATTTGTAATTGTCATGATTTCGTATTAATTCAAATTTTTTCTGTCTGAGGATACTATCAAGCAGCAAAACCAGTAACAGAGACGTTGAAGAACATCTAGAATTCAGAAGGGCCACTTGCTCCAGTTAGCTTACGCGCTGGCTACGTCCTTCACCTACAAAAACGAAAACCAACAGTGAAGCCAGAGAAGTAGTCTCCAAGTCTGTATGAAGTATGGACCAGTTTCATGAAGTAAGGGCAACAGCAATCAATGAAATTAATCTCTATTTCTTTAAAAAAGACAAGGAATGTTAACATTAATTTGTAAACAGTACAATGTACTTTATTTTGTATTTTCTTCTGTTGTTGAAATAAAAACTATTATTATTTATCTAACCTTTTGAATATAAAACTTTATCCAATATATTCATCCAACAATTTATCCAACCAATAACCCAAAAAATATTTCACTGATTTGGAGAAAATTTTGGAATTACGCTTATTTTGCTAATGGCTTGGATGAGTTCGTTCATCAGATCTTAACACATAGTTTTTCCTAACAAAAAATTAAATATATTTTTTTAAACGCAATAGCTTTCAAATTGTTTAAGTGATTGGAACGAAAATTTACAACTTAAAAGAACATACAGAGATGTGGTTGTGTACCAATTTTCAAGTCTTTTGATCAAAGAAAAATGAAGTTATTCGAAATTAATAATAAAATAATCCTCGACATCACTTCAAATTCTGTAATGCAATATCTACAATGTTGGACAAAGGCAGAGCAATACAGCACCTGTACTGTTATGCTATTTAAATAAATTGTAGATAAAATCTAAACAATGGAAGTTACAACCATTGCCAGATGTCAAGATGTTGCTGACCAGGATTGCCCGATCTTCAGAAATTTCATGTAGTTAAACCTTTCATGTATAAACATATGAAATTTTTACAACTTCTGATAATAAAGAAAACATTTTATAAAATTTAATTTTATCAGTCAGTTAAAAAATACTGTATTTAATACCTGCAAATTTCGAATTACCCATTTCTCATGATTTTTAACTTAGGTATCCCTCCGATCATAATTTACTCTATCCGACAACTTTGTTAGACTGCGTCTGTGCTGAAGCTCAGCTGTCATTTGTCATTGTGTGGTAGTGTTATTTATTGACAATATCAAATTGGAAATTTAGGACAGTAGAAACAGACACCATAAACAAAGAAGAAATTGGAAATTTAGCCTCTAGTGTAGGTTTTTGACATGATACCATTACTAGAGAGATATGATAATGTGGCAGCATAATAATATTATGCTAATGCTGTGGTACAGTCAGTTTGGCGTTTCATCACATCTCGTAACACACCAGCTGTTGTGTGCATACAGTTAGATGTAATTTTGTATTATCAGAATACTACTGTAACATGATGAAATCAAGTTTATAACTGTTAACATACTGTAAATAATTTCTCCACTTTTCAAGTTTGTGTTGCTGCAATGTTAATTAAGGGTTCCCTTAATTATACGCTTATTGTGCTTATAAATGTAATATAAAAATAAATGAAAATGCAAGTGAACCTATTTAATTTAGCTCTGTATTCTACATTATCTGAAAAAGACATTATAGGCGACGAAGTAGAATGTAATTTCGGTAAATTTGCAGTTGACTGCATGAGGGTTTTAGATATTTTTTTCCAGCAACATGCTTAGAACCTTCCTCGGCCACAAGGCAAATTTTCTGGCAAACAACCCCCAAGAAAATTAAGGGACTTTGAAAACATGCGTTTTTCACATTTTACAGCAATACCTCCTTTAAACCCTGTCTACCCCATATTCGCCCAGGTCCAGCAACCTTCTTGGGGGTTGCTCACAAGAAATTTTTCTTGTGCTTTATGCTTTGAAGGTAGTTGTATGCATGCACAAGGGGAAGGAGAACCCCCCGAATTTTTGGGTGAGGAGCAGAAACCCTCTTCCTCCTGGGGGTTCTTCTCCTGCATGCATACAATCACCCTCAATGCATCAACCAAAGGATTTTTTTTCCAGCTTTCTAGTGTATTTTTCTAGAGTATATTTCCTGTTTATCAATTGCTTTGTTTGAGTTTTGTATCCAAATTACTCTATAAATATATGTCATAGATCATGTTTTTGCTTGTCCTTCTTTACCTTGTTTTACTGTTCCTAATTAAATAAATTAATTTTCATAACTTTTAATATAAGGCTAAATCTTACAGCTTATATAAATATATTATTTAATATTGTTATGAAAATTCACTATCATAACGCACTTGCTGCGTTCCGAACCTTTTTAGGTTACCTATTTATACAAAAGCTTAAGAAATTCATGAATAAGCATTACATTTCAATGATTGAATAATTTCAGTTTTATTTCTAACCAAACTAAAAATTCCTAAATACGTCCCTGACGTTTCTCCCACTCAAGTCACCGAACTCCGCCCAGTTTGGAAAAGTGTACAGGCTTCTTGTATTGCAAAACTGCACCTTTGTTACCTCTATCCCTTACAACCTCTTTGGTTTTAGTTAACCTGACACTATATTTTAGTTGCTTCTGTACTCTGGACCTATGTTTGCAATTACACGCTGTTCACGTCACATTATTATTTTTAATTAATTAAGTTAAAATAAAACCTTATACAACATTGATCACAGACCATTAATTTTGACACTAATTTTTATTTACGTCTAGCGACCATCTTGCCATTTGCCATCTTTCCTTCCCGCATGGACATGCGCTCTATGCCTAATAAGAAGGGATTGCCTAAATATCAAATATGTTTACCATAGACAGGTAACAGAAACTAACATGCAAAATAGTTACTATTTTAATTCTCACCACTATACCGGAATCATCATCTATCGTTTTCATTAAATTTTAAAGTTATCTAATATTATAAGGACATCTCAAGCACATTCTAAGCGAATATTCGGAATAATAATCTATTCAAATATTCTCAGTATATTGATGAAGAATTTTCTTGGGATGTGGTTGAATGAATGTACTCAGAATATTCAAGATTGAAGTTTGAAATTCAATAAATGTTATTAGAATATTTCGAAACAAATATTCTGAAAAAAGAATGTTCTCACATTGTGAGAACATTCTGACAATATCTTGTGCTATATGGGAGGTTTTGAAAATGTGTTGTGGTGATTTGGGTTTTCGAATTGTGCCTATCAGTGCTCATCACAGGTTCCAATCTTAACTGAGTATAGGCAACTTTTAATACAGTGTTGAAAAGATTTGCTAATGTACTTATGCCCAGTTTCATAAAGCTCGATTAAATATTTAACGGACGGTTAGTTAGTCAAGACTTCAGACGACCATTCACAGAGTTTTTCCCATGACAACTAAATATTTTGAAGCTGTGATTAGTTGAATTATTCCGTGATTAAATATTTAATCGGGCTTTGTGAAACTGGGCATTAGACTTGAATATTAGGAACTAAAATTTGTTGCATAGTTTAATATAATAAATAACGATAAAGGGGGCATGTCCTGATAACGATTTTCATTACCGCCAACAGCAGCAGGGGATCTAATGTATCTTTATCACGTGACGTCAAAGGTTATCAGGGAATTAAAAAGAAATTTCCATGATGAATCACAGGCCACTTCATATAGTTTCAACGATAAGATCTCAATAAAGCAAGTTTTAGTAATATTATATTGTAATAATCTGATAATTAAGATAGAAATTTTAATCCATGGATAGTCAATGTTATTTTATTACTTTTATAATTTTATTAATAATATAGTATATTGTTTCAAAACATGTGTCAGAAAATGAAGAGTACGGTTTTTTTATCATTTCAACTGCTTCCATATGCCAATGGCGGATATTTTAGGGATGCGTGAGGTTTTTTGGCTCCTAATTTGTACGGCACTGAGGAAATTAGCACTTTTAGAGCCCATTTTAAACCGCCAATGTTTTCTACACAAAAGAGATTCTCTTGGTCAAATCCTCTATTGTAAACCGTTTTCGTGAAAAAATGCATTTTATGATAAAAAAGTCTGGACGCAGCAATAAAGCAGGGAAGTTTTTGAAATTGAGCTTCCAAATTAAAAAAGTCCGGTTTTTAATTTTTGTTTCTTCAGATTTTCTGAATAATAACACAAAATAATTAACATTGATTCGATAACGCCATTATTGTGGATTAACATGCACAAAAATCACATTCCGAAATGTTTTTTCTGCATGTTGGTGAGCAAAATACCTAAACATTTGACAATCTTCATTTTTTTTCATAAAATTGTCAATATCTAGAAAACCGTAAACTTTTTGATAAGATCATATAAGGTTTTTCTGAAAGGGCTGGAGCTAACCGATCTTCGTGTGACGTTTGATTCACGAGTTTTGGGACACCTATATATATATATATATATATATATATATATATATATATATATATATATATATATATATATATATATATATATATATATATATATATATATATATATATATATAAACACAAATCTCCTCATTAGGGAATTTTTCGTTTTACGAAAAATTCCCTAATAACGATAAAAAGTGGCACGTCCTGATAACGATTTTCATCACGACCGACAGGGGGTCTAATTAGTCTTTATATTAACACGTGACGTCAAAGGTTATCACAGAAATAAATCACAGAAGACCACTTGAAATATTTTCAACGATAAAATCTCAATAAAACCAGTTTTGCTATTAATATATTGTATTAATCTAATAATTAAGAAAAAAATCAAATCCATGGATATTGTTAGCCAATGTTTTTATTTTATTTTATCCCCTTTATAGTTATTTAACAGCATAGGCACCTTTTAATGCACTTTTCAAAAGATTTGCTAACATACCTACTAAGCCTTGCATATTAGCTACTCGTAAAATTTGTTGCACAATTTAATATAATGAATAACGACAAAAAAGGGGCACGTCCTGATAACAATTTTCATCACCGCCGACAGGGGGGTCTAATTTATCTTTATTAATATACACGTGACGTCAAAGGTTATCAGAAAATTAAAAATAAATTTCTATGATATATGGTCTCATGATTTAAATACAGAAATTAATCACAGACCACTTAAAATATTTTAAACGATAATACCTCAATAAAACATGTTTTGTTAATATTATATTGTAATAATCTAATAATTAAGATATAAATTTAATCCATGGATATTGTTAGTCAATGTTATTTTATTTCCATTTTAATTTTTTTAGTATTGCAGGCAACTTTTAATACACTGTTGAAAAGATTTAGCCTCGCATGTTCACCATATTAACATTGATAACGCTTTTTTGTAAAATGTTCACTACAGAAATAATCCTACATAAAAGTAATCGGCTTTAAAATTGTTAAAAATTCGCAACAAGCGTCTATAGTAATGAATTTTCATAACAAATTGTATACTATTAGTAGGGGAAATTACTAAAATGAATACTAAAAACACCAAAAGGAAGATGAAAAAGAACATCAACTAAATAATATATATATGTGTATATATATATATATATATATATATATATATATATATATATATATATATATATATATATATATATATAAAATCGGTTCACAGACTGCTGACGCCTTTAACGAATTTTTTATTGGTTTCGGGCAAGGGCAGGACAGGGTAGGAAACAAGAATTACAGTGGGAAAAGCTATAAAAGAGATAATGTTTTTTCAAGCACTTTTTATTTAAACCCGGTTACAAACAATGAAGTCATAGAAGTTATTAACTCCTTGAAAAATAATTCTGCACCTGGAGAGGATGGCATAACATCTTACTACGTTAAAATAGCACACCAGTTTGTGGTAGGGGCATTGGTGATTATAATAAACAAAATATTTGAGACAGGAAAAATCCCACTGCAATTTAAAAAAGGTGTTGTTATGCCAATACATAAAACAGGTGACCAACTGCTAATGGAAAACTATAGACCCATTAGTCTAATAAATACGTTCGCAAAGATTTTTGAAAAGTGTCTAAAAAAAGGGTGATTAGCTTTCTTGACAAATATAGTATTCTCTCCCACAACCAGTATGGTTTTAGAACAGGTTTATCCACAGAAAATGCTCTTCATAAACTGAAGACAACTATTGTGGGCAATTTTGAAAACAATAGGAAAGTCATCGGAGTCTTTCTTGATCTTCAGAAAGCTTTTGATACGGTCTCTCATGAAACCCTTTTGAATAAGTTGGAAAACATTGGTTTTAGAGGAGTTGCGTTGAGTTTGTTTGAAAACTATTTGAAAAACAGGCAACAAGTTGTGAGATTAGATAGCAACACAAGCGAACCATTGACAATAAAAAGAGGAGTCCCACAAGGAACAATTTTGGGTCCAGTTTTGTTCTTGATATACATCAATGATGCTCTGGCAGCTTTTGACGGCGATAATGTATCCTTGATTTCATACGCAGACGATACAGTTTTGCTCTGTGATGGGATTAACTGGCCCGAGACAATCCGAAGTGCGACGTTACTGATTGGGGAACTCAACCGTAGGCTGAACCATGACAGTTTGTATCTTAACGTCAAGAAAACAAAGTATATTCCGTTCTCGCCAACATCCGCTGGACTTGAAACAATGCCAGATATAGTTATCCCTGGACACACTGAACCTATCAACGGTGTAGATAGTCTAAAGTACCTCGGTATTATGGTAGATAAGAACTTAAAATGGCAAACGCACATAGAATATCTGAATAATAGGCTACGTAAACTTATCTATGTTTTTTATGTTCTGCGAGAGATAATGTCTCTGAATACTTTGCTTGACGTTTATGATGGTCTGGTAGCGTCCATATTACGATACGGAATATCCTGTTGGGGATCGGCTTATAAGTCGACATTAAAACCGCTTTGCATAACACAGAATTTCATATTAAGAACTATGCTAAACAAAGCAGTTGATTATCCCACAAAATTGTTATACAACTCAAATACGGGTGTTATGAATATTAAGGGGTTGTATATTCTTGCGCTCGTACAGTATACCCACGGGGAGGCCTTGTT
Organism: Tillus elongatus; assembly: GCA_964006375.1. Lineage (NCBI taxonomy): Eukaryota > Metazoa > Arthropoda > Insecta > Coleoptera > Cleridae > Tillus > Tillus elongatus. Next base: position 95,110,174 of record OZ023268.1, read on the forward strand.
ACAAAAACATACACAGCATCAATATCTAACAAGGCAGGTAACAAATAGAAATGTACTAACATCAAGATGTAAAAAAACTTTTTCACGGAAAACTATTGACTTTCTTGGACCAAGATTATATAATCTTGTTCCAGCCAAACTTAAGACTATAGAAAAGAATTATAAATTTCGGAAAAAAATAAAAGAATACATATTGCAAAATTACGAAAGATTAGAAATCTTAATACAGCATTTTTGAAAAAACCATGGTACGTAAAGACAGCTTATAATTGTGGTTACGAATGAATAGCAATGGAGGAGTGCTGCATACGTGGGTGTGCAAGTGTGGGCGTAGCGTTAGCGTGAGAGTATGTCGGATATGTGTGAGTGTATGCTCGTGACTTATGGGATGATGTGCGAAGGCTGGAGCTAGTGAGTGTCTGTGAGTAAGTATAAAGGTGTGTATAAGCGACTTATGGGATGGTGTGCGAGGGCAGAAGCTAGTGAATGGCTGTGGGTAAGTATAAATGCGTGTATAAGCGAGAGTGGTTGCTTTTGGCTGTGTATTGATTGGAGACAGGGTTGTCCTCTGCTTGTGCCAGGAGTAGATTGGGTGGAAGACAGGATGGGTTTGAATAGAGAGACGTTAGAGGGATGAAATGCTTTGAGAGATTGTTGTTGACGGATATACCTCTTTTATTCACACTGGAATAGAGGTGAGAGGGAGTGTGCGGTGGATGGAGGGATGCTTGAGGATTTAAATAATTTAAATATTGAAGAACGGTCAGATGTCTAATGTAGGATTTGTTGTAGTGTATGCTTTGATAGGATAGCTAATTATAAGGCGAAGCACGCACAAGTATGAGTATACTTATGTGCTTTAACTTTTTTGTTGTAAATTTTGAGTATAAATTTGTATTAATTGTTGTTGGCAAAATAATATATATATATATATATATATATATATATATATATATATATATATATATATATAAACACAGGTGTGCCATTTAAAACTCCATATGCAATTTACTTCAAATCTAAATAGCATATTAGAAATCTGTCAACGCTGGTTAATTAAGGACGCGAAAGACTTGACCTTTGCGAAAAAAATATTTTATTACCACACATGTAGATGGCGCTGCTGTGTAAAGTAACTTTTCGATATCCAGATCATTGAAATAGGTTGCGTTCAATTGGGAATTAAATTTATCCTCTTATTCGATACCAACCAACCCATAATAATTGCTGGCGATTTAAATTCCAAACATCCCAATTGGCATTCTCGCAACGCCAACACAAATGGGAGATTCCTCCAAGCCTACGTCGACAGCCGTGCAAATTGCACGGTTGACGCTCCCCAAATACCTACACACTTCGGCAGTGCAGGTCGACCCGACGTGCTTGACATAGTAATCATGTCGAACACCACCCTTCTCCATGAAATAACAACCCAAAACGACCTCTCGTCGGACCATAACCCAGTCATATTGCAGCTCGGCGACGTCAGCGACGAACCCGCCCTCCCAAGGAAAAAGGTACTGTGGCCAGTCTTCACAGATCACCTTAAAAACACCCTTGGCAATATTCCGGTTATCCGCAGCATCCCCGAACTCGAGGGTGCAGTGGTTAATCTACAGTCCAAAATTCAATGTTTTCTCGAACATGCATCAAGGACGTACCCCGCCCAGAGCAATCTGCCACCTTTTCCGTCCAGTATCAGGGAAATGATACTCGAAAAGAACCGCGTGCGTAGACTAGCTCAACGCACCGGAAACCCCACCGACAAACGAAACGCTAACAGACTCATCAAACAAGTACGATTCGCCCTACAAGAACTCCGCAACAATCGTTGGGAGGAGCGCCTTAAACCCTGTCTACCCAAGACAATTCCGTCTGGCAAATGGCGAAAGCCCTTCGCTCCCAAAAACTTCCGATATCCCCGCTTCACGGCCGTAATGGTGTCGTATACACGGATGCGGAGAAAGCTACTGCATTCGCAGATCATCTGGAGTTGCAATTCAGCCCTAATTATAACAACGTTGATCTGTCGCACGTAGCAAGAACGCACCGCTATGTCAGGAGTGCGCTTCGCGCCACCCCAGACACAACTATCGAGCCCACAACTTTTGAAGAAGTTTCCCAAATAATCAAAGCATTAAAAAATAGGAAAGCTCCGGGATACGATGGAATCTCCAACGTAGCCCTGAAAAACCTCCCTTGCAAAGCCGTGGTATTCATAGTTACGATTATGAATGCCATGTTGCGACTTCAACATTTTCCTTCCATGTGGAAACTTGCCGACATTATCAACATCCCGAAACCCAGCAAAGATCCGCTGTTCCCTCAGAACTATAGGCCCATTAGCCTGCTACCAGTCATCGGTAAAATCGCCGAAAAACTGATTCAGAAAAGGCTAGCTTCTTTCACCTCAGAAAATCATATCCTCCCGGATGAGCAATTCGGCTTCAGACACCAGCACTCAACCACTGACCAAGTCCTTCGTGTGGTGGAAAACATCACCAAAGGATTTAACATAAACAAGTCAACTGGTGCTATATTTCTTGACATTGCTCAAGCTTTCGATAGGGTTTGGCATGCGGGCCTCCTAAACAAACTTCTATCATTTAATTATCCTCTCCCTCTGATTCTACTAATCAGGTCATACCTGCAACAGAGGAAGTATCAGGTCAAACACCATGGAGCCAGATCTAGAACGTACCCAGCCACGGCTGGTCTCCCGCAGGGTTCTGCTATCTCCCCTCTGCTGTACAATATATTTGTCGCAGATATTCCGACAGCCCCCCTAAACGTGACATACGCACTGTACGCAGACGACACTACCATCCTCAGCAGCTCAACTCAGCCTAGGATAATAACCGAATGACTTCAGACCGCCGTAGTCGAGCTGCAATCATGGTATAGGAAGTCTCTTCTAGCCATAAACCCCGATAAATGTTCAGCTGTCCTATTTTCCAAGAAGAGACACACACCTCACGAACACGTTTCATTAGACAACCGTCTAATCCCCTGGCAAGATTCCGCCAAATACCTCGGGGTTTTCCTCGACAAACACTTAACATGGCGCCCCCATGTCGATCACGCTCGAAAGAAAGCCTCGATGTTCATCTCGAAGCTATTCCCACTTCTAAATAGAAATTCAAAATTGTCCATGAACAATAAGCTGATCATGTACAAAGTCATTATCCGGCCAGCCTTGACCTATGCATCACCCGCATGGGCCACCGCGGCCGCAACACACATCAAGACCCTTCAAATCATCCAGAACAAAATTGTGAGAATGGTAACCGGAGCGCCATGGTTTGTCAGAAACAGTCAGATTCACTCTGATCTGCAAATGCCTTCGATACTTGAGTTTATAACTCAACTATCCACAACCCAGTTCGCAAAAGCCGCTTCTCACCCAAATGCTCTTCTCCGTAGTGCCACCGACTACGACGAGCAACTTCCACACAAGCATAAGCGTCCAAAGCTTATACTTACCCGCTAAACGCCCCCGCGGCAAAAAACAGAATGGAAACATTCATTCCCTAAAAAGTCATTGTGTGTAATTCTTTCCGACGGAGGTATGGACTAAGGTCCGGTACTCCCTGGGAGGGGGTTTTAGTGAGTACAGTCTCACAGTACCTCGATATCCCACGGAACCTATGGGGCCGTGAATGGGGTCTGCATGAGCATTTCCCCCTCCTGCATCCAACAAAAAAAAAAAAAAATTAAATTTATATTAAATTTGTTTCTATTCACAAGTTTCATAAAATAAACCGTTTTTTAGATATTTCCGGTTAAGTGTTAAAACTTATATTTGCAATCTGTCAACGCTGTTTAATTGAAGACGCGAAAGACTTGAACTTTGCGAAAAAAAATCATTTTTACTAACACACACATGTAGATGACGCTGCGGTGCAAAAACTTTTCCATCCTCAGAACATTGAAATAAATTGCGTTTGATTAATTATAAATTTCGATTAAACTTGTTTCTATTCACAAGTTTCATATAATCAACCGTTTTTTTAAATAGATATTTGAGGTTAAGTGTAGCATTGCACACAAGATAAAAACCTTCATAACTTTTTCAATACAAATACTGGACATTAGTTTCTTTGGAACGTTTTAGATATTAAAATGGATACTATTAAAGCATTTTTGCCCGTTTGGCCCAATATACAATTTCCTGGTGATATATAAAATATTTAGTTTCGTGGATTGCCGCGTGATAAAGAGGGCGCTCGCTTCACTCTTCACTCACTGGATCAGAGATAATCTGTTTGACAGTTTATGTTTGTTTTAGCGAATTTTTCGTAAAACGAAATTTTCGAATCTCCGAAAATAACAAAACTATGACAACCAAATTTGGCATATACGTTTCTACTATCCAACTTACCCTACACGCCAAAATTAAGATTTCTAAGTTAAAAGGAAAAAAAAGTTATAGGTATTTTAAGAACAAAATGTTGGGTGCCACTGGTGATCAGAGGAAAGCACAAGAACAAAATATTTTGTGTGATTAACAAAACCAATTGAATACTACATCCAACGGTTAAGTTTTCAGCAGAAAAATATTTTTGAAATTTGATATTTTTTCTTCTTCAAACGTCAAAGTCGCGATTTGAAACGTCAAAATTTGCAATTTTCAGACAACGAATTTGGAACAAATACCGATTCTGTAGACGATATGTCATAAGAAGTGTGTTTTACAAAACCTTAAGATTCAGCTTCAACCATCATTGTCTTTCATTTTACTAAAATATTTTCAGAAAATCCATTTCAAATAGACCTCTTTCTGATGCTTCGGCAGTAGTTTCAGCTATAGAGTTTATGGTTAAATAGTCTATATTTTAGCAAATTTTCGTAGAACAAATTCGTTTTTGAGAAGACCGCGACTTATGAATTTAAAAAAAATTCTTCAAATGACCGCGAACTAGAACCCCAAAAACCTATATACGGGGTCAGTTTCAGTTTTTGTCTGTTGACACATATACAGGCTGACGCTTTCCTACGGCAAAGCTCAATATATCCGTTATTACACAAGATATGACAAAAAGTATATACGTTGATTATAGGGTATCTCGAGCTGCATCTTATAAACTTATTTTTACAATCACAGGCTGGCCCATAAGTCGTTGGTGATACAGACTTTCTTTTTTTAATAGAACACCCGCTTATTTTATTGCATTTCTGTGTTTTCCAGCAAATTATAATGCATGTTTATAAGAAAAAAAATGATATCGTTCATCGTTTTTGAGTTATTTCAATTGTTTTGCAACTTTTCACGTTTTTGGCACATATTTTAAACACGTATCACAAATTGTGAGACGGCGTTTTTATCAATAAATAGCGGAGCCCCATGGAAATGACGCATTCGCAGATAGCTTTTTGTTTATATATAAATAGGTCACAGGCTACTTAAAACATTTTCAAGACCTCAATAAAATACGATGCTATTATCACCTTATAATAATTGAAACAATACTTCTCAATTGGAATATTGTTAGGCAATTACCGGTTTATAATGTTTCGTAATGTAGGCAACTTCTAATCCAAAGCTGCGTAAAACTTGCATATGCACATAAGCAATAGATGAAGTTTAGTATTAGTTCGAAGATCTGTTCTAGATGCCACTAGGATATACCGTCCACACGTCAGTGACAAGTGTACCTAGTCTACTGGATCTTAGAACTTTGCAAATTCGTCTTCAGTAAGGATATAACTTATCCATACTATGGCGAATGATGAATTTGGGATATGATTTTATGATTCTATTCCGCTTGGGGCACTGTGGACGCAACCTTCAGTGTTTCAAATCTCTGACGCCTTGAAGACCTTTAAAAATATTTAAACGAAACTATTTTATTTTTGTGACATGCTCTGTGCAGGTTTTATTTAGACTTAGACCCTTTACTTTTGGTTTGTGATAAGTTGCCATAACATAACCATAACTGTAATATTGTACTTAGTGATGGGAGAAACGGTTATTTTCTATTAACAGTTGAAGCCGTTAACGCTATTTAATAATAACCGCTGAAAATAACAGCTAGTGTTATTTATCTGTTATTTTAACTGGATAGTCGATCGATAGTATCCTACATTCCCAAAGCTGTGAGCGAGAGCGAGCACACTAGTATAAATGCATTGTATTTTTACCCCGTTATTTCACGTAGTGTATAAATCTCAAATTTTGTCGATATGAAAATGAAACAAAGGGTTAAGAAATTATAATAAGCGTGTCGTAAATCTTTTGTCACTCTGAAGTGAAACTTTTACATATCAGAAAGGAGTCTTATATTAGTATTTACTTAGATGTTTTAGGAATTATAAACTAGTCATTTCTAACAAATTTATTTTATGAGGGGTCTTTACGTAAATGTCAATGCCACAGCAAGAATCAATAAATATCATTATTTATCACGTCTTGGGAGGTTAGACGTTAGAACTTTTATTGCAAGGCAGCACTAGCTTCAACAAATAAATGCTTTATACACTACTACACTACACAGGCAGAGGGAGTGTGTATATATATATATATATATATATATATATATATATATATATATATATATATATATATATATATATATATATATATATATATATATATATTCCTTTAATTTTTTATATTTAAATGTATATAGATTTTAAAGAATGTTGTATCATTATATTTTTTTTATCAATTTGATAACTATTATCAGACAAACGAAAATGACGTGTTAACTGTTTTCTTAGGTAATGTATATACATTTAAATAGATAAGTACTTTAATTTCACGTGAAATAACCCTATTTTGCGTTGTCTATAGTGAAAGTAATAACACGTTTTTACAGAAATTCATCTTTTCACCCAACATTTTTTATTATTAAATATTTGGCTTTACATACTAGTGGGAAACTCAACTGTTTCAAAAATAACAGCTTTTCAGTTTAACAGAATAACTCTGTGCAGTAGTGTCCGTATGCCGTATCCCCATCAACAACCGGTTAAAATTAAAATTAAACCGTTTTATTGTACCGTAGATCCTACGTTCCTAAAGCTGTGAGCGGGAGCGAGCACACTAGTATAAATAACGTGATAAGTATAATGTTATGAAGTAAAGTCCGCTCTATACTGTATACCCATAATTATTTAGCATTCCGAGTCTCAAGGCTATTCATCTCGTTAAATGGTTAAATAACAGTTGCCGATGAAAACCGATGTTTATTCATTGAACCTAGTGGCAGTGTAACTGAAACAGATACGACTCCGAATTCTAGTTTAGTCTAAAAAGCGTTATTTTTAAAGTTGTTATTTTTATAAGTCGATAACTGGTGGTTACCGTTGCGGCTCGGCAACCGTTTAAAAATAACGACCCATCACTAATTGTACGTTGTAGTTTTAACGAATTTTTCGTTTTGAGTAGATTTGTGTGTATCGATGTATGTATATATATATATATATATATATATATATATATATATATATATATATATATATATATATATATATATATATATATATAATCTCACACCGATAACTCAAAAAATAATGGGCCGATTTTGTTAAAATTTGTTAGCTCCCTTCCTTTTGTAAGTGGCTTGGATAAGTTCGTTAGCCAGGAAAATTTTGAATAGTTTTCCCGGAAAATTTGTGTATCTTCGAAAATAACAAAGCCATGACAACAAAATTTGGCATGTACGTTTTTACCATTAAAGCTACCCGACATGCCGAAATTAAGATCTCTACGTTAAAAGAAAAAAGTTATAGGCATTTAAAGAAAAAAAAATTGGGTGCCACTGGTGATCAAAGGAAAGCACAACAACAAAATATTGTGTGTGGTTAACAAAACCAATTAAATATTACATACAACGGTTAGGTTTTCGTGACGCAAACAGGTCAAGAAGTAGCAGAAAAAATATTTTGAAAATTTTATAATTTTACGTCTTAAAACGCCAAAATCGCGATTTGAAACGTCAAAGTTTGCAATTTTCAAACAAATAATCTGAAACAAATACGGATTGTGTCGAAGAAATGTTGTAATAAGTGTTACTCCATGTTTGTATTTTCCATTGAATTATAATGCATGCTTGTAAGGAAAAAATATATCGTTCATTGTTTTGGAACTTTTCACGTTTTTGGCACATTGCACAAACACATATGACAGATTGTAAAAAGGCGTTTTTATCAATAGATAGCGGAGATAGCTTTTGGGTTGTATTACCCGTTGAAAAAATCGAGCTGCCGTACACAAGCACTCTCAAATAGTTTCTGAATTTTAAATGTTTTGGCAGAAATGTTTTTCTTGTTTCCGTAGAAATATATTTTTGTAAGTTTTTTGTGAAATGTTGGTAATTAATAATAAATGTTTAGTAACTTATTGTGAAGAATATAATTTAGTGTAACATTACTGAAGGCATTTTTATTTTTAAAAATGGTGAATTTTTGTAAAAGAAATTGTTGCAATTTTCATCAATTTTGGTCCTAAAGCTGTTTGTGAATAATTATATCTTGGCAGGTGTGTAAATAGATTAAAGAGGTTCGTTGGCCTGGAAAATTGGACCAGTTTTTTCTGGAACATTTAAAGTTTATTTTCGAAAAATGCTTGTACTTTTTGAAACAACAAAGCTAGTTTAATGAAATATGGTACATTGTTACTACTATATAGGTTATACTGCCAACCAAATGTCGTTCTTTTAAACCGGTGAAACAAATACGGATTGTGTAGATGAAATGTTGTAATTTTCACAAAGCCTTAAATTCCAGCTTCAACCATCATTGTCCGTCCTTCATTTTACTAAAATATTATCGGAAAATACATTTCAAATAGACTCTTTTTCTGATGCTTTGGCAGATAGTTTCAGCTATAGAGTTTATGGTTTGATAGTCTATATTTTAGAAAATTTTCGTAGACTTCTGAATTTTAAAAAGATTTCTTCAAATGAGCGGAAACTAGAATCCTTAAAACCCACCCATATACGGGGTAAGTTTCAGTTTTTGTCATATACAGGGTGACGCATTTCTACGGTAAAACTCAATATTTTTGTTTATATACAAGATACGAGCAAAAATTGTATACGTTAATTACAGGGTGTTCTGAGCTGCCTCTTATAAAATTATTTTGCTGGTCACAGGATGGCACATAAGTCGTTGGTGATACACACTTTCTTTTTTTAATAGAACACTCCTTATGTTACTGCATGTTTGCATTTTCTATTGAATTATAATGCATGCTTGTAAGGAAAAAATATATTGTTGATTGTTTTAGAACTTTTCACGTTTTTGGCACATTGCACAAACACATATGACAGATTGTAAAAAGGTGTTCGTACCAATAGAGAGCTGAGCCCCGTGGAAATGCCGCATCCAGATGAGAGCTTTTCGTTTGTACTAACTCGTTGAAAAAATTGAGCTCCTGTATACAAGTACCCTCCATAGTGGCTGAATTTGAAAAGTTTTTGCAGAAATGTTTTTAGTGTTTCCGTAGAAATCATTTTTTGTAACATTTTTGTGAAATGTTGGTAATTAATAATACATGTTTAGTAAGTTATTATGTAAATAAAGGTTGTCGAATTTTTGTGAAAAATATAATATAGTGTAACATTACTGAAGGCAACTTCGGACAAAAAAATTGTGAATTTTTGTAAAAGAAATGTTTGCAAAATTTCATAAATTTTTTCTACTTTGACAATAAAGCCGTTTGTCGATAGTTATATGTTGGCAGGTGTGTAAATAGTTTGAGGGGGTTCGAGCCACTTACAAAAGGAAGGTACCTAACAAATTTTAACAAAATCGGCCCATTACTTTTTGAGTTATCGGTGCGAGATTATATTATATATATATATATATATATATATATATATATATATATATATATATATATATATATATATATATATATATATATATATATATATACACACACAAATCTCCTCAAAACGAGAAATTCGTTAAAAATATAAACTACAAGATTACAATTACGGTTATGTTATGGCACCTTATCACAAACCAAAACCTAAAGGGTCTAAATAAAACCTGCACAGAGCATGTGACCTAAATAAAATAGTTTTCTTTAAATATTTTGAGGGGTCTTCAAGGCGTCAGATATTTGAAACACTGAAGGTTGCGTCCACAGTGCCCCAAGCGGAATAGAATCATAAGATCATATCCAAAATTCATCATTCGCCATAGTATGGATAAGTTATATCCCTACTGAAGACGAATATGACAAGGTTTTAAGATCTAGTAGACTGGGTAGACTTGTCACTGAAGTGTGGAAGGTATATCCTAGTGGCATCTACAACAGATCTTCAAACTAATACTAAACTTCAAATTTTAATAACTCAATTTGCTATCAACCTAAGGTTCGTTGGCTAGGAAACCAGTTTTCACGGAAACATTTTAAATTTTTTTTCAGAAAATTTTTCCACATTTTCAAACAATAAGTTATTTTGATAAAATATGGTACATTGTTTCTACTATATTGGTGATACCGGTAACCAAATTGATGCAATAAAAATATATTTACTATTAAAAACATTTTAATGAAAATTCACTTCCATAACGCACTTACTGTGTCCAGACATTTATTCTGAAAAGACATTACATCTGTGTAAATCTAAACAATCTAAAGTAGAATTAGTGGCATCTACAACAGATCTTCGAACTAATACTAAGCTTCATCTATTGCTTATGTGTATATGCAAGTTTTACGCAGCTTTGTATTAGAAGTTGCCTACATTACGAAACATTATAAAGCGGTAATTGCCTAACAATATTCCAATTGAGAAGTATTGTTTTAATTATTATAAGATGATAATAGCAGCGTATTTTATTAAGGTTTGAAAATGTTTTAAGTAGCCTGTGATCTATTTGTGTAATAAAATCACAAGACTAACATGGAAATTAAGTTTTCTAATTTCGCCTGTTAGACCCCCTGGTGACGATCAAAAATCGTTATTAAAGTGCTATTTTTTATCTGTTTCTTATTATATATATATATATATATTCCACAACCCGCATTTATTTATTTATTTATTTACAAACTATATAACAAGATTATCAGAGTAATTAATTGCCAGATTATTTCTTAAAATACGTTTTCTTTCTTCGATACTGTTTAATTATCACTTATGATAAAGTTGAATAGGTAACTTAATTTTTAGACGTTCATGGTTCCCTTTTTTCTTCTTTGTATACAGCTACTATTCATTTTTCTTCATTATATGGGGCGTACAATAAGCTATCATATTACTAACACTATAAAAATAAGGTTTTTTAGGATATTAACATTTTAAGATTTTTTTGCATACCTAGAAGTCCATCTAATGAATTTTCGGGAAATATTTTAGTAAAATGAAGGTCAATGACGGTTGAAGCTGAAGCTTAAGGGTTTGTGGAACACTCTTCTTGCGACATTTTCTTTACATAAACGTATTTGTTTTACGTTCTTTGCCTAAATGTTGCCAATTTTGACATTTAAAATCGCGACTTTCGCGTTTTGAGGAAAGCCCCATTTTTTTCTTTAAATGCCTATAACTTTTTGTCTTTCAACTTTTTGTATATAAATAACATCACGACAAACTCCGCACCCAAAAGTCTTCGACTTGTGCGGGAGAGACTTGCAGACCTAAATTACATGGTATGGTACATGGTTCACTTTTTATATAACAAATATGGGTACCAAATTTGGTTGCCCTTACTTTGTTATTTCCGGAGATATAAAAATTTTCCGAAAGAGAACACAAAATTTTCCGGGAAAATCTGCACCGATTTTCCTGGCCAACGAACCTGTCCAAGCCACTTGCGAAAGCAAGGTACTTACTAAATTTGATCAAAATCGGCCCATTATTTTTCGAGTTATCGATGTGATACATATATATATATATATATATATATATATATATATATATATATATATATATATATATATATATATATATATATATATATATATATATATATATATATATATATATATATAAATCGAACCTGATCCCGGATATGTGTTCCAGGCGGCCTAGTTCACGCTCATTTGACGAAAATGTTTTCAAAAGTCGCGACATCCTCAATATGGTGAATTTTTTATAGAAAATTAACTACAAAGCAGCAAAAAGCACCGACTCTAAGATCTAGTAGGCTAGATACGTTTATCCTTTATCATTAAACTGTGAAAGGCATATCCTAGTGACATTTAATAATAATTGTTCATAATAACTTTCAGATAGAGGGCGCCAGCTAAGTTGTTTTTAATCAAGATCTATAAATATGTTTTATAAATCTTGACTTTGGGGTTGCTAGTTTAGTGGTTTCTTTGGTTACTTTTTGACTGCCAACTCATAAAATCATATTCCACTAAGAGAGAGACAGAATCCGATCATGTGGGACTCGGGAATGAATGAAGGCCCTATATATATATATATATATATATATATATATATATATATATATATATATATATATATATATATATATATATATATATATATATATATATATATATATATATATATATATATATATATATATATATATACATAACGGCAAATTTATAGTTAGTTTCAACATATTATACTTAATCAGAGCATTGATAACAGCAATTATCAGAATCAAGATGTAATAGGTAGGTACCTAGAAAAATGTTAGTTACCTACCCACCTATTTCCACGTGCTTTTACAGCACGGAATAGGTAAGTAGAAAGTAGAAACCTCACGTTTTCAACCCTACTAGGTGTTAAAAATAAAATTGCATACTATTACCATATATATATACTATATCGATGTTTGTTCTCCTATATGAATAATACCTAGTGTTAGTTCTTTGCATTATGTAGGTAATTTAATAATGAATGCATGAAATATAATATGTAAAACCAGATATTAATACCAATGTGTTTATTTTATTGTACAAATAAACCGTTTTCCTCTAAACCTTTGTACTTTTATATGTACCCACATTTTAGACATGTATTTTATATTCTTAGATATTCTGGAAACTAAGACACAAGGGAATTCATTAGATGGACATCTAGGTATGCAAAAAATCTTTAAATGTTGATATCCTAAAAAACCTTATTTTTATAGTGTTAGTAATATGATAGCTTATTATTGTACGCCCCATATTATGAAGAAAAATGAATAGTAGCTGTATACAAAGAAAAAAAAAAAGGGAACCATGAACGTCTAAAAATTAAGTTACCTATTTAACTTTATCATAAGTGATAATTAAACAGTATCGAAAAAAGAAAATCGTGGGCAGGAGTCTAACAGGCGAAATTAGAAAACTAAATTTCCATGTTAGTCTAATGATTTTATTACATTAATAGATCACAGGCTACTTAAAACATTTTCAAGACCTCAATAAAATACGATGCTATTATCATCTTATAATAATTAAAACAATACTTCTCAATTGGAATATTGTTAGGCAATTACTAATTACCGGTTTATAATATTTCGTAATGTAGGCAACTTCTAATACAAAGCTGCGTAAAACGTGCATATACACATAAGAAATAGATGAGGTTTAGTATTAGTTCGAAAATCTGTTCTAGATGCCACTAGGATATACCGTCCACACGTGAGTGACAAGTGTACCTAGACTACTAGATCTTAAAACCTTGTCATATTCGTCTTCAGTAGGGATATAACTTATCCATACTATGGCGAATGATGAATTTTGGATATGATCTTATGATTCTATTCCGCTTGGGGCACTGTGGACGCAACCTTCAGTGTTCCAAATATCTGACGCCTTGAAGACCCCTCAAAATATTTAAAGAAAACTATTATATTTTTGTCACATGCTCTGTGCAGGTTTTGTTTAGACTAGTGACGGGAAAAACTGTTATATTGCTTTACAGCTCGCAACTGTTACTGTTATTTAGAAATAACAGTTAAATATAACATGTTGAAAATAACAGTATGAACTATGAATTATTAAGAATTCCACGTAGACGTAGTAACAGTAGCTGAACCCGTCCGATGGTGTAGTTGGGTAATGTTTAAAATAAAAAATATTCTTGTATTATGTTTAAAACAATTAATTATTTTTTTATGAAAAAAATGATGGAGGTTTTTTTGTGGGTATTCATCACTAATAATAATTTGGTAAAAAATTGAACAATGCAGAATTTCTTTCGAATTTTCTTAACTAATTAAGTATTAGTTAAGCATTGAGCTTGAAAACCTCTATAGCCATCTTTTCCTTCAAAATGAGACATATGAAATACATGAATTATTGTAAGCAAAAAATAAAATAAATAATTTTTTTTAAATTAAAACTAATTTTTTTCTCTCTACCTATAGGGCGAAGTGTGTCTGGTTTCAACTATACCGGGTACAGGGAATATTTTTATAATTTCATTAAAATTGGTACTGTTTCTGAAATTTTTTAAATTTCAACGATTTTTTTATTTTGTAGTAGTAATAAAAAAAGATGTTTAAAATCGGACCCATTTCTTAGATTTCCAAAGTAAAAAGGAATATTGATTTATTAGTTACATAAGGCAAAGAATAATGAGCAAAGAAACTACCTAATATAATATAATACCTAAGGACTCATGTTAAAGCATAACCGTACATTTGTATACATATCAGTTTTTTCTTAAAACAAAAATGCCATCTGCATATCGAGTTATCTAATGAAGATTGAGTTTACGTCAACGACTGTGATAATTTTTTTATATACGCGGTGACCTGATTTTATTTTTACAGTGATATAGTTCATTTTTAATAATTTTCAGTTGCTACATATACAGCCTTTCACATATTGAAAAATTAATAACGAATTTTTTAGCGACCATAAATGTCAGAAGTGAAGGAAACTTAGCTCACTTTTTACAAGCATGACTTGTAATATTAATAAAATGAGATAATATAAAAGGTGTTCCATTTGAATAATGAAAGTTGATGGAGTTTCCGCAAAACCGGAAGCTCCAACATGCTGCACCTCTCATAAAATTTCGGTAAAGAAATTTGCCTTTATTCTGCACATATGGTTCTTTATTACATTACGCTTTTATTTTTTGTTAGAAGGATCTCTAGTTACATTTTCGATTCTCGGTTCACCGCCGGTGACTCACCGGTCATCTTAATCAGTACGCTTTTAAAAACTGTGTAAACAACGAACCGCTTTTGCCTAGAAATGGAGACCCACTTAAATGGTGGAAAATTGATTTTTCTGAATATCCACATTTAAGTAAAATGGTGAAGGAGAAGTTTGGGACTGTCGCTACGTCTGTTCCGTGTGAAAGACTTTTCTAAAACAGGACAAATTTTAAGTGACCGCCGTAACAGACTTTCATCGACCAAAGTCAGTCAAATAATGTTCATCAGCAAAAACTCAGAACTTTAAAAGTGTTTTGTTAGAAAAGTAGTTTTTAGTGTAAGACAATTTTTCTCAAAGAAAAAAAGAAACATCGATCTTATTTACATTTTTCATATTTTGTGTTTGTTTATAAATTGTAAATATATGTGTGTGTTTTTGTGAATCAACAACCTGTCAAGATTTAACAGTTTCATTGTACCGACGACCCTACGTTGCCAAAGCTGTGAGCACACTAGTATAAAGTAGTATGTTATGAGGTAAAGTCCGCTCTATACTCTATACCCCATTCCCAGTCTCATGTCCATTCATCCTGTTATAACAGTTGCGGATGAAAACAGAAGTTGATTCATCGTAGCTAGTTGCAGTGCAACAGAAACAGATACGACAACAGAAACAGATACAACTCCGAGTTCTAGTGTAAAGCGCAACAGCATCCCCTCCCCTGTACCTGTTATTTGTATATATCCATAACAGTTGTTACTGTTGCGGCTCGACAACAGACAAAAAATAACAGACTGTTAAATAACAACCCATCACTAATATATATATATATATATATATATATATATATATATATATATATATATATATATATATATATATATATATATATTCGAAAAATTCGTTAAAAATACAAACTACAATGATGGGTATATAAATATTAGTATAATTATAATGTCTCCATTTCTAATACCTACAACCTAAAAACTACACATTAAACTAGATTACCTAGTGACTAGTGATATTTAATATTTTATTTGCATAATTCTACTTGCGATTGTTTAGATTTAAACAGATGTAATGTCTTTTCAGAAAAAATGTCTGGACGCAGCAAGTGCGTTATGGAAGTGAATTTTCATTAAAATGTTTTTAATAGCAAATATATTTTTATTGCATCAATTTGGTTACCGGTATCACCAATATAGTAGAAACAATGTAACATATTTTAACAAAATAACTTATTGTTCGAAAATGTACAAAAATTTTCTGAAAATAAATTTAAAATGTTTCCGTGAAAACTGGTTTTCTAGCAAACGAACCTTAGGTTGATAGCAAATTGAGTTATTAAAATTTGAAGTTTAGTATTAGTTCGAAGATCTGTTGTAGATGCCACTAGGATATACCTTCCACACCTCAGTGACAAGTCTACCCAGTCTACTAGATCTTAAAACCTTGTCATATTCGTCTTCAGTAGGGATATAACTTATCCATACTATGGCGAATGATGAATTTTGGATATGATCTTATGATTCTATTCCGCTTGGGGCACTGTGGACGCAACCTTCAGTGTTTCAAATATCTGACGCCTTGAAGACCTTTCAAAATATTTAAAGAAACTTATTTTATTTAGGTCACATGCTCTGTGCAGGTTTTATTTAGACCCTTTAGTTTTTGGTTTGTGATAAGTTGCCATAACATAACCATAATTGTAATATTGTAGTTTGTATTTTTAACTTTAATTTTTCGTTTTGAGTAGATTTGTGTGTGCCTATATATATATATATATATATATATATATATATATATATATATATATATATATATATATATATATATATATATATATATATTATCTCGCACCGATAACTCAAAAAATAATGGGCCGATTTTGTTAAAATTTGGTAGGTACGTTCCTTTTGTAAGTGGCTTGGATAAGTTCGTTACCCAGGAAAATTGGAATAGTTTTTCCGGAAAATTTTTGTATCTCCGAAAATAACAAAGCCATGACAACCAAATTCGGAATGTACGTTTTTATCATTAAAGCTACCCGACATGCCGAAATTAAGATCTCTACGTTAAAGGAAAAAAAAGTTATAGGCATTTAAAGAAAAAATGTTGGGTGCCACTGGTGATCAAAGGAAAGCACAACAACAAAATATTTTGTGTGGTTAACAAAACCAATTGAATATTACATACAACAGTTAGGTTTTATTTACGCAAAAAGGTCAAGAAGTAGCAGAAAAAATATTTTGAACATTTTATAATTTTACTTCTTAAAACGCCAAAGTCGCGATTTGAAACGTCAAAATTTGCAATTTTCAGACAAGTAATCTGAAACAAATACGGATTGTGTAGAAGAAATGTTGTAATAAGTGTGTCTTACAAAGCCTTAAATTCCAGCTTCAACCATCATTGGACGGACAATTTTTTTTACTAAAATATTATCGGAAAATCCATTTCAAATAGACTCTCTTTCTGATGCTTTGGCAGTAGTTTCGTCTATAGAGTTAATGGTTTAATAGTCTATATTTTAAAAAAATTTCGTAGACTTATGAATTTTTAAAAAATTTCTTCAAATGAGCGGAAACTAGAATCCTTGAAACTCACCCATATACGGGGTAAGTTTCAATTTTTGTCATATACAGGGTGACGCATTTCTACGGTAAAACTCAATATTTTTGTTTATATACAAGATACGAGAAGAAATGTATACGTTAATTACAGGGTGTTCTGAGCGCATCTTATAAAATTATTTTGCTGATCACAGGATGGCCCATAAGTCGTTGGTGATACACACTTTCTTTTTTTAATAGAACCCTCCTTATGTTACTGCATGTTTGCATTTTCCATTGAATTATAATGCATGCTTGTAAGGAAAAAATATATCGTTCACTTTTTTGGCACATTGCACAAACACATATCACAGATTGTAAAAAGGCGTTTGTACCAATAGAGAGCTGAGCCACGTGGAAATGACGCATCCAGATGAGAGCTTTTGGTTTGTATTACTCTTTAAAAAAATCGAGCTGCCGTATACAGGTACTCTCAAATAGTGGCTGAATTTGAAAAGTTTTTGCAGACATGTTTTTAGTGTTTCCGTAGAAATCATTTTTTGTAACATTTTTGCGAAATGTTGGTAATTAATAATACATGTTTAGTAAGTTATTATGTAAATAAAGGTTGTCGAATTTTTGTGAAAAATATAATATAGTGTAACATTACTGAAGGCAATTTCGGACAAAAAAATGGTGAGTTTTTGTAAAAGAAATGTTTGCAAAATTTCATAATTTTTTTCTACTTTGACCATAAAGCCGTTTGTCGATAATTATATATTGGCAGGTGTGTAAATAGCTTGAAGAGGTTCGTTGGCCAGAAAAATTGGACCAGGTTTTTCTGGAACTTTTAAAGTTTATTTTCGGAAAATGTTTGTACTTTTTGAAACCACAAAGCTATTTTAATGAAATGTGGTACATTGTTACTACTATATAGGTTATACTGCCAACCCAATGTCCTTTTAAAAACAATATATATTTGACATTAAAAACATTTTAACGAAAATTCGCTACCATAACCCACTTGCTGCGTCGAGACTTTTTGTATTTACAAATACTATATAATGACAATACGGGACACACCTATGCTTTAGCATTGGTGAAATTTGTACACTAGCGCCACCTCGCGTAAACTGACAACTGAGCTGGTAATTTGAATTGTATATTTACCTGCATATTCTTAATTTAGACAATTGGCTTATTATAGATGAGTATAAAAACTTGTACATGACAAAACAGTGAAAATTTTCTGATTATATAGTTATAAATAGAATTTGTATCAACAATCAGCTTGAAACCTAAATGAATTCAGCATGAATAATTCTGCAAATTTCTCTTACCCATAATCTTGTTTCATCATAATATAAACTACTACCTTGAAACCGTCGTTAAACTACTATTTCAAGGGTAGATATAGGAATATACTGAAAGCTGTTTCTGAGGATATTAAGTTACAATCTGTATTTACCTATAAATAATTGTTCTAGGTATAAATGGTAGCACGGTACTCAATTTGCTATATCTCTACATGAAAACTGTCTTATTAATCTAATATTTTAAAATATGTAACTGATATACTTAGTACATATTTAAGAAATTGTGCAGATGAAAGGTGAGACTAACTCTTACTTCCGTGAATTAATCTATTATAGGGCTGAATCTGCTATTTCTACTTGTCTCTTTGAAAACTTGTCTTGGGGAGATAATTAAAAGCCTTTACCAAGTAAAATCATTTTAAATGTGAAAAAATGTGACAATTTATGCCATACTGAAATAAAAAAATGTTTTAAATAGCAAATATGTGTTTTTTTTTAAGAAAACATACATCAAATTTGGTTACCAGTATAACATATATAGTAAAAATAATGTACCATATTTCATCAAAATAACTGTATTGTTTGAAAATGTAAAAAAAATTTCGAAAATAAACTTAAAATGTTCCCGAAAAAACTAGTTTCCTGGCTACGAACCTTATAGGTTAATAGCAAATTGAGCTAGTCAAATTTGAGGCATTCAATAAAAATTCGCCTCCATAACACACTTGCTGAGTTCCGAATGTATTTTCTTACAAACATGCATTATAATTTCGTGGTCTAAATTCCATACATTTAAGGCTGGCTCAGAACTGACACTGATAGGGAGAATCTGTCTGTCTAATTATAAGAAAACATTGTTTAATCTATTTCAACTGAGCAGATTTTCCTGGTTAACGAACTTATCCAAGCCATGCAAAAGGAAGGTGCTCACCAAATTTGATTAAAATCGGCCCATTATTTTTTGAGTTATCGGTGTGATACATACATATATATATATATATATATATATATATATATATATATATATATATATATATATATATATATATATATATATATATATATATATATAAACATATACAAATTCAAACCGACCCCGGATATGTGTTCTCGGGGGCCTAATTAATGCTAATTTGAAGGCATTTTTTCAAAATTCAAAAGTCTAGATCTCCTCATTAGTGAATTTTTTAAAAGAAAATTCACTAAAAGGACACAGAAGAATATAGAAAAACAGTTTTCTTATACCATTTATTATTAATGCAAAACTTTTTTGCCTTCATATTTCTTTTTGATGCACTGGAAGACAAGTTATGATTGAAGCAGTTCAACCATCCGTTTACGAAGTTTATCTATAAATAGGTACATGATGGTAAATATTACACAATAAATTATCTTCTGCGAACTGTACATATTGTCATAAAAGCGATTCTGAATTTGTCTTCTGCTTCAAATCATATTCACGTTTCGCCATCCTTTGGAAACCTATGAAATGTCTTTGATAGATTTAGCACGTTATAATTCGAACAATTATAGATTGCACACACCCAACCATTGATATTCATTGTAAAAAACACAGCTCAAACTTAATTATACACAGTTAAACACCAGCAATTGCTAGTGTTACACGTTCTCGAACGACGTAACATCAGTACTATCCGCTAGGGGCGCTGATATTTTTGTAACACGAAATCAGCCGGACTGTCCTGTATTGTCATTATATAGTATTTGGTATTAGTTAAATAGAAATTCTTAGTGCAACACAAACACATGTACGCATTAATAACATGAACATGGGTTAATACAGACAACTTATCCCTATTAGCACAGCATAAGATTGTTTATTATGCTGTGCATCCGCTTCACACAGGCCGAATTGCAAGGCGTACCTAGGTATTCTTATTGATGTATGTATCTTAAATAATACAGGTCATATTACTTAAACATTTTTTTCAGTTCGGAATTCAAAAAAGTTTTGACGCAGGTTAGAGGCGGATGAAATATCGAGAGTGCCTTAGGCAAGCACCTCATCGGCGCCCCTCTAGCGCGAAAGTTCGAAAGAACCAGGTATTGTGTCATTGCATAGCTGGTAGTTGGTGATTATTCTATTATATGTGAACAAGTGAAGGACATCACTTGACACTTTGCTATATTAAAGAGGAGGCAGTTTCGATCACTCCAAGATAAAAAATCCTGGACGCAGCAAGTGCGTTATGGTAGTGAATTTTTATTAAATGCTTCAAATTTGAATAACTACGTTTTCTATAAACATAGAAAGCTTAATTTTGGTACGTAGTAAGGTGTTTCCTAGGACAAGATATCCACAAAACTTAATTAAAATAACTTTGTAATTTTTGGAGAACAAAAATTTTCAAAAAAAAAAAAATTATTTTTGAATAACTCAATTTTCTATAAACTGAGAAAGTTGAATTTTGGTACTTAATAAGATCTCTCTCAAGGCAACATGTATAGTAAATTTCATTAAAACAGCTTTGTTATTTTGGGAGAAAAAATTTTTTTTTGAAAGAAAACTCAAAATTTTTACGGAAAAACCAGTCCAATTTTCCTGGCTAACGAAGTCATCCAAGCCATTAATCAAAGAAAGGCACTTGCCGAGTTTCATTGAAATCGATTAATTACTTTTTGAGTTATCAGACGGATACATACATACATATATATATATATATATATATATATATATATATATATATATATATATATATATATATATATATATATATATATATATATATATATATATATATATATATATGTATCCGTCTGATAACTCAAAAAATAATTAACCGATTTAGATGAAACTCGGCAAGTGCCTTTCTTTTATTAATGGATTGGATGAGTTCGATGGCCAGAAAAATCGGACGGGGTTTTCCGGGAAAATTTTGAGTTTTCGTTCAAAAAAAAATTTTTTTTCCCGAAAATTTCGATAAAATTTGGTCTACATATTACTTTGGGAAATACCTAACTAGGTGCCAAAATTCAGCTTTCTAGGGTTACAGAAAATTGAGCTATTCAAATTTGAAACATTTATGTTTAAATCATAAGTATGTGGTTGCTGTTGGTTAGTCAATGCTTCTCTTATTGACTCATGAAATTCATTTGTAAGTTTATATATATATATATATATATATATATATATATATATATATATATATATATATATATATATATATATATATATATATAAACATATAAAAATTGAAACTGACCCCGGATATGGGTTCTAGAGGTCCTAAATCGCGCTCATTTGAAAAAATTTTGGCAAAGTCTTACCATCGATACCTCTCTATTAGTGAATTTTTTTAAATAAAAATGCACTAAAATAATGTTTCTTGTAATTAATTCCACCCAAATTTGTTTCATAAACAGTAATGTTTGTTATTATTATTATTATTATTATTATTATTATTATTATTATTATTATTATTATTATTATTATTATTATTATTATTATTATTATTATTATTATTATTATTATTATTATTATTATTATTATTATTATTATTATTATTATTATTATTGTTCTTATAAAGGAAATTTAGTGAATATATAAAGCCGGCAAGTAGCGGTTAGGAAAACTGTGTGAGCCTTTATTGTGAAATTGTTGAAAATATTTTTTGCATCGACAGAAAGTCTATCTACACTTGCATTTTTTTTATGAAATAATTTGTCAGAAACTAACACCTAACACTCCTAAAGAGGTTATAAATTCTACCAATTGGTGTTATAAAAAAAGCAAACAAACATGTTTTTTTAACCATCATAGTTTTATTATATTTTGCTCATTAAGCACAGTCTCAAATTTGGCCGTCTCGTACCAGGATCACAGAAGACGCAAGGAATTGTTTGAAGTGATAAATATTTTGTGGCGGTTTACTGGACTAACAATGTTTAAAGTGAGCGACATCTGGTCGTCAAACGGAAAAATATAAAACCATTGAGCACCAAGAATTGAAATGTTAGTCAATAAAAGTGAGAATGAGAACTAAAAAGTCATTGAATAATACGAGATTTTGAAGCTGCGATCAATAGAAATATAAATACGTTTCCTATAAACTTAGAAAGTTTAATTTTGGTACGTAGTAAGGTCTTTCCTAGGACAAGATATCCACAAAATTTCATTAAAATAACTTTGTAATTTTTGGAGAAATTTTTTTTTTCAAAAAAAATATTTAAATTTGAATAACTCAATTTTCTATAAACTGAGAAAGTTGAATTTTGGTACTTAGTAAGATCTCTCCCAAGGCAACATGTATAGTAAATTTCATTAAAACAGCTTTGTTATTTTCGGAGAAAAAATTTTTTTTGAAAGAAAACTCAAAATTTTCCCGGAGAAACCTGTCCGATTTTCCTGGATAACGAACTCATCTAAGCCATTAATAAAAGAAAGGCACTTGCCGAGTTTCATTGAAATCGGTTAATTATTATTTGAGTTATCAGACGGATACATACATACATATATATATATATATATATATATATATATATATATATATATATATATATATATATATATATATATATATATATATATATATATATATATATATATATATATATATATATAAACATATAAAAATTGAAACTGACCCCGGATATGGGTTCTAGAGGTCCTAAATCGCGCTCATTTGAACAAATTTTTGCAAAGTCTCACCATCGATACCTCTCTATTAGTGAATTTTTAAAAAAAAAATTCACTAAATTTTTTTAAAATAAAAATTCACTAATTAGTAGGGATAATTAGGTAGGCCAGGACACTGGGCACGTGTATTTACCCTTAGGCGCGAATGAAATATGTTATGAGAGTGAGGAAAGCAAGAGGGACAGAGCGAATATGGAAATCCATTATGCTTCTCTGGGAAACAGATCTGACTGTGTATGTGTGTTGACAGATGATGGTGTGTTATCATTAATTATGTAAAAGCTTAAAACAATTTATTAATATTTGATAAATAAAAAAATTTAAGTTGTGATTTATTTATTTAAAAATTGATACTAATCACATTCAATCTCAATTGTTAAAAAAAGGAAAAGTTTCTGCGTCTACATTTTTGTCTTGCGAAATTGTCAATAACATCGTCATAGCTTAAAGATAGCAATAAGTTTGGTTTAATGCTGAGTATTTCTAACGAATTTAATCTCTTATCTGTCATGGTTAAGCGAAAATAATGTTTCGCTCTCTTTAGACAGGAAAAACTCCGCTAAACACTGCAATTTCTGACTGCCGTAGATACGCACATTCTTAAGGCTATATCAATGTTTGGGTAAATTGTTTCAAGTTCTCTATTTCTTAGAACCTGTAAAACGGCGTTGGTTCTTCGGGACAGTTCTCAGTTTCGAGCTATCGTTAAATAAGAACGTAAATGGATACATTCATCAACAAAGCGCTTTTCTAAATCACCAGAATACATTGTTACTGACATGCTTGCTCTATTTTGAACTTCTTCAGTGTTTAAATTGAGAAAATTGCTTAGAAACGAAAATCTATTGTAAAAATTGCTGTACGCTTCTCGACTCTTTTGAAGTTCAAGCACTGATATCTCTATAATTAATAGATATACTGTCACTGAATGTTTCTCGACCAGATAATGAAGAAGTAATATCTTCGGCAGACTCATCTGCTGTGAGATTTTTCTTCCATATCCTCTTTGTGTCCCTTTCATTTCTTTGACTGAGAGTTCCAAGTCTTGCTGTTAATATTTATTAAAATTTTCCCTTTCTGCAGAAATTATCTGAATTAGAGTGTCATACATTTGAACAACTGTACAAATGTCAATATCAACGGAGTGTAATTTTTTGCTGGTTTTGTACAAGCGAACCAAAATAAAACCCCAAAACACGATCATGAAAGCAGTTTCTAGTCTTTCTAATTTCAATTTTATGCCTTTAGCTTCACATACAGCAGATCTTTTTTGATCAGCATTGCTCTCGATAGCAATCAAAGCATTGTGACTTTCTGGAAATGACTCAAACTTTTACAAGCATCTGCTCGAGCTGACGAGCGTGTGACAGATGGATTTTTGACAGTAGTTTTTTTGTCAATACCTAGGAGTATTTGTACTTGTAGAGTTTCCCATCTCTTAGTTGAAGCTGTAAAAAATGTGTAAATTTCTTGAAGGAGACCAAAGAACCAACAGGCTTCTTGAGCGCGTTCAGCGGCACATTAACACACTAGGTTAAGCGAATGTGCGGAGCAGGGTATATATTCTGCCAGGAGACATAGTTCTTTTATTTTGGCCTGTAATCCATTGTAAATGACTGACATATTTGCGGCATTATCATACGACTGGCCTCTACAGTCTAATATATTAATTTCAAACATGTCTAATGTTTTAATAATAGCATCTGCAATGTCTTGTGATTTGTGACCGACATTTGCGTTTTACTTAAGAAAACTTCAACGGGCGTACCATCGGCTTGAATATATCGGATCACGAAAGTTAATTGGCCAATGTGGAAAATATCTGGTGTTGAATCCGGTATTATTGATTAATATTTTGATGTGTTAATTTCATCTTTTATTTGTGTTAAAATTTTGTTTGCCATTAATTCAATAAATTCGTCACATATTGTAAAACTTAAGTAATTGGTACACCCCCTTCCCTTGCCGCCATATTGAGCAATATCTTTACCTAAAAACGAATCCACTATGATTTCCAGCGTCATTAATAATTTCCGTTATAAAGAGAGGCAAGTTTTTCGTCAGGTCCCCTAAAAGGTAAACCACGCGAAGCTAAAGACTGTACAGTCGCAACCACTCGTTTCAAAATTTCACATCAATAAGTTAACTCTTCTAGAAATTGAGCGGCGAGCTCATGATCGACACGTCCGACAATGTTAGATCTACGCTGCAAGGTCAAAACACATGTTTTATGTTCACATGAGTTTTCGTGGCTTTCTAATCTAATCGATGCGTTCTTCCAATCATTAAAACCAACATTTGTTTTCCAAAACCAGTTCCACCACCGAATAATAAACAATGTCCACAATAAACTTTTCCTGTGCTTGGAGAGTAAATAAGCCATTTCCTTGGACGTTTTTCTCTATTTAATAACTTTCATTCAAACATTGTTTTTGGCAAAAACGTGAGATTTTATCTACATATATTCTCTTACTCAATGAAAAATCCGCGTTTATATTTTGATTAAAGCCATTCAGTGTAATATATTCTCGTGTTTTGTTATTGATATCCCACTTGACTGGGCCACAATCCACGATAACCAGTCTATTTTGCGACTGCCTCACAACTTCTACTTCTGACGGAGTAGGCGGCGTAGGTGTGGGTATGTACAAATCTTGTGGTTGTTTAGAACTAGTAGGAATTTCGAATTGAATAGTTCAAAAACAATAAGTAATTTTGATAAAATATGGTACATTGTTTCCACTACATAGGCCTGCTCGCATTTGCTATTAAAAACATTTTTATGGAAATTCACTTCCATAACGCACTTGCTGCGTCCAGACTTTTTACCTATATCTTTGTTAATAATTGTTTAAACAATAAAACGCTTATAACTTAACTTTTCAATCGACAAATTTCCTACAACTTTTACTTTTTTTTTTTCTCAAATTAATATTTTCAAAGTTAAAACGCGTTAATTTCAAAAATCCTGTGCCTAGACGGTTGACGCCAGTCTGGGCATGAAAACTGAGTCATCCAACATCTGGCCATATATATATATATATATATATATATATATATATATATATATATATATATATATATATATATATATATATATATATATATATATATATATATATATATGTAACCACACGATATCTCAAAAAGTTATTAACCGATTTTGATCAAACTCTGCAAGAATCTTTCTTTTATTAATAACTTGGATGAATTCGTTAGCCAGGAAAATGGGACAAGGTTTTCCGGGAAAATTTTGAATTTTCTTTGGAAAAAAAATCGTATCTCCGAAAATTACAAGCTCTTTTCGTGAAATTGAGTGAATATGTTGCCTTGGGAAAGACCTTACTACGTATCAAAATTCAACTATCTATGTTTATGGAAAATGAGTCGTTCAAATTTGAAGCATTTAATGAAAATTCGCTACCATAACGCACTTGCTGCATCCCGAACTTTTTTTTACTTTTTATTCCACACATTAAATTCGCAATCGTATAGTGTGAAACCGAAGACAATTGTGTGTTATCATTTTATTCACTTATTTTAATTTAATTAATTAGTGTATATAATTGTGTTTTGATGCGTAACACATGTTCAAAATGTATAACAAACATGTGTTTTTGATTTCATTAAAATAAAAAGTGCATACTTATAAGAATTGTTGCATTTCCTAATTTTTTATTTAATTGTGGAAACTTTCTAATGTACATTAAGTTAACAGGCAGTGTAATTGACGATATATTAGTTGAATAAATACATTTTAAAATAGCTATTTGTAATAATTTTCCTTATTTTTGGCTCTTTTGATTAACTATGCGATCAACAATTTGCAGAAGAGGTTTTAAAGTTAACCATTTTGTCCCAGACTTGGTCAATTTCAAGTTGCATTACCTAAGAAATAAACTCAGGATCTCTGGTTTTGTAGGTCAATTCATTAATTGCCCACGCTAATTAATAATAGTTTATCGACTGACGACTGTATAGAATTTACTACTTGTTCAAGTGATTTGTTTTCGCTTTGTTAAATCAATTATAAATTCTTCTAAGGCGGCTTTATCAATTACCTGTCTCAATGAAATTGATAAGAAATGTATCTGAACTGTTTAAATAGATATATGTACAGTCTGTCCCACACTGGATGGGAATGTATTTGTATCTCCGTTATTATTAGAGATAGGGAGACGGTGAAATTAGCAATGTTTTGTAAAATTTCATGCTCGTCCCAAATACGACCTGTATTTTGCCCTGCCTCTTTTCATTTTCGAGTTATTTTGAAAAAATCAAAATTCGTCGTTTTCTTTTTTCTTCAATATCTAAGTAGGCGTTAATCTGAAATGTCTAAGACTTGCACATAATCAGGACACTTTTTATAGAGTAATCTTTTTGTGCTATTCTAAACTTTGGATTGTCATTTGTTTTTGAGCTACAGGTATCAACGTTTGTTTTTCTTATGGCAGCCATATTGGATTTTTTGCCAATGTGATAACCTGTGAAAAGAGTTTTCCAATGATGTACAACATACTTGAGAAATTTTGTAATTGCACTGACAATTTTGAGAAAAACCGTTTTGAGGATAGTAGGCTATGAAATCCAATACCAGAAAACAAATGACAAATAAAAGTGTTCAAAAATCAGTAGGCCATGGAGTCTAACAATAGTCTTATACTTCGCACATAATTTTCCGTAATGATTCACGATAAAAAAATATTGTGATATAATTTACAATACTCAATTAGGTAATAATGCTAGGTAATATTATGTCAAACAGTTTAATAACGAAACCTGGCAATAACAAATAGAAACTTAAACTCCACAAAACAACACAATTAGGAACGGAACTCAACAAATAATAAAATAGAAGCTTACAAATACACTAAATAGAAGATTGTTCAATATGGCAACCGTTTTGTTCAATGCACCTTATAGACCTTTTTGAAACATACCTGCAAACTCTGGTCAGGGTGTTTTGGTTAATATGATTTATAGCTATATTTATATTCTGTTTCGTAATTGTTACAAATGACACGATTATTAAAATTTTGGTACAAAAATTCTTTAACGATCCTATCATTGTGTGCTGGACAACCGTCTTGTTGTTACCAAATCTCGTCTAAATTATCATGAACTCTTTTAATTGTTGGTAAGATATCATTTCTCAATAGATTAAGATACCTTTCCTCAGTTAAATTATTTTCAAAAAAGAACGGACCAACAATGAAGTTACCTGAAATTTTAAAAAATTAACTGTCTAATCTACAAATAAAAATAACAGTTTTTTACCTAATAAGCCGCACCAAACATTAATACCAAATCTGCCTTGCAATCGCCTTTCTTCCTTTAGATGGGGATTTTCATTTGCCCAATAATGCCTATTATGGCGATTGTACACACCACAATTTGTAAATCTGGATTCATAAGTCCATATTCTTTTCAAATGAAAATTTTCATCTTGCTGACATTGTCCTTGATACAATCTGCAGAATTGAAGTCGCTTAGGGTAATCGTCAACATTTAAGCCTTGTACGATTGTAGGTTTGTATGGATGATAATGACTTTGTTTTAATACACGGTGTACCGTACTTTTTGGAACGTCAATTTGTTCACCATAAAACCGAATATATTGCAGAGGGTTTTCGTTTGAAACCTGTAAGACGGCATTATTTCTTTCTTCATTTCTAGGCATTGGTAGTTTTTTTGCGTGGAAGCTACCGTCCTTAAATAGATTCACTATCCAGCGAAATATTTTGGTGTTTGGTTGTCGTCTTTCTGGGTAGTTGTTTTGATATGAATTTGCAGCTGCCTCAGTATTTCGGTTAGAACGAATATAACATTCCAACCTGTCAAAATATTCTTCATTACTGAACATATTGTTGAAAAATATTTAAAATAAACACGAAACAAACTATTTAGTACAAAATTTTAAGCAACGTGTTAAATACACCTCAAATTGTTCAGATAATTAAGAATGACAGTATTCTTAATTGTCGCGATAGTGTTATATCCATAGCAACCTTTCTTCTGTTGTTTTTCAGTTGACTTTTCAAAGGCGTCTTCGTAAATCGTAAATCATTAATCTGCTTTTTATTGAGTTCTGTTAGTAAATTTAGTTATTTACTAGGTTTAATTATTCAATTAAATTATAACAATTTTTAGGATAATGTTGTAATGTAAAATATCATTTGTAATAATGGGCCAATTCATTGGTGTGCTCAAAGTTCCTATTTTTTATCGTGAATCATTACGGAAAATTATGTTAAAAGTAGAAGTCTATTGTTAGACTCCATGGCCTACTGTTTTTTGAAGACTTTTTTTGTCATTTGTTTTCTGGTATTGGATTTCATAGCCTAGTATCCTTAAAACGGTTTTTCTCAAAATTGTCAGAGCAATTACAAGACTTCTCAAGCATGTTGTACATCATTGGAAAGCCTTTTTCACGGGCTATCTCATGAGCAAAAATTACAATATGGCTACCATAATAAAAACAAACGTTGATACCTGTAGCTCAAAAACAAATGACAATCCAAAGTTGAGAATAGCACAAAAAGATTACTCTGTAAAAAGTGTCCTGATAATGTGCAAGTCTTAGACATGTCAAATCAACGACTACTTAGATATTGAAGAAAAAATAAATCGACAAATTTTGTTTTAGTGAATTTTCTTAAAAAAAAAATCACTAATGAGGAGATCCCGACTTTCGAATTTTGAAAAAATTTCTTCAAATGAGCGCTAATTACGCCTCCCAGAACACATATCCGGGGTCAGTTTCAATTTTTATATGTTTATATATATATATATATATATATATATATATATATATATATATATATATATATATATATATATATATATATATATATATATCCAACGTGATTCATTTCCCCGATAAAGTCCAATAGCTTCCTTAAACTAGACTTTTTGGAAAATACTTTCAGATAAAAGTTTTCTACCATAACCTAAAATTATTGTCAACTACACAGCATGGTCCATATGTCACTGGCACTGTTAGCCTCTCAATCATTGATACGAACATTTCCTTTGGCAGCAAAATTTTTCTATTTTGTTGCCCTGAAAAGCATCGAATTATCTAGCTCGAATTTCTTTTCCAGTCTTTTTGACGTCGAAATTGTCGCTTGTCTCCATGGACAGAAACACTGTTCGTGAATGATAGAGGCCAAGGTGCAAACGGCCATAACTCAATCATAAAATCACGTAGTTGCAATCAAATTGATAACTTTTGAAAAACTCAGAAATTATCAACTCTACGTGTAAAAACCCATATCCATCCGAAAGATAATCAATTTCTGCATTGATTCAGGTGCTCATATACAGGTGTTCTATTTGAAATTTTCGAGTTATTTATATTGGAATTTCAGCAAATGGGAGCCTCTCTAGCAACCACCCTGTACATAAAATATGATTTTTCACACCATCACCAGGTAGACGGGTACCTGTCAGCTACTTGCGCTGAATTTCAAGTTTTGCGGATGTGGTGTACGAATGATACCAGTACCTGAAAAATTTTTTTTTGAAGAAACTTGAATAACTTGAAAACCATTGACTTTTATGCCATAGCACTTCCTATAATTTGTAATCAAAATTTCATTACAAAATCAAAAATATAATAATATATAGGGTGTTTTATTTAAAAAAACAAAGTTACCTAGTGCCAGTGACATATTGACCATGCTGTGTAGCTGAAAATAATTTTAGGTTATGGACCTTAACATGGTAGAAAAATTTTGTCTAAAAGTATTTTCGAAAAAGTCTAGTTTAAGGAAGCTATTGGACTTTATCGGAGAAATGAATCACGTTGTATATGTATCACACCGATAACTCAAAAAATAAAGGGCCGATTTTCATTAAATTTGGTGAATACCTTCCTTTTGCAAATGGCTGAGATAAGTTCGTTAGCCAGGAAAATCGGCCCAGGTTTTCCCGGAAAATTTTGTGTTTTCTTTCGAAAAAATTTATATATACACTTTAAGTTTACTTTCGGAAATGTTTGTGCATTTTCAAACAATAAGGTTATTTTGATGAAACATGGCACATTGTTTCTACTATATAGGTTATACTGGTAACCAAATTTGATGCCTGCTTTTAAAAACACACATATTTGCTATTTAGAAACATTTAAATGAAAATTCACTACCATAACGCACTTGCTGCGTCCAGATTTTTTTAAATAACTCGAAAACGAAAAGAGGCTAGGCAAAATGAAAGTTATATCTGGAACGAGCATGAAATTCTACAAAACATTGCTAATTTAACCGTCTCCCTATCTCTAATAATAACAGAGTTAGCAATACATTCCCATCCAGTTTGGGACACACTATATATATATATATATATATATATATATATATATATATATATATATATATATATATATATATATATATAAACATATAAAAAATTTAACGGACCTTGGTTTTGGGTTCTAGAGACCCAAATTCGCGCTGATCTGAAGAAAATTTTCCGAAAGCTTTTCATCGTGAGCTTTCTAGTAGCAAATTTTTGTTAATGAAAATTCGCTAATATAAGACTAATAAAATAATAAAGTCTTGTAGTTTTCAGCTCTAAAGAATCTTGTATATATGTTTCCAATTAATCAAGTCAAAAGTGTACAGTCTACTAATATATTCTTAACGTATTATTATGACCTACAATAAATTACTTATACCTTCTAACAATAAATACTTTTCAGTGCTTTAAACCAAAATAATGGCTGTATTAGAGATTGCTTCTTAATTTTATAGCCTCCACTATTCCATCGTATAAAAATCTTATTATATCGTTATTGTGCATTTTTATGTCCAACTTTCTGTATGAATGCTCAAAAGAATAACATCTTATACAAACAAACTTCAACTATGTCTAACAGGCTTATCAGAGCGTCCACCGTTAAATAACTAAATTATGGATGATCATGTAGTTTTTTTGCTTTCACCATTTATTTAGCATCAGAATTGATGGCATTGGCCACATAGACGTACCTATGTGGTGGCTAATGGAACTAAGCCAATATCTTTTAAAAATCTGGCAGGAGCTACCCTACAGTTCTGAGTAAACAAACGGGGTGTAATGTTGAAAATGGGAGCATGTTATTATCTCACTATGACTGCAGCGATTTTAGCATTTATTTTGATTATTATATAATATTATCATTCTTAAAATATGCGTTGTGCCTAGAAGTGCAATCTTTTCCACTTCATACAAATTCACGTTACCAGGAAGTACCTCCAGGTGGTTAGCCATTGAATTCCCGATGGCTTCAAGAGCTCCTACAATCACCGGTGTTATTTTTGCCTTTACATTCCACATCGTCTGCATCTCGATCAGTTTTTCCGTCTCCTTGAGGAGCAGACAAAATATTTCCTTTTTATTATGTACGACGATGTCTGGTCGATTTGCACGGATCTCGCGGTCTCTCACGATTGAGACATCCCAAATAATTATCACATTATTGTTTTTTATAACATACCCACGTTCATGTTCGTAGCACTTTTCATCACCAAGAAAGGATACAAAACTCTTCCTAACAACTACAGGCCTATTTCTCTCCTTTCAGTCGTCTCTAAAGTGATGGAAAAGTATATAAACACCGAATTACTAAAATTCCTTGAAAAACACAGTCGAATCCACGACAGGCAGTATGGATTCCGTTAGCGCAAATCAACTGCCGACCTCCTTCCCTTTGTCACTTAGTCTTGGAACAAGTCTATGGAACTACACGGTGAATCCCAGATTGTCGCTTTAGACGTATCCAAAGCATTCGACCAGGTTTGGCACGCAGCACTGCTTAATAAACTACCGGCCTATGGCCTACCACCAAAACTGTACATGGACAGCAAATTTCCTCTCCAACCGGAGCATTTCTGTTGTCGTGGATGGCCATTCCTCTAAACTGTATCCAATTAATGCAGGAGTTCCTCAAGGTTTAGCTTTAGCCCCTACTTTGTTTCTTCTCCACATCAATGACCTCCTCTCTAGCACATCCAACCCAGTTCACAGTTACGCGGACGACAACACCCTCCACTCAAATATACAATATTCTAAGCCTGTCTCTTTAGCCCAATTAGATGAGGATCGCAGACTCATGGAGGATTCTGTCTCCGTGGATTTCCAAAAAATATTAGACTGGAGAAGTAGAAATCTTGTACAATTCAACCCCACCAAATCTCAGTCTTGCTTTCTTTCTCATAAGAGATACACCAGCCCTAGACCCATCACAATAAATAATCAAGTTATTCAAAGTAATGAGTCCTTTTCACTTGTTGGCATTTCTGTGGATCGAAATCTCAATCAGCACCAACATGTCACACTAATTCCAGAAGCGGCTGCTAAGAAATTAGGTTTCCTCTTCCGGGCTAGCAAATACTTGTCACCAGCTAATCTCTATATCTTATATACTTCGCAAATAAGGCCAAACCTCGAATACTGCTCCCACATCTGGGGTGCTGCTGCCGCTTCTCTACTGGACTCTATTCAGAAGAGAGCTATACGTCTCATTGGTGACCCTACCCTCACCCAAAGGCTGGCATCCCTTGCCCACCGACGTGCCGTTGGTGACCTCTCTCTCTCTCTCTTTTATAGATATCTGCACGGGCACTGCTCAGAGGAGCTTTCTTCCATAGTTCCTCCACATGCTGCCCCCAACAGATCTACCAGGGGAACAGAGCGAATGCACCCTTTTACTGTCCAGGTCACCAGACATAGAACATCTTCTTATGCCCGCTCTTTTGTCCCGAGGACTTCCAAGTTGTGGAATTCCTTGCCGGCGCATGTTTTTCCTTCTCCTCCGAACCTCCAAACCTTCAAGTCCAGAATTAACAAGTTGCCCCTTTCCTCCTTGTCGACACCTACGGTACGATAGTATTTAGGCTGTAAGCCCTCGTGGTGTGTTGTTGAAATAAAAAAAAACTATAAAAAAAAACATTATTACGATGTGCTTGCATATCTCCCACTGTATATACTTAGCCACTTAGTTGTACTTAAAGTTATACTCAGATAGTGCCAAAGTGCTACAACCCACCACTATATGGCCCACACGTCTCTTTGCTTGTCCATACATCTTGAACTTGCAATTAACAGCTTGCTTTAGTATTTTTCTTTGGTGATATTCCGTATATCATCAGGCTTTCTGTTTCTCCCTTTAGACATGAGCTGCTAGACACACACACCGCAGTGCGTGGCAAATTTAGATGGGATTCGCACCCATTAAATTACCCTCCCGGGAGTACCGGACCTTGGTCCGCACCTCCGTGGGAATGACTACACACATGGCATTGTGATTTTGAATGTTTTCATTCTGTTCGCCACAGCGGCATTAACGGGTCAGGATAAGCTTTGGTCGCTTATGCCTCACTGGAAGTTAATCATCGTAGTCGGTGGTACTACGGAGAAGAGCATTTGGATGAAAATCGGCTTGGGCGAACTGAGTGGTTGCTAGTTGAGTTATAAACTCAAGTATTGAGGACATTTTTAGATCAGTAAATCTGACTAATCATGGCGCTGCGGTAACCATTATTCTGGACGATTTGAAGAGTATTGATGAATGTGTCGGCCGCAGTGGCCCATGCGGGAGATGCACAGGTCAAGGTTGGCAGGATTATGACTTTGTACATAGGCAGTTGTTGTTCATGGACAGTTTGAAGTTTCTGTTACGAAGGGCAAAGAACTTTGAGATGAACATCAAAGCTTTCTGTCAGGCACGCTGGACATGGGGGCGCTATGTTGGGCGTTTGTCGAGGTATTTGACGGAGTCTTGCCAGGGAATTAGATTGTTGTCTACGGATATGTGATCGTGAGGTGTGAGTCTCCTCTTAACAAATAGGACTGCTGAGCATTTGTCGGGCTTTATGCAACTCGTCTACGGCAGTTGGTAGACGTTGGGTTATTATCGTCGGCTACGTGGAGCCGCTGAGGATGGTAGTGTTGTCCGCGTGTAATGCGTATGTCACATTTTGTGGCAGTCTCGGAATGTCTGCGACAAATATAATGTACAGCAGTGGGGAGATGGCAGAACCCTGCGGAAGGCCAGCCGTGACTGAGTAGGTTCTAGATCTGATTTCTAGGTGTTTTACATGGAACTTCATCTGTTTCGGATATGATGAGGATTATCAGAGGGTGTGTGGAAGTTTGTTGAGGAAGCCTGCATGCCATCCCCCTCGAGAGGCTTGAGCAATGTCGATAACTCTTGCACCAGTAAACTTACTTTTCTTAAATCATTCGGTGATGTTTCCTATCACTCGGAGAACTTGGTCTGTGGTGGAGTGGTGGTGTCTAAATCCGAATTGCTCGCTCGGAATGGCATGGTTCTCAGAGGTATATGAGGCGTTTTCTGAATTAATCTCTCGGCGATATTCCTGATGACGGGGAGTAGACTAATTGGCCATAGTTTTCGGGAAACAGCAATTCATTGCTGGACTTTAGAATCTTAACGATATCGGCAAGTTTCCGCTTGGATGGGAAATGTTAAAATTCTTAGCGTGGCATTCATAATTGTGACTATGAATACTACTGTTTTACGAGGTAGGTTTTTCATGGCTACGTTGGAGATTCCATCGTATCCCGAAGCTTTTCAATTTTTTAGCGACGTGACTATTTCGGAAACTTCGTCGTAATATTAGGCTCGATGTAAGTATCTGTGGTGGCGCGAAGCGCACTCCTGACCTCACGGTGCGTTTTTGCGATGTGCGACAGATCAGCGTTGTTGTAATTCGGGCTGAATTGCGACTCCAGATGATCCGCAAAGCCACATGTGTTATCTGAATCCATGTAAACGATGCCGTTTTGGCACCGAAGTGGGGAGATCGGAACTTTTTGGGAACGAAGAGCTTTTGATATTGGCCAGATTGAATTGTCTTGGACGGACAGAGTTTGCAGGCGTTTCTTCCAACGGTTGTTGCGGAGTTATTTTAGGGCGGATAGTACTTGTTTGATGAGTATGTTAGCGTTTTTTTGTCAGTGGGGTTGCCGGTGCGTTGAGCTAGTCTACGCGCATGGTTCTTTTCTAGATACCGGTCGGACACTTAACTTTATAACTTTGCAACAACGTTCTTTGGAGACAATATTTAAAAAAAAGTTCGGGATGCAGCAAGTGCGTTATGGTAGTGAATTTTTATTAAATGCTTAAAACTTGAATAACTCAATTTTCTATAAACTTAAGAAGTTTAATTTTGGTATGTAGTAAGGTATTTCCTAAGGCAAGATATTCACCAAATTTCATTAAAATAACTTTCTAATATTCGGAGAAAAAATGTTTTTTCGAAAGAAAATTAAAAATTTGGATAACTCAATTTTGAATCAACCTAAAAAGTTGAATTTTGGTACGTAATAAGGTTTCTCCCAAGGAAACATATCTACTAATTTTCATTAAAACATCTTTTTAATTTTCGGAGAAAACATTTTTTTTCGAAAGAAAACTCAAAACTTTCCCGGAAAGTCTTGTCCGATTTTCCTGGCTAACGAACTCATCCAAGCCATTAATAAAAGAAAGGCACTTGCCGAGTTTCATCGAAATAGGTTAATTATTTTTTGAGTTATCGGATGGATACGTATATATATATATATATATATATATATATATATATATATATATATATATATATATATATATATATATATATATAAACATATAAAAATTGAAACTGACCCCGGATATGGGTTCTAGGGGGCCTAGTTCGCGCTCATTTGAATTTTTTTTTGCAAAGTCTCACCATCGGTACCTCTCTATTAGTGAATTGTTTTAATAAAAATTCATGAAAAAGTAGTAGACCGAAAGGGAAATTTCTAGAAAATCTGCAGAAGCTGCAATGAAATTAAAAGAGCTAATGGAGAGAGATGATTATGGCTGCAATGGAAATGAGCCATCGCCTCTAGGCTGCGATAACGATTTATTGTTCTATCCGTATTCAGAAAAAGTCTGGACGTAGCAAGTGCGTTATGGTAGCGAATTTTCTTTAAAATGTTTTCAATAGCAAATGTCTGTCTTTGATGAAAGCAGGCATCAAACTTGGTTGCCTATATAGTAGAAACAATGTATCATATTTCATCGAAATAACTTTATTGTTTGAAAATATATAAACATTTTTCAACAAGTCTGGATGCAGCAAGTGTGTTATGGAAGTGAATTTCCATAAAATGTTTTTAATAGCAAATGCGAGCAGGCACCAATCTGATTACCTGTATAGCCTATGTAGTAGAAACAATGTACTATATTTTATCAAAAATACTTATGGTTTGAAAATATACAAACATTTTCCGAAAATAAACTTAAATGTTGGTTTCCTAACCAACAAAGCTTATGTTAATAGCAAATTGAGTTATTGAAATTTGAAGAATTTAATGAAAATTGGGTAAATTTGCAGATTAGCTCCCGAACGCTTTTCAAAAAATTGTTTTCAGAAACATTACTAGGACCACCCCTGGATGCACAAACCACAAGAAAAATGTTTTGTTCACACCCCCCAAGGAAGTACGGGATTGGGAGTGAATAGGGGTGCTGGTCGGGGTAGGTAATAAAAAGGAAATATGAGCAGAAAATGCGAAGAAAACTGCTTGAAAGCTCTCTATTTGAAGCCATATCCCCATTAAATAAATAAAAAAATATTCGCCCCAGGTCACGTAATTTCCTTGGGGGGTATGAACAAGAAGTTTTTCTTGTGGTTTATGCAACGAGGATGGTTGTATGCACACGAGGGGGGAAGGGAAATGCCCACGACGAATACCTAAAAAGCACTGAAGTAAGCAAGAACTTTTCCAGTAGCTTTTTGAACAGAGAACTTGGTGGGTGTCGATATGTGCTCATTAAAAAACATTCTAAAAGTTTTTCGTATATTTTTCTTACGAATATTTGCAAAAAGTAAAACTAAATTGTATCATATTGATATATTTCTTACAGAAACGAAAGTCAACAGTGAAGCCAGAGAAGCTGTCCCCAAGTGTGTATGTAAAATATCGTCTACTAAGCTGAGATTAGTTACGTCTATGGTTAGCTAAATACATACAATGTGATGAAAAGAGAGAAATACTCCTTTCTTAAAGGAAATAGCCGGGCAAGTTTTTAATTATTGTTTGTGTGTATTCATTCATTAAAAGAAAGAAGAAAGTGATCTTGTTAAAACAATAAATTCATTATCGTGTTTGAAGCAATTAAATCTTGGTTAATTTGAAATTCCCACGTTTATTATTGTTATCTTAATGGCAGGTTCAATGTTGTGTGAGGAAACGCCTTTAGGTTGTCACTTTCAATTGAAACGAAATACGGAATTGTTGTATCCTCTAAGTTCGTTAACGTTCATTCAAATTGTCATGGGAGTTTTTATTTAGAAGACAGCATTGGAGCCCACACTGAATATTTAATTTTTCATATTACGAATAAGTTTTTTTTAAAGAAACGTGTCTCATAAATCATGCCCTATTGAAAAACACCAACGCAAAAATACCCAATAAAATATAATCAAAACATAAGTGAAACCATCATCATTATTACAGTCTAAAAGCGATGTCGCCTAGCCGTCGTCACCATGATTCTCTGGCTTCAGTATTTCTTTTTGTTTAGCTGCCGTGCTCAATCAATTGTGTCAGGTTTTCCAGAAGTTTTTCTTTTAGTGTATCTCTACCCCTTTTTCAAAGTATGTGTTCTCCAAATAATAGAGTGGAACACTGAGACCTTAGAGACGATCTCAAGCGAGATTTCGGGAGTAGGCAGATTGATGCCTCGTAATCGAGTGACAACAACTCAACCTACCCTTATTCACCGCTCTAACGAGTAGGCAGATTGATGCCTTGGAGTTTATTGCGAACAGATATCAATTAGTTGACTTAAATGGAGAAAAATCGTGTCTAAGCCTAATAAAACAAGGTGTTCCTCAGAGGTCTATATTGGGCCTTCTGTTGTTCTCCATATTCATTAACCACCTAATGAACCAATTCCATCGCAAGAACATAATAGCCTCTGCAGAAGACTCTACTATCATAGAAAAAGCTGCAAAAAGGGAAGCATTGAACAAAAAAGCACTAGCTGGCTTTCAGGACGTTGCTTAAGCTTGGTTTAAGGTAAATAGTTTGGTTATTGATACCTGCAAAACTCAAAAACTCATATTTACCACCAGAAAGTCCCAAGCAGATGCTACTATTTCATTACTGGGTTTTGTAGTTGATGACATGCTTTCGTGGATTTTGCATATTGATGCACTTTGCCTTAGGTTGTCAGCTGCCATATTCTCTGTAAGAACGATAAAAATGCTTGTTGGAGAGAACACAGCATTATTAACCTACCGTGCGCATTTTCATAGTGTGGCGACATATAACATCATGTTTTGGGGTGCTGTAAGTGGTGCATCTAGAGTCTTCCGGAAACAGAAGAAAGTTATGAGGGTGTTGGTTGGTGTTCCAAAAATGAGAAGCTGCCGAGACTTGTTTTTGAAGTACAGAATTCGTACCATCCCGTGTGTGTAAATTTTTTGTGCCTGTCTCATTTCCACGATCACCAAAGCGAATTTATTAGGCATTTAGATCTCGACTGCCGTAATACAAGAAATGGAGACAAATTCACCCCACCACGGCACCGCTTTTAAAGTTGTTTTTTTTAATATTTCAACAACATACCACGAGGGCTTACAGCCAAAATACTATCGTACCGTGGGTACCGACAAGGAGGAAAGAGGCAACTTGTTAATTCTCGACTTGCAGGTTTGGAGGTTCGGAGGAGAAGGAAAAACATGTGCCGGCAAGGAATTCCACAACTTGGAAGTCCTCGGGACAAAAGAGCGGGGATAACAAGATGTTCTATGTCTGGTGACCAGGATTGTAAAAGGGTGCATTCGCTCTGTTCCCCTGATAGATCTGTTGGGGGCAGCAGGTGGAGGAACTATGGAAGAAAGCTCCTCTGAGCAGTGCCCGTGTAAATATTTATAAAAGAGAGAGAGAGAGAGAGAGAGAGAGAGAGAGAGAGGTCACCAACGGCACCTCGGTGGACAAGGAATGGCAGCCTTTAGGTGAGGGTAGGGTCACCGATGAGACGTATAACTCTCTTTTGAATGGAGTCCAGGATAGCAAGTGTAGAAGCGGCAGCGGCAACCCAGATGTGGGAGCAGTATTCGAGGGTTGACTTTATTTGTGAAGTATGTAAGGTATAGCAATTAGCTGGTGAAAAGTATTTGCGAGCCCAGAAGAGGAAACACAATTTCTTAGCAGCCGCTTCTGCAATTGATGTGACATGTTGGTGCCAATTGAGATTTCGATCCACAGAAATGCCAACAAGTGAAAATGACTCATTACTTTGAATAACTTGGTTGTTCATTGTGATCGGTGTGGGGCAAGACTGAGATTTGGTGGAGTTGAATTGTACAAGATTTCCACTTCCCCAGTCTAATATATTTTGGAGATCCACGGAGAGAGAACCCTCAATGAGTCTGCGATCCTCATCTAATTGGGCTAAAGAGACAGGCTTAGAATATTGTATATTTGAGTGGAGGGTGCTGTCGTCCGCGTAACTGTAAACTGGGTTGGATGTGCTAGAGAGAAGATCATTGATGTGGAGAAGAAACAAAGTCGGGGCTAAAGCTGAACCTTGAGGGACTCCTGCATTAATTGGATACAGTTTAGAGAAATGGCCATCCACGACAACAGAAATCCTCCGGTTGGAAAGGAAATTTGCTGTCTAGGTACATAGTTTTGGTAATAGGCCATAGGCCGCAAGTTTATTAAGCAGCGCTGCGTGCCAGACCAGGTTCCAGTTTTCCTACATTCACCGGCGTTACATTTTATAAAAAAATTGCCGTTGGTTTTCAAGAAACTGGACAGTAAGCTGTTTAAAATAACTACAAAAAACGTTTTATTCAAAGACGCCTTTTATTCTGTAGATGACTATTTATCTTATTAATTTTAGCGACGTTTTGTCAAAGTGTAATGTTCTTTGGCGGTTTTTATTGGATCGTAGTTTTTATATATTGTTTTGTTGTTGTGGGATGTTTATTTTAAATCTAGACATGCCTTGTAAATGTTTAAGGTAATATATATATATATATATATATATATATATATATATATATATATATATATATATATATATATATATATATATATATTATTATTATTATTATTATTATTATTATTATTATTATTATTATTATTATTGTTATTATAATTTCCTTTCAGATTCCCTTAATCTCTTGAAAATGGCTCCAAAAGAGGAGCCGAAACGTCGAGGCTTAATAACTTCTAAACGCCGTCCAACTGGAGAACCAAGTATATCTCAGACTAATGACCGCGGAAATCTTTTCGAACACATACTGAAATTTTGTAAAAAAACATATCCCTAATCAAATTTTATTGGATTTTTTTGGCACAGTGATCAGGAGTAGTCAAGAAAAATACCCAAAAACTTATAATCTTCATCTGTGAAGGTTACGGAAACTAATCTGTTATTTTCTAAAAAAAAAATTACGCGCAGTGCTCATGGTAACTGTGAAATCTAACCGCAGCAGCCTTACCACCATTCAAAAACAGTTTTCTGGCAGAAAACCAGGCACTTAACTCCGTGGAAAAAACGCTACACGTAGTTGTTAGACCTACATCTGGTATGTCAGAAACTTTAACGGAGTAAAATTGATAGGAATGCTAGAATTTTTCATCCTCGGATGACGCTAACTTTGTTAGTGAAACGATCCTCAGGTCTTTAAAAAGATGTGTTGTGGTGATTTGGGTTCTTCAAGTATACTTAACAATAACGAAGGTATCATCCGCATATATGGTAATTGACGTTGTCGCCTTCAAGCGACCTAAGTCATTAATATAAAATAGAAACATCACTGGACCTAAGACCGATTCCTGCGTGACGCGGAGGTCACTGCTAATAATAATTCGAGAAGCACTCTGTCCGACTACAATAGCCTGTCTTCTATAAAAAAAATAGACAGCCAAAACATACATCTGTGGTTTCACGAATTTGCTACCATAAAGCCTTTGCTGTGTCCATACATTTTAGTTTTTTCTTCCTCCAGTTCCTCCACTGTTTTTAGTTTGTGCTCATTCAATTTTATTTATTTTTTGTTAATGTGTTTTTGCAATTTGCTAATACCAGATTATACTCATTGTCTATATCTGCCCCAGGATATGAGTAGCTGAATTTAAACATATTTCTGTAATTTTTTTTTGGAAAAAGAAAATATTATTGGTATCTTCTGATATCCCCTGGTTGTTTTCATCATTACATCTTTCCTGATGGCTATTGTGTCGGCCGCTGGGTTTAAATCAGTCTAAACTAAATTGACACATATGATCTGACGAAAAAATGGACTGTATGCGAAAACTAACGACTACAAATAAATCAAATGTAATACCTCGAGTCCGTATGAAGCAAACATATATACATGTATTATAAATATGATGTGATATAACAAAGAAAAACTTACCGGTCAACTGCGGTTTGACTTCTTGGTAAATGCTTCCAGAAAGGAAAGGGATAGACTAGTTAGGATGTAAGGAATCTGGAGGCACTAACAATTCACTTAATAAAAATATGTCGACTAACAAAACACACATATATACGTCTGCAGTTTCGAGAGGACAACAGTTAGTAATACTTCTAGTAAAACTGCTTAAAGACGTCTACAAAAACGACTGTTCTTGGCAGCTTATCGCCCACAGGTACGATAAGATAGTTTTTTAATTCCAGTTTAATTTAAAAACAATACAGGGATTGCCATCTGTCTCTCGATAAATCAAAATAAAAATTATTCTAGCCAAAACTACTATTTAAACATAATTAACGGAAATATATCGCACAGCGGCGCCAACACACCCCCCGCCCTGAAAGACTGTTTCAGAACGTACCATTGGAATTAAAACAAACAAAATAACAAATTCTAACTGAAAACTAATAAAAATAATACAAGACTAATAAGAAGTAAAAGGTCATTGGGATGGTAGTGGGCATAGTCGCACTACAGGTCTTTTGTAAACGCCAGTTTTTGTTCTGACCTTAGCGACTCTTACTACACCATCAGTACCCGGAAAAACCTCTTCGACAACGCCAACCGGCCAACGAAATGGCGGCACATTATCTTGTTTTAGTATAACTAATGTTCCGATCTCTATGGGCATGCTTGGGACATTCCACTTCTGCCTCATTTGAAGTTGCGTGAGATATTCATTGTGCCATCTTTTCCAAAATGTATGTACCATGTGGTCTATCAAATTTTTACGATCGAACAAACTCCTAGCAGCAGTCTCTTCATCAACAAGAGGCAAAGACTTTAATGGGGTAAGAGTAAGAAAATGTGCTGGAGTTAAAGGAAGTGGGTCCGAAGGGTCAGTACTAAGCCAACTAAGAGGTCTACTATTTAACAACCCCTCTATTTGTGTCAGAACAGTATTAAGTTCCTCATAGGTCAAAATTTGAGAGCCAATGACTTTATATAGATGAGTTTTAACAGCCTTAATTTGGGACTCCCAAACTCCGGAGAAATGAGGACTCAAAGGAGGTTGAAATTT
Organism: Tillus elongatus; assembly: GCA_964006375.1. Lineage (NCBI taxonomy): Eukaryota > Metazoa > Arthropoda > Insecta > Coleoptera > Cleridae > Tillus > Tillus elongatus. The sequence continues at coordinate 95,154,208 of OZ023268.1, forward strand.
CCAAACGATTTTATTCGGAGTGAATTCGGTTTGTAGTGCGTGGTTATACGAATCAGAATTAACAAAGTTATAAAGGGCATCTAATTTATGTTTAGCCCCGATGAAGTTTGTGGCTCCGTCCGAATACATGACTGAACATGCCCCACGACGTGACAAAAAACGCTTAAATGCAGCCAAAAACATGTCGGTCGATAAGTCCGACACTAATTCCACATGCAGAGCTTTAGTTGCCAAACAAATAAATAAACAAATGTAGGCCTTCTGACTTTTAACTCCCCTCCTTTTCCCCAAAGTTACGAAGAAAGGCCCCCCATAATCAACACCACAATGTAAGAAGGGTTTGGCTTCTGAAACTCGTACCGCAGGGAGATCTGCCATTTTTGGAAACTTCGGCTTGGGATGTTGACGAAAGCAATGATTGCATTTTCGAAGGCGATATCTAACGGCATTTCGACCACTAGTAATCCAATACTTTTGACGTAAAATCGACAAAACCAAATGTGGTCCAGTATGCAAATTTTTTCGATGACAGTCATCAATTAGCAAATTCACAAAGTGATCGTTTCTAGGCAAGAGAAAGGGATGCTGCCGATCGAATTCTAAACTTGAGTTACTAAGTCTACCTCCCACCCTAATCAAACCATCTTCCAAAAATGGAGACAAAGGACGAAGACGGGGAGAAGACAATTTGTTCTTTTCCAACAATAAGATTTCGGAATTAAAATAATGCCGCTGAACTACTTTGATTAAACACAGTTCAGCCGTTTCCAAATCAGAACTTGAAATAATTCCTGAGGTTTTCAGAATTCTAGAAAATCGTAAAACATAAACAGTTGTAAGGATCAACTTACTAAAGGACGAACAACGAGAAATCAATTGATATAATGGGTGTGGCTCTACTTCGGTTGTTACCATTGAAATAACCTTTTCCTCGGGCAATTTCTCATCGGTAGCAGCAATCGAAATAATCGGCCACTGCGACACACTTAACTTCAACCATTCTGGACCTGATTTCCAAACATCTGATTTCATGAACTGTGAAGGTTGCATACCACGAGACAAGCAATCAGTTATATTATCAGAACCTTCCACATGAAACCAGTTTTCCGAACTAACCAACTCTTGAATGAGTGACACTCTATTAGCTACAAACACATGCCATCTATAAGGAGGCGAAGCGATCCAACTCAAGGTCACTCTTGAATCAGACAAAGCAAATATTTGTCGTATAGTGATACGAGATTCGAGACTGCTTTTTACAAATTTCAACAATCTAGCTAATAATACGGCTGCGCACAGTTCTGATCGTGGAATTGATTGCACCTTCATAGGAGACACCTTAGTTTTAGCACAAGCAAGCGAAACCTGAACAAAACAATCTGGCGTCACTCCCTTGATGTAGACCACAGCCCCGTATGATTCTTCACAAGCATCGCAAAAACCAATCAATGTCACCTCAGAATCTGTAAAAACACCCAAATGACGAAACATTCGAAAATCTGATAGAAACGGCAATTCACTCTGGATTTTTTGCCACTGATGAAGAATTTTGCCAGTGGGAACTTCATCCCAGTCCAACTTTAGTTTCCACAGCTCCTTTACAATTCGTTTCAGCATTAAAGTAACAGGAGCCAGAAGACCAAGTGGATCAAACAATCTAGCCACAGTGGATAAAACGTTCCGTTTTGTACATATCCTGTGTTCCACATGTATAGCAAACGAAAAAACATCCTCGCTGGGAAACCACTGTAATCCCAATACTTTTAGGCTATCTAAATCGAAACTAACCACCTTTGGTGAACGTTCAGCCCGTGGAATTTCCGATAGAAGCTCCTCAGAATTTACAGCCCATTTAGTAAACTGAAAATCGCCAGCAAAAAATAAACCAACTAATTCTTGATAAAGAACCCTTGCCTTTTCTAAACTTTCAACACTCGAAACCAAGTCGTCCATATAAAAATCACGATGTACGACTTTCGAAGCTAATGGATATTTTTCCGATTCATCGTGAGCCAACTGTCTAAGTGTTCTCAACGATAAAAAAGGTGATGACTTCACGCCGAAAGTGACGGAATTTAACTGATACGTTCGAATAGGCTCATCTTGAGAAAATCTCCACAATATTTGTTGAAACCTTTGATGTTCAGCATTCATTCCAATTCGCAAATACATTTGACGAATGTCTGCTGTAAAGGCTACCGGAAACAAACGAAAATTGAGAAAAATATCAAGTACATCAGACTGTAATTTTGGGCCTGTGTACAACAAATCATTCAAACTAAATTCTGTCGCCGACTTGCAAGAGGCGTCAAAAACACAACGAAGAGGAGTAGAAGTGCTTTCAGGCTTAAACACACCGTGATGCGGAATAAAATAATTAGGAAAATAAATTTCTTTCGAGAGAGACATATATCCTTCTTGTAAATATTCACGAATAACAGAACTATACTGTTCCTTAAATTTTGGGAACTTATCAAACCTTTTTTCTAAACTATTAAAACGTTTTAATGCCATAGCATAAGAGTCTCCCAATTTGTCAGGACTCAATTTAAAGGGAAGTTTTACGACATATTTCCCAGAAGATTCTCTTTTGAGGGTAGACGAGTATATTTTTTCACATTCTAGATCATCGGGATGTTCGAATCTTTGAACTGGAATCTCCTCCATTTCCCAAAACTTTACCACGAGACTATTCAAGGAAGGTTCAACAGTAGTGTGAAACGAGTGAAAACTTCTGGATTCCGAAATGATCGCTGGAGCTGAACCCATAATGACGTAACCCAGTTTAGTTTCAACTGCAACAGGCATATCTACAGAGCCTGTTACCTTATGGGAACCCAACAAACATGGGAACAATTGTGCTCCGATTATTCCGTCAATAGCACCTGGTTGGTCAAAAGTAACATCTGCTAACGGCAGCTCAAAGAAATGGTTGACAGATTCTCTATGAACCTTAAAAGCAGGCAATCTGTCAGTTATTTTCTCAACTAATAAAGCCTCTAACGAATATTGAATATTGGAATCTAAAATAGACGAAATGACAACTGATGCTTTCCCTAATACCGAATTATCATTAGCACCCATGCCTTTAACAAACGAATCACAATTAGAAATTTCCAAATCCAGTTTTCTGGCCAAGTTAGCAGTCAAGAAATGTGCTTGGCTACACGAATCTAATAAGAATCTTGCTCTATGACCCCTACCATCTTGACCAAAAATGTTTATAATCGCAGTAGATAACAAAACCGTCAACCCAAAGTCAGATGCAGATTGTAAAGTCGAACAAAATGTGGATGGGTTTAAGCTATTTTGGAGTGACTCTGAGTTTTCTCCCGATTTATTACAATCTTCTAGACCAATTCTGCCAGAAATATTTTTCCTAACACTTTGTTCATTATCTGTAGATAATTTAGTATTATCATTCTGATTTTTGACAAAATGTAAAAGTGTGTGATGCTTATGTTTGCAAATTCTACAAGATACTGCACTTTTACAAGCAATAACTTTATGTTTAGCAAAACAATTAATACATAAGTATTGATCCTTTATAAATTTAAATCTATCTACAGGCGATTTCGACAAAAACTTATCACACAAAGTCAAAGAATGTTGTTTTACACGACAGCAAATACAATTCTTATCATTGAACTCTTTCTTATTTTCAACAAAAAATGCTTGAGATTTCGCTTTATTATTACACTGTAAAGAAACTGACTTATTCAATTTATGCAAATTCGGAGTTATGGTATAAATATGCGCTTGGTCTTTAATAAACCCTAGAACTTCCTTGTATGTGAAAATATCTGATGTTCTACGAGAGTTTTCAAAAAGACTTCTAGTTTCGACATCCATTTTAGACCAAATTAAATATGCATACGTAAAATCTAATAAGTCATCAAGTTTTAAGTTTTGCAAAGCTTTAAATGCCGTATCACACTTCTCTAAAATATTGTTTAAACTATTAGACGACGCAGATTGGGCCGGTTTCAAATCTAAAATTTGTTCCATATAACTAGTTGCTAAAACACGACGATTTTGAAATTTTTCAACAAGAGTGTCCCAAATAATTTTGTAATTAGTACCAGTCGGAGGTAATCCCGAACAAATATTCAAAGCTTTACCTGACAACTGTCCCACCAAATAATTTACCTTGTCGACGTCAGTTAAGTCCGAGCTTTCATGAATGAGACTTTTAAAACATTCGTAAAAGACTTCCCATTCCCTAATATTACCTGAAAACCTAGGCAAACTTAACTTCGGTAACTGAGGAACAGTTTGACGTTTTTCTTTATTTTGACCCTGCGTATTCTGGTTTGAGTCAATCATTCTGCTTGCTGTTACACGCGGATCTTCAGCCATTACTAATATATGACAATATAAGTCGTCAAACGCATCTAATGCCTGAAAACTCGGCACATATTTTGAATCCAACTGTATTTGTATCTCATTAAGCGAGTCAATAATCTGCGTAAATTCATCTTTAGTTTTTTCCAACAATTTTAGCTTAGCTACAAAGTTTTTTAGAGAAGCGGCATCGTTTAATTTTTTACCGAATTCGTATAATGTTTGTAAACGCAAAAAATAAGTTTCTTTTTTCGACGTTAAAATTTTCAGTTGACGTTCTAGTACCTGTTGATCAGTCATAATTACGATTAAATTGAAAGAAAGACAATAGTTATGAACCTAATAACAAATATTAAATAAATGAATATGAAAACGAGCCAATATAAATTCGAAAAATTAAGTACAAAATTTTAATGTTATTCTTTGCACGCAAAGAAAAAACTATCTAGATAAGTACACTATAAGAGAAACGACTGGTGTATGATTTACCACCAAATTATCTCCAAACGGAAAGACACAAACCAAAAAATGTTCGCGAATCGAACCAAATATTATTCTAATCCTTCGGAAATAACCATGACTAACTCATACACCTCTAAAACTAATCAAATCCTTGATAGACAGAATGCAACCCAATATTAGTTTAAACTGTGCAAATACCTAGCGTATGTACTAAAAACTGCTCTCCTATTTACAAAAACAACTGACTCGAAGTATTTTAAACAAATTTACAAAACAACGTTGCACTCTAATATCGATTCAAACTCTAATGATCCGGCTCGAAGGACCAAATATTATGTGTCGGCCGCTGGGTTTAAATCAGTCTAAACTAAATTGACACATATGATCTGACGAAAAAATGGACTGTATGCGAAAACTAACGACTACAAATAAATCAAATGTAATACCTCGAGTCCGTATGAAGCAAACATATATACATGTATTATAAATATGATGTGATATAACAAAGAAAAACTTACCGGTCAACTGCGGTTTGACTTCTTGGTAAATGCTTCCAGAAAGGAAAGGGATAGACTAGTTAGGATGTAAGGAATCTGGAGGCACTAACAATTCACTTAATAAAAATATGTCGACTAACAAAACACACATATATACGTCTGCAGTTTCGAGAGGACAACAGTTAGTAATACTTCTAGTAAAACTGCTTAAAGACGTCTACAAAAACGACTGTTCTTGGCAGCTTATCGCCCACAGGTACGATAAGATAGTTTTTTAATTCCAGTTTAATTTAAAAACAATACAGGGATTGCCATCTGTCTCTCGATAAATCAAAATAAAAATTATTCTAGCCAAAACTACTATTTAAACATAATTAACGGAAATATATCGCACAGCGGCGCCAACAGCTATCTTAGGTATATCATTGTACCATTTTGTTACATAAATCCATGAGTCTTTCTCATCTTTAATTAATTTCTGGTAATAGACATTTTCACCTACAGCACATTCCATTTGTTTGTCTACTACTGTGTTAAAATTCTCCATAATAAATATCTGGCACTGTTCCGACATGCCAAGTATATATATATATATATATATATATATATATATATATATATATATATATATATATATATATATATATATATGGTGGCGCATTGAAAACGTAACAGACCGATTTGCATCCAGAGAATTTTTTTTTTTTTTAAGAAACTCTGAAACATGTCAATTTTAATATTAAGGGGGACATGTTTTGACATAAAACCCAACTTTGTCACATCAACCCCTTAAGGGTGGTGATAACAACCCTTATATTTTAAATAAGGAACATGGATCGAGTGTTACATCATTTGAAAGCTCTTTCTTTTCTGAATTCAGCACACTAATTTTTTGGAAGTTTTAACAACTCGTTAAAAAATTATTCACAGTTGAAGATTCAAAAATGTATTCCACTTATTCCGATAAGAAATGTGCTGATAGTCAATGTTTTGTTGGTTTGTAAACAAAAAATTGACTATCAGAACATTTCTTATCGGAATGAGAGAATTGCGGTTTATCATTTTAGTTTATCGGTCGGTTTGATACTTGATAGTACTACCGAAAATTAATTTCACAATGGTGTATTCTGTAGAAGAAAGCGTTGAAATAATTATTTATTTTTTCAAAAACGATGACTGTGCCAACCGTACCGCAAATTTGTTTAATGAACGACATCCGACCAGACATGTTAACAGAAAATATATTTTGGAGTTAGTTGCAAAGTTTCGACAAAGTGGTTGAGTAGCCAACAAAAATATTCGCTGAATAGTTCTTCTTTTATTGTTTGAAACAGTGACCAGTTTTCTCGTGCTTAAAGTTGGGTCTGCAGCAATATGTCCTAAAACTTCAATCTCAGTAGTCTCATTTCTAACCGGAAATTCACGTTCAGGATCCTGCTGAACGTGAATTTCCGGTTAGAAATGAGTACTGAGATTGAAGTTTTAGGACATATTGCTTTGAGCACGAGAAAATTGGCCACTGTTTCAAACATCAAAAGAAGAACTATTCAGAGAATATTGAAGCATCATAAATTTCACCCGTATAAAATTCATCTTGTACAACAACTGAATGAAGATGATTTTGATCGGCGGCTGGAGTTTTGTGAGGTTATGACTGCACGAATAGCTGATAACGGGAACTTTCTGTTCAATATCTGTTTTTCAGACGAGTGTACGTTTTTATTAAACTTTACAGTCAATCGTCATAGTTGTCGTTATTGGCCTGATAATAATCCAAGAAATTTTCACGAAGTACACACTCAAACTCCTCAGAAATTGAATGTCTGGAGTGGCATTTTTGGAGACCGTTTAATCGGACCAATTTTTCTTGATGGCAATTTGAGTGGCGAAACGTATTTGGAGTTTCCAGAAGATATCGTTTACCCTCTACTAATTGACATCGTTGAAAATGATGATCGCTATCAAGAAAATCAATTAGTGTTGCAACAAGATGGAGCTCCTCCGCAATTTTGACAACGTGTTAGGGAGTTTTGGAACATAGAGTTTCCAGAGCAATGGATTGGGCATAAATGTGCTATTGAGTGACCCCCTAGATCACCGGATTTAACTCCTTTAGACTTATTTCTATGGGGCCATTTAAAGAATAGAATTTTCGCAACAGAACCGGAGTCTCTGGAAGAAATACGACGACGCATTGTCAAAGAATTCCGTCTAATAACTCCACAAATGCTCCAGAATATCAGAGCTCGTTTTGAACAAAAATTGTACTTTTGTATGGAAGCTGGTGGTCAACAATTTGAACACTTACATAACTGAATAAACATTTCTGAACGTTTGGTTTTGTTTTTTAGTTTTTTTTAACAAAAAATCGACTAACTAGTGGATTTCTTATTACAATGAATGAAATACGTTCTTGCAACTTCTTACGTGTTTTTTTTGCTAGGGCTCTGGACCATAAAATGATGTTGTTACTGCCCTTGTTGCAAGGCTACATGCTTGCTCATTTCCTTCAATGCCTTGATTACCTGGTATCCACATCAAAGTTAGGGGAGAGGGGGGGCACCTTTGGGCAATTTTATTCAAATTACGATATTGTTACAAATATTTGTTGTTGGGTAGAATCAAAGTCATTATATAATTGCATGGGTAAAGGTACATCTTTAATGGGTTGTTTGATATCACTGTAAGGTAAATGAATTTTTTATTAGCATTATAATTTTTTTTTATTTTGTACAAATGTGCCCCTACCATGGGTACATTTGGACACCGCCTGGGGCACTTTTGGACAGATTCCTGTGTTATAATAATTTTGAAATTAGGCTCAGTATTACGTACAACAAAAGATATTACTATATTGTATACCCATAAAAATACACATGTATATTTTGGTACAAAATTAAAATGAAATTTCTTTGAAAAAAAATTAACAAAATAGTTTGCAATAATTTTGATTAAGCGTATGTAAGACTTAAGTAGTTATGATATATTAATCAATATTATATATCATTCAATATGGAGCCCATCGAATTTCATGTCAAATTTAACAACAGAACTGAGTCTTGTGGACGACCCAAGCTTCTGTGGATATGGAAGTTTAGCAACAACATCTGATCGAAACACTTGACATATCCTCTGCAGGAGGAGACACAAATCCAATATTACGTTTGTTCCTCATAAATTTTATAAGGAATGTATTGGGACCATATATAGAAATAACTAGACCCACATAATATCTGAAAAAAGCACAACAATAAATAGTTAACTTACATACCCCTATTTATATATTCGCACTGAGAACCTATTTTGAACTTACCGGATGGTTTTATTTGTAGGAAACTTGACTAGTTAATCGTTTTCCAATACCTTTTCGTCATCCAAAAGACACAAATGATTTGTGTCTTGATCTGATTCAATTCCGAAATCCACATTTTCGTCCTCTGATGTAAATGATCTAAATTTAGATTTTGCATTCAGCAATTCATCACCAGACTCTGATTTGGATGATGGAGATGCTTTCGATTTTTTTGTCGGTTTTCTTTTTTGTTTTGCTCTCTTAGAATTCGCGTTTGTCTTGTCCACTTTCAAACAGAAGACTTTTCTTTTTACACCGCTAACTCTACTTTTTTCTTTTCTTTCATTTCCAAGTCTTTCAATCATTTCTTTCTTGGGAGTGCTGGTGTAGACAGTTGATTTCGATCCCTTATTTATTTTTCGAGTAATCGTTGGCACAAGTTTAGGGAGTGGTCTCACATCTGTTATTTCAACTTTTGCAGAATTATAAACTTTGGACAAAATTTCGTCAATTATATTTGATACCATCGCATGAACTTTAGACTGTGGCAGAAATGGCATTTTACTGCTTGTCGAGGGTTGTGCTTCTTCTCTGGCTTCATCGTGATCATTGCTATTCATTTCTTGTAGTGATGAAACTGATAATACTGACATATCTGCATTATCATATTTTAGGCGGTTGATAGGCCACATCCCCGTTTTTTCAAAAGCGCTGATTATATTTTTTGGAGTAAATGTAAGCAAATATGGATCAGCTGTCAATCGAGGTATATTATATATTTTAATAGTAGTTCCATTGCTGGTAGCCATAAAGTTGTTAAACAACACTTTACATCGACTTTTAAAAGGACCGTACAGCCTCACGCCCAAAGGCTGCATACGATGTGTGCAGGGTGGGGGAAAGGAAAGTAAAACGATTCCATGCCCTCTGCAAAAATTAATGACATTCAAAGCAGTGTGACTCTGGTGATTTTCTAAGAGCAAAAGAACAGGGTTTGAAGTTATGCTGCTGGTGTATCTTTGAATATGCTTTAATACATCAAGAAAAATATCAGTAGTTATCCAGCCATTACTTGAACCAAATGCTATCGAGCTTGTCACACAGCCTATCATATGCTCATCTGTTATCTTTTTCCGCGGAAATATGTACACTGGTGGAATAGTGCCACCGGTGGCAGAAACAATACCTGTCCTATTTGCTTTTTGCCAGTTGGTGCTATTATTTTCGGCGCTTGCAATACTGTCTGAATACCAGTCTCATCCAGGTTATATATTAGGTCTGGTGTAAAATGGTATTTGCTTTGCACGGAAACGTAGTTGTTAAAAAACTGGTCAACGTTATCCTGGTTAAAAGCTGTTGCTCGTTCCAAGCTCGTGTTTTCTGGCTCTCTTAATGAGAGTCTGGTATGACGCTTCATGTGTGTTTTCATCCACTCCTCTCCCGCCATTTCATTGACAGAGCAATTATTTGGAAACTTTTTCTTTCTAGCATCTACGAACTGAAAAGCAAGTTTCCTTGTATTTTTGTACGTCAAACCGTAGCTTAGCTCGAAACATCTTACTAAGTAATCCTCTAATTCTTTTTCTACTCAAGCGGAGAAAACCTGTCCTGATGCGTACTTAGATTTGTATTCATTATTGATGGGAAAATCTTCTATATCTTCCTGTCCAGAGTCGTCATTAACAACAGATATTTTCTTTAGTTTTTTGATTCTCCAAAAAAGCAAAGATTTTGAAATCTTGAAAGTGGCTGCCGCAACCCGTATGCTCTGTTTATTTTTTAATACATCTTTGATTGCTTGCCGAATTGCCTCTTCATCGATGCCAGCTCTGTTGGTTTTTTAAATATATTTCCGCACCATTTTCTAAAATAGACAATATCATAATGTCACTACAGTGCTATTATAATTGTGGAAAATCTATTAACGTATATAGGGAGGCAGATATGGAAGGTAGTGAGGCAGATTTGGACAGCAGTGAGGCAGATTTGGACAATCCAAATCTGCCCCAGAAAATTTGTCCAATTCTGCCCCCAAGCACTTTTTTGTTAATAAGCCGCCAACATGATTATGTAGGTTATGTTATCTTTACAACAAATAACAGAAACGTTTGTCGAAACATGGTACTTTTGCGTATATATGACAGATTCACGATGAAACGACAACAAAGAAAGTGACAGCTATTTATTGACCAACTCAAAACTTACAAAACTCACCTCCCAAATGGAAAAAAATTCACCACATTTCTTTACAACCACCTATCACCATGAATAATTGTGAACTGAAAAATGGTCACTAGGGCAGTGTTTTGTAGCGGCGATGGCGCACAGCGGGTATGGTAAGGCGGTAAATTCAAACTGTCCAATTCTGCCCCGTGTCCAAATGTCTCCCCTCTCCCCTACTTTGTTTTTCGTAGTCAGTTGCTTCAACAATTTTTGCATTCACAGGTCGTTTAGACTCGGGTTTAAAATATATCAGAGTCTTTAGTACTGCCTAATTGTCTGTCAGGATGTAGATCTCTCTATTTCTATTCTATTTCCTAGGGACATACCGAGTCTGAATTTGGGTCCTCTTATTCCCAGCAAAAGGTTTGTTGAGCAGCGGCATCAGCTCCACCAGTTAGTCGCCTTTTACGCCAAGACAGGAGACTTCTTGGAAAAATTCTTCTCACAAAAATAAGCAAAAAAAGATGAAAACATTCCTGCCACAGCCTGTGTCGCAAGAAGCTACTATGTAAGCGAAATCGTCCATTAAGTCTAATAAATGTGTGAAAGCCTTCTTAATTTGTTGTATTAAAGAAACTAATCTTGGTATATTGAAGCATTCCTTTAATTTATACGATCAAGCACCCCTAACTTGAAACGACCAGTACCCTTCAGTCACAATATCACCATAATTAGTCTTCATTAGCTCCCCTAGTATTTCGGTGGGTAGATTGTCACAGTTGTCTCGCCACTCGCCACAACAAATTCGTCACTTTGTATTAGTTACGTCACCAGACGCCTAAAGAAGTTCCAGCAGCATTTACCACTCCTGCGGTGTATCGGCAAACAGCGGCAGCAGACAGCAGCTCGCAGCTCGCAGCGACAGTCGCTCTTCGACGGTGTTTAGAGCAGGAGTGCTTTTCCTGCTAGTGGACGCACGCATGCGCTAGTCTGTGTGTTATACTCAAGACCACATGTTTGAACTGTGTTCAAATATATCCAGTAATTACTTTCCCTAATTGTAATTTAGTTACTCAGTGTTGATTTATAAGTGATTTACTATATAATAAAAGAAAAAATATATTTAGTTTCGTTTCCTCGCGAGTTAATTGTGTCGATCATGGTCTTGTTGATGGAAGCTGATTGTTAATCGACTTGAGGTTTTTTGTTTGGAGTGTTTTCGGTTTAGCAGGATTCTTAAACTGGTGTCGGCAAAGGTAGGTTGTGGATTTTATACTTATTTAGGCATGGCGTTTTTGGTAATAGATTTATGGTGAATTATACAGTGTTCTTTTAGTATACATTTAACTCTCTTAACTAAGAATCAGTCACTGTATTATCGCTTTAAATTAAAAAAGATTATAGACATTGATTAAAAATTCCAGATATTATAATAGTTAATGTTTTCTTCTTTGTTTAATTTAAGCTTATGCTTTAAGTAAATATTTCACTTTTCTTGTATCATCACACTTCACATTTCAAAAAATGTGCCTTCCGTTAATTTTTAATGAATTTTCTTAGAAAAAATTAACACATGGGGAGATCCTGACTTTTAAATGTTGAAAAAAATTTCGGCAAATTTGCAGATTACCCTTTTTAAACAAAATTTTCAGACACATGCTTAGAACCCCCCTGGATGCACAAACCTCAAGAAAAATTTCTTGTTCACACCCTCCATGGAAGTTACGGGACCAGGAGTGAATAGGTGTGCTGGGCGGGGTAAGTAGTAAACAAGTATGGGCAGAAAACGGCTTGAAAGCTTCCTTCTTCAAGCCCCATCCCCCTTAAACCAAGCCTACCCCGCACAGCACCCCCATTCGTCCCAGGTCCCGTAACTTTTTCGAGGGCTGCTCTCAGGAAATTTGTCATGTGGTTTATGCAACGAGGGTGGTTGTATGCATGCAAGAGGGGAAGAAAAGTCCCCACGGCGAAGAAGACCCCCCCCCCCCTCCATGATCGTATATATATATATATATATATATATATATATATATATATATATATATATATATATATATATATATATATATATATATATATATATATATATATATATATATATATATCCGACCGATAACTCAAAAAATAATGGACCGATCTTGATCAAATTTGGTGAGTACCTTCGATTTGCAAGTGGCTTGGATAAGTTCGTTATCCAGGAAAATCGGACCAGGTTTTCCCGGAAATTTTTGAGTTTTCATTCGAAAAATTTTTTATCTCAAAAACTAAGGGGCCGATTTTGATAAAATTTGGCTTATACCTTCCTTTTGTAAATGGCTTGGATAGGTTAGTTAATCACGAAAATCTGACGAGGTTTTCCGGAAAAATTTTGAGTTTTCATTCGAAAAAATTTTTTATCTCAAAAAATAAAAAAGCTATGATAACCAAATTTAGTAGGTAGGTTTACGATATAAAAGGTAAACTATAACCAAAATGCAGATTTCTATGTTACAACAAAAAAAGTTATAATAAAATATTTTGTGCCAGATCATTTCTATAAAAATTCACTACCATAACGCACTTGCTGCGTCCGGGCTTTTTCCCTATTATTTGTGTTTGACAGGTTTTTCTTTCTAAAAAAATTCATATCTCCGAAAATAACAAAGTAAGGGCAACCAAATTTGGTACGCGTGTTTGTATTATAAAGAGCAAACTCTGTGCCAAAATTTAGGTATCGAGCTTTAACAAGAACGAACCTATGGGCAGTTAAACAAACAAATTTTGGAGTTTTCCTCAAAACGTCAAACTCGCAAATTTAAACGTCAAAATTGGCAACGTTTAGGCAAAGAACGTGAAACAAATACCGATTGTGGAAAGAAAATGTTGCGAGAAGAGTGTTCTGCAAAGTTTCATATTCAACCGTCATTGCCCTTCATTTTACTAAAATATTTACAATATATTAATTTCAAATAGACCCTTTCTTTGATGCGTTGGCTGTCAGTTTAGTTAAGTTGCTTTTTTTGGATATTTATTTGGCGGTTTAGTGAAGTTTATCGTTTAACGGTCTATAATTTTTTTAGCTAATTTTCGTAAAACAAATTCGTTAATGCATTTTTGCATTTTTTATCGAAATATGATGCGTTTATAAGACACAAATTTGGACGCAGTAAGTGCGTTTTGGTAGCGAATTTTCGGTAAATTTGCAGATTATCTCCCGAACGCTTTTCAAAAAACTGTTTTTAGAAACTTGCCTAGGGCCTCCCCTGGATGCACAAACCCCAAGAAAAATTCTTGTTTACACCCCCCTAGGAAGTTACGGGACCAGGAGTGAATAGGGGTGCTGGGCGGGGTAGGTAGTAAAAAGGAAATATGAGCAGAAAATGCGAATAAAACGGGCTTGAAAGTTGTCTTTTTCACATCTTGAAGCCATATTCCCCTTAAACCCTGCCTACCCCGCACAGCAGCCCTATTCCCCCAGGTGCCGTAACTTCCTTGGCGGGTATGAACAAGAATTTGTTCTTGTGGTTTATGCAACGAGGGTGGTTGTATGCACGCGAGGGGGGAAGGAAAATCCCCACGACGAAGCAGCCACCCCCAACCCTACCGTAAGTCGAAGCGCGCGCGCGCGCGGGGGGGGGTCTGCTTCGTCGTAGGCATTTTCCTTCCCCCCTCGTGTAGGCGGAGTTTAATAGGGACATGGCTTCAAATAGACAGCTTTTAAGCAGTTTTCTTCGCTTTTTCTGCTCATATTTCCTTTTTACTACTTACCCCGCCCAGCACCCCTATTGACTCCCAGACCCTTGGGAGTGTGAACCAGAAATTTTTCGTGTGGTTTGTGCATCCAGGTGGGGTCCTAGTAATATTTCTGAAAACAATTTTTTGAAAAGCGTTCGGGAGCTAATCTGCAAATTTACCGAATTTTCATTAAATTCTTCAAATTTCAATAACTCAATTAGCTATTAACGTAAGCTTTGTTGGTTAGAAAACCAACATTTAAGTTTATTTTCGGAAATTTTTTGTATATTTTCAAACCATAAGTAATTTTGATAAAACATAGTACATTGTTTCTACTACATAGGCTATACCGATAATCAGATTGATGCCTAATCGCATTTGCTATTAAAAACATTTTTATGGAAATTCACTTTCATAACACATTTGCTGCATCCAGACTTTTGAAAAATGTTTATATATTTTCAAACAATAAATTTATTTCGATGAAATATGATACATTGTTTCTACTATATAGGCTACTATGATGCCTGCTTTCAACAAAGAAAGACATTTGCTGTAAAAAATATTTTAAAGAAAATTCACTACCATAACGCACTTTCTGCGTCCAGAGATTTTTATTATTTTGATGTCGTATATTTTAGACGCTTCGATCCCGGCCTAACACTCTACACCCTCATGGATTGATACACGCAAACAATCATATAGGTAGTGCAGTGAAAGCTTTTTCCATATGTGTGGTGAATCTAATTTCTCTGAGACCTTATTTTAAAAATCACTGATGTGAAAAGAAAATATAATATTCCCATTCTAACTCACATCTGCTCAAATAGGAGGGTTGGGCAGGTACCAGCCTTATGATAATGAGGATTAGCTTTGAATCATCTCTATGAGAATCTTGGTTTAGAACAATAGGTCATTAGCATTACAAATTATTATTTACCATAGCAGTTTGTTTGTCTATGATTATATGTCACACATTAAATCACATATGTATGAAACATATTCTGATCAAAGTATTCTAGTAACAAACAGCCCACTTTTTCTAGATTATACAGGTGATTACAAAATTGGCGCATTGTAATGCACAGTGAGTTTTAGTGCAACTTGAAGACAAAAAAAAACTCATTCCTTCTTTAATTTTTATATTACTTAGAAGTTTTTTTTTCGGAAATAAATCTGGCAATAGTGTCTACAAAAGTTAGTATGCTAACATAAGGGAAAACATTTTTTGGGGTGACGGCCTCACTTAAAAGAGCGTGATTAGATTAAGGTTTGTACAGATAATATGTATCCCGAAAGATGGGACAGTTGGCAGGCACTCGAGAAACTCAATTGCCCGGCGGGAGAGAGTTCACCGCGTCAAAAGAGGGTAGACGTCGACCGGCCCGCTAAGTGTCCGGGCTTTAATACCGTTGAAATATATTTCCGTAATCCGTGATTATAGCTATTTGCTTTCTGTTAGATTTATCAAAATACCACAGTTACCTCTCTTTTCTCTGTGGCTAGTGGAGGATCATTCCATTGTCATCATTGCATTCGAACACACACACACACACACACACACACACACACACACACACATCTCTTTTCGTGTTGTTAGTAAACCGCGTAAATAATATAGTTTATTTGAGACTCCCGAAAAACTGCTATTGTGAAATCTCAAGTCCAGAATTAACAAGTTGCCTCTTTCCTCCTTGTCCACACCCACGGTACGATAGTATTTAGGCTGTAAGCCCTGGTGGTGTGTTGTTGAAAAAAAATGTCCACGACTTAAATTTTCGTTTAGGTAAAAACTTAGAATTTGGTTAATAGTATTGTAGTCTATGTCAATGCAATTTGGCTACCAAGTTTTATTTCAATAACTTTAATATTTTCAGAGATACATTTTCCGAAAAGAGATTTGAATTTTTCACTAAAATACTGATGCGCTTGTGCTGCCTAACGGACTCGTGGAAAATATAATATTATATGAGGACACGTGCCAAAAAAAAATTAATTATAAACATTAAAAAGCGGAACATATAACCCATACATTTGCAATCATATCCAATCTCTTTACTGTAGTGCAAAATTAGTACATATATTGTACTTACTTATTTACGCCTACCATAATATTTGTAACATTATATAGACACTAGCAAAAAAAAAGTGGATGAACCATTAAAACAATTTAATTCAATTATGTTAGTTTTTACTTCAATATACGTTATAAGATTTTTAATGTGATTAGGTCCTAATAAAAGTGTGAGGATATTCTTATATCCTTTTTTTTTATAAGTATAATTTTCTCTGTAGAAAATTTGCTTATAGCACGGGATTCATAAAATGCTTTATTTGAGAAACGAAAAGTTAATGTTTAAGCACCCGATTAAATTTTGTCCGTCAAATAATGCATTGTAAAATTAATGTCAATGGCAAATTTTATTTTCATCATTGTTAAGTACCTCATTTATTTTACGTTGTCAAAAGCTTATGGTTATAGAAGTATTCAATTTCAGTGAGTTTTTATAACACTGACAACACTGCTTATGCCGTAGGTAGACAGTCATTGGATCCGATGCAAACGCTCTCTGTTATACAATTGTCCAAGTTGTCATCTCTCAGCTCAGTGACAGTACAGTTGCACTTGTACTGAATTTGCCTCGGGCAGCCGGACAAAACGTATTGTGTGGACATTTAATAAAAACGTAATTAAAAAAAAACTAGAAGGGCTACATACTTATATATTATTGCAATCGAATCTTTACATGTTCCTGCAGGTAATGAATAGTCAAAGTCATCTCTTTTGGAACATGTTCGTATATATAATCTTATCTAAATCATTGGAATATTTAAGTGAACTTCAATTAATTATAACTAATCATCACTTTTGGAACATGTTCGTATATATAATCCTATCTAAATGATTGTAATATTTAAGTGAATTTCAATTAATTATAACTAATAACACAAAACATTTTTTGAAATTTTCGAACATTCATCACCACTTGTGGTTTGTCTAGATTATGCAGCTTTTAAATTGTTCCTGTAGACCTACTATTTCTTGAGATAATTACAATTTAAGGAGACCTTGTTTTCCTATACTAAAGTGATAGCTAAATGCCAACCTTAAATTAAATTCGTCAAAACCGTGTAAGTAATATAGTGTGAATAGCCAGTAAATATTTCATTATCACCACCCTTGCCCTAGATATTAGCTGCCACAAAATAAAATCATGGACAAGAGAAGGCCATTATAAGAAAGAGAGAATGCCCCTTTGCCTACACTCAGGTCAACTCAGAGATTCTTCACTGTAGAAAAACGCCGGCAGAAGTTACATAATGAGGTAAGAATCTTTGGAAGAACGTAGACTGCATCTACTATTAATAATTTTACGTTGGCGCCCGAGCGTTAGACATATAATTAGACATAAAATTAGAACAGAAGAAATGACAGAGAAAAAAATACCCGTTGCAATGGAAACGTAAAGTTATCACGGCAGCAAAATCTAAAATTCGCCATAAAAACCTAACTTTGTTTTGCTCTATTATTGTGGGTTAGTGTAGAAATAGGGGTTCATCACTATATACTACTTGATGCCATTTTGCTGCCGGTGTCGCCAATTTTACAATAGTTTTTGGGAGTAATTGGCAAATAGAAGAATTGTAATGAAAACGAAGCCTAAAATACGTCTTCTCTTATTTATATTGAATAGTATACAATGTTTGTCTGCATGTTCTACTTAAAATATGAAGGTTGACAATTGATTTAAATACATTGCCCAATTTTTGCACGAGTGTGGAGTTAGTTAAGGTGATAATGTAGAAACAGAAATATCAGCTGTATCAAAAATTTAATCTTTTATTTGGATATTGTCAGAGATTATTCTCATAGTTTGTCGACGCAACCGTGACCCTGTGTCCAGGAGTTTTTTCTTGCTCCGCCTCTGTCCTAATTACGTTCCAATTATGTTACCTTCAAATATTATTGTCAGAATTTTGATGTTAAGCAACCTAGGGCAAGGTCTGTGCTTGGATGGGTGACCGCCTGAGCAGCATAGTGTACTGTTACCTCTTTTTTTAGCTAGTGACATTTCTGTTTTGTTCTTAAACTAAGCGTTTTTTTTTAATCGCTAATAGAGAAGTATCGATGGTGAGACTTTGCAAAAATTTTAGATACCATGCTTTAAAATTGTACATTTGATACAGCGACAAGCCTAAACTTATTTGTATTGTACCTTGTAAAATGTATGTCAGAAATGAATAACAATATATATATATATATATATATATATATATATATATATATATATATATATATATATATATATATATATATATATATATATATAAATATTTTATATGCATTGATAGCTTGGATAAATTCGTTTTTCAAATCGGGCAGCCCGTATGTTATTTCAAATTTAATTACAGATTATGTAATTTAAGTTTTAAGTATTTTATCAGCAAATTTTCGTGTAAAATATATGTCAGTATTCGCAGAAATCATTTTTTGGCGAATTATTGTGAAATGTTAGTCTTTATCAAATACTGTATTATATACAATATATAGTAGATTATTGTAAAAAAGTTGTTTGCAAATTCACAAGGAAAATCTGTTTTCGAATTTTCTTGAAAAGTAATTTGTTTAGCAAATTGTGTAAAATATTTTTACGTAGCTAATTTTCGTAAAAATATCTTTATAAGAATTTTGTGAACATTTAAGCCGATTTTTGTAAGAAAGTGGTTAATTTTCGTGAAAGGTACATTTGTGTACATTTTTTTAAAAATTTTTGTCAAAAAGCTTTTTGTAAATAATTATATCTTGGCTAGTGTAGTTTTTGTGTAAATCGCTTGAATTGGTTCGTTGTCTAGAAAATCGGATCAGTTGTTTCGGGACAATTATATTTATTTTCGGAAAATGCTTATATTTTTTCAACAATAATGTGTAACACGACCCTACCTTGTTTACATGTATACCTTGGCCTGGTTGTTATATTTCATCCCCATAGAAGCATGCAGGGTACGCCAGCAATATGGGAACAGTTTTTCTAAAAAAAATTGTTTTTCAAAAAAATAACCAAGTTCTTTTGCTTAAATTTGGTTGGCATGTTGCCCTCGTAAATACCTTACTCCACGAAAACTCAACTTTTTAGGTTTATAGAAAATTGAGTTATACAAATTCGAAGCATTTAATGAAAATTCGCTACCCTAACGTAATTGCTGCGTCCCGAGATTTTATTATTTTATAGCTTTAAATAGGTGTTATAGTAAGTACAAATTTTGGTTCTGTTATCTCCTATCAAAAACATTGCATGCAGGACCAGATAATTTGTTTATCTGAAACCTGTTATCTTCGGCAATGATGTTTATCAGTTGTTGCAGGTCGGAAAATAATTTTTCATTATTTCACCTTCATTCAGTCAGCTGTTAGAGATACACGTAGTGAGATAAACTTTGGTAAAAAAGCTTTCAGTTAGGCATGAAATCTATTGCGCCTTAAATCACAAAAATGCGTTATTTAACTGATACCCTTCAAATTGAAATAGTAATGATGATTGGTTACGGAGATAAATGTCGATCTCAAGCAGAAGTTGTTAATCTTTTTAATACAAAGCACCCCGAGCTATCACCACTTTCTCAGGAAACTGTATCTAAAATTTATGCAGCTTCGCAAGGCTGGACACATTGCGCAGGAAGCCCGCTCATGTTAATGATAACGTGAAACTCGATGTTTTATTGGCTTTTCAAGAAAATACAACATCTTCGACGAGTCAGGTTGCACGTAAAAATGGTATAGGTCTTGTCTTTCAACTGTTTTAAGAGCTTCAAAAACAGCGAGAATGCATGCATGTAGACTACAACACTTACAAGAACCGATTGTCGGTAATTCGGATAGAAGATTGCAATTTTGCGATCAGATGTTTGATATGCTAAATACGAATATTATTTCTTTCGCACAAATTATTTTTTCTGATGAAGCAACGTTTGTTTTAAATGGCGATATAAATCGGCAAAACTGGAGATACTGGGCAGAGGACCACCCCCATTGGATGCGAGAAACCCATACCCAACGTCCTGAGAAAGTCAACGTTTGGGCTGATATCGTTGGGGATTATGCGATTGGACCTATTTTAATTAAAAACCTTAAAGCAGAAAGATGTTTGGAAATGCTAAGGGATCAAGTTGTTCCAGCCTTAGTGGACTTATTTTCCAATGCACTTGATCGCAATCGTCCAAACTAAAGGATTTGGTTACAACAAGACGGTGCATCATCCCACTGTGCTCCTCCTGTATTTAAATCCACAAAAGTGGATAGGAAGAAGAGATTTCATAGAATGGCCTGCGAGATCACCAGATCTTACACTTCTAAACTTTACACAAAAAAAGAGAGTGTACAAAATACAACCTCTGGATTTTAACGATTTAAGGGAAGGGATAACCAGGGAAATGAGGAACATCACACCGAATGTTTTAAATAGAGTCTGAGACGAGTTTTACATAAGATTAATTCGCTGTCAGCGAGAAAATTGGGAACATTTCGAACATTTAAATGTCCAGGACATGCTAAATTTAAATATTTCAAGAAAAAAATGTTTCTTTTTGAATAATGGTGAATTTCAGAATAAACGATTTCATTATGTCATTAAATTTCCGTCCTGTGTAGCGGTCTATGACTTTTGGACCCAAATTTTGGGTACCATCAAACAGAGAAATGCTCTTTGAACTTCATTTAAAAAAATATGGGGTTCCTATTTTTAAAAATCAACATGGTGTGGGGGTTAAATGGTGATGGGTGAAAATTACAAACTAATACTACAAAGTGTGAAACAAAAAAATAGTTGAGGTGTCCGAGGGTTTTTGACAATTTGTCAAAATTGATGATCTTTAACAAAAAAAAAAAAAAAAAAAAAAACGAATGCAAGTTATGAACATATTGTGCAGAAAATGTGTTTTACAAGGTCTTAAATTTCTCCTTCAACAGCTATTGTTCTTCATTTGGCTAAAATGTTTGGAAAAGCTTAATTTAAAATAGGCCCTTTCTGCGATGCTTTGGCAGCAGATTACAGCACATAATTTGTGATTTAAAGTGTGATATTTGTTTACGTAACAAAATAAATGTACAAAATTTCTATCTTCAGTCAGTAAATCGATATCGCAGTAAATGCGTCATGGTAGCTCACTTTCAGAAAGTTTTTTTTTCAAATTTTACAAACCTAATTTTCTATTAACCTACAACAATTAAATTTGGTATGTAGCAAAGTCTTTATACAGACAATATTTGTACCAAATTTCATTGAACCAACTTCAGTATTTTCGAAGATACATTTTTTAACTTGAAATTTTTGTGATTTAAATGTTTTTTTTATGAAAATTAGCTATCATGATGCCCTTAATGCGGTCAAACTTTTTTGTATTGACTGCTCTTTATTATGCATACATTATCTGTCCACTTCTTTGATCCATACTTAGATACCATGAAACTTTTTGTCCTTCAGATATTTTAAATCATGACAATATATCTGAAAACAGTACCATATACTTATATTTAAATGTATTATTATTGAATTTGTGTAATGCCATACTATATCTACCGTCATACAACTGTACCTGATTACCTGACATTAAGTAATGTAACAATAACCTATATAACCTGACAAGCACTAAGTTATAAAGTTATTGTCTCAACCAATTTTGCTGTTAGATAAATGAGATTCACATTGCTATCTGGTCATATTAGTTAATCAAAGTGAAGAGCCAGTTATATATATATTCAAGAAACAAAGAAATATGTTATTGTACATGACTACAATGCCGTGATATCTATAGTTTTGTGTTTAGAATACGTGAATTTTATCTGCTTCGTTATTATTTGGCCGGTTCACCTAAATTTATAATTTGAATAATTTCACCGTTACTCTTTCGCTGCAGGCATACATACCTGTCAAACACAAATAATAGCGAAAAAGCCTGGACGCAGCAAGTACGTTATGGTAGTGAATTTTCATAAAAATGATCTGGCACAAAATATTTTATTATAACTTTTTTTTGCTTGTAACATAGAAATCTAAATTTTGGTGTATAGTTTACCTTTTATATCGTAAACCTACCTACCAAATTTGGTTATCTTAGCTTTTTTATTTTTTGAGATAAAACATTTTTTCTAATGAAAACTCAAAATTTTCCCGGAAAACCTCGTTCGATTTTCCTCACTAACGAACTTATCCAAGCCATATATAAAAGAACGGTATGTGCCAAACTTTATCAAAATCGGCCCATTATTTTTTGAGTTATCGGTGTGATACATATATATATATATATATATATATATATATATATATATATATATATATATATATATATATATACATATCACACCGATAACTCAAAAAATAATTGCGCAGATATAATTTTTTTTCGAATGAAAACTCAAAATTTCCCCGGATTTTCCTCACTAACGAACTTATTCAAGCCATTTATAAAAGGAAGGTATGTGCCAAATTTTATCAAAATCGGCCTATTATTTTTTAAGTTATCGGTGTGTGTGTGTGTGATATATATATATATATATATATATATATATATATATATATATATATATATATATATATATATATATATATATATATATATATATAAGAATTGAAACTGACCCCGGATATGGGTTCTAGGGGACCTAGTTCGCGCTCATTTGTAAAAAATTTTTCAAAATTCAAAAGTCTATTAGTGAATTTTTTCTACGAAAATTCACTAAAAATAAAGGATGTGTGTGTGTGTGTGTGTGTTTTTTGTTTCTTTAACGTCGGTCTTTTTTCCTACTATGGCCAATCACCGACGCCAGGGAGCAGTTTCACCTCACTATTCTGGAAATTTTGCCGAACCCCTGCCTTTCTGTAAAGAGGGTAGGGATCTTCAACGTGCCCAACATCGCATGGACACGGGACCGACGGATTTACGCCCCCTCCGAAGGGCGGAACGTGCAGACATTTAACTTGCTCAAATACAATGCGACAACCTCGGTTGATTCTACAGTATGTACTGAAGAGGTGAAAGGAGAACCCTGGGATCGAACCTACTACCCTTCGGTTCAGAGGCACACGTTCTTATCACTGAATCACCGAGGTTCTAAAATAAAGGATAAAATTAAAGGTTTTAATTATGTCAGACACAGAGGTACTGATATTTAGGAATTCATAGCGAAAAAGTCTGAACGCAGCAAATACGTTATGGTAGCGAATTTTCATAGAAGCGTTTAATGTTATAATATGCAATAGATTTTGTTATCCACACAAAATATTTTGTTTTTGTACGTTTTTCTGGTCTTCAGTGGCACCCATTTTTTTCTTTAAATGCCTATAACTTTTTTTCTTTTAACCTACAGATCTAAATTTTGGTACACGGTTGACTTTTTATGGTGTAAACCTGCGTACCAAATTTGCTTGCCATAGCTGTTATTTCCGGAGATATAAAAATGAAACACAAAATTTTTTAGAGAAAAACTGAACCGATTTTCCTGGATAATGAACCTATCCAACTTATTTGCAAAAGGAAGGTACTCACTAAATTTGATTGAAATCGGCTCTTTATTTTTTGAGTTATCGGTGTGATATATATATATATATATATATATATATATATATATATATATATATATATATATATATATATATATATATGTATATATATATATATATATATATATATATATATATATATATATATATATATATATATATATATATATATATATATATATATATATATATATATATATATATGTATATATATATATATATATATATATATATATATATATATATATATATATATATATATATATATATATATATATATATATATTTAACTGACCCAGGATATGGGTTATAGTGGTCCTAGTTTGCGCTCATTTGAAGAATTTTTTTGAAAATTCAAGTCGCCCTTTCCTCATTAGTGAATTTTTTAAAGAAAATTAATCAAAAGGCGACAAAAAGAGGAAAAAAGAACAAAGAAAAGACAAAAAGGGAAAAAATAAGAGAAAATGAAAACAAAAGTCTGGACGCAGCAAGTGCGTTATGGTAGTGAATTTTTATAAACATATTTTTAATAGCAAATGCGAGCAGGCATCAATCTGATTACCGGTATAGCCTATGTAGTAGAAACAATGTAGTAGATTTTATCAAAATTACTTATTGTTTGAAAATGTACAAAAATTTTCCGAACATAAACTTAAATGTTGGTTTCCTAACCAACAAAACTCACGTTAATAGTTATTGAAATTTGAAGGATTTAATGAAAATTCGCTACCAAACTTACTGCGTCCACATTTTTTTTTACAAACATGCATCATATTTCGATATAAAAAATGCAGAAATTCATTAACGAATTTGTTCTACGAAAATTAGCTAAAAATTATAGACCGTTAAACCATAAACTTTACTAAACCTACAGCGAAAGCAACAACTTAACAGAGAAAGGGTCTATTTTAAATGAATTTTCTGTAAACATTTTAGTAAAATGAAGGGTAATGACGGTTGAATCTGAAACTTAAGGGTTCGCAGAACACTCTTCTTGCAACATTTTCCTTTTACAATCCGTATTTGTTTCACGTTCTTTGCCTAAACATTGCTAATTTTGACGTTTCAAATTGCGAGTTTGACGTTTTGACGAAAACTAATTTTTCTTTCTTTAAGTGCCCGTAACTTTTTTGTCTTTAAACTTAGAGACCTAAATTTTGGCACGTGGTTCACTCCTTATAATGCAAACACGCGTACCAAATTTGATTGCCCTTACTTTGTTATTTCTGAAGATATAATTTTTTTTTAGAAAGAAAACACAAAATTTTCCGGGAAAAGCTCGGCGGATTTTCCTGGCTAACGAACTTGTCCAAGCCACTTGCAAAAGGAAGGTGTTCTCCAAATTTAATTAAAAGCGGCCCATTATTTTTTGAGTTATCGGTGTGATACATATATATATATATATATATATATATATATATATATATATATATATATATATATATATATATATATATATATATATATATATATAAATGAAACTAACCCCGGATATGTGTTCTGGGGGGCCTAATTAGCGCTCATTTGAAGAAATTTTTTCAAAATTCAAAAGTCGGGATCTCATTAGTGAATTTTTTTTAAAAGAAAATTCACTAAAAGGGAAATACAAGTGAAAGGATAGGAAAGGAAAAAATATTTGTAAAGAATGTCTTTGCCATTCTACTTTTTGTTTGTTTGTTAATGTTTTATTAAACGGTTCAATACTTCCTGCAACATTGAACTTATAACAGTTTGTGGTAAATGGAAGAGTAGATGCATCTTCCGAAGCCATCCCATATTCTTTCTACGTACACACATACAAATTCCCTATTGCAAGTGAAATACTGCATTGTATTTTAGAGCATGTAATATTCCGTATACACCCTGTATACTTTCAGCGAATGAAAATTTTAATTGTCCTGTTCTTCCACTTTAAGAGGACAGACTTCAGGTGAATTTATTATGATAGTTGTATCAGAAACTAGTAAGATTGCTAAGAGTCTATAAATATGTTGCCTTAATCCTGAAACTGTCTTTACAACTTCTTTAAAACGGCTGCCCAGAATCTTATACGTCGTCGAAAAGACATAAGTTTGTATTTTATTCTTCTTTTATTTCTTTTTTTAATTCAATTAACTAAAATTGCGTCTGGTTTATTAGAACAGAGTGGTCAGTTAGTGGTTGTCCTTAAAATATACCGCAAAGCCACTTTTGTCTAGGGAATGTTTTAAATGGCAGACACTGTAATCTGTAATTAGATGCAAGTATTTTACAAGGCGATTGGCAGGAAGTTTAATGTCACATCGCTTGATTTACATACGTTTTGTTTTTATTTGTCGTATTCATTTAAATGTATTGCAATGCGAGTAATTAAATAACTTCGTTTGTTTTCAGCTATGTCAAGGTGGATTGCTGCTTTAGGTTTATTTTATGAGTCACTCGTCGATTGAGCTGTATTAGTGAATTTTATTTTAAAAAAAACTAATGAGGAGATCCCGACTTTATATATATATATATATATATATATATATATATATATATATATATATATATATATATATCACACCGATAACTCAAAAAATAATAGTCCGATTTTGATCAAATTTGGCAAATACCTTCCTTTTGCAAGTGGCTTCGATAAGTTCGTTAGTCAGGAAAATCGGCCCAGGTTTTCCAGGAAAATGTTGCGTTTTCTTCCGAAAAAATTCAGATCTCTATTTTAAAAGACAAATAGATAGAGGTAAATTAATTTTTAATTAATCAAATCTGATTCAACACAGTTAAGACGTAACAATTGATTGATCAGAATGTGAGTGAAAAATACTACAAGAAACGACTAACAAGCTCCTAGATATGTGTCTAAGTCGTTATTTTTCTTGATTTCCTTAAAATATAAGCAAAAAATCCATAGTAAATCAAAATGGATATTCCTGCTAGTAAATGCATATAGTGCGTAGCTCAGTGGGCTAGGTCCCTGTACATCGTATGGTTAGTGACATTACTTTTTATCAATTTTTTTTAGTCTCATTTCACTTTTTCACTCATTTCACAGTTATCTAATGTGATTGTTGTTATTGCGATGAATTTTTTGCGAGTTTTTGTATAAAAAATAATTTGATAAAAAGGAGATAAAAGTTTTAAGACCTAATTCAATTTGAATAGCATATCTGGTTGTTTGTTCTTGCCTTAACTTAGTGAAACCGTTCCATATTTAATACAGTCGTATATATATATATATATATATATATATATATATATATATATATATATATATATATAAAGGGTGAATAATTTACCAAAATTTAGCTTTGTAAATATAAAGACAAAAAAGTTAGAGGAATTTAAAGAAAAAAAAGGGGTTTTCCTCAAAACGTAAAAGTCGCGATTTTTGTTAGTTAATTTTTTTGTAAAGAATGTTCTTTTAATAGCGAATTTTCTTATAAATGAATTTAATGAATTTTGTTTGAAGAATCGTTTGTTGCGAGTGTTGTATGAAAAATTATCCAATTGATGGAACATTTTTTAAATGAAATTCGTCGGAAATAAGGTTTTAATGGATTTTCGTGCAAACAAATTATATTATTTCCAATTTTAATTACATATTACGTATATAATTTGAATTTTATGTATTCTTTTTGCAAAATTTTTTGTAAAAAGATTTTTAGCCTGTTTTCGCAGAAATTTTTTTGTGATTCGTAGAAATCATTTCTTGTAAGATGTTTTTTGTGAAATTTTGGTAATTAATGATAAATGATTAACAAGTTATTATAAAAAAATGTTTTTTCTTGAAAAATTTTTTGCAAGTTTTCATGAAACTGTTGTGTCGTCGAAAAAGTAATTGTGAAAAATTATATTTTGGTAGGTGGGTAAATAACTTGAAATGGTTGGTTGGCCAATAAAATCGGACCAATTTTTCAAATTTATTTAATTTATTTTCATTAGCGAATTTTCTTGTACAAAATGTTCTTTAATAGCGACTTTTCTTATAAATGAATTTAATGAATTTTCTTTGAAGAAACATTTGAGAATTTTTGTATGAAAAATTATTCAATTGATGGAACATTTTTAAAATAAAATTCGGCGAAAATAAGTTTTAATGGATTTTCGTGCAAACAAATTATTTTATTTCCAATTTAAATTACAGATTAGGTATATAATTTGAATTTTATGTATGCTTTTAGTAGAATTTTGTGTAAAAAATATATAGCCAATTTTGATGCCTGCTTTCATTAAAAAAAAAGATATATCTGCAATTAAAACTATTTTGATGAAAATTCACTACCATAACGCACTTGCTGCGTCAAAATTTTATTTTTTACTTTTAGAGAATTTTCTTTAAAAAGATCACTAATGATGAGGACTCGACTTTTGAATTTTGAAAAAATTCACGAACTAGGCCCGCTAAAACACATATCTGGGGCTAGTTTAAATTTATATATATATATATATATATATATATATATATATATATATATATATATATATATATATATATATATATATATATATATATATATATATATATACATACATACATACATACATACATACATACATACATACATACATACAGGGCAGTTCAAATTCCAGCTTCACCATTGGGATCTTCTAAACCGTAAGAGATACGAGGATGGTTAAATTGGGGCAAAGTTGCGCATTTGTATGCTGATCATCTATCTGAAAGAACATTTGAGGTGACACTTTGATTTTTTTAATTATTCGAAAAAAAACCGGCAATTTTCAATTTTAGTTTTTTTCTTTTTCAAGTGAATACCGAATGAATTAGACTTTTTTAACTATGGTATTGTTAGGACACTGTTTTATGGGTAATCTAAATATGTCATCATATTTTCCTTGATGCAAGAGTTACAATATTTAATTTTGATTTTTCTTACGGGCGCACTATTGTATTTTTGTATTTTTAAAAAGTCCTTTTTTTCTGATTAAAATGATATATCACACGACACGATCAGTTGTATGGTCGGACCCAAACAGCTGAGAAAGAACCTACGAAACGTTATCTCCATGAAATATAACATGTAGTCTTATACCACGACTAGACGACATCTGCGTGAATAAGAAAAATCAAACCCCTACATTTTTTATTGGGGCGCCGGTGGTCTAATAGAAACTAATATCGCAGGTTATTTGCGTTCTTGAACGCCGGTGACACGTATCAACAAATTAAAGAATTTGGATTTTTTTTATTCATTTGCAATCTGAATAGAGAATGTATTACACAGAAACTGTAGATCATTCCATTGCCTTAAATATTGTAACTTACAATAACTCATAAACTTGTCGTTTTATCAAAAATCAACTAGAAAAACAAAAGTTACAAAATTATTTTGTCTAACAGCAGTCATTTGTTTTGAAAGCATTGGCGTGCGCACAAAAAAGTTTAGAGGGTCAATACTTGCCACCGGGATTTGATTTTCTCTCCTCATCTACACGGATGGAGTCTAGTTCTAAAATAAGACTACGTGCAAAATTTCATGGAGATAACTTCAAAAACATAAAAATTAGAAATAAAAAATTATTTTTTAAGTTCAGTGTAGAGAGATCTAGGCCTAGGGTTAAACACACTGAGACCTCACAGACGATCTCCGGCGAGATTTGGGGAGTAGGCAGATTGAGGCCTCGTAATCGAGCTACAACAACCGAACCCACCCTTGTCCACCGCTCTAAGGAGTAGGCAGATTGAGGCCTTAGAGTGTCCTTACATATTTCCTTTACCCACCTTTATCCATCTCTCTAAGGAGTAGGCAGATTGATGCCTTAGAGTGTCCTTACATATTTCCTTTACCCACCTTTATCCATCTCTCTAAGGAGTAGGCAGATTGAGGCCTTAGAGTGTCCTTACATATTTCCTTTACCCACCTTTATCCATCTCCCTAAGGAGTAGGCAGATTGATGCCTTAGAGTGTCCTTACATATTTCCTTTACCCACCGTTATCCATCTCTCTAAGGAGTAGGCAGATTGAGGCCTTAGAGTGTCCTTACATATTTCCTTTACCCACCTTTGTCCACCACTCTAAGGAGTGGGCAGATTGAGGCCTTAGAGTGTCCTTACATATTTCCTTTACCCACCTTTATCCATCTCTCTAAGGAGTAGGCAGATTTAGGCCTTAGAGTGTCCTTACATATTTCCTTTACCCACATTTGTCCACCACTCTAAGGAGTGGGCAGATTGAGGCCTTAGAGTGCCCTTACATATTTCCTTTACCCACCTTTGTCCACCACTTTAAGGAGTAAGCAGATTGAGGCCTTAGAGTGTCCCTTTCTTTACCTCTTGAAAATGGCTCCAAAACAGGAGCCGAAACCTCGAGTTTTCATAAATTCTGGACGCGGTTCAACCCGAGAACCAATTCTGTCTCACATTAAAGACCGCGCATATCGTTCTGAACACACACACACACATACGCACACACACACACACACACACACACACACACACACACACACATATATATATATATATATATATATATATATATATATATATATATATATATATATATATATATATATATATATATATATATATATATATATATATATATATATATAAGCAGTGTACCTACAGTTCAAATACAGTTGACATACAGTCCACATTTCAACATCTTTTGCGCGCGCTAGTTAACGAAGCCAAGTTGGCGAAAATGGGATCAATCTGCCTGCAACTCAGTGAAAAAAGCTCTTTCTCCCCCAGTGAATTGGGATTTTAACTTGTAATATGTTTTTTTTTAATAAATAAAAAAGTTTAATTTGAGATATCGTGTATATAATAATAACGATCGAGGGATCGAAACGTGGTCCCTGGTTTAATGCACATTTTTTATCTAATATTTAAGTGGTACTTTATATTGAAGTTAAAATATTTTTCCCTGAGATTAACATACAAGTAATATTTACTTCTGCTTACATAAAAATCACGCTCTGTATCCTGTGATAAATTACTGACCATCTTATTTTAGTGACATTTAGGTTTATCTTACACTTAAGCTATATAGGTGTCATTTAATCTTGTTTATGTTACCCACTTGCTTATTTATTCATATAATAACTGATTAAATATTTTCTCATGTAGGATGTAAGAAGAGCTCTAGAGGATGTTATTTTGCGTATAAATGTGAATATGCAAAACGGACAAATACCAACATCCTGCTTATTTAAAATTCTCCAGCAGTGCATCTGCATTTATTACGCAGTTTCAAGTTCACAAAGTTCAAATTGAGTTAAACTGTATATATTACAGGCTTGCGAGTGAAAATACTAGGGAAAGTTATGTGTTTTTCATTGAAATATTAATGTTTTCTTTGTCTAAAATTATTATGTTATGAAGCAAAGGAAAATTCGTGGCATATTACAAGTTTCGTCAGTTTTATATATTTATCTTTGCTACTAGTGAATTTTCATTACACTAATAGAAAGGTAACGATGGTTAGAGTTTCGGAAAAATTTTGCGAATTAGGGTCTGTAGAACCCATAGCCAAGGCGTGTTTGAATTTATATATATATATATATATATATATATATATATATATATATATATATATATATATATATATATATATATATATATCCCAGCGACAACTCAAAAACTACTCAACTGATGTGAAGCAAACTTGGCACATATATTCATTGTGTTAAGACTGTGGACGAGTTCGTAAATTAGACATTTCCCCCTCAAAAGTATAAATAAAATATTTTTAAAAATGCTATATTTTTGGAAGTATTAGAGTAACTGGAATGAGACTATATATGTGGCTAGAAATGGTGGAAATAAACATGTGTTGTGAATTTTAAGTAACTTACTTCACAAAATTTCGAGTTTTTTCCAAATTAAAAACAAAACCTGAAAGACCTGCATTGAAACGACTTAAGTGGTCAAAGTCCAATGCCTGACAAACAGAGCAGTTAACTGCCGTGAGCAGATTGATTAATATAACAGGCATACATCCAAACATCAACAATAATCAAACAATTCAAATAACAGGCATAAAACATACTACCCAAACCAACAATCGAGAAATACCGGCCACAAAAATCCCCAATGACAGGTGGCATGAGATTAACAATTGGCCAAGTGATTGTTTTTAACTGGGGGATTCAATAAATTTTTAAAATACACTATATTTATAGCTTGATAAACGGCTCCAGTTAAGGTTTTAGACTGAAAATGATATAGTGGAAATATAAACAACATCGAATTACGTCTCTATAAAAATGATTTTAACACAGTTTGTTGTTTAACTTAAACATAAGACGTCATCTAAGATCAAAACAGTTTTTGAATGTGTTTCAAGCCACGATTCCATTAATTCTGTAATTTGTTGTTACGTTTACTTTTAATATAATATAAAATGTCCCGGGTTACAAAGTCGGCGTCAAGTATCAGGTAAACAGACTTTTTGTTGGCGCATGTGTGGTTTAGTAGTAGAATCCGCGCCTTGTAGGCAGACGAGCCCGGGGTCGGTTCCCGGTCGATGCACCTAACATTTTGTTTTGTTTTTCTTTAATATTTGGTAGAAACAATAGTGTACAGATTTCATACGTTTACATCAAGATTTCATTTTCATTAGCCTTGTCACCGTTGAGTTTAAAATTATAATTTTCAGTAGATATTTTTTTATTGTTGATAATTATTAGTGAATTTTTAATAAGAAAATTCACCAATAAAGAATTTGTTTTAAAAAACTATTGTTGTTGGAAAACCCGAATAGATTAGGTTGACTAAAACGAAATGACCCAGGTGATTAATAAGAAAAAATACCTGCCACGTTTATAATTTGGAGATTATTTTTCTAAACACGAATGAAATTTTCTTCTGGAAAGCTTTTGCAACTTTAATGAAATTTCTAATAAAAGTTGCTTTTAAAGAGACATGCATTACTAAGATATAACAAATTTTAACTTTCTACTTTATAAAAAATAGATTTTTGTGGATTTAAACTTTTTTCTCAAAAGGAGCTAGAACACAAGATTTGAATATGTTTTATGATAATAGAGAGATATCGAAGCCAACACAACAAAAAATGTTCAAATGAGCATGTATTAGGACCTCGAAAACCGATTTTCCAGATCTGTTTAAATATAAAATATTCATTTTAGTAATAATCCGTAAACCATTCTAATGAAAATTCGCTACTATAACGCTTTTGCTGTGTTCCTTTTTTTTTAAATTATGAGAAAGTTTAAAACCTGCTTTATTAAACCCAAAGTGGTCCACTTGCGCCAATAAAGCATTCTATATTTTCATTTAGGGCAAACAAAATATGAAAAATGTATATTTCTTAAGGTTTAGGGACAGTTTTGTTTCAAATATCATTGTAAATTGATTAAGATAAACTATAATTACATATTAGATCCTGTTGGCACACCTTCCAGACCTAAAGGTATGGCGGCACACAATACATCGTTTATTGTTTGATTTCAAGATTATTTCCTTCCATAAACCCAAATAAGTAGAATATCATAAAAATATTAACGTAAAAGCAATTTACTTTACGATGATCACTAATAAAACGATCTAGAAGGCCAATAGAAGTAAAATACAAAGGCCGTTTTCCCCTAAAGGCCTACACTTATACAGTGAACTTCCTATTGACATTCAATGAAGTTGAACCCGTTACTATCAAGAACGGCATCCTTGGCTGATTCCAGTAATGTATATTATTTATAGTGCTGATTCAGTTAATTATAGGACAGTTACTAGATAGAAATGGCAATACCGTTTATGTGAATTATTGTTATTTGATATTTGTGCTTAAGGTTAAACACAATATAAAATAAATGTATGTACTTAAATTTTAAGGTATTCAAGGCACACGTCTTCAGTTATATAGCACACATAAATGTTTACCATATCAACACACAGACATGTATACTAGGGCAGGCCGTTCATATATAAGGAAAAAAACTCGGGACGCAGCAAGTGCGTTATGGTAGTGAATTTTTATTAACTGCTTCAAATTTAAATAATTCAATTTTCTATAAACTTAGAGAGTTTAATTTTAATACGTAATAAGGTTTTATTAAGGCAAGATATCCACAAAATTTCATTAAAATAACTTTGTAATTTTCGGAGAAAAAAATTTTTTTCGAAAGAAAATTTAGAATTTGAATAACTCAATTTTCTCTAAACTTAGAAAGTTGAATTTTGGTACGTAGTAAGATCTCTCCTGAGGCAACATATATAGTAAATTTCATTAAAACAGCTTTGTTACTTTCGAAAAAAAAAATTTCGAAAAAATACTCAAAATTTTCCCGGAAAACCCTGTCCGATTTTTCTGGTTATCGAACTCATCCAAGGCATTTATAAAAGAAAGGCACTTGCCAAGTTTCATCGAAATCAGTTAATTATTTTTTGAGTTATCAGACGGAAACATATATATATATATATATATATATATATATATATATATATATATATATATATATATATATATATAAATATATAAACATATAAAAATTGAAACTGACCCCGGATATGGGTTCTAGGCGTCCTAGTTCGCACTCATTTGAAAGAATTTTTGCAAAGTCTCACCATCGATACCTCTCTATTAGTGAATTTTTTAAAAATAAAAATTCACTAATTATGCATATTGTGCTTTCTCAATATGCTGTGTATTGCCCAGATAGATAAACCAAAATCTTGCGACCTACTTCTTAACGAACTTTGTAGACATGCTTCAAAATATGCAAGAACTATAATTTCATTCATTTCATTGTCTTCAATTTTGAAACGTTTAACAACGCGTCGTGTCAGTATTATTCCATGACTTGACGACTTACTTTTAATTCTGCTGAATTTTGTTCTGTTCATTGGAGCCAAATAAAGGAATCTGTTGTTAAATGTTCGAACTGTTGTCTCAACTATTCTGTTACATTCACCATGTATTGAAAACAAATTGAAAACATCATCTGCAGAATAACAAACTAGCATGTACAACATTAACACTGCCACTGCCTATCCTCTCATGTGATCCTGATACTAGAGACGTGAAAATCGTCTCGTCGTTTCTGCGATTTCTGTGGTAAAAACTTTATGTTAAATATTAAATGCTTCAAATTTGAATAACTCAATTGTCTATAAACTTAGAGAGTTTAATTCTGGTGTGTAGTAAGGTCTCTCCTAATGCAAGATATCTACCAAATTTCATTAAAATAACTTTGTAATTTTCGGAGAAAAAAAAATTTCGAAAAAAAATTAAAATATGAATAACTCAATTTTTTATAAACGTAGAAAGTTGAATTTCAGTAAGTAGTAATATCTCTTCCAAGGCAACATATATAGTAAATTTCATTAAAACAGCTTTGTTACTTTCGGAGAAAATAATTTTTTTCGAGAGAAAACTCAAAATTTTCCCGGAAAACCCCGTCCGATTCTTCTGGCTAACGAACTCACTTGCCAAGTTTCATCGAAATCGGTTAATTATTTTTTGAGTTACCAGACGGATACATATATATATATATATATATATATATATATATATATATATATATATATATATATATATATAAAAACATATAAAAATTGAAACTGACCCCGGATATGGGTTCTAGGGGTCCTAGTTCGCGCTCATTTGCAAAAATTTTTGCAAAGTCTCACCATCGATACATCTCTATTAGTGAATTTTTTAAAATCAAAATTCACTAAAAAGGGGTTTAATGGATTTGGCTGTAAGAGGACTGAAAAGTTGCGTATTAACGAGCTGATAATGGGAAAATAGTTTTAAAAAATTCCGATACTACTTTTAGCCCTCTACTCAGAATCTAAGTTTTGTAAATATATGGTAGTTATACCATGAAGTAACTTTTTTATGCCAACTTATGTAATCATTGTAAGAGGAGTTTTCTCTAGTAAAAATCACAGAGGATTTTTATTTTCAAAAACTTATTTTTTTGATATAAAAATCTCACGCCTATCGTTATACCTCTTCAAGGGGTAGCTACTATTTCGAAATTTATGTACAATAGTGTGATACATCTTTTTAAAGTTAATCCAATTCTTTATTCAGCCACACCACTTTTTTTTGTAGGAATAAAATAGAGTGAGTAATAACATTTTTATTATCAGTAACACCTAACACAAGTGCAGTCTATAAAGAATTACATAGTTCAGTCTTATCTAATCAAATGTTCGAAATACCCACCTTCTTGTGCCTGACAATATGCCAAACGGTCAACAAATTCTTTCTGTACTCCATTTATAATCTCTGGAGAAATGTTGGTACATTCAGTTCTAATTCTTGTTTCTAATTCATTGGTAGTATCAAGTTTAGTTTTGAATACGACATTCTTCAAAATACCCCACAGAAAAAATCTAAGGGAGTTAGGTCAGGTGATCTTACTGGACACTCGATTGCACCACGCCTGCCAATCTATCTGTTGGGAAATTGTTGATCCAGATACTAACGAACATTAACGTCATAATGCGCGGGGGCACCATCTTGTTGATACCACAACTTACGATTTACCACATAAGCATTGCGTCCAAAGTTCAGTTACGTCGGATTGACATATTGCTGTAAAAATTGTAGATATCGTGGTCCTTTTATATTTCCATAAAAAAAGTAGGGACCAGTAACCCCACTCCTAACAATGCCCGCCCAAATATTTACCTTTTGTGGATTTTGTGTGTGATTATGTCGCATCCATCTTGGATTTTCCCTGGCCCAATATCTGCAGTTTTGATGGTTAACTTCCTCATGTGGATTAAAAGTAGATTCGTCCGAAAACATAATATTCGGTAATTGCAAAGAATTATCATTACATTTATCCATTAATGTTGGACAAAACTGCATTCTTCGGTCTGGATCGTCATCGGATAACTCCTGTAAAAGCTCTTTTTTAATAAGAATGAAGCTTTTCAAGGTTTAATACTTTATGCGCCGTCTGAAATGGAATTCCATTGTCTCGGCCAATTTACCGAACACTACTCTTCCACTGCCAATAAGACGTTTAGTTTCACTTCTTCACTCAGACCGAAACCTGCTTTTGGCAAAACTTCCACGCCAGACGTCTCTCGAAATTTCTTATCTATTCAACTCACTGGTGATTGATTGACATATCCGGCTATTTAGTATTAAACAGAATACACACCTCTGCCTGAGTTCGGATCCTGTCACCATAACCAATTTTCATTAGAACTTCAATTCTTTGAGATATTGATAAACGCATTTTACCAACAATTTAATAGTTAATTTAAAAAATCAAAAGTTTAAAATTATACGTATTCACTGTGCACGACAACCAAAACGTAAAATTATTACTATTATCTGTAGATTGTATCGCAAAAAGTTATCAAACTTATGCTTGATTAGTTTTTATGACACATGTCACACAGCAGATAATTGTTATCATCAGTTGATTGTTACAAAAAACTTCTGGGCGCAGCAAGTGCGTTATAGTAGTGAATTTTCATAAAAATGTTTTTAATAGCAAACATGTTTTTTTAAGAAAGCAGGCATCAATCTATATAGTAGAAACAATGTGCCATGTTTCATGAAAATAACTTGATTGTTTGAAAATGTACAAAAATTTCCGAAAGTAAACTTAAATTGTTTCCGAAAAAACTGGTTCCCTGGTCAACCTTATAGGTTAATAGCAAATTGAGCTATTAAAATTTGAAGGATTTAATGAAAATTCGCTACCATAACGCACTTGCTGCGTCCCGAATTTCTTTTCTTACAAAGATGTATTATATTTCGATGGAAAATGCAAAAATGCAATAACATAGGGCGTGTTCGATTAAAAAAAAATCTCGGGACGCAGCAAGTGCGTTATGGTAGTGAATTTTCATAAAACTATTTTTTAATAGCAATAATGTGTGTTTTTTTAAGAAAGCAGGCATCAAATTTGGTTACCAGTATAATCTATATAGTAAAAACAATGTGCCATGTTTCATCAAAATAACTTTATTGTTTGAAAATGTAAAAAAAAATTCCGAAAGTAAACTTAAAGTGTTCCCGAAAAAACTCGTTTTTTGGTCAACCTTATAGGTTAATAGCAAATTGAGCTATTCAAATATTAGGCATTTGATCAAAATTCGCTACCATAACGCACTTACTGCGTCCAGAATTTTTGTTCTTACAAACATGCATTATATTTCGATGGAAAACGCAAAAATGCAATAACATAAGGCATGTTTGATTAAAAAAAAAGAAAAGTTGTATCATCAACGACTTATGGGCCAGCCTGTGATTGTAGAAATAATTTTTTAAGATGTAGTTTAAGACACCCTATAATTAATATATAC
The DNA here is from genome assembly GCA_964006375.1 of Tillus elongatus. NCBI lineage: Eukaryota > Metazoa > Arthropoda > Insecta > Coleoptera > Cleridae > Tillus > Tillus elongatus. The sequence goes on from OZ023268.1 coordinate 95,192,476, forward strand.
ATTTTTTTCATATCTGGTATAATAACAGATATATTCAGCATTATTGATTTTTTTTACGAAAATTCTACAAAAATTATATACTATTAACGATAAACTCTATAGCTAAGACTACTGCCAAGCATCAGAGAAAGGGTCCATTTGAAATGAATTTTCTGGAAACATTTTATTAAAATGAAGGACAATGACGGTTTAAACTAAGACTTCAGGGTTTGTAAAACATTCTTCTTGAGACATTTTATTTCCATAGCCCGTATTAGATTCAAGTTCTTTGCCTAAATGTTGCCAATTTTGACGTTTAAATCGCAACTTTGACGTTTTGTGAAAAACCCCAATTTATTTTTGTTTAAATGTCTATAACTTTTTTGTCTTTTGACCTAGAGAGCTAAATTTTGGTAGATAACTTGCCTATAATGATATAAACCCGCGTATAAAATTTGGTTGCCCTTACTTTGTTAATTTTGGAGATATAAATTTTTTTCGAAAGAAAACACAAAATTTTCCGGGAAAACCTCGTCGGATTTTCCTGGATAACGAACATATCCAAGCCACTTGCAAAAGGAAGGTACTCACCAATTTTGACGTTTAAAATCGCGATTTTGACGTTTTGATTAGAACCCAAATTTATTTTTCTTTGAATGCCTGTAACTTTGTCATTTAACCTACAGAGCTAAATTTTGGTAAGTAACTTGCCTCTAATGATATAAACCCGCGTATGAAATTTGGTTGCCATTACTTTGTTAATTTTGGAGATATAAATTTTTTTCGATTTTTTTCGAAAGAAAACACAAAATTTTCCAGGAAAACCTCGGCGGATTTTCCTGGCTAACGAACCTATCCAAGCGACTTGCGAAAGGAAGGCACGTGCCAAATTTTATCAAAATCGGTCCATTATTTTTTAAGTTATAGGTGTGACACATAAATATATATATATATATATATATATATATATATATATATATATATATATATATATATATATATATATATATAAACATATAAAGTCTGAAACTGACCTCGGATTTGGGTTCCGGGGGTCCTAAATAGCGCTCATTTGAAGAAATTTTTTCAAAATTCGAAAGTCGAGATCTCCTCATTAGTGAATTTTTTTTAAGAAAATTCACTAAAAAAAGAAAATTTGAATCACCAACGACTTATGGGCCAACCTGTAATTGTGGAAATATTTTTTTAAGATGTAGCTCAAGACACTCTATAATTAATGTATACCATTTTTTCGTAACTTGCATAATAACGGATATATTGAGCTTTAAAGATTTTTTACGAAAATTTGACAAAAACGATAAACTCTAAAGCCCACACTACTGCCAAAGCATCAGAGAAAGGGTCTATTTTAAATGAATTTTCTGGGAATATTTTAATAAAATGAGGGACAATGACGATTGAAAGTAAGACTCCAGGCTTTGTAAAACATTCTTGAGACATTTTCCTTCCATAGCTCATATTAGTTTCAGGATCATTGCCTAAATATTACCAATTTTGACATTTTAAATCGCGACTTTGACGTTTTGAGGAAAATCCAAATGTATTTTTCCTGTAACTTTTTTGTCCTTTAACCGATAGAGCTAGGTAGCTTACCTATGACGATACGAACCAGCGTACCAAATTTGGTTGCCTTTACTTTGTTAATTCCGGAGATATAAATTTTTTTCGAATGAAAACCCAAAATTTTCCGGGAAAACTTTGTCCGATTTTCCTCACTAACGAACTTATCCAAGTCATTTACAAAAGGAAGGTATGTGCCAAATTTTATAAAAATCGGCCCATTATTTTTTGAGTTATCGGTGTGATACATACATACATATATATATATATATATATATATATATATATATATATATATATATATATATATATATATATATATATATATATAAATTGAAGCTGACCCCGGATATGGGTTCTAGAGGTCCTAGTTCGCACTCATTTGCATTTTTTTTTTAAATTCAAAAGTCGGGATCTCCCCATTAGTTAATTTTTTCTACGAAAATTCACTAATACACTAATAGTGTACATAAAATCTCGAGAGTTCTTTTCGTACAAGAAGCCCAACATTTTGAACATTATTTACAGACTTTGAGATATTATATATATATATATATATATATATATATATATATATATATATATATATATATATATATATATATATATATATATATATATATATATATATATATATATATATATATATATATATATATATATATATATATACAGGGTTTTTCATGATAGCCGTGCATTAGAAGTTTATGAAGTTCCCTAATATCATAAATTTTGAAATTTCAGCGGTCACAATTCGTAATTGCTTTTTATTCGAAAATATTTTCAAGGTCACATCACTTTCGGTTAGACCGGAAGTTGTCACAACTTTGCAAATTTAAATAGAATGCCATATTTTTTATTGCATTTTCGAATTCTCCATAATATTTTGTGAAAATTTATAATATACCGGTATAACCGGAAGTGATGTGACCTTGAAAATATTTTAGAATAAAAGACAATTACGAATTGTGACCGCTGCCAACATTTCAAAATTTAGGATATCAGGGAATTTCAAAAACTTCTAATGCACGGCTATCGTGAAAAAACCTGTGTATATATATATATATATATATATATATATATATATATATATATATATATATATATATATATATATATATATATATATATCGTATGATAAGTATCATATAAGCATCATAAGACCGGACTATGTAAATCTTTACAGGCTTCATTTGTGTTAGGTGTATGATAATAAAAATGCTATTACTCACTTTCTTTTATTCCTACCAAAAAATTGGTGTTGCTGAATAGAGAATTGGATTAGCTTTAAAAAATGTATCACACCACCCGCCAGTCAATTTCAAACTTTCGAAGGGGTGACAACCCTTTGAAGAGGTATGACGATAGGGGTGAGATTTTTATATCCAAAAGTTAGTTTTTGACAATAAAAATCGACCGGTATTTTAATTTTCCTTAATAATGGTCACTTTCAATTCTATTGAATTTATGCGTTACTTTATTGACACAGTGTATATATATATATATAAATATAAATATATATATATATATATATATATATATATATATATATATATATATATATATATATATATATAAATATATATATATATATATATATATATATATATATATATATATATATATATATATATATATATATATATATATATATATATATGTTCAGAAAGATTTCCGCGGTCTTTAATGTGAGACATGCTTGGTTCTCGGGTTAAACCGCGTCCAGAATTTATGGAAACTCGACGTTTCGGCTCCTGTTTTGGAGCCATTTTCAAGAGGTAAAGGAAATATGTAAGGACACTCTAAGGCCTCAATCTGCCTACTCCTTAGAGTGGTGGACAAAGGTAGGTAAAGGAAATATGTAAGGACACTCTAAGGCCTCAATCTGCCTACTCCTTAGAGCGGTGGATAAAGGTAGGTTGGGTTAATCGAGCTACAACAACCCAACCTACCTTTATCCACCGCTCTAAGGAGTAGGCAGATTGGGGCCTTAGAGTGTCCTTACATATTTCCTTTACCTACCTTTGTCCACCACTCTAAGGAGTAGGCAGATTGAGGCCTTAGAGTGTCCTTACATATTTCCTTTACCTACCTTTGTCCACCGCTCTAAGGAGTAGGCAGATTGAGGCCTTAGAGTGTCCTTACATATTTCCTTTACCCACCTTTATCCACCACTCTAAGGAGTAGGCAGATTGAGGCCTTAGAGTGTCCTTACATATTTCCTTTACCCACCTTTGTCCACCACTCTAAGGAGTAGGCAGATTGAGGCCTTAGAGTGTCCTTACATATTTCCTTTACCCACCTTTGTCGATCACTCTAAGGAGTAGGCAGATTGAGGCTTTAGAGTGTCCTTACATATTTCCTTTACCTCTTGAAAATGGCTCCAAAACAGGAGCCGAAACGTCGAGTTTCCATAAATTCTGGACGCGGTTTAACCCGAGAACCAAGCATGTCTCATATATATATATATATATATATATATATATATATATATATATATATATATATATATATATATATATATATATACATATATATATATATATATATATATATATATATATATATATATATATATATATATATATATATATATATATACAGGCTGTTTAAAAAAGACAGGGCAATATTTAAGAAGTTGATTTCCCAGGTCATTTTATGAAAAAAGTTCACATAAACATAGGTGCTAAAACGCATTATTTGCAAGATACCAGGTGTTATATTTTTTTGTAAAATAACGATTCTTTAAAACAAATTCAAATATCTCACCGATTGTTTTAAAAATTGGCAGCGTCGTTTGTAGTAATAATGGGCTGATTTGACCCTAATTATATAAAGATTGTTAGGTCCATTGGCATTAGGGGCGACACCTCAACAAAAAATATTGTTCGTGTTTGTGATTTCCTGTATGAAAATGGGCATGCCATAAAAAGGTTTTTATTTTTTATCGTGTAAACGATTCAAGATACGGAGAAATTTCAAGAGACAAAAAGCTTGTAGTTTTAGTTTCTTTATCTCAAAATAGTATACAAATCATATTGCAGTCAGTGGCGTACATTTTTATGTCACTAAATTTTGTTGAAATTCTGTATCTAATTAGGGCCAAATCAGCCCATTAATAATACAAACAACGCTGCCAAATTTCAAAACAATCGATGAGGTTATATTTGAATTATTTAAAAAAAAACTTTATTTTACAAAAAAATTTAACACCTTGTATCTTGGAAACAATGCATTTTAGCACCTATGTTTATGGAAACTTTTTTCCATCAAATGACCTGGGAAATGAACCCCTTTAATATTGCCCCATATTTTTTAAACACCCTATATATATATATATATATATATATATATATATATATATATATATATATATATATATATATATCATCTGTCATATCCCGCCCAGGAATAATATAAGACCTTGCGAAATGAGATGTTCATACTCTTGAACCATTACGTCCTCAGCTGCTTCAATAGTACATGTCTCGGAACTTAGTGTCAAGTCAATAAACCGTTCATCGGCGTGTCTGACAATTATTTAATTTATTTACCTTGCGATCACTGACTATAGAAGAAATTGAGTTAGCATATATAGAAATATTAAAATCCCCCAGTACGACAATCTTCCCGGATATTTAATCAGTAAAGAGTCCGAATCATCAAAACAATCAGAAAGCTGACCACTTGTAATTCACAGTCGACCATATACAATAAACTCACAAACTCAAAAAGTATTTCACAACAATCTTACTCCTAAAATGTGTAATTTAGTTGAACAGTGGGCACGACATTTCTACATCTAAAATTATGGATTTAAGAACATAATTGACTGTCAACAAAAATTACGATCCTAAAAGGCCAGCATACCAACACACATCTTAATATCTTGCTCAAATTGCGCCCATTGTTTTCGAAAAACTATTGGCAAAGTAACAATGTACATATGTATACCTGGGTGCCCAGTAAAGTTTCTTAAATTTCGTAATTCCAGCCCACTATAAACTATAGCTCCCCCGTATCTACCTATCATTGTAAGGTAACGACACAAGCATATGTACATCTTTAAATTGAGCACGACGCTTAAGACAGATGAATAACAATCAAACATAGGAAAAGGCTTCTTGGAACGATTGGAGACATTTTGTCACATACTAATTTTCAACATATCCTGGTATTAACTAAATCTAAATCTTTAAAAAGAACCACATGTGGTTATTATAACCTTGGTGAATGATATATAAAGACGAGGAAACCACCCAGGCGCCAGACATTTGTAATGTGATCAAACTCACTGATATATCGTTACAGAGAATTACGCATTTGGAATAACAAAAGCAGAAGGCGGATTAACTTCCAAGGGTTGGTACTACTGTAAACCAATGTCTAGACTCGTTCGTGAGGTGAACAGAGAGACCTGTGTAAAGCAAACACTATTGTTGTCAACCGATTGATAACTGAATAATAATCAGTATTCCTTGTTTCCTGTTTCATTAATGGCACTATATTTTAACGATATTCTGTTGGCTATTCCTAAAAAAAATTCGGGACGCAGCAAGTGCGTTATAGTAGCGAATTTTCATAAGAAGTGTACACTATTATCATACGGCATATTAGTTAATAGTTTAAACTTACACATACCTTGAAGATTGATTTTAGAGGTCCTAGTGCGCGCACATTTGTTAAGATTTCTTTCTAAAGTGTTACCATCAATCTTGGTAAGATGCCCTACTGTAAATACATACATGAGCCTGTTCTAGAGAACTCAGATTACAGGTTTTCCTGGGATCGGACCGTGCACAAACCATCGAGTTGCCCACAACAGGCCAGATATAATAATAGTGGATAAGTCCTGCAAACAAGTGACGCAGATTGATTGGGCATTCCGAATACTAATAATCAAGAGATAAAGTATAACGAGAAGATCATTAAGTACAGAGACCTGGAGATGCAAGTAAAGAGGCAAAGGAGGGCAGATAGTGCCCAAGTGATCCCGATAGTCATGTAGTAAACTGGTGTGGTTCCTAAGAGCCTTCGAGAGAACATTGAGAGACTGGGCCTTGGAGAGTAGCTTTATAAGGTTATGCAGAAAGTGGTAATACTTGCAACTGCCTACACGTGCGGAGATTTCTGGGAAATATATTTCTTAAAATATGTGGTCAAAAACGTTTCATTTCATTTGTTTAATGAACGACATCCGAACAGACATTTTAACAGAAAATACATTTTGGAGTTAGTTGAAAAGTTTCTACAAAGTGGTTCAGTAGCTAACAAAAAACGGGATCCTGGACGTGAATTTCCCGTTAGAAATGAGACTACTGAGATTGAAGTTTTAGGACAAATTGCTGCAGACACAACTTTGAGCACGAGAAAATTGGCCACTGTTTCAAACATCAAAAGAAGAATTATTCACCGTATATTAAAGCATCATAAATTTCACCCGTATAAAATTCATCTTGTACAACAACTGAATGAAGATGATTTTGATGGGCGACTGGAGTTTTGTGAAGTTATGACTGCACGCATAGCTGATAACGGGAACTTTCTGTTCAATATCTGTTTTTCAGACGAGTGTACGTTTTTATTAAACTTTACAGTCAATCGTCATAATTGTCGTTATTGGCCAGATAATAATCCAAGAAATTTCCACGAAGTCCACACTCAAACTTCACAGAAATTGAATGTCTGGAGTGGCATTTTTGGAGACCGTTTAATCGGCACCATTTTTCTTGATGGCAATTTGAGTGGCAAAACGTATTTGGAGTTACCAGAAGATATCGTTTACCCTCTACTAATTGACATTGTTGAAAATGATGATCGCTATCAAGAAAATCAATTAGTGTTTCAACAAGATGGAGCTCCTCCGCAATTTTCACAACGTGTTAGGGAGTTTTTGAGCAGAGAGTTTCCAGATCAATGGATTGGGCATAGAGGTGCTATTGAGTGGCCCCATAGATCACCGGATGTAACTTCTTTAGACTTCTTTCTATGGGGTCTTTTAAAGAGTAGAATTTTCGCAACAGAACCGGAGTCTCTGGAAGAAATACGACGACGCATTGTTAAAGAATGCCGTCTAATAACTCCACAAATGCTCCAGAATATCAGAGCTCGTTTTGAACAAAAATTGTACTTTTGTATGGAAGCTGGTGGTCAACAATTTGAACACTTACTTAACTGAATAAACATTTTTGAGCGTTTGGTTTTGTTTTTTAGTTTTTTTTAACCGAAAAATTGACTAGTGGATTTCTTATCACAATGAATGAAATACGTTCTTGCAACTCCAACTGTGAATAATTTTTAAACGAGTTGATAAAACTTCCAAAAAAATTAGTGTGCTGAACTCAGAAAAGAAAGAGCTTTCAAATGATGTAACACTCGACCCATGTTCCCTATTTAAAATATAAGGGTTCTTATCACCACCCTTAAGGGGTTGATGTGACAAAGTTGAGTTTTATGTCAAAACAGGTCCCCTCAATATTAAAATTGACGTGTTTCAGCGTTTCTTAAAAAAAATCTCTGAACGCAAATCGGTCTGTTTCGTTTTCAATGCGCCACCTTGTATTTCACTTCTAAGTAAAACAGTCGTATTTTTGTGTAGCAAATATTTTTCAAGAAACCTACGATAACTCTCGCTGTTGAGTCTTTCTGGGAGTAAGAATGGACCACTTAAAAAATCCTCAAGATTTTCGGCCCATACGTTAATAACGAACTTGTCATTTTTCACAGCATACTTGAGTACTAAGATTACCTTACACAGATGCACATTTTGCTAAATAATTTGAAATCGGTTACAGATTTGAAAAAAAAAAATTAAGAGTTTTAGAACAGTGCACGAAACTCAATTCCAAATACAAAAGAGGCAGCGCCGTTGTAAGAAAGTCGTGTGGGCCAAAGATAACATGATCCCCTGAAAAGTAACGTATAAAATTTAAACTTTCAATGGTAATTACTAGTAAGTACCTTAAAGCCTAACACATGTACAAAATTAAAAAAGAAAGTTTTAAAAAATACTAAAAAAATAATTCGAACAGCAGCAATACGTTTTTGACAACATATTTATAAGAATTTTGTAATTTATATTAATTAAAAAACCACTCTGTAAAATATTATATATATATATATATATATATATATATATATATATATATATATATATATATATATATATATATATATATATATATATATATAGTATTAAGTTTTTGTGACGGTAATAGTGTTATTTATCAAAAAATTGTGGGAAAGCCGTCAGTTGCAAAATAAAACTCTTTATTATAGGCCGAGCTTTCGGAAAAATCTATTTCAGTCTCAAGGGTATAACGTGAGTTCTACTAAACTTTTCGACTTCAGTCAAATTTATAAAAAGGTTTTTTTATGTTTGTTATTGAATAATTAGTTTAGTAGAACTCACGTTATATCCTTGAGAATGGAATAAATTTTTCCGCAAGCTCGGCCTATAAAGAGTTTTATTTTGCAACTGACGGCTTTCCCACAATTTTTTGATATATATATATATATATATATATATATATATATATATATATATATATATATATATATATATATATATATATATATATATATATATATATATATATATATCTGAAGATACAGCTTCAGTTAATTAGCGAAGTTGGGTTGAATTTCAAGACCAGCTTGATTACATGAACAAACTTCTAATGCATCGCCTACTTTCTGAGATAATTTGAAAAACTGAAAATGACACATTTTTCATTCCTGAATATCTCCATCATGGTTAACGGTACAAAAGAGATCAAGACATCATACGTTACTGTAGTAGTAGTAGTAGTGGTGATAGGAAAATAACTTTAACAAATACTGACTACAAATTATTAATGAAAATTTTGGAGAAAATAGTTGAAAATATAACAGATAAACTGGCGTGGAATAGAATTGTGGTACAAATAAATCAATATTTAGCAACTGACTGACTCTTAAGAGATTTAATGATAGAAAAAGAACAAGCAAAAGATAGGCAATGTGCCATTCTAACTATCGACTTTGAGCAGGCATTTAATTGCATTGCATAAATATATTTGGTGTATACTTGAAAGGCAAAATTTATGTGTGAATATATGATCAATGGATACCTAACAGAGTACATACAAGTGAAAGCAGGAGTAAGACAGGGCTGCCCTTTGTCAATGATTGTATTTTGTTTAGCCATGGAACCGTTTATCCAGCTATGTAGTTTAGCGCTAATAGGTGTGCAAATAAAAAATGAAACTTTGAAAATCCTTGGAAATCAATCAGATGTAACAGCTGCTGAAAGGATAATCAAAATATATGAAAAAGCATCCAACAGAAAGGTTAACCACAGTAAATTTAAAATGATAATGCTAGGAAAAGAACAAAATAACTTAGGATATACAGCTCTACAGGCATCATTTCATAATACGAATGAAGTAATAATGTTAGGCATTATCTTTACTTACAGCCCTGCAGAGATGTATGAAAAAACTGGACCAAAACAATAAACAATGTACAGGCAACAATAATCAGAGACAAAATGGTGCATGCCGATTTGATAACAAAAATATGGTACTTCAACTGTTATGTACTTTCAAAAGTGTGGTTCACATCTCAATTATTACATTTGGAAATAAATATAGTCAGAGGATGGTCCAGAGAACAGGAAAGTTTTTTATGGCTAGGTCAAATTTACAGGGTATCGAGAATGCAAATGTACCTACGCCAAGATTAAGGAGGTCTTAAACTCATAAATATAGAAGATAAAGCCTTGGCCCTATTTATAAAAACACAGTTTTTTTCGTGGTCTCCAAATGTCGACAATGCTAGATACAAATCCAGCCTTAATACTATATTTGCGGCCAACTCAAAAGTATCACATTCGCTAAAGGCATAAAGTTTAAACGCTTCATGTTTATAGACGAAAGGCAAATAACAGCAAGTATTCAGCTAAAGTACCCAAATATTGCTTGGAACAAAATTTGGAAAATATTCGACGACTTTTTGCCAAGAGACTGGAGGTCAGCAACATACAAGATTAAAAATGAGACCTACCCCACCAAGGACAAAATGTTTCGGCATGGGTTTACCCAAAACAATTTGTGTGAAGTATGTAATTTAAATAAGGTGGGTACTTTAACACATAGGATTAAAAAATGCAGCACGGCTATTTATTTGAAAGGTAACAAAGATAGTAAAAATGTGTGACAGTGGTTTTTGTGTGGAGTGTTTTACGCTAACCTTAAAGCAAAATTTAATTAATATGTATAGGGAAGACCGATATATTAAAAAAAGAGTTACCAAGCAATTGAGCTTAGTAAATTAACACTTTTTTTAAATTATTTATCTATTTTGTAAATATATTTCTGTAAATACGCTGGGTGAAAAGTTTGTATGTTTTATATTTTTATTTAATAATTGTAACATATTGTTCGTTATACCGGGTTCTAGATTCGTTGACTAACAAAACACAACTTTTTACACTACTATTTATTACAACCAACTATTTTCCAACACCAGTGTCAACTAAAATATTCCTTCTATTACTAAATGTTCATAGAACTATATTCCACTATTCGCCTTCTATGATCGCTTCTTATACACCAACACTTACTGCTGACTCGCTTAATACTCTATGATCACTTACTCTACACCGCACTAATTCAATACTGAGCTCACTAACTCTATGTACCGTTCGTCTATTTATACTCTCTATAGAGATTCTAGATGTACACTTTTCTACACCTGTTACTTTTGGTCCCTTCTAGAAATATAATTCCAGAGTGTTCGCTCTTACCAACACACTTTATAACCGACATCTGACCATAGAAGTAACAAAGTCCATAAACTTAATTCTCATAGACAAATGTGACAATATGTATTTTGAATAAATGATGTATAGAAAAAAAATCAACCGAAGCTGTACCTACCATAAATAACACAGTTACCCATTATACCGAGATAGATAATGGGCACCCTGTGCTTATATATATATATATATATATATATATATATATATATATATATATATATATATATATATATATATATATATATATATATATATATATATATAAGATATATTTGCAGCGCCCTTTCTAAATTTTTTCTTTGCTCCCCTACAAATTTTGGAAGCGACGCCTCTGAATTAAATTGATTAAAATTTAATAGATGTTTTATGTCCAATGAATGCGGTTTAATTGGTATTTTATTACTGGTCTCGTTAGTATCGTGAGCCTTGAATTTTATTTTATTTTCAGTATTATTATTTGTAATATGCACCTACATTTTATATTGTTATATTTTTCCTTTTAATCAAACAGGCAATAATAAATTAGAAGCTAAAAAAAAGGTTGTTCGTAAAAGTTCTATGGCACCATATATACATTGTTTAGTGTTATATAATTCTTTCTTCCAAATAAGATTTTAGCAAGTACTAAGCAGCTATTGCAAGAGTGTTTCTATTATTTTTAATCGCAGCTAAATCGCAATTATGTACCTTGCAGTGAAAAAGAAAACATTTATTTTCTCTGGAAAATACACTTTCACCATGCTAATATAATATGTACAGTGTGTCCCAAACTGGATGGGAATGTATTGTTATTTCCGTTATTATTATAGATAGGGAGACGGTTAAATTAGCAATGTTTTGTAGATTTTTTCTGTAGAAGTATGTTGTTAGACTCCATGGCCTACTGCTTTTTGAACACTTTTTTTGTCATTTGTTTTCTGGTATTGGATTTCATAGCCTACTATCCTCAAAACGGTTTTTCTCAAAATTGTCAGTGCAATTACAAGATTTCTCAAGCATGTTGTACATAATTGGAAAGTCCTTTTCACAGGCTATCACATGAGCAAAAAATCCAATATCGCTGCCATAATAAAAACAAACGTTGTTACCTGTAGTTTAAAAACAAATGAAAATCCAAAGTTGAGAATAGCACAAAAAGATTGCATGTTTAAACCATTTACGGTTCGCTGACGACATAATCCTAATAAGTACAGACGTTCAGGAGCTAGTAATATGCTGAACGACTTAAATGAATAATATCTAAGTAGATATGACTGTTGATGAATCTCAGTAAGACAAAATCCTCAGTATCAGCGAGTGTGATGTTACAGTCGATAATACCATCATATATAGAGGAACAGACTGTATATACCTCGGACATAGAATTACAATTGGCAAGGAAAATCAAAGTTCAGAGATGAAACGTAGGATTCATTTGAGTTGGATAGCGTTTGGGAAACTAAACTAGATCTTTAAGGACAGGGAAGTACCATTACACTTGAAAAAGTAAACGTATAATAGCTGCATACTACCAGTACTTACATACGGTCGAGAAGTTATGGCCATAACAAAAAAAACATAAGATAAATTAAGGGTTGCATAGAGAGCCATGGAAATGATTATGTTGGAGATTACATATATTGCGGAATAAAATAGAAAATAGCGAAATTCGGAAGAAAACTTAAATAATGGATGTTATAGAGAGGCGGCGAGGCCCAAGTGGCGGTGGGTTGGTCACATAGCCTAGACGAAACACGGATACGCGGACACAGAGAGTGGCTTGTTGGAGATCAAGAGAGACAAAAAGAAGTGTGGGAAGACTGAAAAAAAGATGGATTGACGATGTGAGAGAGGTGGCTGGGAAGCAGTGAATGAGAACAGCGAGGGACAGAGAAGCATGGAAGAAATTAGAACAGGCGTATATCCGACACTGGATGAGTTTAGGCTGAAGAGGAGGAGGGATATAAAAACTAAAAAAATAAAAAATCAACAGTTACAAAAAAACAACAATAGATGCAGCCAAGTCCGTAAAACCGTTGTTACTCATTCAAAACAAACAAGTGATAATTTTCTTATTTATGAAAAATTCATATAATTCGTCTACTTCAAGAGTTAATGCTTGTCTAAGATATTTTTGGGGATTTCTTTCTTCTCTTGAAATGGGCAGGCCCAGATGGTATTGGGTTTATCATATCTATTTTTACCATAAAACCTTCTTCACGGTTATTGCTCTTGATGATACATACTATTCTTCTGGATAGGCTTTCCGGATTAGCAATGTCTTCACATATTGTAGGAATAAATTTCTTGGGTTGTTCTTTACGACTGCACTTCTGTTTGTGGTTTCTATAAGAGTATGTAATAATTTGGCTTGAAAACATTGTTACTCACTTATATTTATACCAGATATAGACAATTATATTATGTTTAACGAACGAATCGATTTTTCATCGAAACAATCGACCGCTTAAATGAATGACTAGTCTGCCAATTCAGGCATGATGCAAGAAACGTTTTATTTTATACGTTATTAAAGCGAAACAATGGTTAATTCAACACGTGTAGTTACGTTGTGTTCTTTCTGTTCTTTATAAAAGAATGCAGTTTCTGTCACCCATAACCCATTTTTGTATTGTTGCCAAGTGCAGAAAAGTGGAAACGAAACGGATACTGTAGAGCTCTGTGCCATATCATATGCCATATTTATATATCGTATTACACCGTATGGTAAAGCAGATACGTGGTGTGATTATGAAGTTGATTGTACGAGGTCTACTCCATAATTCTGACATAAAAACCATCAGTCATATAATTGTTTAAACGCACATTCGTGGTATTTCAATCTAGTTAATATTCCTGGATTGGTAGTCGCAATCACAAATTATTATCTTTGAGTTTTTAACAAGAAAAGATTCCAATTGAAGCATGATTTGCTATTATCCTAAAACCAGACGTTCTCAAAACTTGCCATCAAAGCTTGCTTGCAAGCGGTTAATTTTCAAGCACTATTTTGTAGCACACCTATTGTAGATTTGATTTGTGATTGTTTAATGAGTCGTATAGGCCTTTGGCCTCTCAGCGCTGCGGCCTTCAAGGGGTCTTTTGTGCATGACTTTTTTTTCCCAAAATGTTCAGACTTTTCATATAGTCTAATATCTTTTTGGGGGCTATTATACCTATTTCCTGTTGTGTTAAGGTCACCCCTCCAAGATATTTGAGCCTTTTACCTAACTGAGGCATGCAGTCACATATCAAGTGTTCTGTTGTTTCTGCTGCTTCAATGCGGTATCTGCAGTTTTTTTCACTGCCCGCCTTACCCATCTTCAAAAGGTGATACCTTACTGGGGAGTGTCTTGTGAAAAGTCCTGTGAAAAGTCATGCGATTATTCTCAAGTCGCTCCTGTTCAATTCAAGAAACAGTTTAGACTTCTCTGTTGATATGGTGATGAACTGTGTAGCCTGCCTGAAGCCCGGCGTTTTCTTTCAGTATGACAGCATTTGGTTCTTCTCCCAAATATCAAGTTCATTTCTTGCATGGCTTTTTGGGAGTCCACAATAAGGCTTTGAACCATAGAATAATGTTGTTGCGTCCTTTTTACAAGGCTATCTGCTTTTTCATATCCTTCAGCGCCTTGATGCCCTTGTACCCGCATCAAATTTACTTTGTTGCTCGTAACCAGTTGCTTGAAGGATTTTTTGCAGTCCCAGGCTCAGCCGGTTTTAAAAGATTTAAGACCCTTTAGTACTATTAGCATTATTTTCATAATCGGATTGCCATTTTGGAACTCACATCTTGGTGAATTTGCAGACAACCTCACAACAGCTTTAGATAAAAACAACTGCTGATAGATAGAGTTTGGTATCTCACATGTACGCTGACACTATTCTTACCTTTTGTTCTATTGTATTTACTGAGGTATTGAGATTTAAAGTTCTTTACACATTAAACATTTTTAAACAGTTTCCCAAGACGGTTATGTTCCGTGAGACTCTTCCAGTCCAAAACCTTAAGCTTCGACGCAACCTTAACGATGAATCCATTGTTCTGAGATTTACAGGAATATTTCAGACCCGGCAGTTTGGGCTATATTACTCTTATTACATTACCAGCAGTGCATCAGTACCAGATCGATTTTTGCACGCTACACATATCGCTGGCATCGGATTCTTAACTACTCATGTGTTCCAACGCCTTCCTTCTCAAATTGTGCGTTCTTTACCTACTACCAAGTGTTAGAGTGGTTGAAGCGTGCATTTGTCGCGAGTTCGTAATCCGTTAGATATTATTTGTCCCCTTATTTGTTTTTGTGGTGAGGAAAATCCGAGGTCGCCGGTTATTTGCACCTGAGGGCCGGACCCACCTAATTTGTTTATGATCAAAAAGTAAGTGTGTGTAAATGTAACGTTCTCTTTTAAATTTGGATAGTTTGACAGTATTTGCTATTGTATGATCTCTTTCAGCTGTACAAACTAGGGTACTTATATTGTAACATGGATTCTCCTTCCCCTAGCGACAAAGGGGAGGGGGTGCTGCTTAGTCGTAGGGGTTTTCCTTTCCCTCGCGGAGTCTACAAACACTCGTTGCATAAACCACAAGACACATTTCCTATGAGCAGCTCTGATAAAAGTTACAAGACCTGCGGCGAATAGAGGTGTTGTGCGGGGTAGGCAGGGTTTAAGGGGTGTATGGCTTCAATATGTGAAAAGGGAAGGTTTTCGAGCTCCGATTAAGCTATTTATTTCGCATTTTCTGCTCATATTTCCTTATCCTCTACTCTGTCCAGCACCCTTATTAACTTCTGGTCCCGTAACTTCCTTGGAAAGGTGTAAACAAGAACTTTTTATTGTGGTTTTTGCATCCAAGGGGGGTTCTAAGCATGTTTCTGAAAAAAATTTAAAGCGTTAAAAGTTATCTACAAATTTACCCACATCTTTAGTCATGGACCTCAAATCCCTTTGAAGATTAAAATTGCTGCTATTATTTTTATAATACTACTACTAACATTGCTCAAAACACGTACTTTATTGATTCTTCCATTATAAAATTATATCTAGGAAAATCATAGAGGTGCAAAAGTGTCTGCTTTTTTTCTCTACCTCAGGGCTCGTCCGCGTCTTTGCCGCCCCGATAGCACCGCAGCCCTTGGATTATTGTGCATGCCCTTAGTCTTTTATACTCCACCCATTCCAAAATCACTGTGCCTTAAACTAGTCTGCACAGCAATTGGTCTCCCGTCTAGGCTGGCCGGAGATCAGTTGTCTTCTGCGGTCTAGAGCTTTACACTCGCACAATGTGTGTTGGGCTGATTCCTCGCCCTCGCCGGAGAGTCTGCATGCCAGGTCCCCCTCGAACCACTCCATGTTTTTTCAGGTGTTTCTTGACGGCCATGTGTCCCGTCAACAGTCCTGTTGTGTTTCTGAGCTGCCATCTGCTAAGATTCAGCAGCTCCACAGCTCTCTTTGAACTGGGTTCCTCAATTACTGACTTCCCATGTCTGAGCCCTGGACAGTCTGCCCAGTACACCTTGTGCTCGTTTCTGACCCAGGATTAATGGCTCCCTGGTAGTGCTCTTTGTCACGCCCAGAACTGGTTGTGGTCCCATAAATGGTTCTGCTGACCCTCTCTTTGCAAGACTGCCTCTTCATAGCTTTTGAACCCCGCGTGACCTGGCACCCAGATGAGGGTGACCTCATTCTGCCCAGCCATGTCGCGCGTCTCGTCTCGGCACTCACTCACCAGCCAGGAATTTACCCGTGAGGTACTTAGGGCCTTAAGGGTTGCCTGGCTGTCTGTGGTTATGAGGATCCGCCTGTTGGTGTAGCCCCTCCTCTTGTTCTTCCGCACACAGTGTAGGATGTCGTAAATTTCGGCCTGAAAGACCGTTGCATGGGCTCCGAGGGAAACACTATGAGTTACCGTCGGTCCTTAGGAATAAACACCTGCCCCCGTCCCACGGTCCTCGCCGGATCTGTCCGTGAACCAGACGAGCGCGTCCCGTGGTAAGCCCGGCGTTGCCTCTCGCCATGCCTCGCGGTCGGGGATTTCCACTGTAAAATTGTTTTACAGTTGAGATATTTTACCTCCCTGGCAATTGGGATGGGATGTTTCTAGGGTACAGAGTGAGAGTTATGTGGCTCTCCCCCTTCCTCCTTCTCGTAAACGGTATGACGGTTGCTTTCTCGGGGCTCACCTTACAAGACCTGCGGCGAATAGGGCTGCTGTGCGGGGTAGGCAGGGTTTAAGTAGTGTTTGGCTTCAATATGTGAAAAGGGAAGCTTTTAGAGCTCCGATTAAGCTATTTTCTTTGCACTTTATGCTCATATTTCCTTTTTATCCCCTACCCCGCCCAGCACCCTTATTAACTCCTGGTCCCGTAACTTCCATGGGGAGGTTTAAACAAGAAATTTTTATTGTGGTTTCTGCATCCAAGGGAGGTTCTACGCATGTTTCCGAAAAAATATTTAAAAGCCTAACCACATATTTAGTCATGGTCTTCAAAACCTTTGAAGATTATAATTGCTGCTATTATTTTTAAAATACTACTATTAACATTGCTCAAAAGCACCTTATTGATTCTTCCATTATAAGATTCTAACTATCTAGAAAAAGCATACAATTGCAAAAGTGTCGGCTTACTTGACCAGCCTGTAAAAATCTTGTTTCTTTTCTGCAACAGCTCAATTTTGGAATGCCTTTCCGGTATACATAATTCTGCAAACATGTAAATCAAATTTTTCAATAAAAAAGTTAAAAAATTCTTATGGCAACATAATGAGTCTTATGAGAAAAATAGGATTTTTGTCTGTTAACTCTCTTCTACGCTACAATACTTTATAGCTTAGCTTCGTATATCATACAGTTTTGTCAGATAACTGTGCCAGCAGCTTCTTAGAAATGTAACTTTGTGTGTACCATTTACTTTTATTATTATGGTCTGCTGCACATTTCTCAAGAAATATAGGTGAACATACCTATTCAAGACTTCTCATCTCAAAAGCTAGTGTATCAGTTGTTCATCTTAAAGATGTGCATTGTTTATTTGAAAGTAAATTACTATTAACTATGCTATATGACAGGTTGCTTTTAAAGGAATGTTTCTAAATGAAATTTAATAAATTGCTTTAGTATTTATTCACAAATATACGTT
The DNA here is from genome assembly GCA_964006375.1 of Tillus elongatus. Lineage (NCBI taxonomy): Eukaryota > Metazoa > Arthropoda > Insecta > Coleoptera > Cleridae > Tillus > Tillus elongatus. The sequence continues at coordinate 95,210,965 of OZ023268.1, forward strand.
GACGTTTTTAGCTCATTTTTGTAATAATTATTTATCTAATTACGATGGTAATAGTTTTCGAAAGTACATTATATGACAGCGAATTTTAGCCTACGAGATCCAAATTATCATTTGTAAGGAATGTATTTTCTAACCGTGGTCACAACGTTATTTTATTATGAAAACACTCTGTACGTATTTAACAGACACGTTATTATGTAGACAAGTTTCACTAGTAAGAGTATTGTCCCATTAGATCTAAACTAATTAAGCGATGCGCGTTTAAAAATTGTTTACTTAGGGATACACGTGCTGTGGAGTTATAATGTAGATCAGGTAGCGTCTTAATAATAGATTATCTACGCCTCCAAGGGCGAAGATGATCTATTATATTCGTCTTAGCGTTAGTTGAAGAAAAGCATATCTTGTACCGTGAAACACATTTGAGTGTGAACCATGACCCGAGCTGTGTATTAAAATATGCTTGATATTAGTGAAATGTGCAGTGCACTTCATATACGTCCATCAAGAGTAAGTTTCTCACAGAACGCATATTGTTTATTCATTGTACATCTTATTGTTTGATCATAAATTGAGAAGTAATTTCAATAAGTATCTGATTATAAAAGGGGTTTTAAGTAATCATTTGATAATTAGCTTATCCGAAAATAAAGTGTAGCTAGAGTTTAAATTCACTTTGTTATTTATACGAGGCCAAGTCAATATTAATACATTAAGTAATTGTTGAGTTACGTCAGTTCGCAGACGCAGACAGTAAACCAGTTTATGTAAAGTCTATTGAAAAGTAAATTAATGATAGTTTGGAAGGTGTGAGAGACACTTTACTGTTTGCTCAAGCTAGCAGGGCGTCATGCTGCTGAGGTTAGGCATTTGGCTCGGGTTACGTAACCACAACAAGGTTGCTTTTAGTGACATGAGCATTTTTCGGTGGGGGTACAGTGTGAGTACGCAGGCTGTATCCATTGCACCTGCCCGTGTTGATGCGTGGATATTGGGAGGGCACATTGTTGGCTTAGCTCTTTGTGTCCATTGTACTTCTCAGTATTCATGTGTCTGAACCGTTGTATTTTAGAGCCCGCGTTGGTGGCTGGGCATGAGACATTGTGAGTCTGCCCCTTGTCTCATTTCACGTGTCATTGCCAGCGCGTGGGGTACTCGGAGAAGGGCGCATTGTTGAGTTAGCCCTTTGTGCCCATTGCACTTCTCAGTACTTCACTTGTGCGGACGCAATCACTCTGGGTGAGGCATTAATGAGTTCGCCCTTTCCCTCATTGCTCACCTGGAAGCCGATATGGTCCTAGTGTCGGGGACAGCACCCAATTAAACACACAAGTTAAAACTATTGTTGGAGTAATTATTGTTTGAGTATATAGAGTCATTATTTAAACGTAGAAAAGTAGTTCGAGGCACGTATTCGCGTTGTTTAGGTTTTATAATGTTACTCAATGAAGCATTGAGTACAATTAGTCATTGATGTTGAGTCGCTCAGTGGGGCGTGTAATTGGTAAATGTTTGATAAACTAATAATTGAATGCCCCTCGTATATATTAAGTTGTGCTTTAGATAAAGTGTGTTCAGGTATATTTCTAATCACAGGTTTGTGATGATGTTACTGGACACTTTTGGCACCCGCTCCTTCGGCGCATACTAAAAATACCATGAACAGCAAGAGTGCGAAATGAAGAGGTCTTACGCAGAGTGAACAGAGACAGAGAGCTTCTCCAGGTTGTCAAGTGGAGGAAGTCAGCATATCTGGGCCACTTATTGCGCAATCCCAAATATTATATCCCCCAGCTCATAATTAAAGGTAAACTAGAGGGGAAAATAAGTGTACGCAGAAATAAACTGTCATGGCTGAGAAACATAAGATATTGGACAGGTCTGGGCTTTGAGGACTTGATGAGAGCGGCGAAGGATAGAGAAAAGTTTGCTGTTGTAGTCACTAACCTCCATTAGTGGAGATGGCACCCAAAGAAGAAGTAGAACATATTAATCCTGGTAGTCCTTGCCAATCATGTAGCGTGTGGGCTTCCGAACAGGTGTATAGTTTGTTTGCTTGGGTAAAAAATTAAATGATATGCCAAGCGTAATATCAGGTCCGAAATAGTTCTTTCCCAAAACATGCCTGACTAGTTTATCGGCTAGTTCGTTATCCTCCACATTTAAGTGGGCGGGTGGGTAATTAGACCGGCGTCACCTTGCTGCAATTATTGCATAACTGAGCTGTCAGTTCATGAGCACACATTTTAAAAAGTATTGCTGGGTTTCCATCGGGTCCTGATGTCTTTTTGATGTCTAATTTTTTTATTATGTGCTTAATAGTACGATGTCTGAAACATATTTCTCTCATTTTTTTAGTTTACAGCTGGTATAGTTGGTGGGCCGTTTCCCTGCGGATTAACCGGGCAATTTGAAGCAAATACGCGAGCAAGTAGGCCAGCCTCTTCTTTTGACGATACAACGAATACTCCATCACTTGTAGCCAGGGTAGGAAAATACTGGTGGTGACTTTGTTTATTATTCATTGGTGGAAGTTATTTTTCACATGTTTGCTTGCACCTGTTCCTTGCTGATACAGAGGCGGTGTGAGTTTCGCTGCTAAAGTTTTTCGCCAAAAATTGTAGATATAATTTTTAGTAACTACTCCTTTTCGGCAAGCTTTATTGAACCAGGGTTTTGATTTTAGTGAATTTCCTTAAAAAAATTCACTAATGGAGAGTTCCTTGTTTATATATATATATATATATATATATATATATATATATATATATATATATATATATATATATATATATATATATATATATATAGTATATAGTATATAGTACCGATAACTCAAAAAATAATGGACCGATCTTGATCAAATTTGGTGAGTACTTTCCTTTTGCAAGTGGCTTGGATAAGTTCGTTAGCCAGGAAAATTGGATCAGGTTTTCCCGGAAAATTTGGTGTTTTCTTACTAAAAAAATTTATATCTCCGGAAATAACAAAGTAAGGGCAACCAAATGGTACGTGTGTTTGTATTATAAAGAGTGAACCATGTAACAAAATTTAGGTCTCTAAGTTTAAAGACAAAATAAGTTACGGGCAGCTAAAGAAACAAATTTTTGAGTTTTCCTCAAAACGTCAACTTGCAATTTGAAACGTCAAAATTGGCAATGTTTAGGCAAAGAACGTGAAACAAATACGGATTGTAAAAAGAAAATATTGCAAGAAGAAGTTACAGACTCAACCGTCATTGCCCTTCATTTTACTGAAATATGTATAGAAAATTCATTTCAAATAGACCCTTTCTCTGATGCTTTGGCTGTCTGTTTAGTTAAGTTGATGCTTTCGCTGTAGGTTTAGTAAAGTTTATGGTTTAACGGTCTATAATTTTTAGCTAATTTTCGTAGAACAAATTCGTTAATGCATTTTTGCATTTTTTTTTATCGAAATATGATGCATGCTTGTAAGAAAAAATCTGGACGCAGTAAGTGCGTTTTGGTAGCGTATTTTCATTAAATCTTTCAAATTTCAATAACTCAATTTGCTATTAACGTAAGTTTTGTTGGTTAGGAAACCAACATTTAACTTTATTTTCGGGAAATGTTTGTATATTTTCAAACAATAAGTAATTTTGATAAAATATAGTACATTGTTTCTACTACATAGGCTATACTGGTAATCACATTGATGCCTGCTCGCATTTGCTATTAAAAACATTTTAATGAAAATTCACTTCCATAACGCACTTGGTGCATCCAAACCTTTTGCATCTGATATGTTTCGATGAATAAGAAATATAGATTTCCATGCTTAATAGGATAATTTCATTTTAACACTTTAGGCCATTTGCGGAATAAAGAGAACGGTATCAGCACTAAGGAATGGTGAGCGTGTCGCCACCTAGTTGCGGAACCAAGTAGTATGTTGTCACGCCAGCTCCAAATAACACAAAGTGTTAAAAAATAGAGACTGTATACAACCAACTAACAATTTAATAAATTGTTAGCCCTGGCCCATTTCTACCCCAATATAGGGACAAAGTATGTAAGACTAGATGCATTCTCACAACAATTAGAACCCACACCGGTTTCGCTCTCATTAGAGCTCGTCAGTACGGCATACTAATTGCAGCGAAAATGCACCTATAAAGTAATACTGCTATAGTAGCCAGCCTTTCAACACTAAGTGAGTGGTGAGCATGTCGCCACCTAGTTGCGGAAACAAGTAGTAAGTTGTCACGCCAGCTCCAAATAACACACAAAACACAAAAAATAGAGACTGTATACAACCAACTAACAATTTAATAAATTCCGCAACTAGGTGGCGACACGCTCACCACTCACTTAGTGTTGAAAGGCTGGCTACTTTAGCCGTATGACTTTATAGGTGTATTTTCGCTGCAATTAGTATGCCGTACTGACGAGCTCTGATGAGAGCGAAACCGGTCTACGGTTCTAATTGTTGTGAGAATGCATCTAGCCTTGGAACGGTATCAGGTGAAACGATTTTGGTTCATTCTCAAACAAAACTAATTTGTTTTGCTCTGAATGGGATGCGAACCAGGATCAAAGCAGCATTACCAAGTTGTTTGAATGAGTTGATTGGCTAGTACAATCTTATTTAGTTTCTCCAGAGTAAAATCTATTTTGCTTTTGAAAAATGATTGTTTATTGAAGAATATTTAGTTATTGTATGAAACTAGCACATACATTGCTTTTGAAGAATCGTTTAATGTACCAAAATTAAAGTCATCTGCTAATGGAAAATTAATTTATTTTTCCAGATTATTTTAAAAAATCTCTGAACGCAGCAAGTGCGTTATGGTAGCGAATTTTCTTTAAAATATTTTTAATAGCAAATGTCTTTCTTTGATGAAAGCAGGCATCAAACTTGGTTGCCTATATAGTAGAAACAATGTACAATATTTCATCGAAATAAATTTATTGTTAGAAAATATATAAACATTTTTCACAAGTCTGGATGCAGCAAATGTGTTATGGAAGTGAATTTCCATAAAAAATGTTTTTAATAGCAAATGCGAGCAGGCATCAATCTTATTATCGGTATAGCCTATGTAGTAGAAACAATGTACTATATTTTATCAAAATTACTTATGGTTTGAAAATATACAAAAATTTTCCGAAAATAAACTTAAATGTTGGTTTCCTAACCAACAAAGCTTACATTAATAGCAAATTGAGTTATTGAAATTTGAAGGATTTAATGAAAATTCGGTAAATATGCAGATAAGCTCCCCAACACTTTTCAAAAAATTGTTTTAAGAAATATTACTAGGACCCCACCTGGATGCACAAACCACAAGAAAAATTTCTTGTTCACACCCCCCAAGGAAAATACGGGACTGTGAGTGAATAGGGGTGCTGGGCGGGGTAGGTAATAAAAAGGAAATATGAGCAGAAAAAGCAAAGAAAACTGATTAAAAGCTGTCTATTTGTAGCCATATCCCCATTAAACACCGCCTACCCCGCACAGCACCCCTATTCGCCCCCCAGGTCACGTAACTTCCTTGGGGGTCATGAACAAGAAGTTTTTCTTGTGGTTTATGCAACGAGAGTGGTTTTATGCACACGAGGGGGGAAGGAAAATGCCTACGACGAAGCAGAACCGCTTCTTCTTGCAACATTTTCTTTTCACAATCGGTATTTGTTTCACATTCTTTGCCTAAACATTGTCAATTTTGACGTTTAAAATTGCGAGTTTGACGTTTTGAGGAAAACTCCAAAATTTGTTTCTTTAACTGCCCATAACTTCTAGGGACCTAAATTTTGGTACAGAGTTCACTCTTTATAATACAAACACGCGTATCAAATTTGGTTGCTCCTACTTGGTTATTTACGGAGATATGAATTTTTTTAGAAAGAAAACACTAATTTTTCCTGGAAAACCTGGTCCGATTTTCCTGGCTAACGAACTTATCCAAGCCACTTGCAAAAGAAAGGTACTCACCAAATTTGATCAAGATCGGTCCATTATTTTTTGAGTTATTGGTCGGATATATATATATATATATATATATATATATATATATATATATATATATATATATATATATATAAACATAGATCTCCTCATTAGCGAATTAAAAAAAATCGCTAACAAAATGTACATAAACTGGGTTAACGATGAATACGTAGTTACTGACAGGTGTAAAATATTTAATTTTAAATTTTAGAAATCTTAAGCGTTTAAAATACGTCAAAATACGAATACATTTTAATTTTCTATAAACAAATAATTTGTAAATAAATTAGCTTAATTTTATCCTACTGACCTGAAATTTGCAACTATAGTGACGTCATTGCGCGTAAGTGCCAATTTAATTAATATTAGGTAAAACGTGATAGATTTTGGAGGAGAAAGTGTCACGTCAGTTTGATTAGATTTAAGCTACTTTGGAGTTTATGTACAGGCTGATCCAATGATTGCGTCATATTGTATTGTATCTTTAGTATTGAACCTGTATGAAAACCTTTGAAAATATTGTAGAGGAAGGTCGCTTGGTATCGGACACCTTAGCTTTTTTTAGTCTGATGGGCTGAAAAATAGCTATATCCAATTATTTAATGCTTAAAATAATACCTTGGCATTTGATACACTACATGTTAAAGCCGATTTGACAGGTAAAAATCAATAATATATATTTTTGTAAAAAATCAAACGCAATACAAATGAGCGCCTTTAAAAAGTGGAGGGTGGTGTTGGACAAACATAAAACTATAAAGAATTGGTATTTTGAGTTAATTTAATAACAGAACAAATTACAAATGCTAACTGTTTACTCACAGGAGTTCTTAAACATACAAAATATAGTTTTGTTAGACTACTGGCTACAACACAAAGCAATACTGACATTTCTTTGGAAATAACTTTGTCCATGGCTAGCTTCATATTTTCTTCATCCCAGTTGATACGTATTTTCTCCATGATTTCCTAAAAAAGTCAGAAACCATTAAAAAATAGTGCTGCAAATTGAATCGTAACTTCCACATAGCTGTGATAATTTATTCTCTGCAGAAAGACATTCTCATGGAATGAATTTAGGGCCCGTGACTTGACCACAAAGAAAATATTTGTATTTCTGTACCCATAAACTTTTATAACGTTTTGAAACTCGTGTTTTATTGAAAAAATGTCAATTTTTACCAAATCACTCCTTATTTATCCCCTACCCCCTGAAGCGATCTTACCCAAAAGAATTCGAAGCGTTCCTTTGTCGGGTGCTAACAGGATACCAAATTTGAAGATGATATCTTAATTCGTTCGAAAGTTATTGCGCATATTAACAGACAGACGTACATGTCGACGACCGAAATTCAACCGTAGAATTTCGACCACTGCGCCAAAATTATAGAAATCACCGTATGAATCTTTCAGTTTTTCAGTTCCTAAAAAAGTTACTTTGGTTGGTGACCCCCCACTTTTTTTTAATCAGTGGCTTGGTTAACGTCGTTAGTCAGGAAAATCGGACCAGTTTTTCTTGGAAAATTTTAGGTTTTCTGACGGAAAATCACCTGAGTACACTCATCAAAGTAATGTAGGGAATTAGGTAACAACTTACTGTTCTCTTTTTGTCTTAAGGAGGAACTAATTTAAAATAAAGAAACCTATTTTCCAAAAAGTTTTATTTAAAGAAAATGTAAAAAAAATATATTTTAAAAATAAAACAAATATGTATCACAATACAACATAAAAAATAATAATATCAGCTCTTGGTCAAGGTAACACCATGCGTCACTAAGTATTAATAACGCATTAATTACGGCCAGGAATCTGTTAGGCGAGCTGGAAATGAGGTTGTGGATCTCCATTTGAATGCATAATATAATTCCAAACGTCCGAATCGCATTCAAATAGTTGTTGCCTAGTTTGCAATAACCTGTGTTGGTTTAAAAACCATTCCATGGATTCCCACAGGCATTCAATGGGATAAGGGTCAGGAGACTGCGCAGGCCAGGACAAAACCGTATTGTTTTAATCTTGAAAAAAAATGAATGCACTACTCTGGCCACAACCATACTCATATGGCCGGACATTAATATGCATAAGCTGCATTACGTAAGCACAACGGGTTGTTGAGAAGTCAGCCAACAAAACGCGATTAGTTCTTCCTCCCATGCTTATACCGTCCCTGGTCGTAACTAAACCGCTTTGATAATTATTAACCTCCTCAGCTCTTGCAAGGCGTTCTTGATTTCGCAGTCATGTCCAAACGTGAATTCGCCTTGAATCTGGATGGAACCTAAGTCTGGATTTGTCTGCGAATAGACAGAACACCATTCTTGCTTGCTTCAGTTTTGATGATCTTGCGTCTATTTGAGCATTAGAACGCGATTGCCTCTTATTACTGAAAGGACACGGACCTACTAGAGTTGCAGTCATACTCATGCAACGTGTTTCTCAGTTTGGGTGCTTAAATGTGATGTTACGTGTCCGTAGTAACTGATTTGCCTAGACAGAACACCATTCTTGCTTGCTCCAGTTTTGATGATGTTGCGCCTATTTGAGCATTAGAACGCGATTGCCTCTTATTATTGAAAGGACACGGACCTACTAGAGTTGCGGTCATACTCATGCAACGTGTTTCTCAGTTTGGGTGCTTTGGGTGCTTACATGTGATGTTACGTGTACGCAGTAACTGATTTGCCAACTGAGTTGTGACGGTTCGGACTCGTAGTGACTGCAATTCAAGCAAGCGATCGTGTACAGGCTCAGTAGTTTTTGTACAGCCTGTATGACGTTTTCAAACATTTCTATTTTCACGGTACCTCCCCCACAAACGATTAATCACACTTGACGCTCCGTTCAGGGCTTCACTAACTGATATTATCTAAGATAGAGGCCATTTTTAATATACGTTTTTCACATTACCAAATCCAAAAAGTCATCTCGAATGCTAACACTCATAATAGTAAAAACTCTCCCTGAACACATTACACAACAAAGATACCCACACATGTAGCAAGAAATTGGGACAGACTGTATTTTTTTGATAGAAGAAAGAAGCTACCAATGCAGTGTAGCCTTTTTTTATTTAATATTATTGGCTGCGGCATCTCACGCCATTAGCACATTCATTTTCCCATCATTCAATATTTTTATAAATTTTCCAGGCAAAGTCAACTTGGCTCGCCCAGGAATCGAACCCGGGACCTCTCTCTTAGCAGGCTGGCACCCAGCCACCTGCGCCACGAGGGCGTCCAGTGTAGCCTTGAAAATTGACTTTTCATGTGTAGATTATGGAATAAAAAATAATTAACAATAAACTTCATTTTAGCAGTTTTGTTTTGAAATTTGCATTCTTCTCTTTGGTAGCCAAAAGAACCAACTAATGCGACATATCCGGTAGATGGAACGATGCCAATAACATAGTTATTAACTTTATTGCAGATTTAGCAGTCACATTTATGCGCACTTTCTTTATTTCTTCGCATTTTATGAAGAAAGTTGTTTGATATTATACGTTTACGTGCTCATTAAGCGTTATTCGGATATACGAATGGAATCATTGTTACGTATTATGTTATAATTAATTGTTTACTTTATATAACATACCGTGCAACTTAACTTATGCTAACAATCGAAAGTCAATGTTAATTATTACAGACGATACTGTCACGGCTTTAATTAAGACCTATAGAGCTCTTGTTGCGAAGCTTACATGGTTTCTGTTTGTTTAGACTTAGAGTTAAGTGAAATTAAGCAAAAGTTGTCACTAGCTTAAAACTAACAGAAAGCAAGATGTTATTGCATTGAACCAGCTTAAGCTTCTTCTTCTTTCGGTGCCATATCAGGTCCCCCTAACGTTGGCAATTACATTGGCGAGTTGTTCGCGGTTTTCGGCTAATCTGAATAGTTGTTCGGCACTGCGTATTCCAGTCGAATCGCGAATGTTCTTTAGCCATGACATCTGTTTCCTTCCAATTCCTCGGCTGCCTTCGATTTTACCTTTCATTATAAGCTGGAGCACTTTGTATCGGTCTCCTCTAAGAACATGTCCCAGGTATGATATCTTTCGCACCTTAATAGTGCGTTTGCTCTATTTAATACTGCTTCGTTTGTCTGCATAGCTGTCCAGGGTATTCTAAGCATTCTTCTGTGCAACCACATCTCAAACACTTCCAGTCGACTGATCGTAGCAGCCTTCAGAGTCCAGGCCTCAGCTCCATACAACAACACGGACCAAATATAACATTTGATCATTTTTTGACGCAATCTTAGGTTTAAGTTGTCGTTAGAGAAAAATGATTTCATTCTCATGAAAGTTAAGCGCGCTGTTTCAATTCTGCACTTTATCTCTTTATCAGGGTCTAGGTGTTCTGTGATATAACAACCAAGGTATTTGAATTGTGTAACTATCTCAATGTTTTGTTGGTCTATCTGTAGGAAAGCATCGGCGTGCGGTTGGCGACTTACTATCATAAATTTTGTCTTATTGATATTTATTTTCAAACCCATTTTCCTTCCTGTCGTGTTTACACTATCCAACAACTCTTGAAGGCCCCGGACACTATCGGACAAGATGACCGTATCGTAGGCATATCGAATGTTATTAATCAGTTCACCGTTAATCTTCACTCCAAGGTCTTTATCTTGCAAAGCCTTCTTAAAGATTTTATCCGAGTATATGTTGAACAATAGCGGGGAGAGAATGCATCCCTGTCTGACGCCTTGTTGAATGCGACATTCATCGGTTAGTCTTCCATTGATTCCGACCACTGCTTTCTGCTTCCAATATAGGTTCTCTATAATTTTCAGATCTCTCTCATCGGTTCCCAAAGTTCTTAGTATGTTTAAAAGTGTTTCATGCTGAACCCTATCGAAGGCTTTTTCATAGTCTATGAAACATACATAAATATCCTTGCGTTGGTCACGACACTTTTGAAGAAGTATATTTAGGGCAAAAAGTGCTTCCCGGGTGCCTAGTGCATTCCTAAAGCCAAACTGCGTCTCATCCAGGTCCTCCTCGCACCGACTTCTTATCCTTCCATGTATTATGCGAAGAAATACCTTTAATGTATGACTCATCAGGCTAATTAATCTATATTCGCCGCACTTCTTTGCTCGCTGTTTTTTCGGAAGTGCTATAAAAACAGACTTCAACCATTCTTCGGGTATTTCACCAGTAGTATATATATTGTTAAAACACTTAACTACAACATTGATGTGATCTTCGTGGATCATCTGTAAGAGCTCTGCTGGGATGTTATCTGGACCAGTTGCTTTCTTGGTTTTGGCTGGTTTTATGGCATGGAGAACTTCGGATTTTAAAATTTCTGGCCCTTCGTCTTGGTTTGCATTACCCTGCATCTTTGGCCTATCCTCTTCAAACAATTCAGTGACATATTTACTCCATACTTCAAGAATTTTTCTTTCATCAATAATAGCTTTTCCCGTGCTATCCACCAGTATGTTAGTAGTTTTCTTGTTATACAAGCCAGCAACCTCTCGGACTTTCTTGTACATGTTAAACGTGTCATGCTTCCTTTCAAACTTTTCCATTTCCCGACATCTATCCGTCATCCATCTCTCCTTAGCTGTTCGTATTTTTTATTTTATTTCTCTTTGTTTTATTCTGTATTCTTCTGTTTTGCCCTTGCACTGTCTTCTTTGCTCCATAAGATCCAGTATTTCTTCCGTCATCCATTGTTGTTTCTTGTGTCTGGTTGTTACTTTATGTTCCTCTAATATCTTGGTCATATCGCACCCTGAGTGCAACAGTATCGCAAGTGCATTAACCATAGTTTCGAGAAAACTGCGGTTAAAGATTCCAATTGTGTACTAGCGCTTTTCAATTCAATGTTCTGCTAAACATTATGAAAATAAATATTGTAAATGCTTTCAAAATATGTTCTAAAAGTGGACAAAATTTGTTTAATATAGATACATATATTTCAATTAAAAAATTATTAATATTATAGAAACTTTTGCTATTTACGTTAGTCTTGCATGAACAGAAATGTACTGCTTTTGTTAATGATTCACTTAACTGTCATTCGTTTTCAAACTGGCTCAGAGTAACACTATCGCAACTACTGCGCGAGTCCTCATTTTTGATGTTAATATTCAATACAAAAATATTTATTGACATTAAAAAAATTATTAAAATATTTGGCCAAGTTAACTTAAAGTTTTATTATGGTGTAAAAATACTTTCCTCTTAAAAAAATATTTATTCATATTTCTTGTGAAATCCAATGATGAACACATTTTATAAAAAAACAAAGTACATAATAAATTTTAAAAATCTAAAGCATGTAGTCATGCAAATTTTAAGCACACTTTTTTATTAATAACAATACTAAAAAACTAAAACTAACGTCAATCCCATTTAAAATAAAAGGTCCTCAACAATCTGCTACTATACTATTATAAGAAGTCCTACTTCTTATTCGTCATCCGATTCTTCGGTAGTTTTGTTTGTAACCAGTAAATCCCGATAAAATTGTTGGTATTCTTTATCCACCAGATTTTTGTTGCATAAATTAATAATACCTTCTTTTTTTTTCTTTGAGATGGGCAGCGCCCTTGAATAGGCCTTTTTTAATTCAATGTCTTCTATGTCGCGGATTAAATGTCTCTGTTTTTGATTTATAAAGACTTTGTCGTAGTCCTCATGTGCATAGTCAGTCTTGTAAAAAAAATATCTAGGTTTCGAAGAATCAACATGAACAACTTTTATCTCTGGCCAGTTCACCTTTTCGTACTGTGTATTCACACAGTAATTCTTTCCAATTTCAGTCGATAATAGCTTGAAATCAAAAATTTCTTTTTGCTGAACCTCATGAACCTTGTAGGGTTTGCCCGTTTTTTTAGCTAATGCTATTATGGGTATCCATTGAGAAGGCACGTTTATTTTGTTGGTCTTCAAATATCTTTTTTTTTTCTCTCTCTATTGTGGCGTGCATACTATCGCCATCATTTTGTGTGTGACCTGAGATGAGATATTTGTGAGTTATAGTCTTGATACTGTATTTTTCAATCGCAAATAAATACATTGCCATCAGAAATTTGTTCTTGTTTTGTCCCCCACAATTATCAGAATAAAAGATAACGTTCTTTTCCTGGCAGTAAGTTTTCAGGTAGTGTAACACAAAGCTGGCAATCTCATTGGCACCTCTTTTGGCCAAAGTTTCATTAAATACGTAACAGTATCCCTCCTTGTCTGCAATATTATACATGGTAAAATTTAAGGTAGACAACTTACTTACATAATAAAAGTCAGATTCTAGTGACAATGGGCTGGGTAAAACTGCCTGTAGGTCAAAGACAGCCACTAAAACTGAATCTTTGTTTGTTAAAGCAGCACTTACATCTTTAGCTTTTTCTGCACGACACATTTCTTTATTTCGAATGTGATTATCAATTGTTTCTTGAATTTTGTTTTTTTCTTCTACAGTCGAATTTTTATATGAAGCACATAAAGTGCATTGGTCTTTTTTGGGTGTGAAAATTCCAATATTATATTCATAGTTAAATATTCTTGCATACTGAAAGTAGTGAGCTGGCGTTGATCCTTCAGAATTGCATTTATCTGTGTACAGTCGGTACAGCGTGGCCAAATTTAAACTACCTTCAAAATATTTTCTTGTAGTCTGAGCCCGAAGATAATGCGATTCAATGGTAGGAATGGATTCAATGTGACGTTTAATGCCAATCCTAATCTCCTCACTAACACGATTTTTTCTATTTTCATGCTTACCTCTTTGATCTTGTTCCAGTATGCCATCTTGGTTTACCTTTTTCAGAAGTGTTTTTATAACTTGATCACTGATAGACAAAGTGTTAAAAAAATATTTTTTGCAAACCCTGATTTCATTTTTATTGACACATAAAAAATATTTGTAATTATTTTGTCTGATGTCTTGGGTAGAAGACAAACTATGGCGACGGTACGTTGGCTCTACTTTTTTCAAACTTCGTAGCAAAAATTCACGTTGACGATGAATGTCTCCCATTTTCCAGTAATTTTCAAAAATCTTACAACGTTCTTCGTTGCTGACATGGGTAGTACATTTAAATTTGCACGTTTCGTTGCATGGTTCCTTCATTTCTTTTCCGTTTGACCAGTTACCTCTGCTGTTTGTGTGTGCTTTTCCAAAATTCAGTTGTCGCTTCTTTATGTTTCTTAACCATTTCTCTTTGCACAGTTTCCTTTTTCTTGATTTATTCTCATTTATTTCCAGTGGGATTTCTTCTACCTCTGAGTGGCTACCCAAGTTTTCTTCATTATCATGGACTATGTTTTCTTTTTGAAACTGACTGATATATTCTAGTTCATTATTTTGTCTTCTGTCCGATAATTTGCCTTCATTGCTCTCTACTGTAGTGTTATCTGTTTGCTCAACATTGAATTGAATGTCCTCTGATGTGCATCCATCTGTTATCAAATTTGGGGTGTACTGTAGCCCAACTTCATTTTCTCTGCGATTCGACGTGCTTTCTCCTTCAATGTCACTAATAACGTCCGAAATATCATTTTCGTGGTAATTGTAATCGTGTGGTTCATTGTCATGGTTAGAAAATTCGTCTTCGTCTGACTCACTATAAATTTGCATGTTTTGTAGAGTAACAAAACTAGGAGACTCAGTGAAGCCTTTGTTACTATTATTTTCAACATTCTGTTCGGTACACGCATTTTCTGCAATATCTATGCATTTGAAGAAAAGAAAGTGTTACTGTAATAAAAACATAACCTTAAACTAGTTTTACTTACCTTTAATGTCTGGAACGCTGCGAACTGATAACACAGGTGCACAATTGGACAATGTTGGTGCACCAAGTAAGCTCATTATGCGTTTTGTACGGTCACTCATATTTATTTTTTGTCTATAGGTAAAAGTTTTTAAGAGATTTAGATCTCACGCACGTGGCGTTATGGCGGAAAAACAATGAAACTGGAGCGAACCCTGCATGCAAGACTATCACATGTTGTACTTACGATACTCTTGCACTAACATATTCGCACTTGTCTCAAGTTGTAGACTAACGCATATCCTAATGTGACAGTGTTGCATAAGGATTATGATGAATATACATATTGTTACAGTGCCACAATGACAACAATATTACTAATACATTTACGATACTTTGGCACCGTAAAAATTGATGTTCTCTGAGTGCAGAACTCGCTTATCTCAAAAAATTGATTTTTGTTACTTACGATACTGTTGCACTCAGGGTGCGATATGTTCGCGAAATAATTTCCATGTTTCCTCGACACCTTCGGTTGTTCTCATTTCTTTCATGCAATCGTTTACAGCTTTTTCAATTTTACTTTTGTTTACGTCTGAAATCATGAGATTCTTTTGCTGGTGTTTCCTTTCTCAGCTTAAGCTACGTGACTTTTTTCAGTTTTTAATTACCGTGAAGATCAATTCGGATTTAGACCTGGCCGAGGAACTAGAGAAGCAATACTGGGTTAGGTTAGGTTACAAAGTGAGTGGGCCATCTCAGTCCCTCTACTGCGACCTTATGTCTATTGTGACTCAAGCCTAATTGTTTTATTATTTCATTCATCAAGTCCAGCCTTTTGTAGACGTTTAGAGTTTTTAAGGGAAAAGTTGGCACTGATCTCCTGGTACAAGTTGGGCCTTTTCAAGGGACATGTGCCTGATACTCTCAGCTGCCAGAAAGGAACATAGCATGTGCGCTGCTGTTTGGGTAGTCTCCATACATTTATGCAGGCCATCCAAAGTTTTTAGCCGCGACATGTCCAACCCTGAAAGTTTTTTTAGCCCTTGCCTCTGAGACGCTCTTTAAAAAGATCTTAGAGAGAGCTAATACTTGTAGATTGCGCCCATTGTTGAAGTGTCTTTGCATCCGTCCCGGTTTTCATGGTGCGTTAAAGATATGCCCAGCGCATGTTCTGGTCAGATGTAGCCCGCTTCGGCACCCGCTCTGGTAAGAGCGTTGACTGTTTCATTGCCATCAGGGTCTGATTGCCCTGGTTTACAGACTAGAGAATTTTTTAATACCTCTTTTAATCTCAAAAAATAGACTGAAGGGAAAGAGGACATGAATCAAAATAAACAACGGTTTTATTGTATGAGGTACGCTGATGACAACAGGTAGAAGAAACGGAAAAATAATTACTAACGATGCTGAGGCGTGCTGGATAGTATATATAAGAAAAATCAAATAAAAAATAAGTTTGACAAAAACAGAGCTAATGAAGATATGTAAATGTAAAAATGCGATAGTGGATTTAAAGCTAAACGACAAACAACTTGAACAAAAGAAATGCTTAGCTGTGTTGTGAATATTATTAGGATGAACATTCCTCTAAACTTTATCCAATTAATGCAGGAGTCCCTCAAGGTTCAGTTTTAGCCCCTACTTTGATTCTTCGCCACATCAATAACCTCCTCTCTAGCACATCCAACCCAGTTCACAGTTACGCGTGCGACAGCACCCTCCAGTCAAATATACAATATTCTAAGCCTGTCTCTTTAGCCCAATTAGATGATGACCGCAGACTCATGGAGGGTTCTGTCTCTTTGGACCTCCAAAAAATATTGGACTGAGAAAGTAGAAATCTTGTACAATTCAACTCTGCCAAACCCCAGTCTTGCTTTTTATCTCATAAGAGATACAACAGCCCTAAACCCATCACAATGAACAACCAAGTTATTCAACTTCATAAGTCCTTTTCACTTGTTGGCATTTCTATGGATCGATTCTCAATTGGCACCAACAGGTCACATAAATCGGAGAAGCCGCTGCTAAGAAATTAGATTTCCTCTTCTGGGCTCGCAAATACTTTTCACCAGCAAATCTCTATACCTTATATACTTCACAAATAAGGCCACATCTGGGGTGCCGCTCCCACATCTGGGGTGCCGCTGCCGTTTCTACACTCGCTATCCTGGACGCCATTCAGAAGAGAGCTATACGTCTCATCGGTGATCCTACCCTCACCGAAAGGCTGCCATCCCTTTCCCACCGACGTGCCGTTGGTGACCTCTCTCTTTTTTATAGATATCTGCACGGGAACTGCTCAGATGAGCTTTCTTCCATAGGTCCTCCACCTGCTGCCCCAAACAGATCTACCAGGGGAACAGAGCGAATGCATCCTTTTACTGTCCAGGTCACCAGACATAGAACATCTTGTTATGCCCGCTCTTTTGACCCGAGGACTTCCAAGATGTGGTGTTCCTTGCCGGCACATGTTTTTCCTTCTCCTCCGAACCTCCAAACCTTCAAGTCCAGAATTAACAAATTGCCTATTTCCTCCTTATAGACACACACGGTACGATAGTATTTAGGCTGTAAGCCCTCGTGGTGTGTTGTTGAAATATAAAAAAGGGATAATGACAAATGTAGGAAAAAACCCAAACGGACCGTGATGGCAAGACAAGGATTTGATAGACAAAATACTAGTTTCACTAATAAACATTTTAACTTGAACCACAGAAAAAGAAATCAGATATATGTATGGAGTCTTGTATTATTAGTGGGTAGGTAGGACTTAACAAAAATAGCTTTAAAAAGTGTGGGGCATAAAGAAAAATATTACAGACAAGGAGAGGTGAATAACTTTATTTTATTAATTTTGTTGGTTTTTGATGAATAAAAATTCATTATTATAATTATCTTAATGGTCGTTCCACGATAAAACGATGTCTTGAAAAAAGTCGTATCGATAATTTCCTCGCCCCCTAACAATTCTAAAATATATTTAGTTTATCTTATATATCACACGGTATATGATCTTAAAATCTTTAAAATTATCAACTTTCTGTTTATAGGTAAAACATATTTGCATTTTTAGTGAATTTTGGTAGAAAAATTCACTAAGGGGAGATCCTGACTTTTTAATTTAATTTTTTTTTTCTTCAAATGAGCGCAAATTAGGACCCCTAGAACCCATATCCAATTTCAGTTTCAATATGTATATATATATATATATATATATATATATATATATATATATATATATATATATATATATATATATATATATATATATATATATATATATATATATATATCACACGGATAACTCAAAAAATTGTGGGTCGCTTTTTGTTACATTTGGCTGGAACCTGCCTGTTTCTTGGATAAATTCGTTAGCCAGGTTTTCCAGAAAAATTTTGGGTTTGCTTTCGAAAACAAATTGTATCTCCGAAATTAACACAGGTGTGGTACCCAAATATGGTTAGTAGATTTACGTTATAAAAAGGAAACCACATACCAAACTCTGGTTTCCCATGTTACAAGAAGACATAGTTATCAGCATTTAATAAAAAAATGTTTGGTGCCAGATCACTTCTATGAAAATTTACTACTATATTGCACCTGCTGCGTGCAGACTTTTGTATACCATTTATTGGAACTCATAAGTATTTTTTTAAATAGCTTTTCCTTCTTTTTACGTTCAAGCATACTTCTTCATTATACATAAAATTGGGACCCCTCGATTTTTCACCAGCGTGCATATTATAATTTATAATTAGTTACCATTACCACAGTAAATGTAACTTTTGTTTACATGTAAACAGTGCATGAAAACCTACTTCGTTTTACTGAAATTAGGGTAGATAATGTCAGAACGTAATGGGGACCAGACGTCATTACATTAAAATTTATCTTTGCTAAGTGCGATACAATGCTTTTCGTTCAATGCCCCTCCATTACAATGCAACTACATTGGTAGTATTATCAATAGAAGCTTCTTATCCTGAAATTAAGTTTGCTGAGCCGTTTTGATAAAACGAATATCACGTAGTTTATAGCTATGTTTATATATTTCTGCACAAAGTATTACCATTTTAAAGCAAAACTGTTGTCGATTGTACACCAACATTTTTTTATATGTGAACAGGATGCAACAAAAATAAACGAACAAGCTTCGAAAGCAGATGGCACACATGGGAATAATGTGTTTTCTCTAAAATGGTTCCTTATGATACAGTGTCACTGTACTCATGTTCAGTTTTGAATTTACTTTTAGAAACTACGTTCAAAAGTACCTTTTGTATTTATTTGCCAAAATCCATCATTTCCAATTAATAACGACAAATAAAATTACCTTCTGTGTACGTCTTAATAAATTTATTTATAGACGAAAAGTAGAGAAACTAGATAAAGATAAAAAATCTGCTAAAATTACCACCATCACTTCTAAAATGCGCCTTAGATTTTCTACAAATATACATTATCACCTGTTTAAAAATGCCAGATATGTTTCTTATGATTTTATATCCAACTGTAATGTATTGGTTTTAGTTTGTTCTCAGTTTCCATTGGACGCGATAGATTAAAGCCTTAACTGCCCCCACAAAAATAAATCCTAGTGAGTTTGCTGGCCACTTGCTTGTAAAGTTTTTCGTGTGGAAAATCACAGGCACGCAAACAGAAATTCTCGGGCTCATCAACTACATTTCATGTCAGATTGCAAGTAGCAAGTCTTAAAAGGAAATTCCTATATGGACTATCATAGAGAGTTCGTGGCAGCAAGTGAAGACCAGTAAAAAGATCTCCAACAATACTAACCCAGACGTTGGCATGCAGAATAAGCCAAAGGTTGCAGTGCTATCGGGGCGGCAAAGCCGCGGACAAGCCCTGAGGGAGAAAGAAAACTCAGACGTTGAAGGAATACTGTGGTAGGAACCGAGATTTCATTACTGCGTGCGGATTTTATTTGCACCATTAGTGGTTTTGTGGAATTTAGTTATAGCTTTTGAACTGTCAATTTTGCGCAGCCTTTTGTAGAATTAAAGAGGAAAACCTCTCACGTAATTAGTAATCAACAATGCTTGTACTCCCTTGCTAAATTCCAAACTAGTTTATAACTTACCTCCAGGCTGGCAGCGATTTTGGGTATAGTTGTAAGTGGGTCTTCTTCGACTGCACGTAGAATTACTTCTTCCAGCTCAGATGTCCTGGCGGCTATGGTCTTGCTTCGACTGGAGCTGTTTCCAAACTTTCCACCAGACGTTGGAAGAAACTTCTGAATGCGTGATGATTTGGGGCTTGATTGTTTGAAAATCTTTAAATGTAAATACACGTGGAATAGTAACATGAACAAGACGCAATACATACACATGAATCAATTCACTATTTGTGTAAATGACCACGGTGCAAACCAAAAAAGTTAGATTACTTGATTTAAAGTATGATTACTGCAGAAAATAAACAAATACCTGTTTCGTTATTTCAACAACACACCACGAGGGCTTACAGCCTAAATACTATCGTACCGTGGGTGTCGACAAGGAGGAAAGAGGCAACTTGTTAATTCTGGACTTGAAAGTTTGGAGGTTCGGGGGAGAAGGAAAAACATGTGCCGGCAAGGAATTCCACAACTTGGAAGTCCTCGGGACAAAAGAGCGGGCATAACAAGATGTTCTATGTGTGGTGACCTGGACAGTAAAACGGTGCATTCGCTATGTTCCCCTGGTAGATCTGTTGGGGGCAGCAGGTGGAGGACCTATGGAAGAAATCTCCTCTGAGCAGTGCCCGTGCAGATATCTCTAAGAGAGAGAGAGAGAGAGAGAGAGAGAGAGAGAGAGGTCACCAACGGCACGTCAGTGGGCAAGGGATGGCAGTCTTTGGGTGAGGGTAGGGTCACCGATGAGACGTATAGCTCTCTTCTGAATGAAGTCCAGGATAGGGAGTGTAAAAGCGGCAGCAGCATCCCAGATGTGGGAGCAGTATTCGAGGTTTGGTATTATTTGTGAAGTATATAAGGTATGGAGATTAGCTGGTGAAAAGTATTTGCGAGCCCGGAAGAGGAAACCTAATTTCTTAGCAGCCGCTTCTGCAATTGATGTGACATGTTGATGCCAATTGAGATTTCGATCCATAGAAATTCCAACAAGTGAAAAGGACTCATTACTTTAAATAACTTGGTTGTTCATTGTAATGGGTCTAGGGCTGGTGTATCTCTTATGAGAAAGAAAGCAAGACTGTGATTTGGTGGGGTTGAATTGTACAAGATTTCTACTTCCACAGTCTAATCTTTTTTGGAGATCTACGGATACAGAACCCTCCATGAGTCTGCGATACTCATCTAATTGGGCTAAAGAGACAGGCTTAGAATATTGTATATTTGAGTCCGCGTAACTGTGAACTGGGTTGGATGTGCTAGAGAGGTGGTCATTGATGTGGAGAAGAAACAAAGTAGGGGCTAAAGCTGAACCTTGAGGAACTCCTGCATTAATTGGATACAGTTTAGAGGAATGGCCATCCACGACAACAGAAATGCTCCGGTTGGGGAGGAAATTTGCTGTCCACGTACAGAGTTTGGTGGTGGGCCATAGGCCGGTAGTTTATTAAGCAGCGCTGCGTGCCAGACCTGGTCGAATGCTTTGGATATGTCTAGAGCGACAATCTGGGATTCACCGTGTAGTTCCATAGACTTGTTCCAAGAATGGGTGACAAAGGAAAGGAGGTAGGCAGTTGATCTGCGCTGACGGAATCCCTACTGCCTGTCGTGGATTAGACTGTGTTTTTCAAGAAATTTTAGTAATTCGGTGTATATATACTTTAGAGACGACTGAAAGGAGAGCAATAGGCCTGTAGTTGCTAGGAAGTGCTTTGGATCCTTTTTTGGGGACGGGTTGTTCTCGAGCAGTTTTCCAGTTACTAGGAAATATTCCTCTATTGTAAGATGTCTGAAACAGACGAGTCAGGACAGGAGCAAGTTCTGGTGCGCATTTTTTGAGAACAATTGCTGACATAAGTAAAAAAAAATGTGATGGATGTAAAGACATATCACTTCAAAAGTCTTACTTTTGTTGTTAGCTGTAGGTAGTGGCGTTTGGTAAATATTCTCAAAAATGGGTTCTTCCCATTTGAAACTGCCAATGAAAGCTTTAGGGTTTTCATATCTTGTGTTTAAGCAGGCTTCTATGAAAACTATTACGAAAAAAGTATGGCAGTTTAGTCACTTACAGAGAAATATATTTCAAAATTCAGGTAAGTATACGTTTTTAGAACATAAAGTACTATATTTTAGCAAATAAAATACGGCTGCCTGATTGATGTAGTCTTGTGCCAATATTTCGAACTGAACTTACCGACTAGTTTAGTCAAGCTCTTTGCACTTAAATGACAATAAGACTGGCTAGATACATTTCCATGCTATGCACAATATGAACTAAAATAAAACGACAAGATGGTTATACTGACCAATATACATCTTAGGTTACATCAGATAACACATTGAGTTTAATTTTGCTGCAAGCTTTAGGCCATAACTTTTTCGACACAAATTTTCATCTAAAGTCGCACACAGAAATTTTAGTCAGGCGAATAAGATTGTGTAACAGGAGTGTGATTATTTATGAATATTAATATATTCACATTTACAGCAAAATTAATCTCAATGTGTTATCTGATATAACCTAAGATGTATATTGGTCAGTATAACCATCTTGTAATTTTAGTTTATGCAGGGTGATTCTAGACTACCATACGGAATAGGGAATTTGTTTCCGGGGTGCGAGTCACCGTCGTTATAACAAAACAAAAATAATAACTCGATATATCGTGCGTGTGTTTTCTTTCTTTAACGTCGGCCTATTTCTGGGGAGCATTTTCACCTCACTATCCTGGAAATTTTGCAGAACCCCCACCTTTCTGTAAGGAGGGTAGGGAATTTTAACGTGCCCAACATCGCATGGACACGGGACCGACGGATTTACGCCCCCTCCGAAGGGCGGAACGTGCAGACATTAAACTTGCTCAAATACAATGCCAGAACCTCGGTTGATGTTAATGTTACAGTTTGTAATGAAAAAGTGAAAGGAGATTCCTATGATCGAACCCAGAACCCTTCGGTTCAGAGGCACACGTTCTTACCCCTGAACCACTGAGGCTCTGATATATCGTGGAAGCTGTGTGATATCTTCCGAAGGTCATCTCCTTGAAGATAGAATGTTCAAGCGTCTTACTGGCAGCACGTGCTCTCCTGTCAGCACGTGCTCTTCTGCCAGCAGTACGTAATTTAGACATTGCGGTTTCAAGTAGGACCCTGTCCTTTCTGGAGGAAGAAATATTTCCTGTTGATTCCGTCACAAAATTTTGCCTATCTAACGTACACGTTTCAATTTGTTAGGACTATTAGTAACAAAGATACAAGGTAAACTGTGTTTTCGACATCAGTTTATGCAGTGCCAGTTGGTTACACATGAATGGGAATCCCGTAATACCAATCAAAATGGAGCTGAAATATATGGTAGTACTAATCTAGCAACCACAAGTAATCTAAATAATACTGCCATTCATACCGGGCATTCCCTTGTAGCACGCGCGTGTGTGTGTGTGTGTGGAAGAAATTGACTTCGGACATTACGTCCATTGGCCACAAAACTCTGCAGTAAATTTGTACCATTGTTATAAAAAGCGATTCTCCTTCAAATATATTTATAATTTGCTGCATGCATATCAATACTTACAGCAATAGGGAGGGTTAAAGCGATAGACGTACCTTCCCTTGTAGCATTAAGTGCAATTTCAGGAAAGCAGAGTCCAACGCAAATGTGTAATATGCAGCAGAATAAGACAAGTTTTACAAAAAGCTAGTTGTTTTGTCAACCTTGTGGTCAAAATGCTGTTCTTTGTGCGTCCACAACCGGACGCAATTGATTTTCATACCACATTTTGCAGGGTGTTTCTATTAAAAAACAGTTTCAATTAATTTACCTAATTACCTAGATCAACAGTATTCTTGTTTCTTTTTATGAATACAAATATTATTCACTAAACGAGACTTAATTTTTGTTTCATAAAATTAAAAGATAAAAATCACCTAACCCGCTAATAGAATAAGCTTCTGTACTGAAAGCTGCACACGTCTTTCTGGCAGGACAAACTTATTTGAAAATAGCGTACTGCCGGCAGAACGGACCGGATTATCCAGCTGCTCTTTTGGAAGCTCCTTCGAGCAGGAAAGATGCTTGGAAATTCTATCATTAAGAGAACAAGTTAAAGATGGACAACAAAATTCGTTAGACCCGTAGAATATTGTCAAAATCCATCTTTATATATAAGTAATAATAATTTTTAAGTACACCTCAAAGTATTTACTGAAACACTGTCCAACTCCGACAAAATATCATCAGAAATCTGACCTGAGCTGACCTAACAGTACACTGCAAAGGGTGCCATAAAATATTTCTAGATGTGTCTAAATGCTATAGAACAAAACTTCTTTCTTAATAAACTTTTTTGGAAACCTTTTATAGGCACTAGGTATTTATATTCCCATTTTCCCTAGTAGTGTGTGAATCCAAATTTGTAAATCTACATACCCACAAAAACCACCTTGTTTTCTTCTATATTCTTGGAAACCGCTTTTCGCATACTCGAGGGGGCAGATGGTCTATGTTTTACCCCTTAACTCTTTCTTCATGGTCCTCTTTTTCCATTACCTTTCTGATAAAAACACACACACACAACCACAACCACAGACACACACACACACACACACACACACATATATATATATATATATATATATATATATATATATATATATATATATATATATATATATATATATATATATATTTCTAGTTCTCCCTTGGTTACATCATTTTTTCAATTAAATTTTGGGTCGTTAGACGTTTTCAGATTTTTTGACATGCATCTTCCTTTCTTATCCGTCATTTATCACGTCCAAAATATGAGCCACTGTATCGGTTTATCGATAGTATATATAGCTGTCATTTTCAATTTTGCCAATCTCTTGAGATAAGAGTTAAAAGAACCGTATCCTGTATGGACTGGGGTCAAAAAATAGTCGGTTCTCCGATGCTTACAATTTACCCATTTACTAATATTGGGAATTAGCAACTTAATCCATTGGGGCACGTCTTTAGCATTATTCCATATGTGTTGCCATTTTTCTATTGTCTGAGTTCTCTCTTCTTTTTTGTTTGGGTTGTACTGCCGTCCGCTCTATGATATAAAGCCGGCCTTTCACTAACAAGCAGGTCTGTAGGTACTATTTCTGCCACCACTTGTAATGTCCTGGCTGATGTCGCGCGGTAGGCGCTGGTTACTCGTAGTAGTATTGTCCTGTCTATTCGTGTTAGCGTATGTAGGTTTTTCTTTTTCCATGAGGTGATTCTAAGTTGGTGTTCCTTAGATCAGTTGATTGAACTACATAAGCACTTATCGCTTTTTTGATCCGTACCTCATAATATATGGTGCATTTTTGGTGATTGCAGACACTTTCTTTTCGGTCTTTTGGATTGCTTTTTTTATGTGCTTGCCTTGACCAAACGTAATGCCTAAGTATACCAGACTTTTCTTTGATGTTATTTCCACTCTTCCACAGATGAAGCTTATTTTATCTCTATCTCTTTTGCTGTTAAGCACAACGGGCTTTGGCTTCCCTGACACCAGTTCCACCTAATTTTTCAGCGTCCATATTCTTATTTGTTCCAGTGTTTCATTTCCCTTCCACATAAGTTTTTAATGAATCATAACAAATTGTATCTTCCAGGTACTAATAAATCATTTTTAAGGGTAGCCAAAAATAATTGATACTCATTTTAATTTAATAATCTAGCTATATCTTTTAACAAGGCTAACTACCCTTAGAGTATTATTACTGCTATGTTTTTGGTCTTGTTTCGAAAAGAATATACAATTTTTCTTTTGTAAGGGTGGACTTTTTTTTTTTTTTTCTACAGTTATTGAATAATATCGAACGCAACCCTTCGATGACACAAGGTTACAACCCTCTTAGTAAACAATACAAGTAACCTATTATAATAATAACAATCGACTAACGGTCACATAATATAATTACATAGCTCAACAATCAATCACCAGTCGATATATTACTTAGCAGTTGTGTTATCTACTTAAGAGTAATCATGCAAAGAGCAAAAGGTTTATTACTTGTCAGAATGATGGCGAAGCCTTAATGTACGGGCGTAATGAGTCGGGCGAGCGGGTGCCAAATGTGTCCAGTAACAACAACATCACTAACCTGTAATTAAAAATATACCTGAACACACCATTGTTCATCTAAAGTACAACCTAACATATATACGAGGGGCATTCAATTATTAGTTCATTAATCAATTACCAATTACACGCTCCACTGAGCGACTCAACATCAATGACTATTTATACTCAAAGCCCCTTTGAGCAAGCTAACTTTAAGAGCAGTTTGGACATAACGCTCCACTGAGCAACTTCAACATAAACAGCAGTTCCTACTCAATGCTCCACTGAGCAACATTATAAACTCTTAACAACGCACATCAGTGCGTCAGAACTGCTGCTCAACAATGTCTCTAAGTGCTCAAATCATAGCTTCTCAAATAATAATTACTCAACCAATAATTACTGAAACAATATTTACTCATATAATAGTTTCTCAGACAATATCTAAACAATAGTCAGTCAGACAGTAATCTAAACAATAGTTACTCAGATAATATTTAGACAATAGTTACTAAGATAATAATTAGACAATAGTTTAACCTGTGTGTTTAGTTGGGTGCTGTCCCCGGCACTGGGTCCGCGCCGGCTTCCAGGAGTGCAATGAGGCAGCAATTGCCTCACCTAGAGTGCTCGCCTACAGCCAGAGTCAAATACTGAGAGGTGCAATAGGCACAAAGGGCCCGGCCAAACAATGTGCCCCTCCCCAATATCCACTCCTACACTGGTTCTGACTGTGCAATGAGACAACGATGCCTCGGTCTAGCCACCAGATCGGCTCTCAAACGCAACCACTGAGTTGCCTCCGTGAATACTGAGAACTGCAATGGACACAACGTTGAAGCTACGCTATATCCCTCTCCAATATCCACGCCTACACTGGTCCTGGCTGTGCAATGAGGCAACAACCTCAGCCTAGCTACCATTTCGGCAAATACAACGCCTACACTGGTCCTGACTGTGCAATGAGGAAACGACCTCAGTCTAGCTACCATTTCGGCTATCAATGCAACAACCGTGGTGCTGTTACGTAACCTGGGTCTAAGCCCAACGCCCACCAGCATGATACCCTACTGGGTGAACAAACAGCGAAAGTGTCCCGCACACCTTTCAAACTATCATCACTTTACTTACAAACAGACTTTACTTTATTTGCTTACTGCAAACTGACATACTCAACAATTTATTAACTTATTAATATTGGCCTAACCTCGTATAAATAACAAACTCAATTTCAGCTTAGCTCATTATCAAATTATTTCATAAAGCCCCTTTATTTGAATAAAATAGTTACTTCTCAATTTATAACTTATCTTCGTATAATAATAAACTGACCTTAACTCTAGCCACAATTTATTTTCATATGAATTAGTTATCAAAGGATTTTCCTTAAACCATCTTCAATCAAATACTTATTGAAATTATTTCTCAATGTATAACTTAAACAAATAAGAGCAGGTACAATAAACGAAATAGCCATGTTCAATGAGCAATAACTCACCTGAATAAATGTATATATAACGTGCACTGTAAATTTACAGAAAACAATAAACACCACACACAATTTTCTACTGCAACCAACACGTTAAACGATACAATGGCTAATGCCTTCTTTATATGAACCATATGCCCGATAAGTAATCTCCCCTAACGTTGACTTGAGATGAGATATCTCGCACTTAAACCTCCCCTTATGTCCAGCTAAGATTTTAAACAAGCGACGATGGGCCAGATGCCTACACTTTTAATTTAATGGTGCTATATATGTAAAAGTTAACGTGAAACCTGTTCACATAATACGAGTCTATTTAAAACCTATAGAGAATTTTCATAATAAAATAGCGTTGTGAGCAGAGTGAGAAAATTCATTCCTTACATTCGACCATCCTGAACTTCATCTCGTCCCGAGATGACTTCTCGTTAATGCTGACAACAAAGGTGTCGACAGATCTACCTCATGATCTTCGCTATTACTTTAGGTATCACCAGATACTTCCTTTACTGTCTTCCTTAGCTTCACATCATTGTAAGCCACAACTCTAGAACACCATAACATTGGTGCAAGTTTGTCGTGTTTTGGAGTGACAATGGTCATCAGACTAAAATCCATTGACCACAGAATCTCATTTTTTTTGGCACAACTGGGTATTTCCAGTTTCCTTTCTGGTACACAACCTAAATAACTTTAGACCACAGTGGTATACCTGTCTCAACACATCATATGTTTCTCTTGAGAGACTGTCATATTTACTGTAGCTTTCCTTCTTCATGCAACTTCAACGAAGAAATCGTAGTACGTAGCTAACTTGGTGCTTCGTCGATAGTTTTACTTAAGCCACTGATTTTAACTGCAGTTGACAGTTCGACACCGCATACGTGACGAATCTATTTTGTTGAACAAGCTGTTCTCCACCCCCTGAAGAAATCTCAAACTAGCAAAATCTACTAAATCAACTAAGTTTCATGTCAAAGAATGTCTTCACAGAAAACCTTGCTGCTTACTTGCCGCTTGCATGTCATAAAATCTTAGAGTCAACAACTTTACGCTATAGCACCTTACTAAGTACACCAGAGAATTATGCTTTAAATTTTATTGTACTATAAGCATTAACTATTGATGCTGCAGCTATCTTGAGGCAATCATTTATATCAACTGATTATTTTCCTCACACCATTTCACTACGGCGGTACCAAAAAGTTGACTTGTAAAGCAATCTCACCACTTCATTGAAACCTTTGTTATAATCAAACTCCCAGGTTTCACGTGTAGTATTTAGCATCCCAGATAATGTATGTCTAACATAAAAGTAAACAACCTGTGATATTTTATTTGCTTAAAGCTGTATAATGTTTCTGTAATGCCAATGTAATTGACCACACATAACCGCACTGCGTGCTTCGTGACAGACTTCGTCTATCAATTAAGTTTTTCTTAAGGTTTAAATATTTCTGCTGTATACTCAGTTATACAGGTTTCCTATTTCCTTACTAAGCTATTGAGAAGCCTGCGTTTGGAAGAATTTCCTTTTTCAAATTTTGATCTTCTGATAGCCCGTCTTAATATTTTGAACAGCCCTGGTATAGCGGGTTCACTAGTAACTTTCATTTCACACCACATGGTTTTAACTCAACCTTTAAACACTTCAGTCGATAGCCAAATATGCAACACAACAAGAATACACAATTTGTAAGCAACACCTGTTTGTCACTCCAACTTCGAGCTTTAAGTACACAAGATTATCACCAGTGCAAAAATTAACATCACTGCAACAATAGGTATAGAACTCCCATTATATTAAACTAAACTATATAGTCTCAAACTAACAGACTTGTTTGGTTTCTAAGACATTTCGTCAACCTAGACATATCATCAGATATTACTAACTGGTCATTATATCCAACAGTCATGCTTTTCCGCTGGAATTCAATTGACAATAATTTCCAAACATATTTTAATTGACAAGGTTATTCAAAATGTAGCCATCACCACTTCTACTCGTTTAGTAGTGGTCAACATTTATACATTATGCCTTACAAAGATGCTGTGCCTGTGCTTGTATTAACATAATTTTGTAAAAATCCTCAAATCATTAAGCTGTCAAAACAACCCTGTTTAATGTCATTTTCTTTTTCTTCAGTCTCACATATGGTTATAACTCCTGTGAATAATAGGGAGTGCAATGGGCCACGACTATCTGGTCATGTCCTTACTAATATGTACTTTAGCTAGCAAAAGCCTAACGCTCAGAAGGCACCCAATTGGCACACAACCTGAGACAAGCCCGCCCTCAAGGCAGTCCGACTTTAACTCATCTTCCCAATTTGCTAAGGGTAAACTTACCCCCCTTAAAAATGTCCAAACTTTGTCCACTAAGCTGCTCTTTGTATATCTTAACAGTGAGCACCGAATTCAAGCCTCTTGGCGACCTCTGATATTTTGCTGAGCCTTTGAGCCATCAAGGCATGTAACTCAAATAGGAAGGTGTTTCACAGAATATGATACACACGTCTCAGTTGCACGTACATGGTATTTATAAAATATAAAACACAAATAACTACACATAATACCTGCACAAGTAACTGTATAGTCAACACATAACGGCAAGGGTAGATATATTTGCACATAGGGCATAGCCAAATTCAAAACCACAGTCAAACATATATTGTTTCTTATTTTGGACACCCGGCTACGCCACTGACTCAGTAAAGTAATAACACAACTACTTTTGTATCTCAAACTCAGAACTTGCTTCAGATACTTGAATCAGATTTTCGATTCAGATCCCACTTCTGAAGCTGTAAGGGTGGACTTTTTTTTTTTTTTTTCTACAGTTATTGAATAATATCGAACGCAACCCTTCGATGACACAAGGTTACAACCCTCTTAGTAAACAATACAAGTAACCTATTATAATAATAACAATCGACTAACGGTCACATAATATAATTACATAGCTCAACAATCAATCACCAGTCGATATATTACTTAGCAGTTGTGTTATCTACTTAAGAGTAATCATGCAAAGAGCAAAAGGTTTATTACTTGTCAGAATGATGGCGAAGCCTTAATGTACGGGCGTAATGAGTCGGGCGAGCGGGTGCCAAATGTGTCCAGTAACAACAACATCACTAACCTGTAATTAAAAATATACCTGAACACACCATTGTTCATCTAAAGTACAACCTAACATATATACGAGGGGCATTCAATTATTAGTTCATTAATCAATTACCAATTACACGCTCCACTGAGCGACTCAACATCAATGACTATTTATACTCAAAGCCCCTTTGAGCAAGCTAACTTTAAGAGCAGTTTGGACATAACGCTCCACTGAGCAACTTCAACATAAACAGCAGTTCCTACTCAATGCTCCACTGAGCAACATTATAAACTCTTAACAACGCACATCAGTGCGTCAGAACTGCTGCTCAACAATGTCTCTAAGTGCTCAAATCATAGCTTCTCAAATAATAATTACTCAACCAATAATTACTGAAACAATATTTACTCATATAATAGTTTCTCAGACAATATCTAAACAATAGTCAGTCAGACAGTAATCTAAACAATAGTTACTCAGATAATATTTAGACAATAGTTACTAAGATAATAATTAGACAATAGTTCAACCTGTGTGTTTAGTTGGGTGCTGTCCCCGGCACTGGGTCCGCGCCGGCTTCCAGGAGTGCAATGAGGCAGCAATTGCCTCACCTAGAGTGCTCGCCTACAGCCAGAGTCAAATACTGAGAGGTGCAATAGGCACAAAGGGCCCGGCCAAACAATGTGCCCCTCCCCAATATCCACTCCTACACTGGTTCTGACTGTGCAATGAGACAACGATGCCTCGGTCTAGCCACCAGATCGGCTCTCAAACGCAACCACTGAGTTGCCTCCGTGAATACTGAGAACTGCAATGGACACAACGTTGAAGCTACGCTATATCCCTCTCCAATATCCACGCCTACACTGGTCCTGGCTGTGCAATGAGGCAACAACCTCAGCCTAGCTACCATTTCGGCAAATACAACGCCTACACTGGTCCTGACTGTGCAATGAGGAAACGACCTCAGTCTAGCTACCATTTCGGCTATCAATGCAACAACCGTGGTGCTGTTACGTAACCTGGGTCTAAGCCCAACGCCCACCAGCATGATACCCTACTGGGTGAACAAACAGCGAAAGTGTCCCGCACACCTTTCAAACTATCATCACTTTACTTACAAACAGACTTTACTTTATTTGCTTACTGCAAACTGACATACTCAACAATTTATTAACTTATTAATATTGGCCTAACCTCGTATAAATAACAAACTCAATTTCAGCTTAGCTCATTATCAAATTATTTCATAAAGCCCCTTTATTTGAATAAAATAGTTACTTCTCAATTTATAACTTATCTTCGTATAATAATAAACTGACCTTAACTCTAGCCACAATTTATTTTCATATGAATTAGTTATCAAAGGATTTTCCTTAAACCATCTTCAATCAAATACTTATTGAAATTATTTCTCAATGTATAACTTAAACAAATAAGAGCAGGTACAATAAACGAAATAGCCATGTTCAATGAGCAATAACTCACCTGAATAAATGTATATATAACGTGCACTGTAAATTTACAGAAAACAATAAACACCACACACAATTTTCTACTGCAACCAACACGTTAAACGATACAATGGCTAATGCCTTCTTTATATGAACCATATGCCCGATAAGTAATCTCCCCTAACGTTGACTTGAGATGAGATATCTCGCACTTAAACCTCCCCTTATGTCCAGCTAAGATTTTAAACAAGCGACGATGGGCCAGATGCCTACACTTTTAATTTAATGGTGCTATATATGTAAAAGTTAACGTGAAACCTGTTCACATAATACGAGTCTATTTAAAACCTATAGAGAATTTTCATAATAAAATAGCGTTGTGAGCAGAGTGAGAAAATTCATTCCTTACACTTTTAAAAAGGAAACTAGCAGGTATTCAATATAAAGCAAGATGTGTTCTCAGAACCAGAAATGCAGACGATATTTTTAGATCTGGTACGATTAAAATAAGACTTATTTACATTACGTCGCCAGATGTTAAGCAATTTCAAGAGCAACAATAATATTTGCAGTGATGTTATCTCCATTCTAAATATTTTAAAGTGATATTACAAACTTAACAACTGAAACGAACCAATTTACAAATCTAGTTTAACAGATGGTGTACTTACTAAAACGTTACCTGCTTTTAATTCGAAACTTGTTATTCTCATCGATCTTAAAAAAAACATTAATCTCTCTTATGAAAATAACCTTATATGATGCATAAAATCTCTCTTGTTATACTTATTAAAATGGTCATGCGTCTACTTTTCTACGATAGTGTAAATTAAAAACGCAGCAGAGGCTTTTCGTTAAAAACAAGTTCAGTGGCAAAGTTCTAGTTTTGCAACATGTGAAACTGAATAGCTGTGTTTCCGTTATAAGGTAGATAATACAAGTGTGTACGGTAAATATAACTCGGCTTCTGTGACATTGACCGGAAAAAACACTACTAGACGCGACTTTCCAAACGAACATCATGCAGTAATTAAAAGATCTTGTTCTGCTTCCTACAATTATTATTTATACTATTATTATGGTGGTTGTAGTTGTTGTTATTATGATTATTATAATGATTATTATTTCCGATGTTCTATCGTTTTTCTTGGACCTTTACGGCGAAGTAGTCAATCGTGACTCCCTGTCGTTAGCAGTTCTTTTCATTCTCTTGTAGGTTTCGCACTTCCTCAGGGGCTAAGTTTTTTTCTTGGTTTGCATCTTTTTTCCTAAATTCTTTAAAATACTGTTCTTAGAAACTTATGCCTTAGAATATACCAAAAAATGTTATGTTTTTCCCTTAATGTGTTTCAGTAAAAATCTTTCTTATAAGTATACTTGGAGAACCCAAATCACCACAACACATTTTAAAAGACCTGACGATCGTTTCACTAACCAAGTTAGCGTCATCAGAGGATCAAACATTCTAAATACTTAAAAAACTAACATCAACTTATATACCGGATGTTAGGTAAAGAGATCGAACCGAGATGAAACACTAGTCGTAAGCAAATTCCAAAGTGTATTGTATTTTTATTTTTATCGCCGGACAAGGTCTTTGCGCCATCCCTACTGCTTTATCTAAAAAGTGTCCATCTGTAATAGTTTTGAGAAAGTTCAACGACAGCTAAATTAACAACGATTCCTTTGGCGGCAATAACTGTATACTTATGTTATCGGTAAAACGTGCCGAAAACGTGGGAATTTTATTTAGCAAAGCAATCGATCAAGTGACTCGTAATTGGCGCTGGTGAAGTGTTCATACATTTTTTGTTGTAACTATATTTCGCAATATATACGCTCTCAAACCCATTTAGCTGTCCTGGTTTTCTAACATTTTTTATTAATTTCAGATTATCTTTATCAACGTGATGATTATTATCCCAAATATGTCGGGCGACGGCAGACTTATCTACAGTACCGTAACGTAATTGGGATATGTGTTCTTTGAATCTAATTCCAATCGATCTTTTTGTTTGTCCGACGTATTTAAGATTACAATCTTTTCAACTTATTTCATAAATTCCCGACATTTTGTCCGCGCTATCCTTGTCTTTTGGGTTACCTAGCAAGTTTTTTAAGGTATTTGTTGTTGAAAATGTTAGCTGTAAGTGGACTTTTTTAAAAATGCTGTCTAGACCCCTCGTGATTCTGGGTTCAAATGGTAAGCAAACAAAGTTTTTTTTCGATTTTTCTCTTCTGAACGTCGTTGATTCCGTCAACATTTTCTTTGTTTTCTGTTTGTTGATTAATTTTTCCACTAGGCAAGCAGTATATCCGTTATATTGGGCCACGTTCTTAATATAATTTAATTATTTGGTATATCTACTTTTGTTTAAAGGAAAATTAATTAACCGATTTACTAAAAAATTCAAACTGGCCATTTTTTGTGTGTACGTATGATGTGACTCGCTCGGGATGTAGCTTAAGGTAGTGGTTTCTTTTCTATAGACATCGAATTCTGAAGTGTCTTTATTCTTGATAACTAGTACATCTAGAACTTTGGGAACTTTCGGATTAGAAACTTGTAACTTTCTTCCTAAGTCTTTTGATATGAGATTGTGACAACTTTTTAGACTATTTTTAACGTCCGAAATCATTTTTGGTAGCGGGTTTTTATTTAGTTTTTTATAAGGCTATAGCGACAGGACCGTATAAAAAACTAAATAAAAACCCGCTACCAAAAATGATTTCGGACGTTAAAAATAGTCTAAAAAGTTGTCACAATCTCATATCAAAAGACTTAGGAAGAAAGTTACAAGTTTCTAATCCGAAAGTTCCCAAGAAGTACGGTCTCCCAAAAATTCATAAACCGGGAAATTCAATTAGACCTATTGTTTCGGCTATAGATTCCCCGACTTATAATTTAGCTAAGTGGTTGACAGATGAGTTTAAAGGCTTGCCTGTAAAACAGAAAAGTTTTTCAGTAACAAATTCTCTTGAATTTATTAATAAGATCAAATAGGTTAAATTGACTGAAGGCGAGGTTTTAAGTTCGTTCGATGTAACCTCATTGTTTCTTAGCGTTCCCACGGAGCAAACTTTAAATATAAGTCTTCTTCTGTTCTTCATTATTATTATCAAATATTACAACAAAGTGTCTTTTTAATCTCAAATAAATGTGTTAAAATTTATATTAAGTTATCATTTACACTTCTCGTTTCCTTTCATGGGATTACAAAACAACAAAATATTGCAAAAAGTTTCAGCGTTCGAAAAAATCGATAAATTTTGAAAAGCTGTATTTCGGAAACCGTTAAGTTACAGAGACGCTTTTAGTCTTAAATTGTAGTAAATTTAGTCAATTTGCAAATGTGCTGAAAAGCTATTATTGAATAACTGATCCTACAGGGTTAAAATCGTCAGAAACTGAAGAAAATTCAAAAATTCCTCGGTTTTTCGTATGTTTGACAAGGTTGCGTTTTGCGCTGGAGGTCGAAAACTTGGATTATACATTGGACCAACATTATAAAAACACTCGGCCATAAATAGGAACTCCAGGATTTGGCGCATGTGTCCGATGTATACGGTTATCGGGCTATATAGACAAAGGATACCACCCATAACTCATGCCTTTCCACAATTTATTGGAAAAAACCAGATTGGGGGCTCGAACCCGCGACCTCCTAGTCCGAATTTTAGAGGATAGACGCTTCGGCGTAGATGTAATCAGTATACATGTAATTAAAATAAAATCAACGTAGTTAAACAAATTGCTTGTTTCATGAAAAAAACAGCTTCGTTCATAAAACATTAAGTTTTTCTAACAATTCTATTAATAATATGCATAAGAGTATGTTAAAGCTTGAACTGTTGAAGAAAATTCGAGATAATAGTTTATAATATCGATTTCTCTTCAATTCTGAAACATAACTGGAGATTTCCCCTCCACTTCTCTTCCTGTAGAGTTTCGATCTCTCCGCCTTTTTGAAACATATTAACCGTGTCTTCTGAACGTCTTTCCTGTTTGCGAATATAATAGAAATAGGACAATAATAATATCCTGTCCAGAATTACTTGCACTGACTTTCAATTAACGCTGAACTGATTACTAAAAAAGCAATTAAATTGTAAATTAGTTTCTTAACGTTCCACTTGATGAGTCAAACTTAATGTATCGAGTAATTTACTTAATCTATTTGAGATGAATTACATCACTGAAAATCTCCGGGTCACTAACATGAAAGTGAAGGAAGATAAGGAAGGGAAAATATTACAGTTAACCATGTTTAATATTTCATTGTCAGTTTAAGCAGCACGTTGCTTAGTAAATGTAAGTGGTGAATAATTGCCACCTCAACTTCTATTGTGGATAATTAATACAATTAAATCCCACCAATCAAAGAAAAAAAATCTTGACGTGAAAAAATTATTTGCTCGAAGCCATTTTTTTGTAAAAAATTAGGTACCTACCAGATTCTGCAGGCATCAGATATGTTACTTCGTACTTTGAAGCTTCGTCATTTTTAAAATAGAAGCGGCATTCTTTACTCTATATGGGGGCAATTACGTGCAGATTATTACTAATTTGTAACGCCACCTAGTGGAATCACAATTCATCAAATTTGTCTTATTTAATTCTGAACGATTTTTAGCACTTTTTTTGTGCAAATCTGAAACGAAAGAACTGGATTGAACTAAAGAAGCAATATTAGTAGCTAAGACAATGTGATGAAACGACTTGAGAAAAATAGATATACATTTATTACTTTTGTAGACCTGGAAAAATCATTCTATAATGCGGACCGGAAAATATTATTGCCTATAATGAAGAGAGCTGGATTGAATTAGAGGGATTGTGGATTGTTTAATTAGTCGTATAGTCCTTGTGCCTCTCAGCGCTGCGACCACGATGGGTCTTTTGTGCATGACTCTTTTTTATAATAGTTGCCTAAAATCTTCACAATTTTTATACAGTCTACTATCTTTTTGTGGGCTATTTTACCTATTTCCTCTGCAGTTCAGTTTTTTCTGTTGATATGGTGAGGAACTTTATCCTGGCGTATTCCTCAAGTATGACAACATTTGGCTCCTCTCCTAAGTATCAGATTCAATTCTTACGTGGCGTTATGTTAGACCACAATAGGGCGCTGGACCGTAGAATGGTGTTCTTGCTGCCACTTTTGAAGACTATCTGCTTCCTCACTTCCTATAATGCCTTGGTGCCCTGGCACCCACGCCAAAGTTACTTTGTTGTTCATAGCCAGTTGCTTCAGGGATTTTTTGCATTTCCAGGTCGCTTTAGACTCGGTTTTAAAAGATTTCAGAGTCTTTAGTACTGCCTGAATATCTGACGGGATATAGATCTCTCTATTTCTGAGTCTTCTGTGCCACCACTTATGTGCACAGAGATGTATAGTAAGCATTTCTGCTTGGAAGATGGTGGAAGTTTTTCCTAGGGACTTAGCGAGTCCAAAGTTATGTCCTCTTATTCCCAGTCCTGCTTCCTCCATTTGTTTAGACACATCTGTTTACCAAGTTTAGTTTAGCTAACATTTGATGTGTTGGTTTGGCGAATGACCCCAAAGGAATAATTTTCAGAATCTTCAAGTGGCCAACCAAGTCTCCTGGTTGGAATGTATCCGCTTGAAATTGTCTTCAGGCACTTAGTGCTGCTTCCCTCTTCACGCAGATCTGCAGTGGAGTAAGATTCAGCATTGCCTCTGTGTAGCTGCAACGAATAATGTTATTCCAAGAGAGATCAGCCTCTGCAATTTTTGTAATTTGGTTCGTGTTAAGGTTTGATACGTTTTTGGCCACCAGGTTTTTCTGATAGATTCCGAAAAAAAAGTTTTTATATCGAAAACTCTTCTTTTCTGATGAAGATGTTAAAAATTGACAGGAAAAAACCGTATGTTTTGCACAATTTAGAAGAAAAAAACATTGTTGTGAGTACACGTCATGAAATAGACTGCAGTTCTGTGTAGCAGAAACATTTTCCCCCTCTCCAATCACATGTTCACGGATCGTCTCAGCATTATGAATCATAAAGTACGTTACTGGACATATGTTCAGTTTTAACATATCCGCTTAAATAAGTGCAAAAGAGCCTGTTGTGTATTGCTAATAAACTTCACCCTTTTCGCTAAATCTTAAAAAAACGTTTATGCTTATCGGGTATTTAAATGGCACGTTATTTACACGCCTGGATTATTTTGTAGTAAGCTTATTCCATTTTATAGCACAACTTTTTTTCGACATGAAATGTGGGTGTCGGTTTTCTACAACCATCATATTCATCCCATTAACAAATCTGACTCTTTCACGTTTTCACCATTGAAAATTATGCAAAGGCTGAATTGGCTTATATGGTCTACGTTTTGCTCTTGGTAACAGTTAAGAAATCCTCAAATTATCAAGTCTCCAAACATCAGTTGTCTAAAAATATATTCCAACGTCTGATGGAGATAAAGTCTTTAAAAACAGTTCCAGCTAAAGATACGTCATTAGCCCCTAGAACAGACGAGTTGTAAAAAGCATTCCTGCATGCAATTGAAGAAGGTCAAGTTACCGGGACATGAAAAATGGCTGCTAAGTTAGCGTAAGTTTGGGAGATTCTGAAAGACCAGCGGCATCACACACAGCAAGTACAAATATTACTTCCTCAAGAAAACCACACCAGACCACCGTTGGTCGCTCATTTGGTAATTACAATTAGGACATATTTACCAGAAAAGCTATATAAGCTAATTTATATAACAACCCATTTGGTACTAAGAAAATCTGCACGTACTAATGCATAATGTCTCGGTTCCAATAGTACCCCGCAATTTTTACGGTAGATTATATAGAAATGTCCTAGAAAATCTCTCAGAGGCTTTACTTGAAGGCTCACCCCTTGCACTGTGATATCAAATGTGGTTCATGGACGATGGTGTCCTCTAACATTTCAGTTCACGTGCCTGTCACTTTCTAGACGAAAACTTAACAAACGAATGGATTGACCGAGGTCCCCAAATAACCAACCAACATGGTTCCAGGTTTGATTCCTTTGGATTTTTTTCATGAGGGCGGTTAAAGGCCTTAATCTACCGCCTACCAATAGAAACTGAGAACAAACTATTTACAGAATGGAAGAACACTAAATCCCCAGTCAGGTCAGACTACACGGAAAAAACAGACCACAGTGTGCAAGGATGAGGTGGGAAGACCAAATACAACACGCTATGAGAGAACAAATTAAATATACTGACGTTACGAGGCGTACATATGACAGAAAAGTGCAAAAAAAAAAACAAAAAAAAACAAATAACATATAATTAGACAACCGTTTAGTTCGACATCTAGTGGTCTTCGGACATAAAATTAAATAAATGAATATAAATTTATTGATATTAGTGTATTTGGTATTTGAATCAACCTATTAAAGAAATCCACGACCAATGAGTATAAAAACTATGAGGGGACGGATATTTTAATGAAGTGTTAAACGATTCTAGACACTCATCTGAAAGAAGACATCAGTAGGATTATGTAAGTTAGTCGTGTTTTCTTCCTCTTTCTCTTCCACAACGACATAATTTAAAAACGCCACGGTCAATCCCTGTTTGTTCGTTTAGCTCTAGGAAACATCCATTAATTCATCTTTTTATGAAAGATTCCAAGTAATGTAACTGTTGAACGTAAAGTAAGAACAACAGTTTAGTTAATGCTATTTACAGTGTAATTGACAGTATTTTTTTCTTATGTTATGGTCAGACAATTAGAGATGTCATTACGCTTCTTATACATTCTGCGAAAACTGGTGATTAACCATCCAAACTTCAGTCAAGTAACGAACGATGAATACGACGTATTTCCATTCTTAAAATAACTCGTTAAATTGGCCTTTAATTTTTGTCACGCTAGCTTAAATTTATCGTATGATTCACAGTAATGACCATGATCTCATTGCAAAAATAATTATTATTTAAATGTACGTTGTTCAATTTAACCAACACAGTTTACGTACCTAGTGGGATTGTGTGATATATCTTGTTATAGTCTCCATTGTAAAAAATATAAACGCGAATCAAAATAGTCGTAGCATTCGACATTTTATTAGCATTAAAGCAATTGGTTTGTTTTGTAATAGATACGCATAGCAGTAATTCGTAAATAATAAATTTCATATTACGAAGTTGCAGACTTGTGTGGGGAAGTTTACAGGGATATGAAGAGAAAGAATACCATACTGGGACGAAATGCGAGATTACTTTTCCTCATTTCCATGGGCGTCTGTCTGCTTCTCCCATCCTGACCCCTCTGATATCTCACAAAACGTCACCGAAATTATCCAAGCTGGCATGGAATTATTTATTTCACGTTCACAGGAAACCTCTGCAGCCACTCAAAAGCCCTGGTTCTCTAAATCCTGTGACAAGGCCAGACTTGAAAAGGTCAAAGCTCACAAAAAGCTTCTATACAATCCCAGTCAAAAAAAACCGTCAAGCATTTAACGACGCAAGAAACCGCTATGTCCGCATTATTTCTGAGGCAAAAAACTCGTTTAATAACCACATCAAAAACAAAGTCCTCTTAAGCTCCAACGGCGGCAAACCCTTCTGGACTCTTGCTAAATCTATTTTTTTCCCCTCAGGGCTCGTCCGCGGCCTTGCCGCCCCGATAGCACCGCAACCCTTGGTTGCTAAATCTATTGGGAATAATTTATGCAAGAGCACATTCCCACCTCTTGTCTCAGGGGATGAAATTGTTTCTACCGCCCTGGGCAAGACTGAACTTTTTGCCTCGTTGTTCGCCGGCAATTTTACTCTCAACCCACCTCCAAATGTTCAACCACCAACAGTCCCCAATGTCGCGCATAAAATGACGGATATCATTTTCAAAACTAAAAAGGTACAAAAGATGCTCTCTTCTCTTAATACCAGGAAAGCCTCTGGCCTTGCCGAGATCCCAGCAATTGTTCTCAAAAAATGCGCACCAGAACTTGCTCCTGTCCTGACTCGTCTGTTTCAGATATCTTACAATAGATGCATATTCCCTAGTAACTGGAAAACTGCTCGAGTACAACCCGTCTCCAAGAAAGGATCGAAAGCGCTTCCTAGCAACTACATGCCTATTTCTCTCCTTTCAGTCATCTCTAAAATGATGGAAAAGTATATAAACACCGAATTACTAAAATTTCTTGAAAAACACAGTCTAATCCACGACAGGCTGTATGGATTCCCTCGGCGCAGATCAACTGCCGACCTCCTTTCCTTTGTCACCCATTCTTGGAATAAGTCTATGGAACTACACGGCGAATCCCAGATTGTCGCTCTAGACATATCCAAAGCATTCGACCATGTCTGGCACGCAGCGCTGCTTAATAAACTACCGGCCTATGGCCTACCACCAAAACTCTGTACGTGGACAGCAAATTTCCTCTCCAACCTTTCTGTTGTCGTGGATGACCATTCCTCTAAACTGTATCCAATTAATGCAGGAGTTCCTCAAGGTTCAGCTTTAGCCTCTACTTTGTTTCTTCTCTACATCAATGACATCATGTCTAGCACACCCAACCCAGTTCATAGTTACGCGGACGACAACACCCTCCACTCAAATATACAATATTCTAAGCCTGTCTCTTTAGCCCAATTAGATGAGGATCGCAGACTCTTGGAGGGTTCTATCTCCGTGGATCTCCAAAAAAATATTAGACTGGGGAAGTAGAAATCTTGTACAATTCAACCCCACCAAATCACAGTCTTGCTTTTTTTCTCATAAGAGATACACCAGCCCTAGACCATAGACAACAACAAAAATTGAATCTATGTATTTTGCTGCATGGGTTGATTCTCTTCAGTGAAGCACCTTGTCATATACAACATTTTTCGTTTTGTTATCAGGCGCAAGAACAAATAAAGCGGACGGTTTGCTGACACGTGAACATGCCACGTACAATTGACCATAAGAAAAACATGCATTTTCTAGATTCAGACCAGAAACACTTAAGCATTGGCCTGGTGATTTGTTAACCGCCATGGCGAATGCAAGACGAATCGGAAATTGAATTCGTTTAAACTCAAAGGGTATATCGGTTGAGATCCTAGGAATGAGAACTTCCTCACCTTTGAATTATCCTTTGAGTATCATCGCGTGAATCACATTGATCATCAGTTTTTTTATAACCAAACGCCTTCCACTGCTTAGTTTTGGTTGGTTTAGATTTCGAAGCATCATGGCTACCGAACCAACCTTCAGTTGTAATTTGTGCGGTGGTAAGCCAAGCACATCGAAACAGTTTTAAAATTCAGTTGGATGGTTGGTGGCTTCGTCTTCGTTTGTCACACAGTCAATAGATTTGAACGAATGGAGAGTACCAACGATTTGATTCTGAATTACGAAGTTCATCCACATATTGGTTCTTAGCGGCTCAAATTGTTCCCTCACTCGACCATTTGTTATTTTTGTGGTTAGCAATGATGTTCTTTGTTGATGAGCTCATTTTTCGATGAGACGAAATTGCAAAAATTCGGAGGAAATGTAATCAATCCGCTCGGTTCGTCGACAGGAACACGGCCATTACCGATAGTCAGCAATTGCTTAATGAAAGCTTCAGCAGATGGATCTTTCAGCAATGCAACTCTCATGTTTGCTACCAGCTGAAGTTTATCCACATATCAGCATAAATTTGGTGATTTGACGCAAGCGTTTATTTCATCGGCAGCAGTCGATCTTGGAATAGCTGGCAGTGTTTGGCGGAAATCGCCAGACAGTAAAATCATTGCGCCTCCAAAACATCTCGAGTCATTGCACACATCACTCAATGTTCGGTCAACTTCTTCCAATGCGCGTTTGTGCGCCACTGTACATTCGCCTCAAGCTTTCAATTGTGGAAGATGACTGAGTTCCAATCCTAATTTATAAACTAATTTTTAAAAAAAATCTGTGAATTTTACAGATATTTTAATAGTTATTCTGCTATTCGGGGCGGAGACGAATCCAATAAATGAGAGATCATTAAAATCTGTCCAGCTGTTCTTGAGTTATAAATGGTGTACATATGGGCAGTGTTTGAAATATTTGTGAATTATGCCAATTAATATAAAAAAAGATATTGTGCAATGTTCGCTAGATGTCAAGTGTCAATCTAGCTTACGTAAGATTTCAGTTGTTTAAGAATTGTAAATATGAGTCAAAGTTTTCGTGTGTATGGGCTGCATTCAAAATATCTGTTAATTATGTCAATAATTGCCAGGAAAATATGTTATACAATATACATCCAATGTTTCAAATGTCAGTGTAGCTTATATAACATTTCAGTTGCTTAAGATTGTTTTAAATGTGGGGTAAATGTCCCGTGTATATATGCAGCAGCCGCGATCCTCTCATTAGCGAATTTTTCCTCCAAAAATTCGCTTGAAGGAGGTAAAATGATTATACTCATATAATGCAAATCAGGTGTGCCTGTCGGGCTCTTTATAATTATAAACTTTACTTAATCAAAAATAATCTTCATAAGATAAATCTCCTCTGTCTTTTCTTTATATTAAATTGCAATCTTTCCCCTGTTAGTGTGGTACGATTGATTTGGATGTCAGGGGGTGTCAGAGGAGCATGTCTTAAGAGCTTTGCCTAAAATCAAACCCAAACATACAGCGGGACTCGGGACCTGATAAAATTCCAGCTTTTCTGGTCAGCGATCGTGCTCACATACTTGCCCATCACTTGTCTATTCTGTTCAACATCTCCCAGAAGAAATATTCTATGTTTCCTGGTACCTGGAAGAAGGCGAAATCAATACCTGTTCCAAAGGGTGGTGATTTCACTCTGGTTAAGAACCACAAGCAAATTATTATAGTGGATAAGTTTCCGAGGTGCTCGAGATTATCTTAAATAAGATTATTTCGTTTGCTATAAAAAATGCTTATAGCAGCGCTCAGCACGGCTCCGTGAGCGGTCGCACCACGACCACCAATTTCATCTGCGTGTCGAAATATATATCTGTTGCGATGGACAATGGGTCACAGATGCATGTCGTTTACTTAGACCTTTCCAGGGCCCTTGATAGGCTGGATCATGGTATTCTCTTGAGGAAACTAAATAACATTGGTTCTCATCAAACCTACTAAACTTTGTGGGATCCTATCTTCGTAATAGGGTTAACTTTGTCAATTATCGTGGGTGCCGGTCTCTTGGAGTCTTAGCTGGATCGGGTGTTCCATAACAATGTGTTTTTCCATCTGTTTATTAATGATTTATCGGACGTCATTAACTTACCCCATCCTCTCGGTCATTGGTAGTCTTTGCGACTGTTTAAGATTAGAGAACAATTTGTGTCGAGTTCAGTACTGGTGCTCCCTTAATAACCCCCCGCTGAATATGAATAAAAGTGTGGTAATATCTTATACGCTCAACCGTAGTGTAATTGACTACTCATACTGCATTTGGTGGATAACCTCTTCTGAGACCTGTAACCTTCAAAGATTTGGGAATTGTCTTCGACACGAAACTCATTCATGGAGAACTATGAGTGTGTTATTTCTAGTCCCTCCAAGACACTCGGATTCCTTATGCGAAACTCCAATTTCTTCCACAAAGCGGACACTTTGAATTCGGTGCCTATGTGCTACCGCATTTGGAGTATGCTTGTGTGTTGTGGTCTCCTCTGAATGAAATCCATAAAAACGCACTTGAGAGTATCCAGAGAAGATTTGTTAAGTTCCTCGCATACAGAGCTGATAAGGT
Source organism: Tillus elongatus (assembly GCA_964006375.1). Taxonomy (NCBI): domain Eukaryota; kingdom Metazoa; phylum Arthropoda; class Insecta; order Coleoptera; family Cleridae; genus Tillus; species Tillus elongatus. The sequence goes on from OZ023268.1 coordinate 95,255,645, forward strand.
GTATATCGCCACTGGCACACCAGAGGCCAGCTTACTGTTGAGATTCTCATTGTAATCTCTGCAGACTGGGCTAATCTATTCTGCTATCTTATTCCTACTTAATTTGTTATATAGTAAGATAATCTGTACTGCATTATCGTACATTATGCCTTTTCACACGCCTAGATTCATTAACTCTAGACGGCGCGACTTATTCTATCTACTGCCACGTAGGACCAACATCAAACATAACTCACTGGTTTATAGATCTTGTCTTATTTATAACAGCGTACATCAGTCGACAGATATATTGTGTTGTCGTAAGTCTGAGCTGATACATGTTGCATCACTGCTTGGTTATTAGAGTTGCTTTTGTTATTAGTTTTTTAGTGTATGTTTATATAACATGTGTTTTTCATAGTCTTTATTTGGGGTCACTCCCGATAAGTATTTGTAATGAATAAATAAATAAACTGAGTTACTGTAATATGTACGCCTCTAGAAAAAAGATGATTTAACGAAGAATCTAGATTTGATCACTGGAAAAGTTGTCGAAAAAGTGACTAAACTATCGCTTGATATTGCCTGTATGGTTGATGCTGCAAAATTTTGTAACATTTGTTTTATGTTTTTAAATTTTAATTGTTTACACATTACGAAAACCGTATCTTAATACATAACGTTGTATGAGGGATATAGTTAATCCGGTGGAACATATGGATCAAACAATTAAAGTAACAACGGATAGATACGCCCATTCAACGGTCGATACTTTCACTTTATATGTGGTGTGAAAAAAATTGTACTCTTAATTAAGAGAGGTTATTGTCTTTCAACGGAAATATTATAAGTAGAACTGTGGAAACGGAAATGAAAAGTTTATAATTATTGAACTAAAGAAAAGGGAGCATGTTAAAGTTAATTATTTAATTTATATTGCTTAAAAGTAATACAAATTGTTTTAATTTAACTATTGGTTGCTCTTGTTAAAAATTGATTCATAACAATGTACAAGCTATTCTTTCGAATGAAAGGCATTTTTTTAATGAAATAGTTAATGAAAGGGAAAGCCAGTGCGTCTCAACCTGTCCTTATATATATATATATATATATATATATATATATATATATATATATATATATATATATATATATATATATATATATATATATATATATATATATATATGTGTGTGTGTGTGTGTATGTGTGTGCGCGTGTGTGTATGTGTGGATGTATACGAGCCCTGTGTCGAAGTTGGCTCAACCAAGAAAAACTATGTTATAATTTCTAAACGTCATAACGTCTGCGTTTGACATGGTTAAAGGAAATTAAAGTCTTTTACTACCAGACAAAATGATTTACTCTCAAAAACCCTACGCGTTCCAACACATTAACGTGCCATCTTCAGGGGTTTAGACAAATTTCGTGACTCAATTACAGAACGATGCTGTATGAAATGTTGTCAAAGTTTGGCTTTTCATCCATTGTCCTCAGGATACCAAACAGAAACTGCGTAAAACAGGAAGGTAGGAACATCACAAGACTTGAAGAAACCAGAGGATGAATGCAAGGACGCTTGTTTTTTAGTTTAATTTTAACGAACGAACAAAATGGAGAAATCTAGAGACCCATGGGACTCCATTTTCCATATATATATATATATATATATATATATATATATATATATATATATATATATATATATATATATATATATATATATATATATATATATATATATATATATACAGTCAATTTATCTATATTACCCATTGGATTTTGAGCTTATCATTTGTACAATATAAATAAAATAAAAAAAATCTACATATAATACATCCCTATTTAATACAACATATTTCTAAGACGTAAATATAAAACTAAAAGTTCATATTGAAAAATTCTTCCATGGTATATATATATAGGATTCTCTTCCAATATATTTTTAGGCTTTTTCTAAAATGCTTGTTTGTTTCATCTCGGAGTGTTTTTGGAATTTTGTTGAATTTTTATGAAAATAAATTTTGCTTTTTTCTGTAGCCGAGTGATTCTTGCTGTGGATAGGTTTAAAATTTGTTTTCCACGTAGCTCGTAGTCGTGATCTTGTATATTTGTAGAAAATATGTCTATGTTTTGTTTCACAAAAGGTGAGTTTTCTTTAAAATAATTTCTGCAACTATGATCTTGTTTCAGATTAAACATTGATCTTATAGACATTTCTTCTGTGCTGAAAGCAGCTTATTCATATTTACTGATCCGCCCCACCTTATAATCCAATATCTCAATATTGATTGAACTAACGCATTATAAGCTGTAATCACTGTAGCTTCAGAGAACGCTTTGGAGAGCGTTCTCAAAAGGTACGTGCTTTTTGACATTTTTTTGTCCAGTTCGTCTATATGGTTCTTCCAGTCTATTTTCGCGTCTAGTTTTAACCCAAGAGACTTTGCAGAGTATACCAATGGAACTGATTTGGATGCTTCCAGTTCAATATATTCTTTTTTTTTTATTCCTTTGCTTTGGTGTTGAACTCAATGACCGTTGTTTTATGAAGATTCCGTTTCAGGTTATTCACTGTGAACCAATATTGTATTTTAGACAAAACTTTTCGTATGCCAGTCGTAATTCTGGGGATGTTATGGTCTGAAAAGACAATTTCGGTATCATCAACATACATTTTGATTCTTTTATCTATCCAGTTTGGCAGGTCGTTTGTGTAAATTATATAAAACGAAGGTCTTAAAATTGAAGCTTGGGGAACTCCTTTATTTATGATTTCATATGTAGAACTAATTTTCTTGCCATGGTCACCATACTCAACTAAGTCATGTTTTCTGTTATGTAAATACGATTCTAAAAGCTTCAAAAGAGTACCTCTTATACCATACTTTTCGAGTTTTGTTAACAGCATATCATGGCTTCTGAAGTCAAATGCCTTACTTAAATTAAAGAAAAGTCCATATACCACATGAGCATCATTAAAAGCATCATAAACTGCAGATATTATTTCGTAGGCTGATTTTATTGTATTTTCCCCTCTTTCAAAGCCGTACTGATATTTTGTAAGCAAATTAAAAAAATTTAAAAAATTTCATAATTCGTGTTTGTAATACCTTCTCATACATTTTTGATGTTTGGTAAAATTGCTATTTGTCCGTAGTTTTTAACATCTGTGTTATTACCTTTTTTGTATAGGGTACGTTGGCTATTTTAAGGTTGTCTGAAAATATACCTGTTTCAAAGGTTTTATTAATTAGATGGCATAATTGAGTCGACAATACATCTGCACTTTTCTTTAGAATCACCAAAGGAATTTCATCCCATGCCTCTACTGTCGTATTTTTTAGTCCCATAATGACATGGTATATTTCATCTTCTGTGACTGGAGTCAAAAAGAAACTTTTTTCATTAACTTCTATTTTATCTAGTAAAGGTTTTGCACCTTGAATATTTGGACACATGTGCAAAAATATATATTTTTTAATTTTATTTTCATTTCAACAACACACCACGAGGGCTTACAGCCTAAATACTATCGTACCGTGGGTGTCGACAAGGAGGAAAGAGGCAACTTGTTAATTCTGGACTTGAAGGTTTGAAGGTTCACGGGAGAAGGAAAAACATGTGCCGGCAAGGAGTTCTACAACTTGGAAGTCCTAGGGACAAAAGCGCGGGCATAACAAGATGTTCTATGTCTGGTGACCTGGACAGTAAAAGGGTGCATTCGCTCTGTTCCCCTGGTAGATCTGTTAGGGGCAGCAGGTGGAGGAACTATGGAAGAAAGCTCTTCTGAGCAGTGCCCGTTCAGATATCTATAAAAAAGAGAGAGGTCACCAACGGCACGTCGGTGGGCAAGGGATTGCTTCATTTAAAAACTTTACTTTGTTTGCCTTATTGTTTGCAATCTTTAGTGACAGTTTTTCTGTGTGTCTGTGTGTTGTTGCTGTTTTATGACTTTCCAAACTTGGTTTGTTTTATTATCAGATCTATTAATTTTCCTTCCATTTTCCAGAATTTTTGCTGTGCTGATGACTTTTTTTAGGAGTTTGCTATACTTGGTATATACTGATTTTTCAATCTCACATCTCCTATGGTGCATGTTTGTAATTTAAAAAAATGTTTGTAATAAAAAATTCTAGACGTAGTAAGTGGGTTTTGGTAGCAAATTTTCATTAAATGCTTCAAATTTCAATAACTCAATTTGCTATTTACCTAAGGTTCGTTGGCTACGAAACCAGTTTTCTCGGAAACATTTTAAGTTTAGTTTCGAAAAATTTTTGTACATTTTCAAACAATAAGTTATTTTGATTAAATATGGTACATTGTTTCTAATATAGGTTATACCGGTAACCTGCTTGCATTAAACAGACATATTTGCTATTAAAAATATTTTTATGAAAATTCACTTCCATAACGTACTTGCTGCGTCCAGACTTTATAACGTTTAGGATAAAATTAAATATAAATGCTACTACAGTGACTGTACTTCGGCAATGAAATGGTATGTAAAAATTAATACATTGTTATGTCTGCGGTTAAGAGTATCACAAGGACTTTCTGTGGTTTTTATTCTTAAACGAAATTTTAATTATGTTTCTGTACATAGTGAAAAAAAACAACGCTGCGTTATTAATTACGTGAAAAGGATTTGAAATTAGTAGGGTTTTTGTACAGTCGCTAAAATAGATTTATTTGCAGAAAATGCGTTTGGTTTCTGAGGATTTCAGAAAAAGGTATTTAGTATGATAATTTATATTAGATTAACTTATATTTATGGGGAGCGGGCCATTTAGCCTTTGCCACTGCGACTCTTAAATCTTCTTCAGCTTGCCTTTGCCACGCTGCCTTTTTTCATCAATTGGAGAAATCAATAAATTTTACAAACCCTGTTTGTCTTAGTTTATTAACTATAATATTATGTACATTATATTTGTCATGTCCCAGTCTTCATGCAGTGTCATTTTGTTGTCACTCTTAGGGTTACTAAAGTAATCTTCTTGAATCTTCTTGACCACAGACGTACATAATGTATATCTATAATGTCTATATTACCAATGAAACACGCTAATGTCACCTAAATGGCACAGGGATGTACGTCTACAAGACAATAATAAAAATAGCATAACGCAAACAATTAACATAACAATTAAGAAAAGTGTTCCTCATATAGTATATAAAGGCAAAACAAAAGTAACAATAAAACACACGAGAACGTTTAAAAGAAAAGGTATAAGACACAGATCTAAATCCAATATTGTTTTTTTTAACGCCAGGTGCACAAGGTTTATATCATGGTAACTATATTAACAACAAAAAGTGCATAATACTAGAGAAATCAAAAAAAAAGATAAGTGGTAGTTTACTTGAAAAAAGCGTCCAGAGGGTAGCACGTCTTCTTCAGGAGAATTGTTTTCACTCTCTTCTTAAAAGCTGATAAAGTGTTTTTTTGAATGAATTTTCTTTTAAAACTCACTAAGGAATTCCACAACTTGGAAGTCCTCGGGACAAAATAGCGGACATAACAAGATGTTCTATGTCTGGTGACCTGGACAGTAAAAGGGTGCATTCGCTCTGTTCTCCTGTTAGATCTGTTGGGGGCAGCAGGTGGAGGAACTATGGAAGAAAGCTCCTCTGAGCAGTGCCCGTGCAGATATCTATAAAAGAGAGAGAGGTCACCAACAGCACGTCGGTGGGCAAGGGATGACAGCCTTTGGGTGAGGGTAGGGTCACCGATGAGACGTATAGCTCTCTTCTGAATGGAGTCCAAGATAGCGAGTGTAGAAGCGGCAGCAGCACCCCAGATGTGGGTGCAGTATTCGAGGTTTAGTCTTATTTGAGAAGTATATAAGGTATAGAGATTAGCTGGTGAAAAGTATTTGCGAGCCCGAAAGAGGAAACCTAATTTCTTAGCAGCAGCTTCTGCAATTGATGTGACATGTTGATGCGAATTGAGATTTCGATCCACAGAAATGCCAATAAGTGAAAAGGACTCATTACTTTGAATAACTTGGTTGTGCATTGTGATGGGTCTAGGGCTGGTCTATCTCTTATGGGAAAGAAAGCAAGACTGTGATTTGGTGGGGTTGAATTGTACAAGATTTTTACTTCTCCAATCTAATATTTTTGGAGCATATATGTATCACAACGATAACACAAAAAATAATGGGCCGATTTTGATCAAATTCGGATTTGAATTTGCATTTAAAGAAAATAATTGGGGTTTTCCTTTTAAAACGTTAAAGTCCCGATTTGAAACGGCACCTTAAGCAAAGAACCTGCAACGAATACGGGTTATGTAGAGAAAATGTAGGAAGAAGAGTGTTTTACGAAACTTCAAGTTTCTGCTTCAACCGTCATTGTCCTTCATTTCATTAAAATATTTCCAGAAGATTCGAGTTTATTGTTTAATGATCTATAATTTGTTGCGAATTTTCGTAGAAAAAATTGGCTAATGAGGAGACCGCCACTTTTAAATTTTAAAAAGATTTCTTCAAATGAGCGAGAACTAGTCAAAAGCTTCCTAGCGAAGTGCGGGTGCATTTAAGACTTGGAGGGTACCGTCAGTACCGCCTTCTATTCGAGAGAGCCAAATTATGAATAGATAATTTTACTAGTATATACAGCTCGTTTATACCAACTTTCGAGACAAGTCAAAAACTTTTCTAGATGTCAAGGAAAATGTAAGTTCAGTTTCTCACTTTAACACCCTGTATCTCTTTTAATTTTTTCTGTTGGGCTGAGGTAAGTTTGTCTAAATCTTAATAATTTGATGCCAAGAACATACTGCTGCGTTGTGTACTATTACTTTTTGACCACTCTGTATATTATAATTACTATTACTTCTTTGATTGCGCATCATGTGGCAAACATGTGGCAGGCATGCATATTCCCTAGTAACTGGAAAACTGCTCGAGTACAACCCTTCCCCAAGAAATGATCCAAAGCGCTTCCTAGCAACTACAGGCCTATTTCTCTCCTTTCAGTCGTCTCTAAAGTGATGGAAAAGTATATAAACACCGAATTACTAAAATTTCTTGAAAAACAAAGTCTAATCCACGACAGGCAGTATGGATTCCGTCAGCGCAATTCGACTGCCGACCTCCTTTCCTTTGTCACCCATTCTTGGAACAAGTCTATGGAACTGCACGGTGAATCCCAGATTGTTGCTCTAGACATATCCAAAGCATTCGACCAGGTCTGTCACGCAGAGCTACTTAATAAACTTCCGGGCTATGACCTACCACCAAAACTTTGTACCTGGACAGCAAATTTCCTCTTCAACAGGAGCATTTCTGTTGTTGTGGATGGTCATTCCTCTAAACTGTATCCAATTAATGCAGGGGTTCCTCAAGGTTCAGCTTTAGCCCCTACTTTGTTTCTTCTCCACATCAATGACCTCCTCTCTAGCACGTCCAACCCAGTTCACAGTTACGCGGACGACAGCACCCTCCACTCAAATATACAATATTCTAAGCCTGTCTCTTTAGCCCAGTTAGATGAGGATCGCAGACTCATGGAGGGTTCTATGTCCGTGGATCTCCAAAAAATATTAGACTGGGGAAGTAGAAATATTGTACAATTCAACCCCACCAAATCACAGTCTTGCTTTTCTTTCTCGTAAGAGATACACCAGCCCTAGACCCATCACAATAAACAATCAAGTTATTCAAAGTAATAAGTCCTTTTCTAGACGCCCTCGTGGCGCAGGTTGCTAGGTGCCGGCCTGCTAAGCGAGAAGTCCCGGGTTCGATTCCTGGGCGAGCCAACGACAAGTTGACTTTGTCTGGACAATTAGTAAAAATAGTGAAGGATTGGAAATGAATGTGCTAATGGCCTTAGATGCCGCAGCCAATAATATGAAATTAAAAAAAAAGTCCTTTTCTCTTGTTGGCATTTCTGTGGATCTAAATCTCAATTGGCACCAACATGTCACATCAATTGCAGAAGCGGCTGCTAAGAAATTAGGTTTCCTCTTCCGGGCTCGCAAATACTTTTCACCAGCTAATCTCTATACCTTATATACTTCACAAATAAGGCCAAACCTCGAATACTGCTCCCACATCTGGGGTGCAGCTGTCGCTTCTACACTCGCTATCCTGGACTCCATTCAAAATAGAGCTATACGTCTCATCGGTGACCCTACCCTCACCCAAAGGCTGCCATCCCTTGCCCACCTACGTGCCGTTGGTGACCTCTCTCTCTCTCTCTTTTATAGATATCTGCACAGGCACTGCTCAGAGGAGCTTCCCTCCATAGTTACCCCACCTGCTGCCCCAACAGATCTACCAGGGGAACAGAGCCAATGCACCCTTTTACTGTCCAGGTCACCAGACATAGAACATCTTGTTATGCCCGCTCTTTTGTCTTGAGGACTTCCAAGTTGTGGAATTCCTTGCCGGCACATGTTTTTCCTTCTCCCCCGAACCTCCAAACCTTCAAGTCCAGAATTAACAAGTTGCCTCTTTTCTCCTTGTCAACACCCACGGTACGATAGTATTTAGGCTGTAAGCCCTCGTGGTGTGTTGTTGAAATTAAAAAAAAAGTCTTCAAGCAATCACACAAATTTAATGCATTCGATTTTGTTCACAAGAATGCTAAATAATTATTGTTAGCTAACCATATTGTGGTATGGGGCATTTAAAAGTGTAAAGGGCATGTGTTTTATCACAATGACGTTGTAACAGCTATTATGCAATTTCTGTAAAAAATGCCGGCATTGAAAGTTTATGTAACTAAAATAAAAAGTGATAGCATATTCTATACTGTTGACATTTGGAAAGTTCATTTGTTCTTACTTGGTTTTTTATCATGTTTGTATACTTAACACCGATCTACTTACTGACATTGAATTTTTTATGTTCAGTAAATAACATAATCATGTTATAAGTATTTGTAGATAATTTACATTAAATCTTATTTACACAGTCTTGCATTTTTTATTTTAAACTATATATTTTCGCGATTATCTTTAACTCTCGACGCAAAAAATCTTAAAATCTTAGAATTCTTAAATTCATTATAAACCTTCTAACGTCTAAGAAGAAGAGATTCCCTCTATTTGTTTTACCCCACATGATAACAGAAGCGACTCGAGAAGGGACAAGACTTGAAGGCATTCAATCTCTCAAAATCCAGTGAAAAAAATTAAAGAGCTTTTTCAACTGATTTCGGAATGTTCTAAATCGGAAGAACTTTTTCAGTGAGTTAATGCAGAGTAAAAGTATTGCTATTCCAAAAACGGCTAACACGTAAAAATGCTACCAGCGCAAGAAAATGAATGTACAGCGTCATATGGTGAATATTCTGCTAATCACAGTGAAAAATAGAATTAGATGCAACATTGAAAGTTGTTTGGATGAAGATCAGTTCAGGATTAGATCCGGCAGCAGGATTAGAAAAGCACTACTGGCACTTAAAACATTAGAAGAGAGTGGCTTGGAAAGTAGAGTACAGTCTTGTTTTCAGGTTATATGAATCAAGATATGGTGAATATTCTGCTAATCACAGTGAAAAATAGAATTGGATGCAAAATTGAGAGTTGTTTGGATGAAGATCAGTTCAGGTTTAGATCCGGCCGCGGGATTAGAAAAGCACTACTGGCACTTAAAACATTAGAAAAGAGTAACTCGAGAAAGTAGAGTGCAGTCTTGTTTTCAGGTTATATGAACCAAGATATGGTGAATATTCTGCTAATCACAGTGAAAAATAGAATTGGATGCAAAATTGAGAGTTGTTTGGATGAAGATCAGTTCAGGTTTAGATCCGGCCGCGGGATTAGAAAAGCACTACTGGCACTTAAAACATTAGAAAAGAGTGACTTGAGAAAGTAGAGTGCAGTCTTGTTTTCAGGTTATATGAACCAAGATATGGTGAATATTCTGCTAATCACAGTGAAAAATAAAATTGGATGCAAAATTGAGAGTTGTTTGGATGAAGATCAGTTCAGGTTTAGATCCGGCCGCGGGATTAGAAAAGCACTACTGCCACTTAAAACATTAGAAAAGAGTGACTTGAGAAAGTAGAGTGCAGTCTTGTTTTCAGGTTATATGAACCAAGATATGGTGAATATTCTGCTAATCACAGTGAAAAATAGAATTGGATGCAAAATTGAGTGTTGTTTGGATGAAGATCAGTTCAGGTTTAGATCCGGCCGCGGGATTAGAAAAGCACTACTGGCACTTAAAACATTATAAGAAAGTGGCTTGAGAAAGTAGAGTGCAGTCTTGTCTTCAGGTTCTATGAATAGAGATAAATAACCACTCTTCTTAACAGGGTAATGGGAGAGGAACCAAATGCTGTCATACTGTCAAACGCTTCATTACCATATTAACAGAGAAGTCTAAACGCCATCTTAATTGAACAGAAACGACTTGAAAATAATCACAGGAATTTTCACAGGACACTTCCCAATAAGGTATCATCTTATAAAGACGAGTAAGATGGACAGTAAAAACTGCAGATACTGCGCTATAGCAGCGGGAACAACGGAATATTTGCTACACGAGTGCATGGTTCAGTTCTGCAAAAGGCTCAAATACCTTGGAGTGGTGACCTCAACACATCAGGAAATAGGTAAAATAGGTCCCAAAACATAGCAGCCTACATATAAAGCCTACATTTTTTGGACAACTATTAGAAAATAGAGTCATGCAGAAAAGATCATTTGCGGTCGCAGCGCCGAGAAGCCAAAGGTCTATACGACTCATTAAACAATCTGCAACAGGGTAGTGACCCAGATAATAAGACCTGCTCATAAACAAAAGATATCAAAAACCTGTCGACGATACTCGTCAGGAGTTTTATACGCCTGGAACGATGGCCTACGTGAGATAGTTTGTAATGTTCTCTCGATATGACCATGACCGAGACAACAGTGCCATGTAAAGAAGATAAGACTCGATTACTCAAAGCCTATATTTTAAAATAGTTATAATACATTTACATGTCTTCACCCGTTCTCCCATTGCTATACACCTAATCTGTCACATCGTCTGCATATGGAAATAGATCCCTACGAACAATGTGCTTATCGCAATGAACCTTCCCCAAATGAGGAAGCCAGTCTGCAATGCTGGACTGTCATGAGTCATCGACGTGATTAAACAACAGTCTCCAGGATCGTAGAAATTTCTCTTCTTGCTCAGAACGCCAGTTAAGTTCTGACTTAACCGAATAACATTTGTATACCGGCCTTTAAGATCTGTTGGATTAATTCTCTACGTAGATGTTATGCTTACGACGTGTCAACGTGCGCATGCACCACCGCCCACTCAGAATTATCATATTGTGTATGGTCCAGGTATATAACTAGCTATTGACACAGCATAACTGTTGATTATGCTGTGCTATGGGTGTGGTTTTTCCGTGGAATAAAGTACACCACGGCAACGTCTTACTAAAATATCATCAGTAACTACATATACACATGTTAATCGCTTGGATGCTTTTGTTTCAGCCAACCCAATCGATCGGCTTGAAAACGTTTTTTAAAAAACAAATTTATATACTGAAGCTTATTACGTTATTTTGACAAAATTTACTATCCGTGCTGCTTTATTTAATAGAGGCATTTTTTTTCCTCAGGGCTCGTTCGCGGCCTTGCCGCCCTGATAGCACTGCAACCTTTGGTTGATTGTGCATACCCTTAGTCTTACTCCACCCATTCCAAAATCACTGTGCCTTGAACTAGTCTGCACAGCGACTGGTAGGGTGAAGTTTTATATTGTTCTGTCTGCGGTCTAGACTGACCAGACCGTAGATCAGTTGTCTTTTGCGGTCCAGAGCTTTACACTCGCACAAGATGTGCTGGGCTGATTCCTCCCCCTCGCCGCAGAGTCCTGCATGCGAGGTCCCCTTCAAACCGCCATATTTTATGCAGGTGTTTTTTGACGGCCATGTGTCCCGTCAAGAGACCTGTTGTGTTCCCGAGCTGTCCTCTGCTAAGATTTAGCAGCTCTACAGCTCTCTTTGAACTGGGTTCGTCAATTATTGACTTCCCATATCTGAGCCCTGGACAGTCTGCCCAGTACACCTTGTGTTGGTTTCTGACCCAGGACTTAATGGCTCCCCTGGCAGTGCTCTTTGTCACGCCCAGAGCCGGTTATGGTCCGATAAATGGTTCTGCTGGCCCTCTCTTCGCGAGACTAGCCGCTTCTTCATTGCCTTTGACTCCCGAGTGACCCGGCACCCAGATGAGTGTCACCTCATTCTGCCCAGCCAGGTCGCTCGTCTCGTCTCGGCACTCACTCACTATGTATCACAATTGCAGATTCCACCTTGATGAGAAATTGAGTTATTAGGATATAAAATATTGTTATAAACATTCGCTGCCATAACGCACTTGCTACATCCAACTTTTTCTTCATTTATTTATTATTTAAGTAACAATTTTTTGATAAACAATTAATTGTTTTGTTAATATTAATGAAAATTCGCTACTATAACGCACTGGCTGCTTCCAGACTTTTTGAAAATGAGAACATACTGTAGCTTTCCATGCGAGACTGTGAAAAAATGTCTACTTTAAATTTATTTTTTGCAAACAGAGAAATGAAATGAGGTAACAATTAATACAATAACTTATCGAACGCATGTTACGCAATACTTTGTCCTCCAGAAGCCGTATTTGTTGTAGAATCTTCGTTTGGAATTCATCTAATATGACGTTTGCTTTTCTTGCCACCGGTCACTCCTCTAGAAAATTACTGGTAACGTCACTACATATACAGAATGACAAAACGAGTCAAATAAATCGCCAGAAACCATTTTAACTAAATGAAGAAAACTAACTTTTCAAACAGGGACTAAAGACTTTGTGAAACACAGTTCATGCAATACTTGTTTTTAACATCTCCGAATATTAGTTATAGAGTAAGTGTAGTTATAATCAAAATAGCGCGTTTTCCTGGTAAATGTCATGATTTTACATTTTATATATTCGTGTCCTGAATTTTTTTCACACAATATATGTACTTTATTCAGTTTAACTTGGAGTGCAATGCAATCATCCAGAGAATAAATCCGTTTATATATTTAGATCATCGGCAAAAAAGAGCTTGCCGCACCCAAGAGTCGCAGGTAAGTCATTTATGAAAATAAAGAAAAGCAGATGACCCAAGTTTGAACCCTGAGGAACTCCAGAGGTTATAACAAAGTTTTCGCCATAATGACCACCACAAATCACGGACTGAGTTCTGCTTTAGAGGCAGAAAGGAAAAAAATAATTGAAAGGCGCATCCTAGCCTGTCCAGCTTCGACAAAATGCTCTTATGATTCATTCTATCGAATTGTTTGTAAAGAGAATAGCAGCAAAGTAGTTTTGATTGCTCTTTGGGGTTAAAAGTTCACAGTAGCTCGTCTTACGCAGTATAAAGAGTAGATACATCCCCAGTTGAAATATTGTTGTCGCGTCTGCGGTGCTGCTTCAAGTACAACCTCCTCCTTCCTAGATTCCATTAAAAAAACGATCTGTTCGCCTTATAGGAGTTTTATCTATCTCGATCAATCTTGCTTCTCTACACCGCTGGAAAGACGTTGGAGATCTCTGCTTTTTTATAAGTACTTCCAATAAATTACTATCACTATTATTTACGATACTATCATCGACATTGCCCTTTAGAAATCGTTTCATTACTACGTGCTCCTGCGACTTTCAATCTAAAAATACCCACTTGTCGGACAGTTATGAATTCGCATACATATTCTTTGCCTTTCGTGAACTATTTAATAAGTATCTGCTTCAGAATCGCTGTTTAAAAATCGCCAATTTAACATATAATTGTGACAAAAGAAACATTTGCTTCTTGCCTTGTGGATTGGTCACAAGATCTAACACCTTGTCAACTATTTTAAAGAATTAATGTATTATCGGTTTGACCTAGTAAAATATTGTTTATGAAAAGTACAAACTCAGTATGTGCGTTATGGTAGCGAAGATACGTTAAACTCTAATAACCTAATTTTATAAGATCATAGAAACTTTAACTTTGGTATGTACATATATTTCTATTAAGGCCACATGCGTACCAAATTTCATTGAAATAGTTTTACTATTTTTGGGGAGATAATTTTTTTTCGGAAAAACTCGACCAAGGTACTTACAAAAGAATATCCTTGCCAAATTTGATAAAGATTTGGTCGTTATCGCTTAGGTACATACACGAATGTATATATATATATATATATATATATATATATATATATATATATATATATATATATATATATATATATATATATATATATATATATATATATATATATATATATATATATATATATATATGTATGTTTGTATGTATATGAATATATTATGTGAAAATATAAAATCCTAAGCCTAAGTCCTGCTCATTTTAAAGATTTTCCGAAAGTCTAACATTTGTGACGTGTCTATTTTCGTAACGAAAATCCACTAAAATGATGGTCGGGTTTTGTTTTAAGTAGTTCTTGTACAAGAAGTTTATGTTTCTTTGTTCTAAGACTACATAAGTATTTTATCTGGGTCCTGTCTAAATCGTGATAGTAGAATTTCACTTTCTGCGTTTGTTATGTTGCAAAATATGACTCGTTTTATGAGACGAAACAAAACCAACAGGCAATAAAAGTTATCAGATATATCGGAAAGTGTGGTGCAATCTTTCTTCCTTTCATTTTTATTTCAAATTGTTTTAGATTGTATGAACATTGTTTTTAACTACGTAGATCTTATTAATCAACCATTTTTATTTTAATGGTTTATAACTTTACTTGCTAATGTTTTATCAATTCAACATGATTTGTCTAGGTTATATACAGGCTGTTTCCTAACCTTTCTAAGAAAATAAAGGACGTGTATTCTCACCTAATTTTGAGAAGAAAATGTGGTATAAAAGTTTTTAGATTGTTGCTTCGGTTACGAAATACTTTTTTTTTTCTTTTTTTATGTATTAATTAAACGAGTGATATTTGTTAGACATTTCCATGGCAACCACATTCGATTTCTTCATGACATTTGTCTCCTGTTGACATTTTTAGTGAATTTTCTTTAAAAAAATCACTAATGAGGAGATCCCGACTTGAAAAAAATTCTTCAAATGAGCGCTAATTAGGCCCCCTAGAACACATATCCGGGGTCAGTTTCAATTTTTATATGTTTATATATATATATATATATATATATATATATATATATATATATATATATATATATATATATATATATATATATATATATATATATATATCGATAATAATGAATATTGATGTTTTGTGGGATTGTATCCTGATGGAACCTGCAATTTTAGTAAATTCTATTTTTAAAAAATCACTCTTAAGGACATCTCGACTTTTGAATCTTGAAAAAATGTCCCCAAATGAGCGCTAATTAGGCCCACTAGAACACATATCCGGGGTCAGTTTCAATTTTTATATGTTTATATATATATAGATATATATATATATATATATATATATATATATATATATATATATATATATATATATATATATATATATATATATATATATATATATATATATATGACACCGATAACTCAAAAAATAATGGGCCGATTTTGATTAAATTTGGTGAATACCTTCCTTTTGCAAATGGCTTGGATAAGTTTGTTAACCAGGAAAATCGGCCCAGGTTTTCCCGAAAAATTTTGTGTTTTTTTTCGAAAAAAATTATATCTCCAGAATTAACAACGTAAGGGCAACCAAATTTGGTACGCGGGTTTACATCCTTATAGGTATACATACCATACTTTACCTCTGTAGGTCAAAAGACAAAAAAGTTATAGGCATTTAAAGAAAAATAAATTGGGGTTTTCCACAAAACGTCAAAGTTACGATTTAAACGTCAAAATTGGCAACATTTAGGCAAGGAACTTGAATCTAATACGGGCTATGGAAATAAAATGTCCCAAGAAGAATGTTTTACAAACCCTGAAGTCTTAGTTTCAACCGTCACTGTCCTTCATTTTAATTAAATATTTCCAGAAAATTCATTTCAAATAGACTCTTTCTCTGATGCTTGGCAGTAAGTAGCCTTAGCTATAGAGTTTATCGTTTAATGGTATATAATTGTTGTAGAATTTTCGTAAACAATCAATAAAGCTCAATATATCTGTTATTATACAATATATGAAAAAAAAATTGTATATATTAATTATAGGGTCTCTTGAGCTACATCTTAAAAAAATATTTCTACAATCACAGAGTGGCCCATAAGTCGTTGGTGATACAAATTTTCTTTTTTTTTTAATCAAACAGGCCTTATGTTATTGCATTTTTGCATTTTCCATCGAAATATAATGCATGTTTGTAAGAAAAAAATTCTGGACACAGTAAGTGTGTTATGGTACCGAATTTTGATGAAATGCTTCATATTTGAATAGCTCAATTTGCTATTAACCTATAAGGTTGACCAAGAAACGAGTTTTTTCGGGAACACTTTAAGTTTACTTTCGGAAATTTTTGTACATTTTCAAACAATAAAGTTATTTTGATGAAACATGGCACATTGTTTTTACTATATAGGTTATACTGGTAACCAAATTTGATGCCTGCTTTCTTAAAAAAACACACATTATTGCTATTAAAAAATATTTTTATAAAAATTCACTACCATAACGTACTTGCTGCGTCCAGAGTTTTCCAATATCCTTTTGAAGTGTTTTCCAATTTATTTATGCTACGTACACTTTTTAATGGGAGAGTATATCAATCAAAAAATCGCTCGAATTCATGTTATGTACGGTGTAACAAACGGAAATAGGCGAGAGGCAAGACGTTTATATACAGAACGTTTTCCTAATAGACGAGTAACATATCCCATGTCCACAAATATTTACAAAATTACATCTAAAGTTGGAGGAAAAAGGTAGCTTTGCATAAAGCAAAATAGGTAGCCGACCATTTACAGTTAGACCCACAAAAATTAAGAAAGATGTTTTAAACATGGTGCCAAATTTTCTTTATAAAAATTCACTAAAACCACAGTTTTGTCACTAGTCAATTTTTAGATGTTAAACTTTGACAGCTTATTTATAGAACATCATATTTGTTACCATGGCAACTAAATTCAATTTTCCCTACCGGAAAGTTTCCAGGCTAATTATGAAACGAAATAACAGTTTCTCCCGATCAAATAATCGGTTTGCATGAGACCTCAGGGACTGATAAATCATTCACTCTCAAGGAACCAAGCCAAGTATACAAACAGTTTATATACAATCATAAAAGCTTTACAAAGTAATGACAAAAGCAAATGCAAATAATAAC
This sequence comes from Tillus elongatus, assembly GCA_964006375.1. Lineage (NCBI taxonomy): Eukaryota > Metazoa > Arthropoda > Insecta > Coleoptera > Cleridae > Tillus > Tillus elongatus. The sequence goes on from OZ023268.1 coordinate 95,272,886, forward strand.
TGAATATTTAAGATGACTAAGAGAATAATAAAATTGCTTTACATTACCTCCTGGGATAGACATAAAAATGTTAAAGATTGATTAAACAAATGGAAATAAATTGAAATATGTAAAGCATGTTTTAGTTTCCACTTTAAGACACTAATCTTGTGAGCGATTGCAGCACTAACAGATATCAATTTAACCTCGGAGAGGCGACTGAGGGTAGAACCTTGGGATTTCTGTAAAATCCCAGGGAGTTCTATAGTTTCTGAAGTGATGTGGGCATGATATTGAGCCCGTGTCTGCAAAATCTGTGTTCTACTTGTTCTGAAAGTGCACCATCTGTATCTCTAGTTGTTGAAGCTGTGCCGCCTTTAATGTCTGCTGTGCCCTTTGATGGTTGTTGCACCTGTTGCTGTGCCCTTTGGTGGTATGCTGCACCCTTTGGAGTTACACTACACCCTTTGGTGGTATGTTGCGCCCTTTGGTTCATGAGCAAGATGTTAAACCAATTTAAAACTGCATAGCGGTTGTAATGCAGTCGAGAGCAAAGTTGAAAGGGGCACATTCGAGGAAATTTATGCTATTTATAAGTGGAGTGTCTGAATAAGCAAGACGCAAGACGATAGGTCTGCCAACTGTTAATGGTTAGCAAATTAGGAAACTTTATGGCTGCAGGTTGAGAGAAAGAGTTCCCTCTGCCATGAATAAAAGTGTCTATGAACAATAGAGTAAAGTATTATTAGTGTAGCAAGTTCAATAAATTAATGGAACATAATTACAATTAGATATGAATATACGCTCGTATAAAAAAGTTTATAAATTGAAATATTAATTTTAATATGACACAAATTTGGTATGATGATGGGATTTTTGGCACCTTGAAAAACTTGTTGCATTGTTTAACATAAATAATAAATGTTTAGTTAGTTAAATATACATGTTTTTTATCTAACGTTTTATTATAATGTTTGTAGAGTAAAAATTAATTATAAAAATATGCTAATGCAGTTATAAATAGATATTTTCCTTGGATTACCTTATGCATTTTTTAATATTTTTTTATCTGTTACAGGACAAATTGCAGAAATAAAGGTAAGAAGATAAAGAAATAAAATTGATTGATTAATACAGATACGTAGACTGTTTGTCATTTTTACAAGAAAATTTGCTAGGTAGACATATACGACCCCTGTCTCAGTGAAGTTGGCCCAACTAACAAAACTATGTTTCTTAGAGAAATTGACCTTGTTAATAGGAGGTTTATTTAAAACTGGTATGTATTACTAATTACATTCAAACGTTTATTCACTTTTGGCCTACTATACTATGTTTTAAGTAACAAAGAAAGATAAATTGTAAGAAATTACCAATATTGTCAATAACAAAAAAAATTGGGAAAGCAGCAAGTACGTTATAGTAGCGAATTTTGATAATTATTATACGACATATTAGTGAAGTTAATACTTTAAACTTACACAGACTTTGAAGATTTGAATATCGATTTTAGAGCTCCTAGTACGCTCAGTACGATATTTCTCTATTATCGAAAAAATCTTATGTCTAACTCCTTTTGAGAAAAATGCCCAAAACTCAATTTTCTATGAAGCTAAATAATTAAATTTTGCTATATCTGTCGATAGTGCAAGTCTCTTTAAAAGATACTTGTATTACAAATTGTACTAAAGTTATACAAAAGATTTCCAGAAGGAAACTTAATTCATATTTAGAAAAGTAAAGTATCTGCCAAATTATAAACGTAGCAGTTATTTTTCCTTATTAATCGCCAGTATGATTTCGTTTTAGTCAATCTAATCAAACCGGTTTTTTCAATATCAACAGTAACAAAATGTCTGCTGAAAAATATAATTTCAGGCTCACAGGTGACAAACTTATTCAGGCGGTTAACACAAAAATGAGATCTTGTTTAAAACGTATTGTGCACTATTGTTTCTTCATATGACAAAATAAAACATATAAAAACACACATTCATCGAGCTGAATTCGATCATGCAACCTTCTGCGTAGAGGGCCACCATGCTTCCACTGATATATCTGCTAATATGTCCACTACCGTTTTGTTTACATGATACTTGACACAGGCATGCCTGAGGTAGTATGTGAAAAGTATACGTAACAATTAATTACAGAATTAGTAGAATTGCCATTGAAACACATTCAAGGAATGTTTCGGTCTTATATGACGTCTTATGTTTAAGTTTAAAGATAAAAGAAACTATTTTAGAATCATTTTTATAGACTTGACTTGATTTTGTTTATTTCTGCTATATTATACGACACTTTCAGTCTAAAACCACAGCATAATCTATCTATGCGGCGCTAAAACTGTATTTGGGGCCGTTCATAAAGCTACTGTATTTAAATAATTTATTGAATTTCCGAGTTAAATAACAATCACTTGGCAAATTTTTAATTTAATGTCGTCTGTCATTTTCCACAATTGCGGCTGAGATTTCACGATTGTTTGTTCGGGTAGTATGTTTTATGCCTGGTATATATTTCGTTTGGTTACCGTTGATGTATGGTGTATACCTGTTGTATGAATCAATCTACGCGTGGCAGTTAACTACTCTGTCTGTCAGGCATTGGACTTTAACCACTAAGTCGTTTCAACGCATGTCTTTGGGATTTTATTTTTAATTTGGAAAAACTGTAAATACTGTGTACCAAGTTACTTAAAATTCACAACATAAGTTTATTTGCACTATTTCTAGCCACATGAAAAGTCTTATTTCAGTTACACTGATACTTACAAAATTTAGCGTGTTCAAAAATATTTTTTTTATATTTTGGGGGGGGGGGGAAATGTCCGTTATAGCTAATATACGAACTCGTCCGCGGTCTTAATACAATGAAGATATGTACCAAGTTTCGTTCAAATCAGTTGAGTATTTTTTGAGTTATCGCTCGGATAATATATATATATATATATATATATATATATATATATATATATATATATATATATATATATATATATATATATATATATATATATATATATATATACATATAATGGGTTGGCTGGTATGTGCGTTAAGATACCATGAGTTTATTCATTGTTTCCCTTTACGTGTCGGGCGGTGCTGCTAATGTTCCATGACAGTCAGGGGATTGGAAGGCTTAAGCCCAACCCTGGTTTGGTAGGTGAGTACTAGACCAAAAAGAAAAAAACTCCGGACGCAGCAAGTGCGTTATGGTAGTGAATTTTCATAAAAATGTTTTTATTGCAAATATGTGTGTTTTCTTTTTAAGAAAGCAGGCATCGATTTTGGTTACCAGTATAACCTATATAGTAATTACAATGTGCCATGTTTCATAAAAATAACTTTATTGTGTGAAAATGTAAAAAAAAATCCAAAAGTAAAGTTAAAGTATTCCCGGAAAAACTCGTTTCTTGGTCAACCTTATAGGTTAATAGCAAATTGGGCTATTATGCTATGAAGCATTTGATCAAAATTCGCTACCATAACGCACTTGCTGCATCCAGATTTTTTTTTCTTACAAACATGCATTATATTTCGATGGAAAATGCAAAAATGCAATAACATAAGGCGTGTTTGATTAAAAAAAAAAAAGGAAAATTTGTATCACCAACGACTTATGGGCCACCCTGTGATTGTAGAAATATTTTTTTAAGATGTAGCTCAAGACACCGTATATCTAATATATACAAAAAAAATTATATCTTGTATAATAACGGATATATTGAGCCTTATTAATTTTTTACGAAAATTCGACAAAAATTATATACCATTAAACGATAAACTCTATAGCTAAGGTTACTGCCAAGCATCAGAGAAAGGGTCTATTTGAAATGAATTTTCTGGAAAGATTTTAGTAAAATGAAGGACAATGACGGTTGAAACTAAGACTTCGGGGTTTGTAAAACATCCTTCTTGAGACATTTGATTTCCATAGCCCGTATTAGATTCAAGTTATTTGCCTACATTTTGCCGTTTTAAATCGCAACTTTGACGTTTTGAGGAAAACCCCAATTTATTTTTCTTTACATGCCTATAACTTTTTTGTATTTTGACGTACATAGCTAAATTTTAGTATGTAACTTACCTATAAGGATATAAACCGGCATACCTAATTTGGTTGCCCTTGCTTTGTTAATTCCGGAGATATAATTTTGTTTCGAAAGAAAACACAAAACTTTCCGGGAAAACCTCGGCAGATTTTCCTGGCTAACGAACTTATCCAAGCCATTTGCAAAAGGAATTTATTCACCAAATTTAATCAAAATCGGCCCATTATTTTTTGAGTTATCGGTGTGTAACATATATATATATATATATATATATATATATATATATATATATATATATATATATATATATATATATATATATATACATATATATATATAAACATATAAAAATTGAAACTGACCCCGGATATGTGTTCTGGGGGGTCTAATTAGCGCTCATTTGAAGAAATTTTTTCAAAATTCAAAAGTCGGGTTCTCCTCATTAGTGAATTTTTGTTAAGAAAATGCACTAAAATCTAACTATCAGAATGCCCTCCTACACAATGTTCCCTTGGAGGAACTGATGGGCAATAGCGAGTGTCTAGTATTAAATAATTCATTAAGCGATGAGAATTACAATTGGTAAACAAGATTAAGCGCATTTTCGTATAGCAACAAATAAGCTACAAAGCTATAACTTTCACATACATACTTACCAAAAATTGAAGTAAGCTAGTCTATGAAGATTACAAATTAAAACAGAAAATGAGTGAATTCTTGAGAATATTCTATGTAAGACAACAAATAAGAGGAGATGTTTGACGATTTTATTAGTTAGTCAATAAAACGTCTTCCAAGGATTTTAGAGTAAAAATTACACTATAGCATAACTCCATTTAATTAACTTTTTTCTCCCATACCTGTATTTTGGTAAAATACACACCGCTATTTTCGCAATTATAATTCCGTTACCGCCAATACGATAATTCATAGAACATGCAACGTTTCTAACCTTTTAAACTAATTAAACTTAAGATTTGCCTCCCATGGCATTCTTATTAGTACGATGAACTTGATCTTTTCGACATTCAGACACCGACAGGTTCGACTAGCGTAATAAAATATGCAAATTTCAAAGCTTATTTTAGTTGTGACTATGTGGAAATGTTAGTTGTAATTTATAGACGGCTTAACAAGCAGTTTCCTATCCAAAGTTATAGTTATTATTGTTGAAGAGTGTTTTCTAAAACAGTTAATGGCTCCGAGGTAAATAAATGGACAGTTAACTTTTCTGTAATAAACCCAAAGACATTTCGCTAAATTAAATAATTATGTAAGCGATAATTATATGATAATGTGTCAAGGTTAAGAAAAATCTGCGATTATTATCTTATTTATAATTAAATCAAATATATCACTTACTCTAGGTCAAATTAGTTATGCACTATACAAGATAATCAGTAATATTATTGGCAAGAATGTCCCTAATTGCTACTGATAAAATGTTTTATCTTTATGGAAATAGCCGAGTGTCTGGATGAATCAAAATAGAACTATTGGCAAGACAACTGGATGCGCTCTGTAACTTTCGTAGTTTTTATAAATTAACTTAAGTATATAAAAATATTAGTTAAGTAGAAATTCAGTCTATGTTTTTACCCCTGTAACTGAAAAATATGTTCTTGCTGAAATAGCGGGTTTCAGAGCCACGTTTTCCTCTGGTTTCGATAGCATCAATTCTGTGCTCCTCAAGCGATGTGCCACTGAGGTTTGTTTCACTTGAACCATCTTGATAAACAATTCCCTTAGCTCTGGATTGTTTCCTTCGCAGAGGAAATTATCAAAAGGTATACCACTACATAAAAAAGGTTCTACTGCCGTTTTAGGGAACTTAAGAGTGCTGTCCATCACAAGCGTATTTTCAAAGATATAAGATAGGGTTGTCTCTAAGCAGCTTACAGCTTTTCATTGGTTTTAATCTTTTTAACAAACACCAGCATGGCTTTAGGAAGGAAACTCGACAGCAACAGCGATCATTGCGTTTCTAAATATCTGAAGCAAATGCTTAGAGAACGGTGAAACATATCTTGACGTGTTTCTTGACCTTAATAAGGCTTTTGATCTGGTGAACCATCAGATTATAAACTGAGTAGCTATGAGATTAGAGGTATACAGCTTTAGTGGTTTCAGAGTTTCATTTCTTTGCGTCAGCAAGTTGTTGAGCTTTGGGGTTTTCGATCTTCGCCAGTGACATTATCCGGGAGAGTTCCTCAAGGCTCTGTTTTGGGTCCGTTACTGTATTCAAAACCCAACTTGTTTGACTATACACTTCTGGGCGGTAATTCGACAAGAAGTACGAATGAACTCGAATATCCAATTTACAGATCTTCCACATATGGATCTAGTCCATATTATATCTCTATCAAATGCTTCAACAAGCTACCCACAGATGTTAGAGCACTCAAAATTAGGAATTGTAGGACACGGCTCAGGTCTCTTCTCACGTCCAGGGCTTACTACAGTTTTGGTGGATATTTGGGTGACAGCGTGTGAATTTTGTGTTTTGCTTTTTAAAATTTATCTTTTTGAACCTAGTTTTGTCAGTTTTATTATTATTTTTTGATTGTGACTAATGTTTTGTATTTATGGTGACTTGGCTTATAAAATTTTGATAGAAAGCAAGCAAAAACAAATTCACCCTGCTTTTTGGACGGTAGCAATTAAATATAAGACCTAAATAGTTATTAACATTCTTCACAGTTGGTAATGTTAGTTTTCTTTAAAAGTCCTTACCAACTTGCTGTGTGATTGTAACCGCCTGACAGTTGTTAACTGCAATTTATAAACATGGTTTATTTAACAGAAATGCATAAAATAATAATTCTAAAGATGATTGGTTACGGAGATGAAACACGATCAGATATCGAAGTTGCTTGCTAATTCCAAGAAAAATTTTCCGAATTGGCGCCTATATCACCAGGGACAATTAGTAAAATTGAAAATCAATTTCTCTAGCTTAAACATGGAAGGCAGCTACAAACAACCTTCTAATACACTGAGTAATGATACCAAATTGATCATGATCATACCCACATACTTTGATTGGACAAGCAGCCACAACATTGGATGTTAGCCACTCATCGATTATTCGAATATTAAAAGAAAATAAAATGCATCCCTGTGAATTTATACAAACCTTCATGGAAGACGATTTTGATAGAAGAACGATTTTTGTGAACAATTGATCGAAATGTTAAATAATAATGTTATCCAAGTAGAACATGTGTTGTTTTCTGATGAGTGCAGTTTTACACTTCACGGCCCTGCTAATCTTTAAAATTGTTGCTACTGGTCTAAGGAAAATCCAGACTGGATGAGAGAACATTCGCGCTTCCCTTAAAAGGGTAATGTTTGGGCAAAAAGAGTTGTAAACTATGCCATTAGTCCCCTTTTCATTGATGGCAATTTTTAAGCAGATAGTTATTTAGCGCTGCTGAAAAATAGTGCCGTGCAAACTTTGACAAACTTATATCTTTTGCTACTGGCTTGGATAAGTTCGTTAGCCAGGAAAATCGGCAGAGGTTTTCCCGAAAAATTTTGTATTTTCTTTCGAAAAAAAATTATATCTCCGGAAATAACAAAGTAAGGGCAACCAAATTCGGTACGGGGATTTATATCATTATAGGTAAATTAATTACCAAAATCTAGCTCTCTAAGTTAAAAGACAAAAAAGTTAGAGGCATTTAAAGAAAAATAAATTGGCAACATTTAGGCAAAGAACTTGAAATTAATACGGGTTATGGAAAGAAAATGTCTCAAGAAGAATATTTTACAAACCCCGAAGTCTTAACTTCAACCGTCATTGTTCTTCATTTTAATAAAATATTTCCAGAAAATTCATTTCAGATAGACCCTTTCTCTGATGCTTGGCAGTAACCTTAGCTATAGAGTTTATCGTTTAATGGTATATAATTTTTGTCGAATTTTCGTAGAAAATTATTTTTGCCCTTATAATAGTAAAATGTTCACAAAAACTATGTGTAGATTACGCTTCAATCATGCATTGTTCCCGAGTCATCTATATAAGATAGGTATGAAAGAAAACCCTTTTTGTGATTGTGGCGAATTCGGGGACTTGGAACATGTTCTGTTAGAATGCACACTTAAGCAAAGCAAAATCAGTCAATTTGTAAATAAATTATATAGGAATAGTAGTGTTCCAAAGCCTTTCAATTTGTCGCAACTCCTTAGCACTAGAGACTTTGACATTTATTTAGATGTATTTAAACACGTGAAAGATATATGTAAAAACATTTGATGTAAATCTCGTATACAACGTAGATTAAGTTGACCTATTGTTTCCCAACCTATATGTATTACCTGACTTTTACCTAAGGCCCACCTGTGCACGTTTTAAAGTTGCTCTGATCGGCCGCAGAGCATGAAGCTATGTGTCCATTGTATATCCCAAACATTGTTGGAAAAAAAAAAAAAAAAAAAATAAAAAAAAAAAAAATAGAAGAAAGTTAAAATATTGAACAAAATAAATGAATAAATAAAATAAAGAATGTGTAGCAGAAAAATAGTACCAACTGATAACAGAATGATATATAGATATACATGTGGGTGTATATATAGGTATATATATAGATGAGTGTATGTAATTACTCTTAGGATTAAGGAATGAGAGAGGAGTGAAAGTGGATTGAAAGGGATAAAAAGAGGAGTGAGAGGGTGCAAGAGATTATCTATAATAACTTGTAAGTAACAAAATGGTTGGCAAAAGTGATATGGCACTGAATTTACGCTGATTTGGACCTACACTCACAGTTATGGAAAACTGGGCGAATGGACACTGATTCCGCAGCCAAAATAATAGTGAAATTAAAAAAAAAAGACCCTTTCTCTGATGTTTTGGCAGTAGTCTTAGCTATAGAGTTTATCGTTTAATGGTATATAATTTTCGTAAAAAATCAATAAAGTTCAATATATCCGTTATTATACAAGATACGAAAAAAATTGTATACATTAATTATAGGGTGCCTCGAGCTAAATCTTAAAAAATATTTCTACAATCACAGGTGGCCCATAAGTCGTTGGTGATACAAATTTTATTAATTTTTTTTTAATCGGACACGCCTTATGTTATTGCATTTTTGCATTTTCCATCGAAATATAATGCATGCTTGTAAGAAAATAAATTCGGGACGCAGCAAGTGCGTTATGGTAGCGACTTTTCATTAAATGCTTCAAATTTAAATAGCTCAATTTGCTTTTAACCTATAAGGTTGACCAAGTAATCAGTTTTTTCGGGAACAGTTTAAGTTTACTTTCGGAAATTTGTGTACATTTTCAAACAATAAAGTTATTTTGATGAAACATGGCACATTGTTTCTACTATATATGTTATACTGGTAACTAAATTTGATGCCTGCTTTCTTAAAAAAGACCACACATATTTCCAAATAAAAATTTTTTTTTTTGAAAATTAACTACCATAACGCACTTGTTGCGTCCAGACTATGCACAATAATTGAGATACTGAATATATTCAATTTGGTTGTTCTACACTATATCACCATTAATGATTATAATAATAATATATTTGACCATCGTGATACAAAATATATATACACAATTTATATATATATATATATATATATATATATATATATATATATATATATATATATATATATATATATATATATAAACTCTTAAATTTTATTTATTTATTTATTTATTACACCATACATTCACAAGCTTCTACATAGCAAGTCTATCGAAATATTTGCTAAGAGATCTAAGTCTGTCGACTTGTGTATGTCTATTACATTTTTCCAACTTACACAAATTATGTCGTTCAGAGCCATATCGCTCTATCGCCGATAAGCAACAAGAAAACAATCACAGCCGGAACACCAATACTTAAACAAAACAAAATATATACAAAACAAACTACCTTTAATTCTTAAAGCTCAACACTTCTACGACTATAGGTATTAGGTTAATTTAAACAGCCCAAGCCAAAAGTAAGCCAGTATCACAAAGTAAAGTAAACAGCACATCGGTCGCGTGGCTCTATAATAGAAATATGGAACATTACATCCCCAATTCCAATCCGTACCCAAGCACAGTCAGAAGTTAACGCAAAATGTTTTTCACAGCAAAGGTAGGTTTCCCCATCACGCCTCACTAGCAAACCACTCAGATTCCAACCCTTCTCCATTCGCTCATAGAAAGAAAATAAAAAGCAAAACAAACAAACAAATTACCATTCATTTTTCTCGCGTCCGTATACCACCCTACGTCCATGTCCTTCAATGTATATATCCCATCACTCCCCAGGCACACTCTCACACTCATACACAGCCACATACAGATCTCTACACACAAGCACTTAGCCAATCGCATACTCACTTGCGTACTAACCCATGCCCAATCAACCAATAACAATCGCCAAGAATGTATCTTTTCTTTGTATTAGGTAATCTTTAGCTTTTAGCAAATTTTTCGTAAAATGAAAAATTCACTAATGGGGAGATCTGTGTTTATATATATATATATATATATATATATATATATATATATATATATATATATATATATATATATATATATATATATATCGATAACTCAAAAAATAATAAGCCGATTTTAATGAAATTGGGTACGTAGCTTCCTTTTTGGAGCAATTGATTAATTTTTTATAAAATAATGTTTATTGATACCCATTTAAAATATGATACCAGAGTTTCGACATTGACAAATGCGCGAAACGGATATCTTCGAATGTGTAACTTAATAACATAATGCAATAAGTAATTACTAATTATGCGTTAAATAATTATATAAATAAATATTAAATTAAAAGTAGCCAACAAACTTTAAGACGGATTTTCATAACACAACCATTCATTTACTTATAATGAAAAGAACCTTCACTACAACTACACACAAATTATACATATAATAACTACTTGATCAAGTCTCACTCTATAACTACCTAACGTTAACCCTCGAATGCTAATTACAAATTAAACCCCCATATAATATCATACAGATAAGAACATATTAAAAACGCTGAATTGAACAAATGATACAATCTCTCCTATTTGGTTAGTACCACAAAATAACCCACTCTCATCCATCGCTCTAGGGAATAGGCAGATTGAGGCTTTAGAACTTCTTCTTTTTATATTTCCTTAACACCTGAAAATGGCTTCAAAACAGGAGCTGAAACGTCGAGTTTGAAAAAATTGTGGACACGGTTCTACCCGATTCTTTAGAGTTCAGGGACAGTTTGTGCTTTGCAAATAATGTAAAATGACGTTGACGTTTTTCGCTTATCGATCAAATGTGACATTTAAAAAGGAAAATGCAAAATGTTGGGTTATTTTTCACAATTTAGAAAAATGTCAAATACAAAAGTTATTTCTTTCCTAGGTTTTTACCTACCTGGCAAATTTGTACAAATTTGGACCACCTCGAATTTTTTCAGGTTTTCCTAACCTAACAATTTTTTAGCTTATTCGAATTGATGAAAATCCGAAAAGACCCGTCAAGATGTAGTACACTCATCTGTTGAAGTGGTTTTTTCTGTTAAAAATTGTTTCTACTTTCCAAGAAAAAAATCAAATATGTGAAAGGAAATATGTCATACTTTGTGCAATGTTGCTCTAGCTTTAACATTTCACAACAAAACTTGTTCGATCCATTTTTATCACAGTGTCAAAATGTATTTTAGTGGAGAAATGCTCATTTATCCCCTACCTCCCTGAAGAAATCTTACCCAAAAGCCTTTCGAGGTGTTCCTTTGTCGGGTGTTAACTGGATACCAAAGATGATATCTCTATTCGTTCGAAAGTTAATGCGACTACTAACCGACAGACGTACATGCATACAGACAGACAAAAAACATTTTCGTTCCAAAATCGAGTTTTCCGTATGTTTTGAGACCTTTTACGCCGTTTTAGCAAAAACTTTTTTTCAATATTTCTGTCACTGATATTCCACCACCACACATTCAACCCCTAATTTAATTTCAGCACAGAATACCAGATGATTAATGAACTTAAAAGTTTTCTAACAAACAAACCCTAAAACGTTATATTACTCTTGTTTTAACAAGAAAATTTAATTTTCACCAAATTATCCCCCATCCATCCCCTACCCCCTGGAGCGATTTTATCCAAAAACAATTCGAACCGTTTGTTTGTCAGGTCAGGTCAGGTCAGGTCAGGTCAGGTCAGGTCAGGTCAGGTCAGGTCAGGTCAGGTCAGGTCAGGTCATGATTAATGAACTTAAAAGTTTTCTAACAAACAAACCCTAAAACGTTATATTACTCTTGTTTTAACAAAAAAAATTAATTTTCACCAAATTATCCCCCATCCATCCCCTACCCCCTGGAGCGATTTTATCCAAAAACAATTCGAACCGTTTGTTTGTCAGGTGCTAACTGAATACCAAATTTGACGACGATATATAAATTCGTTCTAAAGTTATCGTAGACCGACAGTTCGATAGACATAAAAAATTTTCGTTCCCAAATCACGTTTTCCATATGTTTTCATACTTTTTACGACGTTTAAGCGATTTTTTTTAAATATTAGTCGCCGATGCATGCCTCCACACGCATTGGCGACGTGGAAGTAATAATACTAACGACTGAATCATCAATGAAGTTGTTCTTTAGTTGAGAAGTGTGCTATGGAGATAATAATTAAATGTCATGCAATTTACGAAAACAAAATATTTGACAGTTTCTCTCATATTACTAAACAGCGATATCTATCAACTAGTAGTGGAAATATGCAGACTTTGCAGGAATGAGTAGAGATTATATTTATTTGCGAAGAAAATAAATCTCATCGAAAAGTCGCTGATGTTTTCAGTGAACACCATCTTCATAGAAATATCCAACAGTCGACTGTGAGCATGATTTTGTTATTAAATGTAAAAGTTCAGATTTTTTCCAATTTATTACTTCAGCAAGAACCTGAGGTCTATCGGTTGGCAAATGGATTGGATGGTGTTGGTTTATGGCATTTCTTCATTGAAATACCTTTTGATACTGTGATGAAAATGGATCTCGCAAATTTTATTGTGAAATGTTGAAACTAGAGCAACTTTGCATCAGGTGTGATTTAATTTGTTAGGATACTAAATTTATTGTAGAAAAACGACATTTTGCATTATTTGCAAAGCACAAACTATATGCGAACTCTAAATTGGGGTAAATTAAGTAATAAAAACATGTTGTATGTGATGCGGACTTTAATGGTGAGGCTGTATATATAAATTTTATTATTCACACATTCACTGTTCACCAGACAATGTTAATATTAGAATATGAAGATGGTGAAATTAACAGATGAAAATATTCATGGAAAATTCACCAACAGTTTTGGATTTTTAACTCCTTAAATCATATCATATATCTCTGACGTCTCGTATAGAACATATTGTATAATTTTTACCAATAAATGTGTGATGGTCTAAGACAGAAAGGGATGAAGCCATAAAAATTAATATTGGCATTTAAATGAACACATTATAATAGTTTTATAAATGTCTTAATCTTCAAGTTGTATAAAATCTTCTCTGCTCTGAAATTATTGTACTGACTAGCTAATACTTCACTTTTTGTGCCATCTAATCAAGTATTGCCTCTACCTGTCTAGTAGAATTAATAATTGAGATAAGGTAAATAGAAGAAAAACTGGCATTTACAGTTGAGATTGAGCACAAATGAGCTTCACAGAACAAGAAAGTAGGCGATCTAAATACTTTATGTGTATTATCAGGCAATGAAAGTACCAATTCTAAATTGAAATTATGATCAACTTAACTGCATTTACATTTTTATCTCTTATTAAGTGAAACTGGACTTCCTTTTATTTTACCTTGTTTATATGTCAAGTATATTCATAATATGCTACAATAATGATAGAACATGATAATGAAAACTTGATTGTGTGTTGATCTTTCTAAGTAATGATTGCTTTTGTTGTCAAAAATAAGAAAATTATTATTATAGTAATCACATATGTGTAGGTGTAACACTATGACGCCTTAGGCTGGTTTCTCTCCATGTTCTATTTTAAGAATCCACAGAGGCTTTATTTTGTCATTAATAATATTGATTTTTCTTCTCTCGGCATGTGCCGGTGACTTCATTCACATATATCCTAGGCGGAAGAATTCACTTCATTCACCGGATATTAAGAAAATTTCGGGTTACATGCATGGTTTGTAAGACTGTGGTTCTCTGCATTAACCTGACCAGATTTATCGTTAGCTCGAGTTTAGCGATCCCTGTCACAGAGATAACTATTGGGAGTAGACCTACTTCCTGTAGCTCTCAGGTCTGTGTCATATCTAGTTAGGTTTTGGTATTTTATGATATCTTATACTCCTGTCTTTTTGTATTATTATTATTATTATTATTATTATTATTATTATTATTATTATTATTATTATTATTATTATTATTATTATTATTATTATTATTATTATTATTATTATTATTATTATTATTATTATTATTATTATTATTGTTGTTGTTGTTGTTGTTGTTGTTGTTGTTGTTGTTGTTGTTGTTGTTGTTGTTGTTGTTATTATTACTTTGGCCTAAAGGGCTTTCGCCCTCAAAGGGGAACATTTACTCATCCCAGGTATCTCAGATACCAAAGGGACTGAGCCCTTTCCAAGTTATCGGGCGCTGACGACAAAGCGACACATCCTTAATCCCAGAAATCTTCGTAGGGTGTGGGTAGTTATTCCCGTTTTCTGCATAACCTTATAAAGATGCTCTCCAAGACCCAGTCTCTTAATGTCCCCTCGAAGATTCTTAGGAACCCCACCAGTTGACGACTTTAATATTGGGATCACTCGGATACTATCTGCTCTCGACTGTCTCCTTACTTGCATCTCGAGGTTCCTGTACTTAATGATCTCCTCGTACTTTATCTCTAGATTATTAATATTCGGAATGCCCACATCAATAAGCCTCACTTGCTTACAGGACTTATCCACTATTATTATGTTGTTGTTGTTGTTGTAATTTGGTTTGGCCTCGGACCGTTAGGTCCATTAGCCACAGACTTTTTTTTAAATTTATGTCTAGTGGTCACTATTATTATATCTGGCCTGTTGTGCGCAACTCGTTGGTCTGTGAGCACGGTCCGATCCCAGTACAACCTGTATCCTTGGTTCTCTAGAACAGGTTAAGGGTTCCAGTTTCAGAGCCAGATCTTAATGAAGTATTTTCGCAGCTGAGTCGTCCCTGTCTTTATACTGTGTTGCAGAAAAGGCTTGAAATCCCCCAGTGACGTGCTGAATAGTCTCTGATGACTGACACCCAAACCACATTTGTCACCTTGGACCGAATTATCTCCTATTATATACTTCAGGTAGTTTCTTGTTGGGAGGACCTGATTTTGTATGGCCAGCAAAAACCCATCTGTCTCTGGAAACATCCGTCCGGACATCAACCAGTAGTTCGACGCCAATTTGTCGACATGTTCCTGGGGGGTCTCATTCAGATGTCACCCATGGAGAGGCTTCTGCATCCAAAATTGCAGCTTTTCCTGATCAGTCCAATGATGACTTTGTATTTCACTTTCCTTTAATTGTAGAGGTGTCCACAAGTAACCGCCCGTTCCTGGGGGGTCTCATTCAGATGTCACCCATGGAGAGGCTTCTGCATCCAAAATTGCAGCTTTTCCTGATCAGTCCAATGATGACTTTGTATTTCACTTTCCTTTAATTGTAGAGGTGTCCACAAGTAACCGCCCGTTGATGGAAATATGTACGTAGGTTCAATATCTGCTAGTCTAACTGTTTACCAATATCCAACATTCTTCTCCCATCTTGGTGTCTAGGTAGGGTTACTCGCTCGATAGCACTACAGGGCTGTTGCTTTTTGGATTTTGGTAGGAGTGTTCTCACCTTCCGTTGTAGATTTTCGATGTCCGTTTTGCTCCAGTTTACAATCCGAAATTAATAGCTAAGTGCAGAAAATGCATATGTAATAAGAGCCCTGCTGTTGAGACGTGCTCGCACCACCTACTTTACTCGTTTCGTAAACTCATTTGTCAGATCGTTCTTCATTGAGTGGTTTATTTTCCTCACTTGCTGTATTCCCAGGTATTCATAACACCCTTCTACATCCATCGATGCAACTTGCTGGCCATTCTGCATTTCATATACATTTGGTTGTGTGTTCCCTCTGACTACACATAGGGTGCGACACTTGTCAAGCCCAAACTGCATGTCGACATCTCTGGAAAACCCTTCCACGATTTTAAGGAGTTGTTGCAGGTGGTTCTTTGTCGAGGCCATCAGCTTAATATCATCCATATACAGCTGATGATTTAGCCTCATTGGCTCCCTGTCATTGCTTTTTATACCAAAGCCATATCTGGTAGAGTTTAGGCGGTGTGATAGTGGATGGCAGAACCACAATCGATTTAGTGAGTCGCCTTGAAATATAGCTCTTCAAATTGGTATCGTGCTGGTTAAGATGTTATCACCCGTTTGTACCCGTAGTTGAATTTTTGCTCTCCAGGTAGACATCGTGTGTTCTAGGAACCTCAAGATATAACTATCGATCTTATAGATCTTCAGCACACTTGCCAGGCATTCGTGTGGAACTGAATCAAATTCCTTTTTGTAATCCACATAAAAAAGATATTTCTTTGCACATACTAAGCTTGGTTGCACACAACCGAACCAATGATTAGTTGTTCTTTGCATCCCTTAGATCCTTTGGCACGCCCTTTTTTCTGACTCGCAATTATGTTGTTTCGTTCGCAGTGCGCATATGTGCGTTTCTCAAGGCAGGATGTGATCACTTTATATAGAGTCGGAACACAAGTTATTAGCCGGTATTTGGCGGGGTCTGCAGAACACTGCTGGTCCTTTGACAGAAGATACGTACCACCTTGTAAAAAAAAAGACATCTTCTTAGGGTCAAGCATAACATCATTTATTAACACCGCCGATAGATGATGTGTACACCCAAATATCTTCAGACAAAAGTTTTGGACGCCTTCAGGCCCGGGTGCCTCCCAATTATGAAGCTCTTTATAACCTCGGAGGCTTTATCTGTGGTAAGCGGCTCATGATGCATCTGTTCATAACTCTGGCAAGCTCGGTGTTCTTCGTTAACCCAGCTGGCGCCAATATTGCAGGGGACTGGTGTGGCTACTTGACTTTTGCAGAACTCTTCAATTTGTTCCTTATTTGGGAAAATATCGGTGGTTGCATTCGTAGCTAAATTAAGCTAGCGGTAGAAAGTCCTTTCAGAACGTTTACACATTGCATTGTGGCATTTACTATTGTTGCTAGCTTTATATATCCTCAAGCATTATGTGTAGGGAAAACTGGGGAGGCTTGATACTATGGGAGGTTTGATACGCGTCTAAAATTTCCCGCCACAGTGGTCTAATAATCATACAGCTGGTAGTGAAGCGGCAAGACGCTAAACTAGTCTCACTATTTATTCAAACGTGACAGAATATACGTGGTACTTCTAAATAAGCCCGAAAATAATTCTTGGAACTAAAGTGTGTAAAATTTAAATCACGATTCATAAGGTGTCTACGAAAATCAAGGTAAGTTGTATCAAATATCACCCCAGTAGCATGATTTATATTGTTTCGGCGATGTATTCAGCCACATGCAGTGCTCTAATAATGTTTGGTTATACCGAACACGTGATAATTGTTTTGTCATGTGATTTTGGGTGGCTTGATACATGACTGTTGGGGAGGCTTGATACATGTCTCATCCCTCCCGCACATTGCAAGATTGGATTTTTTAAAAATTATATAGTCATTCAAATCAAGTTTATTATTTCAAAATAAAATTCTGATGCCACGTTTTCGATTATTATAGATGCCTTTCAAATGGATTACAAAAGGACGCCCTGTTAATGCGCCGGATGTGATGGAGAGAGCTGTGAGAGAGGTATGCGAAGAGAAAACATCCATAAGATCATCAGCAAATAAATACAAGATTGATAAAATGACACTCTTGAGGTATGTGAGGAAATATAAACAAAATCAGGAAAGTGACATAAAAACTGATTTCAAGCCAAATTTTAATACAAATCAAATCTTCACCAATGATGAAGAAAATTCACTGGTGGATTATCTCCTCAACTGTGCCAATTTACATTATGGGCTGACGCCCATAATGACAAGAAAATTTGTTTACATTTTTGCGAGAGAAAATGAAAAGAAAAACCTGGGATGAGAAACAAGTAGCTTCGTACGATTGGTTAAGGGTTTTTTTGTCACGACACAGGAATATTTCTCTCCGTACGCCAGAAGCTACAAGCTTGGGGAGAGCAACTGCCTTCAACCAACACACTGTTTCTGAATTCTTTGAAAATCT
Source organism: Tillus elongatus (assembly GCA_964006375.1). Taxonomy (NCBI): domain Eukaryota; kingdom Metazoa; phylum Arthropoda; class Insecta; order Coleoptera; family Cleridae; genus Tillus; species Tillus elongatus. The sequence goes on from OZ023268.1 coordinate 95,291,268, forward strand.
AAGAAATGTTATGGAACGATATAATTTTGAGCCTCATTTAATTTTCAACGTGGACGAAACAGGGGTAACAACTGTTCACAAGCCCCATAAAATTCTAGCCCAAAAGGGCCAGAAGCAAATATCCAAAGCCACATCTGCGGAACGAGGAGTTTTAGTCACTGTTTGTTGTACTGTCAATGCAATAGGAAATACAATTCCCCCATTCATGGTTTTTCCCCGTATAAGGCAACAGGACTATATGGTAAAAGATGCACCACCTGGAACTGAAGCAGTTACACACCAGTCTGGCTGGATGACACATGAAAATTTTGTGAAGTATCTGCTCCACTTCATAAAATATTCTAAATGTAATGTTGATAATAAATGTTTATTAACTTTGGATAACCTTGAGAGTCACATCTCACCAGCTGGGCTTGATATCTGCAAGAAAAATGGAGTTGTTATGCTGACGTTGCCACCGCATACCAGTCACAAGCTCCAGCCATTAGATGTGAGTGTATATGGGCCCTTTAAACGATACTACAATGAGGCAGCGGATGCATGGATGATCAATAACCCTGGACAGACTATTACAATCAAAGAAATTCCTCAACTTGTATCAACCGCCTATTTACTACTTCAGAAGAAGCAACTACTTCAGAAGAAGCAACTACCAATGGCGTTGTGACACCAAGAACAACAGCAAGTGCGTTCAAAAGTCCTCAAGACTTACGTCTATATCCAAGGGCACCTCCACGAAAAACCAAGCGTAGAAGAAGACTAGGAAAAACTAGAATTCTTACTGATACCCCTAAAAAAGAAGCAATTGAGGAAGAACACAGATTACGAGTTTTTAAGAAACAAGGAACTAATAGAATTAAAAAAAAAAGTTTTTGAAAATGAAGCTTGCAAGTCTAGTGCGGATGAATTACGAATAACAGGAGAAAAGGGAAAGCAAAGTTGTGAAAGAAGACAAGCAGCAAACAAAGAAAATTCCGAGAATGTGGATATTGAAACAAGTGAGAATGAACGAGATTTCTTAGATTTTGTTCAGAGTGATGAAAACAGCATAGCAGATATCACTGATATTGAAGATCAAATGGAGAATGAATTTCATGAAGAAAACTTCATAAATCAGCAAATATTAGTAGACGACTTTGTTTTGGTGCGTTTTTCAACAAAAAAACCTTACGTCATTATGTAGCACAAGTGCTAGGCATTGATTCCGATGAATATCACTTGAAATGCATGCGTATCAAGTCAGGATACAAGTTCGTCTTTCCCGATGTAGACGACTTTTGCAGTGTTCCCCCGGAAGATTTAATTAAACTACCAAATCCGCATTACGGAGGAAACACTGCAAGGGTGAATCGGACAATAAGCTTTCCGGTGGATTTGTCAAAATTTGATAATCTTTTTTGAAAGTGTACTTCTATTTTACTTAATAATAAATTTTCTGAATGGTTGTATGCCTATTTTTTTCATTTTTGTGATCTCTTTCAAATATGTATCAATCGTCCCTATGTTGTGTATCAAGCCTCCCATATGCAGGGAGGTCTGATACACATTTCATGAAGACAAATAAGACTCCACAGAGTAAATATTCGTGACAGTAGATCAATACTATATGCTGTATTGCTGAGATGTATTATTAATCTGAGTTGACACACCTAAAAATAACCGATTCATACAAAAACATGGAAAATAAATATAAAAACTCGAAAAGTATCTCAAGCCTCCCCAGTTTCCCCTACACAGAAAGCTTCTGTTTTAAGGTGGCTAAACATTCTTGTTCAGTGTGGTTGACTGGATCTCCTGATGAGTGTGGTCGAACTCGCCCTATTATTTGCTCTACTACTTTCTGCAATTTTCTTGTCTGTACTCCCCCAATGTATTGCGTCAGTTGTCTAATTCCTTTTCGAAGTGTTTCCACTAGACTTCAATCAATCTTTTTTCCCACGGGGGCGCTCTGACGTGAGTTTCTGTAGCTGGACCTTCGATCAGAAATCTTAATGCCTAGATTTTTGATTGCTGCATTTGCTGCACAGTAAATCAGCCTATGCATGTGCTTCAATGTATTGACCTCTAAAAGGTGCGATGGCAAAATTATACTATTCAAAAGTTTCAATATAATTGCCAGCTTTCTAGATGATCTTAGCCTAGGTAAGAGGATTTGTTCCTTCATGCTCCACGACTGCACATCCGTCTCATTTCTGTGGACAATTTGTCGAGGAGTTCTCCATTTTCTTGCGTACCCTCTTTTTCTTGCTCAGTACCTACAGGTTACAGATTGTTACCACCAAACAGCACCTCGTTATTTTCCGTAACCGCTATGTTAGTAATTTCACAATCAACTTCCTATTTGATGGTATTCAGTATTCAGTCTCGTTTTTGGAATAAGGCTGTTTCTAAGAATGAGACGATACTGATCCGCTACTCTCGGTTGCGTCACCTGTATGTGCGGATACATTCTGAGAAACTCGGTGTGAAGTTGCTGCCTATATCCGATCGTCTGTTGTCCGAATTGTGTTACTCTGTAATAAATGCGCAGAATTGTTTCATCCATATCAATAGTCCGTTTCATGCGCCGTCTTGGTAATCTCATCTGGGTCAGCGCTGGCTCATTTCCTGCACAGCATCCTCAGTGGGTAGAACTCTTGGTCTTACTTGGCTCCCCTGCTGATGATTTTGGGTTGTAATTTCTTGCATGATAAGGGCTTGCCTCATCAGCACTCTGCCACCGACGTCCCGCATGGTGTCATGTCCAGCGCCGGTTCCAGCCATGCCCTGGCGAACCCCAGGGTCATGTCCAGCGCCGGCTTCAGCCGTGCCCTGGCAAACCCCAGACAGCGGCATTTTTCCGAGGCTTTGGCTTTGCTCCTTTTACATGGGTGGCCCAGGTAGGGATGGAGGAAAGGAGTAAGGTAATATGGTTAAGTTTAAAGAGGACATTGGAAAGAAAGGAAATAGGTAAATGGGACAGTGCACAGTTGGCGTTGCTGGTTGTACCGTCTTCGTCGTGACGAGTAGCGGTGAGCATACTGCTGCCAATACACACACCGGACAGACAGGCCTGTGACCTTAGCCAGTGGCCCTTACAGGGTGCTACCGTCTGGGACAAACGGACCCTGGTTTTTAACGTGGTTGTTACTCCATCCACTCCTCCTTGCTCACCCCTAGCTTGGGACCGGCAATGACGGACTTTCATTATTATTACTATCATTATTATTATTATTCATGAGTTCAGAGTTTTATCCTGGTCTATGAGTCTGGGACTTGTAGAGAGGTTCTCATCGTTGGTTCAGAAATTTCCTGAAAATGGATGTGGTATTAATTAATGCAGTCTCCTGTGGATTCACATATTATACTTGTATTTTCTGGTTGATCTGTAAGGATTTCAGGTGCTTCCGTAACTTTTTATGAACTATAATTGTCGATGAGATGATGATGGGAGAATACTGATTTTTTTCATGCCAGATTGGCTTAATTTTTTCTCCTACTGGTATAACTTTCCAGATCTTCTCCTCATTTTACTCCCTCATATTTATTGTCTTGGGTATAGAGATTTCGATTAGGTATGATATTTTTTCTCCTCATCTACGAGTTTTACAATAGCCGGTATGTTATGTGCTACTTTGTGATCTGTTCGTATATCTCGATTCCAGCAGAGGTTTATCTCTGTATTTTCTATTACTTTAGATGGTGTATATTCGTACCATGGGATGTTATTATTTGTGGGGTTGTATTCCTTACATATCTCTTGGTGAAATTGTGTCTATTGGCGTATTCATTTGGGGCTAGTATTGAATAGGCGTCAGTGATACGTTCTATTGTTTCACCATACACCCTCTACATCTCCCTTGTATCTTGACATTTTAGTGAATTTTTATTTAAAAAAAATCACTAATAGAGACCTATCGATGGTGAGACTTCGCAAAAAATTTTGCAAATGAGCGCGAATTTGGGCCCCTAGAACCCATATCCGTGGTCAGTTTAGATTTTTATATGTTTATATATATATATATATATATATATATATATATATATATATATATATATATATATATATATTAACGTAGGTTGAAAGTTTAACCTTTAGTGGAAATGTATTTGATCAGGTCGACAACTCTGTTGGAGTAACCGTACTCATTGTCGTACCAGGAAATGAGCTTGACGAAGTTGTCGTTTAGGGAAATACCAGCGGCAGCATCGAAGATTGACGAACGTGTGTCACCCATGAAATCAGATGACACAACTTGATCCTTTGTATAACCCAAGATGCCTTTCAGGGGTCCCTCTGAAGCCTGCTTGACTTTTTTTTGATATCCTCATAACTGGCTGGTTTGCCCAATCTGACAGTCAAATCAACAACGGAAACATTGCGAACTGGCACACGGAAAGCCATACCAGTCAGCTTGTCGTTGAGAGAGGGGATGACCTTGCCGACAGCCTTGGCTGCGCCCGTAGATGCTGGTATGATGTTCTGCTGGGCCCCACGACCGTCCCTCCAGAGTTTACCAGATGGTCCGTCCACAGTCTTATGGGTGGCTGTTGTAGCATGCACTGTAGTCATTAGTCCTTCCACTATCTCAAAATTATATATGTATCCAACCGATAACTCAAAAAATAATTAACCGATTTTGATAACACTCGGCAAGTGCCTTTCTTTTATTAATAGCTTGGATGAGTTAGTTAGCCAGAAAAATCTGACACAGTTTACCGCGAAAATTTTGAGTTTTCTTTCGAAAAAAAATTTTTCTCCGAAAATTACGAAGATATTTCCATAAAATTGGGTGTACATATTGCTTTGGGAAAGACCTAACTATGTGCCAAAATTCAGCTTTCTAGGGTTACAGAAAATTGTGCTATTCAAATTTGAAACATTTATGTTTAAATCACCGCCTTTCATTGTCAATAAGTTATACGAGATCTAGTATGTTGTTGCCATGGTAACGAAATTGCGCAGGTCTGTTAGACGCTGTAACTGAGATTTACCGTATGATATGAGATCGTTTATATTATGTTTATTTGTTTGAGTCGACGAATTATTTGTGTCATTTGGGACATTTTTATATACAAGTGCAAATTTATTAATGTTAGTGGGTGGATTAAACAGTGTTTGTTATGTTTTATAAACACATATAAAGGTCCGAAGTTTTACAAAAGGGGTGATATTATACAGGGTGACGGGTTTCTGCGGTAAAGCTGAATATAATTATTATTATACAAGAGACGAGAAAAAATTGTATAAGTTAATTATAGGGTGTCTTGAGCTGCATCTTATAAAATTATTTTAACAATCACCGGCTGGCCCACAAGTCGATCGTTGGTGATCCCTACAATTTTTTTTCGAACAGCCTTATTTTATTGCGTTTTTTATCGAAATATGTTTGTAAGAAAAAAATCAGGACGCAGTAAGTGGGTTTTGGTAGCAAATTTTCATTAAATGCTTCAAATTTCAATAACTCAATTTGCTATTAACCTAAGATTTGTTGGTTAGAAAACCAACGTTTAAGGTATATTGTCGGAAAATTTTTGTACATTTTCAAACAATTATTTTCATAAAATATGGCACATTGTTTCTACTATATATTTTGCTCATAACCTTATCTCGTTTCTGTGCTTCTGTGTGCTCTGGAGAATGCATTAACAAGTCGTTATTGTAGTGTAAAATTAAAATTTACTAAATGTAGTTTTGATAAAGCAGAATGAAAAAAGTGAATTTATTGACTGAGGAGTAATATTGTGTTGTATACTGGGAGAGTGTTTGAAAATGATCATGTTATATTCTATAAATTAATTAATTATCAACATATTATGTAAAATACTTCAACCACTTTATTTAAAACGTTAAAATGGTGTATCTGCTTATCATAACAAGGTTACTTAAAGCACGAGGGATATACTGTTTGGTTTGTTTTATTAGTGAATTTTTATTTAAAAAAATTCGCTAATAGAGAGGTATCGACGGTGAGACTTTGCAAACATTTTTGCAAACGAGTGCGAACTAGAACCCCGAGAACCCATATCCGGGGTTAGTTTCAATTTTTATATGTTTATATATATATATATATATATATATATATATATATATATATATATATATATATATATATATATATATATATATATATATATGTGTGTGTGTGTATGTATGTATCCGCACGATAACTCAAAAAGTTATTAACTGATTTTGATTAAACTCGGCAAGAATCTTTCTTTTAATCATGGCTTAGATAAGTTCGTTAGCCAGGAAAATCGGACAAGGTTTTCCTAGAAAATTTTGAGTTTCCTTTCGAAAAAAAATTTTGTCTGAAAATTACAAAGCTATTTTGATGAAATTTGGTGAATATGTTGCCTTGTGAAAGTACTATATGCCAAAATTCAACTTTCTAGGTTTATATAAAATTGAGTTATTTAAATTTGAAGCATTTAATAAAAAATTCACTACTATAACGCACTTGCTGCGTCCCGAATTTTTTAATATTATTACTATTGCTTTTACACAGCGTAAAGTGCCGCCCTACGAGTTTCAGTGCTGGTCTTCGTATGCTGTGGCTTTTAGTTAAACTCGACGCTTATTTAAAGCTTGCATTGTATTTGAACATTACAAGATCTTGGAAGCGTTTGTCCTTATTCTACTTAAAAGTGTCAACATACCGATCTGGTTTAATTTTAAATACACCATAACCACAGACTAATTTGTGAAAATCACACGCAATTGCAACTTGAAGCAACAGAAAATATTCTCTAACTCAATCGAATCAAATAAAATCACTTAAGTGGTCAGTCTAATTTAACCGTTTGGGAAAGGATATCAAACTCATAAAATGGGACAATTTTCTGTCATAACTGTAAGTGTTGTAATCTAAATTATTAAATCATAAAATCGTAGGTATCAGGTAATGGTAGAGTAATTTTATTGCCCATTAACAATTTAGCAATATACGTTTATTTTATATAATTTTTAAATCACCATAGATAGATGCCACTGCCATTATCGGAGACACAACAAGAAGCACCTAGGCACATAATGAATTGAATTACAGAAAAACTCGAGTGCCTAATAAGGCACGTCATGAGAGGAGATCGGTAACGTCATTTCCGGATTATCTATCAGCAAAATATAATAGACAGCAAGGCTATTGTAAGAAGAAAAGGGTATTGTCGCTATAAATCGACTTAAAGGTATAATTGCACATTATTCCAACTTTTCAGAGACATTTTTGGTAAAGCGAAAATCTGCATGATGTTAGGCAAGCTACTCGAGGAGCGTACACCGTATAAGAACATTTCGAAAAATAGTAAAGTTACCTTGATAAAACTTGATACAAAAGTTGCCGGTTAAGAGCCTAGATCCTAAACTAAATTTTATTTTCCTTATTTAATATTACGTTTAGTTATGGACTTTAAAATGTAGTTTTAGTGCATTAAGAAGTTCATGGGGGAGTACAAGGCTAAAAGTGTTTGTATAATAGGCAAACTTTTATAAATTCTATAAACCAAAGAACTAACTAACTTTGGACTAAGTGATCAAAACGGACCAGACCATTGAGAATTAAAATTACGGGTTGTACCAGAGTAGACTAAATCAATGGTTATGTTGCCTGTCACAGGTCAAATGTATACTTCTTTGACAAATCTGGATAAAACCAACAGAATAAATAACATCTAAGAAAACTCTAACAATTTGTCAAGTGCAAAAATGTTCTTCCTAAATTAATTAATTTTTCTGGCCCCGACAACTTTGACCATATACCTGCGTACATTTAATTTTTGTTTACCTTTTACAACTGTATATAACTGTAACTAAAAACTAATATAATGAAAATGTACTACCATAATGGACTTGCAGCACCAAGTCTTTTTTTAACATTGACAATTCGCTTAGAATAAAAAATTTGCCGTTTACGAATTTGAAGTTTAGGGTTTGTAAGTTTATAATGTATTGGGCCGAGAGCTTCAATATGCAATAAATGAATAGAATGAAAGCTTTGGAATTGTGGACATGAAGAAAAATCAGAGATACAAGCTACACTGATGAAAAGACGAATAAAAATTTGCATGGTGAGAGAAATTGCTGAATTTTTTTTAAGTGTGCAGCGAATGCGTTATGGTAGAGAATTTTCGATAACATATTTGTTAGCAAAATAGCTTATAAAAGCTAACAAAGAGTTTGTGCATCTGCTCCAGAATCTTTGTTTAAAAATCACCAACTATGACATTCAATTGTGACAAAATACACAGTTACTTCTTGCCTTCTCATTTGTCAATACCCAGCGACTCGTCGACTATTGTAGAAAATTTAGCTCATTGTCGTTTCAGCCTTGTAAAATAGTGTTTATATAAAGTCCAAACGCAGTAAATATGTTACGGCAACGAATTCATTTCAAACTCGGATGATTTAGCTTTCTGCATATGTTTTTATTAATAGTGTTTATAAAAAGCCTAAGCTCAGTAAGTGCGGTACGGTAATGCATTTATTTCAAAGTCAATTGTCTATTTTCATAGAAATTTAAATTTTGATATTGGAGAAACCCTTGATTTTTTCGCGAAAAACTGGTCTCATACGGCTGGTAAACGCCCGTCCAAGAGATTTACAAAAGAATACTGTTATTCTTAATTATCTGAACATTTTGAGGTGTATTTATTTTGAGGTGTATTTAACACGTTGCCTACAATTTTGTACTAAATAGTTTATTTTAAATATTATTCAACAATATGTTCAGTAATGAAGAATATTTTGACACGTTGGAATGTTATAACCGAAATACCGAGGCAACAGCAAATTTATATCAAAACAACTACCCAGAAAGACGACAACCAAACACCAAAATATATCGCAGGATAGTGACCAATCTATTGAACGACGGTAGCTTCCACGCAAAGAAACTACCAATGCCTAGAAATGAAGAAAGAAATAATGCCGTCTTACAGGTTTTAAACGAAAACCCTCCGCAATATGTTCGGTTTTATGGTGAACAAATTGACGTTCCAAAAAGTACGGTACAGCGTGTATTAAAACAAGGTCATTACCTTCTATACAAACCTACAATCGTACAAGGCTTAAATGTTGACGATTACCCTAAGCGACTTCAATTCTGCAGATGGTATCAAGGACAATGTCAGCAAGATGAAAATTTTCATTTGAAAATAATATGGACTGATGAATCCAGATTTACAAATTGTGGTGTGTCTAATTGCCATGATAGGCATTATTGGGCAAATGAAAATCCCCATCTAAAGGAAGAAAGACGATTGCAAGACAGATTTGGTATTGATTTTTGGTGCGCCTTATTAGGTAAAAAATTGTAATTTTTATTTGTAGATTAGACAGTTAATTTAATAAAAATCAGGTAGCTCCATTGTTGGTCCGTTCTTTTTTGAAGACAATTTAACTGGGTAAAGGTACCTTAATCTATTGAGAAATGATATCTTACCAACAATTAGAAGAGTTGATGATAATTTAGACGAGATTTGGTACCAACAAGACTGTTGTCCAGGTCACAATGCTAGGATCTTCTAAGAATTTTTGTACCAACATTTTAATAATCGTGTCATTTGTAACAATGTGCCGGTTCATTGGTGTGCTCGAAGACCTGATATAACACCCATGGATTTTTATTGTTCGGGTACTCTGAGGAATGATGTGTATAAATTCGATCCACCACAAAATATCAATGAATTACGAAACAGAATCCTGGAAGCTATAAATCATATTAACCGAAACACCCTTACCAGAGTTTGCAGGCATGTTTCAAAAAGGTGTATAAAGTGCATTGAACAAATCGGTGGCCATATTGAACAATTTTCTATTTAGTGTATTTTTAAGTTTCTATTTTATTATTTGTTGAGTTCCGTTTCTAATTGTGCTGTTTTGTGAAGTTTAAGTTTCTATTTGTTATAGCCGGGTTTCGTTATTAAACTGTTTCATATAATATTATTTAGCATTATTACCTAATTAAGTATTGTAAATTAAATTACAATATTATTTTATCGTAAACCATTATGGAAAATTATGTTAAAAGTAGAAGTCTATTGTTAGACTCCATAGCCTACTGCTTTTTGAACACTTTTTTGTCATTTGTTTTCTGGTATTGGATTTCATAGCCTACTATCCTCAAAACGGTTTTTCTCAAAATTGTCAGTGCAATCACAAGATTTCTCAAGCATATTGTACATCATTGGAAAGCTTTTTTCACAGGCTATCACATGAGCAAATAATCCAATATGGCTGCCATAATAAAAACAAACGTTGGTACCTGTAGCTCAAAAACAAATCAACAAGTTGAGAATAGCACAAAAATATTACTCTGTAAAAAGTGTCCTGATAATGTGCAAGTCTTAGACATGTCCGGTCAACGCCTACTTAGATATTTAAGAAAAAATAAATCGACAAATTTTTTTTCTTTCAAAATAACTCGAAAACGAAAAGGGACAGGGAAAAATAAAGTCATATTTGGAATGAGCATGAAATTCTACAAATTGCTAATTTAACCGTCTCCCTATCTCTAATAATAACGGAGATAGCAATACATTCCCATCCAGTTTGGGACAAACTGTATATATATATATATATATATATATATATATATATATATATATATATATATATATATATATATATATATATATATATATATATATATATATATATATATATGCTTGGGATTGTATGGGGTGTGTAATAATTAAATAAAATAAGTACACACATGTATAAAATTAAACTCACCTAAATATAATTAATGGGCATCTAATTCAGGCTCCTTTAAAGAAATGTCTTAAAAGTATCACCATTATGATTTTCTATTAATGAATTTTAATAATGAAAATTCACTAAAAGGAGGAAGGCAAAATTTGTTGGAACTCTTCTGGGGCGTAATAAATTTCCAACATTATCTGAAGGACATATACATGGAAAAAGGAAAAGAGGTAGACCAAGAGGAAAAATTCTGCACCCAATTGATATGCGGAAGCTATAATCAATTAAAAAGAGCTGCTGGTCTTGGTTGTGCCGTCAAAAATACATCGCCAATAGACAGTGATGATGTTTAGGATAAATTTTCATATTTCAATCTTAAATAAATTCTGCTGCTCCATTTTAAGAACAATAATCTTCATTGAATTCTCCAACTGTATCTAATTTTTCGCTTACGGGACTCTAAATACACGATTCTAGACTACTAACCTATAATGTGAAGAACTGTTACAAATCTTTGTATCCGAACATTACTTGAAAATAGCGAATGCAAGATGTTCGCGTAAACAATAGAAGTAATAAATAAGAACAACATGGTTTTCATGTAAAGTTCTTTGCACTTTTGGGGTCACTAGGTCTTCAAGGTTAGTTAACATGAGCTCCTGCATTGTTGACAATAATCAAGTTCTTAAAATGATTACATGCAATTAAAACTTATCTAACCTTTCTTCGGTGTGATATAATTAACAGCGACACGCTCTGCAATAAATGCCATGGAATGTCTTGGAGACGGCGCCAGACGATAAAGGTCAGTTTATAAATGTCAAGTCTGTGCTATTTCTGATGTTAACTTTGTCTTTGCGTGAAGTTTTTGGAAAGGATGTTACAAGTGTAAATCAGTATGCTCCACCCTCGATTAGCATAATGAGTCAACAGAGCTGCGGTTTCATATATTTCGTTAATCTTATATTTCGTTCTTGTGTGAAGGTTCCTTGACTACCGGAAATGCTGTTTGAATTTTTTTAAAATGTACTGTTATAATATATAATAATAGTGAGGTGAGTTCGATTAAATCAAAGGGTGTTTGATCTGATGGTATTTCATGTGCATTTCTCTGGCTCTGTTCGTATATTATTCCATTAATGACGCATATAATGAATGCTTGTATACGAAGATCCTGGTTTCCCACTGAGTGGAAGAAGTCTAAGGTGATATCGACATAAGTACACTTGGAGAACACCCAAATCACCACAACACATATTTCAGAGACCTTACGATCGTTTCGTTGACCAAGTCAACATCTTCAGAGGAAGAAAAATTCTAACATAAAAAACTAGATCCCGTATATTTATATCGCGTCAAAGAAAACGAACTAGTCCGAAGGAAAGTTGTCGTACAAGAACGATCGTTAGTTTATTGCGCAGTGAAACAGGTCGGAGACCTGCTTTAATCTTTTGGTCGACAAATTTATGACCCTTATCTAATATAGGTTTAAAAAGGACCGGCGTTCTTTAAAGAGACAGCACGTTTCCTTTCGATCTAGAACTTTACAATGTGGATATTGGTTTATGCCGATAAAGACATCTGCTGAGATAAACAACATAAACTCAAATCATCTCTTTTAAAAATAGAAAACTAAAACCCAGATGTCTGTCTCACCGTGTTAACTTTAACAAAGGAAAAATAGTTCAACTAAAATACTACACAAAAACTAAATATTGATTTTAATTCTACGTGAAAATATTTATATTGACTACATAGATACAAAAACCGAATAGGTATTTAAATTAAGACAAACATAGTGATTAGTATATGTATAAACCGGTCGAGTTATTGACCATAATTTATTATTCTACCAGACTAATTATGAGTATTTAAGCGGTCAAATGCAAAGAGCAAACAATGGGCTAGAGATTACAGGTGGCGCACGATTTAATGAAGTTTTGTTCTTAATAGACCTTAATATAAAAATACTTTCTAATGAATCAAGCATAGTTTGATGTCTGACATTTTTGACAAGTTTCAAATTTTCTTTGTCAATGTGGTGGTTATTATCCCACATATGTTGTGCCACACAAGATTTGTCTACCGTACCATATCGTAACTGTGCGAGATGTTCACGAAATCTGGTGGCTATGTTTCTCCTAGTTTGGCCCACGTATTTAAGATCACAATCTTTGCAACTAATCTCATAAATTCCGGACATTTCAGTGACTTTGTCTTTGTCTTTCGTATTACCCAACAAATTTTTTTAAATTACTTTTCGTCGAAAACGTCAAATGTAAATCGGCTTTCTTAAAAATACTTTCCAAACCCTTTGTGATTCGTGGTTCATAAGGTAAACATACAAATTTTTTCTCGATTTTATCATTCTTAAATGTCGTACATTCAGATATCAACTTCTTTGTTCTGTGTTTGTTAACTAATTTGTCTATTAAACCTATTAAAACTTGTCAAAAATGTCAGACATCAAACTATGCTTGATTCATTAGAAAGTATTTTTATATTAAGGTCTATTAAGAACAAAACTTCATTAAATCGTGCGCCACCTGTAATCTCTAGCCCATTGTTTGCTCTTTGCATTTGACCGCTTAAATACTCATAATTAGTCTGGTAGAATAATAAATTATGGTCAATAACTCGACCGGTTTATACATATACTAATCACTATGTTTGTCTTAATTTAAATACCTATTCGGTTTTTGTATCTATGTAGTCAATATAAATACTTTCACGTAGAATTAAAATCAATATTTAGTTTTTGTGTAGTATTTTAGTTGAACTATTTTTCCTTTGTTAAAGTTAACACGGTGAGACAGACATCTGGGTTTTAGTTTTCTATTTTTAAAAGAGATGATTTGAGTTTATGTTGTTTATCTCAGCAGATGTCTTTATCGGCATAAACCAATATCCACATTGTAAAGTTCTAGATCGAAAGGAAACGTGCTGTCTCTTTAAAGAACGCCGGTCCTTTTTAAACCTATATTAGATAAGGGTCATAAATTTGTCGACCAAAAGATTAAAGCAGGTCTCCGACCTGTTTCACTGCGCAATAAACTAACGATCGTTCTTGTACGACAACTTTCCTTCGGACTAGTTCGTTTTCTTTGACGCGATATAAATATACGGGATCTAGTTTTTTATGTTAGAATTTTTCTTCCTCTGAAGATGTTGACTTGGTCAACGAAACGATCGTAAGGTCTCTGAAATATGTGTTGTGGTGATTTGGGTGTTCTCCAAGTGTACTTATTAGTGCTCATCACAGGTTCCAGTTTTCACATAGTGTGATATCGATTGCAAAGTCAGCACATGTTAAAGAGTTTTGCGATTTTAGGACTGTAAGAATTTTGCCAGTGTTGTCAGAAATTTTAGAAAAAACAATGAACGAGCAGCTGGATTCCCATATAAATAAATATAATATGCAGTCTGATTTGAGCGCGGTTTAGGTGCGCTACAGCTATGCTGGATATTGTAGATGATATAATTTCAGCTAGTGACAATACTTGTTCTGCTTGACTATAGCAGGTCCTTTGACACCATGAACCATGAAATCCTACTTTTCATTTTAGAATTTATAGGACTGGATAATTCTGTAGTAAAAATGGTGAAAAGTTAATTAAGTGATCGTTCGCAAGGGTTTTTTTTTGAGAGGAAAGCTTTCTGCGGACATACCTTTAAAAACAGACGCACCGCAGTGATCTATCCTAAGTCATCTATTGTATGCTATTTATACCTGTAACCTATTCCGCGACATCAAGTATTCAAAAATTCACTCACGTGTAGATGACACCTAGGTGTACTACTCATTATGGCCTTCGGATATGACTAATGCTTGTCGGCGGATAACAGAGGATTTTTTAACTTGTTTTGGCCTCGAGCAAAGCTCTTTTAGCCACGGTCACTCTATATTAACAACTGTTGCTTCAGATCGTTACTAAATCAAGTCATGTTTTACACTAAAAAAACAAATTGTCTATGCTATCATCTATCAAGCTCAGCAAGCAAACCCTCCAATTTTCTCTATTCCATATTAATAACAATAAACAGAGGATTTGCATACTCTTTACCAAGTGTCAGCAGCACACAATTTAAAAATGAATCCGGCAAAATCCACTTTATTTCTATTTGGTAGGAAGGTTGGCCGACTCAACTGTTTTCAATTTGTTAATGTAGAAATAAATGGTCTTTTCGGGAGATTGATAAAAGTCTGAGATTGCTGTTGGATAGCGACATGAAATTAAATGTTATATTACAAGAGGTATTATGCTAACATTTTCAAGCCTTAAGAAAGTTATTCCTGCAGGAATTATGTCAATCGGAAAAGACTACTTGCTGTGCGATTCGCTGGTGCTGTCAGTTTATAATCATTTATAATGTCCTTATTCTTTTTATGGGATCATAAACCTCCCTATCTGTACAAGAAAATAACTATTAGAACAGACGTGCACACTCTGAATTTGAGACATAGGTGTACGGTGACCCCAACGTTACATAAAATGGCGTTGTTTGAGGAAGGGTTCTCTCTGTAGAGGCCAGTAGTAATAGTAGTAGTAGCATTGGTGGGGAGGTCAACGCCAAGCAAGTGCGCCACAATGGGCCCTTTTTGCCAACCACAGCAACCCAGCAACCATGCTCTACTCCTCCTCGGTTCCGTCGCCAAACCGCCTTGACCTCGTGATGAAGGCCGTGACGGTCTTCAATTGGACGGTACTTACCTGATTCCTCGGCTGGGTCCTCGGTCCAAACAATTCTGCTGGAAGACTCCCAAAAGCCTCGCATTCACACAGGTAGTGGTAAGACGTTTCTTTATCCTCGCCGCATTCCTGGCAAATGGGATCCCTCTCTACGCCTACCAATGTGAGGTATCTTCTAAGGGCGCAGTGGCCTGTCAGCACCGCAAGGATGCGGCGAAGCGTAGGTCGACTCCTTCCGAGTAGCCAGACAGCTTTATCTCTGTCCGGCCCCTCCACGAAGTCCGTCGCCTGCCTGCAGCCACCAACCGACCCCCAGTGCCTCTTAATTGCTTCCTCGGTCCACCTGTCTAAGGCGACAGAGACTGTGTTCCTACTTATGCCTATCGCAGGCTCCGGGCCACAGAACGACCGCCGGGAACCAAGCCTAGCGAGATTATTCGCTATCTCATTCCCAGCTAGGCCACAGTGTCCCGGAACCCACACCAGTTGCACCTCCTTCGTCCTGGCTAGTCCACTGAGGGCGTCAGCGCACTCCTGAACCAGTGTTGATCTAATTCTGGGCGCGCAGACTGCCCGGAGGACCGCCTGGCTATCCGAGAAAATGTACACACATTTCTCGGGGCTCCTCCTTACATCCTGCCTATTGGCCACAGACAGGATGGCGTACACCTCTGTTTCGAATGCCGTATGCCGCAGTATATGCGCCAAGAGCATAACTCCCGCGAACCCCCAGTCCCTCGATATATCCTGCCCCGGAGGATTGTTGATCCTCGAGCCGCGATCCGTCCGTAAAACATACCAAGCTGGCGGGCTGGAATGCAACCCCCTTTTTACCTCCACTGATCCCTGGGGACCCTGGGGGTGGCCTAGTCAACCTAATATCGTCCTCGGCATCTCGTACCTTGATGGCGGAAATCGGAATTTCCTTTTCCACCTCCTTGGCGACTCTTACATGCCCTATTACTGCTCCCTCTCCGCACCAGTTTCCAGAGTCTCGCATTCTAAGATGCGACTCCATAGCCTCCCTTCTGATACAGATGGGAAGCGGTGGCAGCATCAACAAGACCTCTAACGCGGCTGAGGGTGTCGTCCTCATAGCGCCTGTGATACCCAGGATTGCCAGCCTTTGGAGTTTGGCCAGCTTCCTGCTGGTAGTTTGGTTCACACCACACCACCAGACCAACGCCCCATAGAGGACTCTCGGCCTGATGATCGCAGTGTAAATCCAATGAGGGATCCGAGGATTAAATCCCCAGGCCCTCCCTATCACTCGACGCAGCTGCCAGAGGGTCGCTACTCCATTCCGCACTACTCGTTTTATTTGCGACCCCCATGTTAGTTTGGAGTCCAGGATCACCCCCAGATATTTGACCTCCCGTTTAGAAAGCTAAAGGCTTTCCACACATCACGGGCGCCCTGAACCTGTTGAGGCCACAGATCTTTCTATGAACAGATTCCGTTGTTAGTACCATCGGCATCTGTCTTGTAAACAGTCTACTTAAGAATGCCTTGGTGCAGTACCTTATGTGTTGGCTTTGCAATGCGAGTCATCATTTGAGAAAGAGATTAGGCATTCACTATCATGCAGTGATAAGGTGGGTTGAATTGGGTTGCCTTTATTTTTAAATGGGTTTAGTATGGGTTAATTACCGATAGGTTTGTGATGACACTATATACATGTATATTTTTTTGCTCAATAGGTTTGTACATATGTTTTTTTTTTCGATTGTAATTTTACCTGTAGTAGCAGTGGATACCAGTCGCAGCGTGTGAGTGATCACTGCTAGCACACTGAGCCGTATGCTATTTCAGATATATAACTGTAAGAGTAGTGTGTTGGAATATATGTTGCATTTACATCAATTTATGTAACCTTTGTGTAAATGTTATTACTATTATTATTATTATTGTTGTTGTGGTTGTTGTTGTTGTAATATGTTGTTACGTTTGTTCTTAAGTACGTGATGAAATATGTAAGCGCCAAGGTCATATTTCGTTGTAAATTTACCAAGAGAAATCTGCAATGTACAGCCCAGCCCGAGTTTGTAATTTCGAATAATTTAAGTATAATTTTAAAAACATGTTTGTGCTGTCACCGGAGAGTCGTTGATCCACTTTTGCCTCTCTGATATATGTATATTAAATACCCCTCCATTCGGATCTCCGGGAGAGGGGTGTACAGGGGGCGCCAACATCAAGATTTAACATATCCTTTTCGAATATATGTGGCCTAAATTCTAACCTGAACTCCGTCCACCATTCCCTCCAGGCTAACAGGCCCCCAACTCCTCTTCCTCACCGAAACCCAAATCAGTGCCAAAACAGCCACTAATCACCTTAATTTCCCGGGGTATGAGCTCCTTACTTCCTTTAGATTGCATGGAGGCGTGTGCGCATACGTACGTAGCAATCTACCCTGCACCAGACTCCCCAATTGAGAAGCTGGAAGAAAAGACATACTATGGATAAAACTTTCTCTCAGGGCTGCAACTAAATTCATCTGTTGCATTTACCGGTCACCTTCTGACAACAACTTTGTCCAGCTCTTTGACTACCTTTCTGAAAAAAACGACTATCTGATCGTTGAATATCCTTCCTCCGAGGTCACTATTCTTGGTGACTTCAATGTCCATAATAAGGAATGGCTAGGATCTTCAAAAACCGATCCACAAGGGAGAGCAGCGGAGGCCTTTGCAGTCAGCAATTCTTTAGCCAATATGGTTCAGCAACATACTTACTTTCCTCGTATCCCAACACACAGCTCAAATCCCTTGGATCTCCTTCTTACTGCACAACCTGAATGCTATAAGATATCAGTCACCGCCCCCCTTGGTCGCTCAGACCACGGCATGGTCACTGCTTCCTGCGCAATGCAACCCGAGGTCACACAGTCATCACACCCACGTATCGTTTGGCACTACAACTCCGCAAACTGGGACGAAATGCGGGATTACTTTTCCTCATTTCCATGGGCGTCTGTCTGCTTCTCTCATCCTGACCCCTCTGATATCTCACAAAACGTCACCGAAATTATCCAAGCTGGCATGGAATTATTTATCCCACGTACACAGAAAACCTCTTCAGCCACTAAAAAGCCCTGGTTCTCTAAATCCTGTGACAAGGCCAGACTTGAAAAGGTCAAAGCTCACAAAACGCTTCTACACAATCCCAGTCAAGAAAATCGTCAAGCATTTAATGACGCAAGAAACCGCTATGTCTGCATTCTTTCTGAGGCCAAAAACTCGTTTAATAACCACATCAAAAACAAAGTCCTCTTAAGCTCCAACGGCGGCAAACCCTTCTGGACTCTTGCTAAATCTATTGGGAATAATTTCTGCAAAAGCACGTTCCCACCTCTTGTCTCAGGGGATGAAATTGTTTCTACCGCCCTGGGCAAGGCTGAACTTTTTGCTTCGTTGTTCGCCGGCAATTCTACTCTCAACCCACCTCCAAATGTTCAACCACCAACAGTCCCCAATGTCGCGCATAAAATGACGGATATCATTTTCAAAACTAAAAAGGTACGAAAGATGCTCTCTTCTCTTAATACCAGGAAAGCCTCTGGCCTTGACGAGATCCCAGCAATTGTTCTCAAAAAATGCGCACCAGAACTTGCTCCTGTCCTGACTCGTCTATTTCAGATATCTTACAATAAAGACATATTCCCTAGTAACTGGAAAACTGCTCGAGTACAACCCATCCCCAAGAAAGGATCCAAAGCGCTTCCTAGCAACTACAGGCCTATTTCACTCCTTTCAGTCGTCTCTAAAGTGATGGAAAAGTATATAAACACCGAATTACTAAAATTTCTGGAAAAACACAGTCTAATCCACGACAGGCAGTATGGATTCCGTCAGCGCAGATCGACTGCCGACCTCCTTTCCTTTGTCACCCATTCTTGGAACAAGTCTATGGAACTACATGGTGAATCCCAAATTGTCGCTCTAGACATATCCAAAGCATTCGACCAGGTCTGGCACGCAGCGCTGCTTAATAAACTTCCGGCATATGGCCTACCACCAAAACTTTGTACCTGGACAGCAAATTTTCTCTCCAACAGGAGCATTTCTGTTGTTGTGGATGGCCATTCCTCTAAACTGTATCCAATCAATGCAGGAGTTCCTCAAGGTTCAGCTTTAGCCCCTACTTTGTTTCTTCTCCACATCAATGACCTTCTCTCTAGCACATCCAACCCACTTCACAGTTACGCGGACGACAGCACCCTCCACTCAAATATACAATATTCTAAGCCTGTCTCGTTAGCCCAATTAGATGAGGATCGCAGACTCATGGAGGGTTCTGTCTCCGTGGATCTCCAAAAAATATTAGACTGGGGAAGTAGAAATCTTGTACAATTCAACCCCACCAAATCTCAGTCTTGCTTTCTTTCTCATAAGAGATACACCAGCCCTAGACCCATCACAATGAACAACCAGGTTATTCAAAGTAATGAGTGATTTTCTCTTGTTGGCATTTCTGTGGATCGAAATCTTAATTGGCACCAACATGTTACATCAATTGCAGAAGCGGCTGCTAAGAAATTAGGTTTCCTCTTCCGGGCTCGCAAATACTTTTCACCAGCTAATCTCTATACCTTATATACTTCACAAATAAGGCCAAACCTCGAATACTGCTCCCACATCTGGGGTGCAGCTGCCGCTTCTAAACTCGCTATTCTGGACTACATTCAAAAGAGAGCTATACGTCTCATCGGTGACCCTACCCTCACCCAAAGGCTGCCATCTCTTGCCCACCGACGTGCCGTTGGTGACCTCTCTCTATTTTATAGATATCTGCACGGGCACTGCTCAGAGGAGCTTTCCTCCATAGTTCCCCCACCTGCTGCCCCCAACAGATCTACCAGGGGAGCAGAGCGAATGCACCCTTTTACGGTCCAGGTCACCAGACATAGAACTTCTTGTTATGCACGCTCTTTTGTCCCGAGGACTTCCAAGTTGTGGAATTCCTTGCCGGCACGTGTTTTTCCTTCTCCTCCGAACCTCCAAACCTTCAAGTCCAGAATTAACAAGCTGCCTCTTTCCTCCTTGTCAACACCCACGGTACGATAGTATTTAGGCTGTAAGCCCTCGTGGTGTGTTGTTGAAATTAAAAAAAAATTAAAAAAAAATTGAATTTTTTTTTTGAAATTTTATGTCAACGGGCATTCCCAAAATTAGTTCTGCCTTCAATTTCTTGTAGAGCTTCTGATGCTCTGCTCTGTGTTGCTGGCCAATCGGCCTTTGTCTTCACATTACCCTACGTACCACTAAGTGAGCTTCTTGTATAAATATGTGCAGCGGAGATAGGTCCAAAAGGACTTCTAAGGTGTTCCCATGGTCCCGTGGCGTACAGACAAGGTAGCCTTTGTACCCCCCTTACTAGTCTGATTATCACTGGTGCATTTTCGTCCAGCCCACCACCGATCCATATGGTATAATGGGTCGTAACACGCTTGTGTAAATCCATCGCATC
Source organism: Tillus elongatus (assembly GCA_964006375.1). Lineage (NCBI taxonomy): Eukaryota > Metazoa > Arthropoda > Insecta > Coleoptera > Cleridae > Tillus > Tillus elongatus. The sequence continues at coordinate 95,312,112 of OZ023268.1, forward strand.
ATATTGGAGTCCATTCTTCATTTTTACACCTTCCGAAGGCAATTATTGCAGTGTGTGATTTTTGATTGTGAGAACTTCATCTACGTTTTTGCTCAAAGATGACTCCTAGGCATTTTATTCTTCCCACAAATTGAATTACAGTATTGTTTAACACCAGATCCTTCAGACCTTCTTGGTGAAAGCGAAAATTATAGTTTCTTGTTTTTTTTTTTCACCACATGTCTGCTATACTTAGAGTTTCCTGACTATCGGCACCAGGTCATAGCTGCATATCAGAAATATTGAAATTCCTTTGCTGGCAGATTTTTCAAGGTTTCATCTCTGTCACGTAAAGTAAAGTGAGCTTCGTCACTTATGATGAGACGTTGTGTGATATCTGCTTGGATATCAGTCACTCCAAAAAACAAAACTGGGTCACGTTCAGTTAAGATCTGATCTATTGTTATTTTGTATGGCTGGAATTTCATCCTATGCAAAAATTTTTCATGTACTCGTGATATATAAATTTAACGCTGCCGCATGTTGTCTCATTGACCGACTTAACTGCGAAAAATTGATTGTCTAACCAGCTCTTCATTTTCAGGATTACATGCACATTATCCTACCAGTTGATTTTATTTTTTCACCTTATCTAGCTCATTTTTTTGCCACTTACGCGACCAATATGAAATTACATTTCTATTTGAAACACCACGGACATTAAATTGGAACTTTTTCAACACAAAATAGGCGTTGGTGTATATTCCAAAGCTTCATTTAGACAGCTATCAAACAACTGTCAAGATATCTCCAAAGCCTTCTCTTTCGGTTGTTGTCATTAATGTTTGCGATTGCAAACACATTTATTTTTTTATTGCCTTTAAAGATGAACAAGTCATTTTGGCTTTCACTGTATAAGCTTTCACAATGCATTTATTAAGTGAATATAGGAGTGTACAACATATTTTAAGATCTGCCATATTTAATTCAATTTCTAGTAAGTATTTTCTACATTCTTCCACTAGATTTCATCTTTGTATACAGTTAATGACTGATGTCTAACAGAGCTTTTAAAAGTAAAAAATTTAAGATTTTGCAAATTTCGCTACCATAACTCACTCGCTACTATAGTGTCTTTTTAAAATGGTTTTAGTTATAAAGCCAGTGTCTGACTTATTAAAAATTGTTAGGGTCACTCATTGGCTGACAAATAACTTTTTTCTGTTGCTTATATTTAGCAAACAAAAACAGTCACATCTAAATCTGACCAATATCGTATTCAAATTCAAGACACATTTTTTTTGCATGGGTTATGAATGTACAGTTTAATATAGAAGCGGAAGTTTTCTTTTTAATTTGAGGGGCATTAGATCAATTCAAAAGCTCAATACAAACAAATCAAACTTGGGATGAATGTTATGACCCAGACAACAGTTTTGTAGACTGTGTAATAAAAGAGCACATCATGCGTGTAATGGTTAATCATACTGCTATTATTACACCAGAATAGTTCACATAGGCGTAGACACTGAATTTTATGTTGGGTATAGAAAAATGAGTAAAATAATAATTACGTTTTAAGACATCGTTTATATAATTTAGCAAACTACAGTAGTAACGTTTTAGAAGAGGTGCATGCTTATTGGAAATATGCTCATTTGCGATATGTGAAGTGATTTTTTTTATTTACAAAAAAGAACTTGTGCTTTTTCTGAACATAATCTCGACACTGGCCACCATATAAATTTTAATAATGTTTTTGTTTTACATTGTGAAACCTTAGATAATAAAAGAATGTGTTGAAAAGACTTTGAAATGAAACGACAATTTAATTAACTTAAAGAAAGATAATAATTTTAGAGATGACCACCCCTATGTATATTGTCTAGACAAAAAAAATATATTTAAAAACATAATAGTTAGTTGCATATACCAGCCTGACTCTTATCGACTTCAGTCAAATTTTCAAAAACGTTTTTGTAATGTTTGTTATTTAATAATTAGCAGAATTGACAGCAGTAAAACTCGCGTTATATGTAAGTATTTTAATCCTTTGTATTTTTCCTATGTAAATTGCAATTTCTTTTATTTCCATGTTGTAGCCCTTGATAATGGAATAAACTATATAGAAAGGTCGGAAATTAATAAACAGTTTTTATTTTAAAAATGAGGGCTATCCCACAATTTTTAAGAAAATAATAATATTAAAGTTACAAAAACTCAATATTATATTGTCACAGCGAACACTCTGGAATGACATTTCTAGAATAGACGAGAAGTGACAGGTGTAGAGTAGTGTAGAATAGTGTAGAACGTCTAGAATCTCTATAGACAGATATAAATAGACGAGCGGTGTGCAGAGTAAGTTAGTTCAGTATTAAGTCGGTGTGGTGTTTAAGTGATCATAGAGTATAAAGCGAGTTAACAGTAAGTGTTGGTATATAGGAAGCGGCCATAGAAGGCGATAGTGGAATATAGTTCTATGGACATTTAATAATAGTAAGAAAAGATATATTTTAGTTGACACTGGTGTTGGAAAATAGTTGGTAATAATAAATTAGTAGTTTGAAAAGCTGTGTTTTGTTAGTAAACAAATCCAGAACCCCGTAGAACGTAACAATATAATAAACTGATCTGAACGAAACTTGGCACATATCTTCATTTGGTTAAAACCGCTGACGAATTGGTAAATCAGCTATAATGGACTTAACCCCCCCCCCCAATAAACAAAAATATTTTTGATACACTATATCTTTTAAAGTATTAAAGTAACTGGAATGATACTTTGCATGTAGCTAGATATGGTGTAAACAAACCTCTGTTATGAAATTTAAGTAATTTGGTTTACAAAATTTGGAGTCTTTTTCCAAATTAAAAATAAAATCTGAAAGACATGAATAGAAACCACTTAAGTGGTATAGCCCAATTCCTCATAAAGACAGAGTAGCAGCTACCATGCGTAGATTGATACATACTACAGGATGAAAGAATGCAAATAACACGGGTAAAACATACCACCCAAACTAGCGATCGAGAAATCTCGGCCACTAAAATACCAAAAACCATTGCCAACACCATTCCCTTACGCGAAACGTAAAAGTGCATCCATCCCAGTCTCGCACGACGTCAGAATGACAGACGAAATGAAATTAAAAAGATATGATTGTAAAAGCTATTGTTTCTTAAGTGGGAGATTCTGTAAGTTTTTAAAATAGACTATGTTTGTAATGAGTGAAGATTGGGACCTGTGATGATCACTGATAAGTGAAATGTGGAGAACCTAATTCATCGCAATACAGTTTTTGGCCTGACGATCGTTTGGCGAACAAAGTTAGCGTCATCAGAGGGATACATAAACTAAGTGAATAAATACTAGAGCTATTATTTATATGTTAGTTGCCAAGCAGTTGCGAACAGCGTCCTCTAGGAAGGTATACAAACAGACCCCCACTGTTGAGTCTTAAATCCCTGTAACTAAAACTACATACTTGCCTTTGTTATACTGTGCGTCGTTATCAAATACAAGGTCATTGTAGGCCTTTTCATTAATAGATTTGACACAGACCTAGCAAACGAAAATAAGTATTTTCCTGGAGTATACTTTCGTCATGTGGATGGTCTTTTTAATTTTTAATACAAATGTATGCAAAGTATTGATTTTATTGCCAAATTAAACAGTAAATTTGACTATTAAATTCACGCATGAAATCGAAATGAATAACAAATTACCTTTTCTTGATGTATTAGTCATTAAAAATAGATACCCTTTAGAATTTGACATTCACAGAAAAGAAACCACTACTGTAAGTTACATTTCGATTGATTCACACCTAGTTTTCCATAAAAAAAGCTAGTTTGAATTTTCTAGTTCATAGATTAATACAATTTCCTTTAAATCAATAAAGGTACAACAGAGAACTTGAATATATAAAAATGTAGCTAAGCGTAATGGCTACCCTGTCTGTTTAGTGGAGAAACTAGTCAATACACATAAAACAAAGAAAATGTTAGTGGAATCTACGACATTCAGAAAATATACACCAGACAAAACCGTTGTCTGTTTACCATTTTAACCGCGAATTACGAGTGGTTTTAATAGCATTTTTAAGAAAGCCAATTTGCACCTAACATTTTCTACAAAGAATACATTAAGACAATTTATAGATAACTCAAAGGATAAAGATAAAACCACAGAAGTGTCGGGAATCAATGAAATAGGTTGTAATGATTGTAAACTTAAATATGTTGGGCGAACTAAAATAACTATTGAAATTAGATTTAAACGACATTTAGTAGAACTGAGATATGGCAGTATTTAAAAATCATGTATTACTCGGCATATTTTGGATAATGATCATGTAAATAAAGAAAATCTCAAGTTAATAAAAAATGTCAGGCAGTCGCGTCAGATAGATGCCTACGAAAGTATATGTATATGTATACACACACACACACACACATATATATATATATATATATATATATATATATATATATATATATATATATATATATATATATACATATATATATATATATATATATATATATATATATATTTATTTATTTATCATTACTCTAACCAACAGGACAAGCCCAATTATTGGGTAGGAAATACAGAAATGACCGACAAAAAAAAAAAAAACTACGTAAACCTTACAATAAGGCAAAATTAAAATTAAAACTTAAAATTAGCATTTTAAATCATAATTTACAACTACATAACAGAATGTAACTAAAACAGAAAAAGATAAAAAATATAACAATAAATAAAGAGTAAAAAATAATTAGAAATACAAATCAGTCCTCTATAACTGTTGGACCTATATATATATATATATATATATATATATATATATATATATATATATATATATATATATATATATATATATATATATATATCATTAGAAATTTCAACAAAAATGTTTCGATGAATAGCGTAGGTCCGGTTCTATGTAGTCTATTGTTGGAACTGTTTTCTTAACCAGCGTGTCCTTCTTAGAAGGAATATTTAATAACGACGCACAGTATTACAAAGGCAAGTATGCAGTTTTAGTTAAAGGGACTTAAGACTCAACAGTGGGGGTCTGTCTGTATACCTTCCTAGAGGACGGTGTTTGCAACTGCTTGGCTAGAAAGTAACTTATAAATAGTAGTTATAGTATTTATTCACTTAGTTTATTTATCCCTCTGATGACACTATCTTTGTTAGCAAAACGATTGCAGGTCTAAAAACTATTGTGATGAATTGGGTTCTCCAAATTCCACTTACTTACTATATTTGTAGCTTGCTGAACAGCCCCAATTAAAGTTTCAGACTGAAAATGTAGCATATAGTAGAAAGATCAAGGTTTAAGGAAGGCAATCAAGAAATTTTTACGGAACTATCGGTTTTGTAAAGATAATATGACGTTTTTACTAAACCATGATTTGGTAACTTTCATATGATAAGAATATGAGAATATTCGAAAGAAGAAACTTAATATTGTAAACAAGATAGGCTGACGTCTCTATGAAAATAATTTTAAAAAAGTTTGTTAAGCCTGTAATTAGCTGTTTACTTAATTTACTCTTAGGATATAATACCGCGTAAACAAACACTTGATTTCTAGCTTGATTGGTAGAGGGATATAGTGTTCGCTTGGCAACTCAACTCAACCACAGGCGCCCGTGTTTTATTCTGGCACATGTAACGTTTTGTTTTATTTCAGTAACTTTAATATTTGGTAGAAACAATAGTGTCCAGATCTCGTACGTTTGGACCAAGATCTCATTTTTCTTTAAAACGCCTGGATAACTTTGTCACCTCTAAGTCTAAAAACCGGTTCGATTAGGTTGACTCAAACGAAATCATGCAGGCGATTAATGAGGAAAAATACCTGCCACGTTTATAATTTGGCACATACCTTTTGTTTCTAAATATGACTTAACTTTACCTCTGGAAGTGTTTTGTAACTAATCAAACCTGTAATAGAAGTTTATTTTAAAGAGACTTACACCACCTAGATATACCAAATTTCAATTTTCTAGCTTAATAGAAAACTGAGGTTTGTTAATTTTTCTCAAATGATGTCAGAACACAAGATTAAAATATGTTTTTGATAATAAAGAGATAGCGATGGTAACACTTTCAAAAACATTCTTCAAATGAGCGTGTATTTTTTTTTAATTTCAACAACACCCCACGAGGGCTTACAGCCTAAATACTATCGTACCGTGGGTGTTGACAAGGAGGAAAGAGGCAGATTGTTAATTCTGGACTTGAAGGTTTGGAGGTTCGGAGGAGAAGGAAAAACATGTGCCGGCAAGGATTTCCACAACTTGGAAGTCCTCGGGACAAAAGAGCGGGCATAACAATATGTTCTATGTCTGGTGACCTGGGCAGTAAAAGGGTGCATTCGCTCTGTTCCCCTGGTAGATCTGTTGGGGGCAGCAGGTGGGGGAACTATGGAGGAAAGCTCCTCTGAGCAGTGCCCGTGCAGATATCTATAAAATAGAGAGAGGTCACCAACGGTACGTCGGTGAGCAAGGGATGGCAGCCTTTGGGTAAGGGTAGGGTCACCGATGAGACGTATAGCTCTCTTTTGAATGGAGTCCAGGATAGCGAGTGTAGAAGCGGCAGCTGCACCCCAGATGTGGGAGCAGTCTTCGAAGTTTGGTCCTATTTGTGAAGTATATAAGGTATAGAGATTAGCTGGTGAAAAGTATTTGCGAGCCCGGAAGAGGAAACCTAATTTCTTAGCAGCCGCTTCTGCAATTGATGTGACATGTCGGTGCCAATTAAGATTTCGATCCACAGAAATGCCAACAAGAGAAAATGACTCCTTACTTTGAATAACTTGGTTGTTCATTGTGATGGGTCTAGGGCTGGTGTATCTCTTATGAGAAAGAAAGCAAGACTGAGATTTGGTGGGGTTGCATTGTACAAGATTTCTACTTGCCCAGTCTAATATTGTTTGGAGATCCACGGAGACAGAACCCTCCATGAGTCTGCAATCCTTATCTAATTGGGCTAAAGAGACAGGCTTAGAATATTGTATATTTGAGTGGAGGGTGCTGTCGTCCGCGTAACTGTGAACTGGGTTGGATGTGCTAGAAAGGAGGTCATTGATGTGGAGAAGAAACAAAGTAGGGGCTAAATCTGAACCTTGAGGAACTCCTGCATTAATTGGATACAGTTTAGAGGAATGGCCATCAACAACAACAGAAATGCTCCAGTTGGAGAGGAAATTTGCTGTCCAGGTACAAAGTTTTGGTGGTAGGCCATAGGCCGGTACTTTATTAAGCAGCGCTGCGTGCCAGACCTGGTCTAATGTTCTGGATATGTCTAGAGCGACAATCTGGGATTCACCGTGTAGTTCCATCGACGTGTTCCAAAAATGGGTGACAAAAGAAAGGAGGTCGGCAGTTGATATGCGCTGACGGAATCCATACTGCCTGTCGTGGATTAGACTGTGTTTTTAAAGAAATTTTAGTAATTCGGTGTTTATATACTTTTCCATCACTTTAGAGACGACTGAAGGAGAGAAATAGGCGTGTAGTTGCTAGGAAGCGCTTTGGATCCTTTCTTGGGGATGGGTTGTACTCGAGCAGTTTTCCAGATACTAGGGAATATGCCTTTATTGTAAGATATCTGAAATAGACGAGTCAGGACAGGAGCAAGTTCTGGTGCGCATTTTTTGAGAACAATTGCTGGGATCTCGTCAAGGCCAGAGGCTTTCCTGGTATTAAGAGAAGAGAGCATCTTTCGTACCTTTTTTAGTTTTGAAAATGATATCCGTCATTTTATGCGCGACATTGGGGACTGTTGGTGGTTGAACATTTGAAGGTGGGTTGAGAGTAGAATTGCTGGCGAACAACGAAGCAAAAAGTTCAGCCTTGCCCAGGGCGGTAAAAACAATTTCATCCCCTGAGACAAGAGGTGGGAACGTGCATTACTACCTTTAAAACAGACCTTCAAGGTCTGTTTAAATTTGAAGTATTAATTTTAGTAAAATGTCGTACCAATAGTATACAATTCTTCTGAAAACTTAGTACGATAACGCACTAGCTGCGTCCCGATATTTTTTATACTTACTTTCCAAGCTATCATGTTACTTTAATTTGGAACTAATTACATCAAATGCCAAGAGGGAAGTCAAATATGATTATCGCCCTCCTGATTTAGCAAGAACAAATTTTCAGGTACATGTTTTAAGGGGTCGTATATTTCTGTTAGTATAGAAGTGAACTGTCATTGGATAATATGTTGTAATTTACATGGTAGCTACCTACGCCAGTGTTTCGCAGTGGGGTGTGCTCCCTTTCATTGAACTCAGTGTCTACCTAGACTGTAATATATCTCTCCTGCCATCTCTATAAATAAAGCGATATAATTAAACAGACGTGCGTGGTGGATGTCAATGACTCACCGGCACCGTTCACCCTAACTTGTGGGTGAATCAGAAATAACGGTGTAATCATAACAATTCCGGATTCTTTCAGAGATTTTATCCAGTGAAATTGTTTGCTAGATATCTCTTTCACTAGCTGAAAGAAATTCTCCATTCGGATATTTTGTCAGTGAAGACGTTTTCATTCTTACAACCTACTGGACTATTAGTGAATTTTCTTTAAAAAAATTCACTAATGAGGAGATCCCGACTAATATATATATATATATATATATATATATATATATATATATATATATATATATATATATATATATATATATATATATATATCACCGATAACTCAAATATAATGGGCCGATTTTGACAAAATTTGGTGAAAAAAATTCACTAATGAGGAGATCCCGACTAATTATATATATATATATATATATATATATATATATATATATATATATATATATATATATATATATATATATATATCACACCGATAACTCAAAAAATAATGGGCCGATTTTGATCAAATTTGGTGAATACCTTCCTTTTGCAAATGGCTTAGATAAGTTCGTTAGCCAGGAAAATCTGCCGTGGTTTTCCTGGAAAATTTTGTGTTTTCTTTACAACAAAAAAATATATCTTCGGAAATAACAAAGTAAGGGCAACCAAATTTGGTACATCGTTTTATGTCGCTATAGGTAAATTACCTACCAATTTAGCGCCGTGGGTCAAAAGACAAAAAAGTTATGGGCATTTAAAGAAAAATAAATTGAGATTTTCCTCAAAACGCCAAAGTGACAATTTAAAACGTCAAAATTCGCAACATTTAGGGAAAGAACTTGAATCTAATACGGGCTATGGAAAGAAAATGTCTCAAGAAGAATGTTTTACAAACCCTGAAGTCTTAGTTTCAACCGTCATTGTCCTTAATTTTACTAAAATGTTTCCATAAAATTCATTTCAAATAGACCCGTACTGTGGTGCTTGGCAGTAGTCTTAGCTATAGAGTTTATCGTTTAATGTTATATAACTTTGTCGAATTTTCGTACAAACTCAATAAAGCTCACTATATTCGTTATTCTGCAAGATATGAAAAAAAATTGTATACATTAGTTATAGGGTGTCTTGAGCTACACCTTAAAAAATATTTCTACAATCACAGGGTGGCCCATAAGTCGTTGGTGATACAAATAATTTTTTTTAAGTCGAAAACGTCTTATGTTTTTGCATTTTCCATCGAAATATAATGCATGTTTGTAAGTAAAGAAATTCTAGATGCAGCAAGTGCGTTATGGTAGCGAATTTTGATTAAATGCTTCATATTTGAAAAGCTCAATTTTCTATTAACCTATAAGGTTGACCAAGAAACGGATTTTTTCGGTTACACTTTAAGTTTACTTTCAAAATTTTTTGTACGTTTTCAAACAATAAACTTATTTTGATGAAACATGCCACATTGTTTTTACTACATATGTTATACTAGTAATCAAATTTGATGCCTGCTTTCTGAATAAAAACCCACACATATTTGCTATTAAAAACCTTTTTATGAAAATTCACTACCATAACCCATTGCTGCGTCCCGAAATTTTCTATAGTTTAGACGAATTTATGCCTGGAAAACATATATAGTGATATGTTTTTTTTAATGCTGTACCGCTTGGCTGATTTATTGTGTTATTTACATTTATTATATTTATATATTGTTTTTATTTTGTTAATTACTTTTTGTAATTTTGTTTATTTTGACTTGTCCTATGCAATGTATAGTGTCCCTAGGAAATATATTTTATTATTATTAGTAGTATTATTATATTATGATAAGTTATTAAAAAGAGCTATTGCATTTGTAGATATTTTTTCGCTACTTGGCTTTGTAGTCTCTTTCTACAAATTTTGTCATATTACAAGAGTGGAAGACATTTAGAACGGATGATGATTTAATAATGCCTTTTCTTACATAACTGTAGGAACAAAACATAATGAAATATACACTGAGTTGCGGTAATTCAGTATGCTCAAGAAAGTGGAAAAATTATTGTTACAAATGTCTATGTGTTCTATTGTCGTGTGCAACGGAATGCGATATAAATGTGTCGCCGTCATTGCAAATTTAGGTTAGGCAACTATAAACACTGTTTTTATTTCCGAATTACAAAGCAAATGTTAAATGAAATGTTTAATTGTCTATAAATCGGTATTAATAATAAAAAAGTCCGGACGCAGCAAATACATTGTGGTAGCGAATTTTCAGAGGAATAGGTTTCCACCTGACAAATTGTCAGTCAACGTGGCTATCAAACTTTTGATTAGAAAATAGTATCCTCTTGTATATTCTTACAGAAAAAGTAGGTATACGCGTTGAATGACGCCAAAATCAACTTTTTTCGTAATATCTGCGATTCTACCTGCAGTTATCCATTATTAGCTACGTATAAGCGTATCATTACTTTTTTTTAATTTCAACAACACACCACGAGGGCTTACAGCCTAAATACTATTGTACCGTGGGTGTTGACAAGGAGGCAAGAGGCAACTTGTTAATTCTGGACTTGAAGGTTTGGGGGTTCGGAGGAGAAGGAAAAACATGTGCCGGCAAGGAATTCCACAACTTGGAAGTCCTCGGGACAAAAGAGCGGGCATAACAAGATGTTCTTTGTCTGGTGACCTGGACAGTAAAAGGGTGCATTCGCTCTGTTCCCCTGGTAGATCTGTTGGGGGCAGCAGGTGGGGGAACTATGGAGGAAAGCTCCTCTGAGCAGTGCCCGTGCAGATATCTATAAAAGAGAGAGAACGGTCACCAACGGCACGTCGGTGGGCAAGGGATGGCAGCCTTTGGGTGAGGGTAGGGTCACCGATGAGACGTATAGCTCTCTTTTGAATGGAGTCCAGGATAGCGAGTGTAGAAGCGGCAGCTGCACTCCCAGATGTGGGAGCAGTATTCGAGGTTTGGGCTTATTTGTGAAGTATATAAGGTATAGAGATTAGCTGGTGAAAAGTATTTGCGAGCCCGGAAGAGGAAACCTAATTTCTTAGCAGCCGCTTCTGCAATTGATGTGATATGTTGGTGCCAATTGAGATTTCGATCCACAGAAATGCCAACAAGAGAAAATGACTCATTACTTTGAATAACTTGGTTGTTCATTGTGATGGATCTAGGGCTGGTGTATCTCTTATGAGATAGACAGCAAGACTGAGATTTGGTGGGGTTGAATTGTACAAGATTTCTATTTCCCCAGTCTAATATTTTTTGGAGATCCATGGAGACAGAACCCTCCATGAGTCTGCGATCCTTATCTAGTTGCGCTAAAGAGACAGGCTTAGAATATTGTATATTTGAGTGAAGGGTGCTGTCGTCCGCGTAACTGTGACCTGGGTTGAATGTGCTAGAGAGGAGGTCATTGATGTTGAGTAGAAACAAAGTAGGGGCTAAAGCTGAACCTTAAGGAACTCCTGCATTAATTGGATACACTTTAGGGGAATGGCCATCCTCGACAACAGAAATGCTCCGGTTGGAGAGGAAATTTTCTGTCCAGGTACAGAGTTTTGGAGGTAGGCCATAGGCCGGAAGTTTATTAAGCAGCGCTGCGTGCCAGAACTGGTCGAATGCTTTGGATATGTCTAGAGCGACATTTTGGAGAAACCTTTATAAGCAAGGCAGTGTCATTATGCGAAATCTGAACAGATGCTTAAAGGAACTTAAACGCGAGACAGAGGCCATTCAGCTATTTTTCGTGAATTTTTGTAGCAAAAGTTCTAATGAGATGCCACTTTTGGATTGAAAAAAAGTTCGGGACGCAGCAAATGCGTTATGGTAGCGAATTTTCGTAAAAATATTTTTAAAGGCAAATATGTCTTGTTTTTACAAGAAGGACATTTGGTTGATAGTATAACCTATATAGTACTAACAATGTACCATATTTCATTAAAATAGTTGTTAGTAAAAATTGTTGTTTCAAAAAGTACAAACATTTTCCGAAAATAAACTTTAAGAGTTCCAGAAAAACTGGTCCGATTTTCCTGGCCAATGAACCTCTTTAAGCTATTTACACACCTGTCAAGATATAATATTCACAAACAGCTTTAGGACCAAAATTTAAAAAAATAAATGATAATTTCTTTTACATAAATTGCCTTCATTAATGTTACACTAAATTATATTTTTCACTAAATTTCGACTACTTTTTTTTACAATAACTTACTAAACATTTATTATTCATTACCAACATATCACAAAAATATCACAAAAAATGATTTCTACGCAAACACTAAAACCATTTCTGCGAAAACTTTTCAAATTCAACCACTATTTATTTATTTATTTATTCAGAAAAACGGGACAACCCCAATTTTAAACATAAGCACAATATTAGCTAGTGATAGTCACAATCAGTTACAATTAAAACAACAATCAATAATCAACTGGTCACATTACAAAACAATATTAAACATTACATAGTCACATTACACAACAATCAAATAAAATACATGCTAGATATATAACAGGTGTGGGCAACAGATGCAAGAGACCGCCTGAAAGCAGAAAACGAGCAACCGAAAAAGGGCAGCAACTCAGCATTTGCATTAGCAAAAGTCAACATTCTATTCAGGGGACTGGATATACCATAATTTGTGGAGTGAGGAAACACCTCAAACACAAGATCGGGTTCGATAACTTGGAACCCTGAACCATACCATTGAGAGTCAATATCAGAGTTCAAAACTTTAAATAAGAAGCACATGTCAGCATTCCATCTACGAGACTCCAATGATGTTAAATTTAATGTATGCATCAGCTGCACATAATCATGACCTCCCCTGACAAAACCCATCCTCCATGAACAAAACCGAAGGAACTTTCTCTGCACACGTTCAAGAGACTCAATATGAACGGCATAGTATGGCCGCCATATGATGGAAGCATACTCCAAAATTGGTCTGACTAAAGCACAATAAAGAGCCCTAATGGCCACCACAGAAAATTCCCTAGCCATCCGACACACAAATCTCAGCATTCTCATACTTCTAGAAACAACAGTGCCTAACGAACGTCAGCTTCACATCAAAGGTAACCCCCAAATCACAAACCTCCTCCACTCTTTGCAATGGAACACCATCAATATCATAGTCAAATGAATGAGTCTGACGAAGTCTGGAGAACGTGACAGTCACACACTTCTCTAAATTCAAATAAAGGTGGTTAGAAGCACACCAAGCAGACAATCGATTAATATCCCCCTGAATTAGGGATGCCTCATCTGGAGAGTTCACCGTCAAGAACAGCTTGAGATCATCCGCAAAAAGGAAAAATTGACAATTCAGTAAGACCTCTGAGATGTTGTTTGTAAAAAGGTTAAAAAGCAGCGGGCCACAATGTGACCCCTGAGGCACACCAGATGTTACCGCAACAGGATTAGAAACATTATCAACAATCTTCACATATTGACAACGACCCGTCAAAAAGCTCTCAATCCATCTCAACATTTATTTATTTGAGAGTACCTGTATACAGCAGCTCGATTTTTTCGACGAATAATACAAAGCAAAAGCTCTCTGAATGCGTCATTTCCATGGGGCTCCGCTATTTATTAATAAAAACCCCATATCACAATTTGTGATATGCGTTTGAAATATGTGTCAAAAACGTGAAAAGTTGCAAAACAATTGAAATAACTCAAAACCGATGAACTATATCATTTTTTTTCGTTACAAACATGCATTATTTTTTTATGGAAAACACAAAAATGCAATAACATAAGGGGTGTAGAGATGCTGGTGATTGGTGATTGCTTTATTCTTAATAAATGGCACAGCACAACTTTCATCGAAGGACTGTCACCTATAATTTGTTCAATTATTTATTTTAATGCCTCGAACACTACTGTTGATAAATTACATGCAACAATTAGTCGTTGCACACTAATTACTTGTTTTTATGGAAATTCTATGGTACGTACCACGCTTGTAAACATTAGATAATACTTCATTAATGTTTCTGTTTACATTAATTAACTAAAATTTCTAATACCACATAAAATTAATTTCAAACAATTTTTTGTAAGCAAAGAAAAACAAATTTGATCTTTATGAAACATACATTCTAGAATAATAGACAATTTGCATGTTTTTTTTTTCTTATTAGGTACATCTGACAGACAATCCATAAAGATGATTTTAATATTTTTAGTAAATTTTCTTTAAAAAAATCACTAATGAGGAGATCAAAACTTAAATTTTGACAAAACGTCTTCAAATGAGCGTTATTTAGGACCCCAGGTCGGTTTCAGACTTTATATGTTTATATATATATATATATATATATATATATATATATATATATATATATATATATATATATATATTTGTGTGTGTGTTTATATATTTATGTGTCACACCGATAACTCAAAAAATAATGGACTCATTTTGATCAAACTTGGGGAGTACCTTCCTTTCGCAAGTGGCTTGGACAAGGTCGTGATCCAGGAAAATCGGACTAGTTTTTCCCGGAAAAATTTGCGTTTTCTTTCGGAATTTTTTATATCTCCAGAGATGTCAAAGTTAGGGCAACCATATTGTTTTTTTATATCAACAACACACCACGAGGGCTTTCAGCCTAAATATTATCGTACCGTGGGTGTCGACAAGGAGGAAAGAGGCAACTTGTTAATTCTGGACTTGAAGCTTTGGAGGTTCGGAGGAGAAGGAAAAACATGCGCCGGCATGGAATTCCACAACTTGGAAGTCCTCGGTACAAAAGAGCGGGTATAACAAGATGTTCTATGTCTGGTGACCTGGACAGTAAAAGGGTGCATGCGCTCTGTTCCCCTGGTAGATCTGTTGGGGGCAGCAGGTGGAGGAACTATGGAAGAAAGCTCCTCTGAGCAGTGCCCGTGCAGGTATCTATAAAAGAGAGAGAGGTCACCAACGGCACGTCGGTGGGCAAGGGATGGCAGCCTTTGGGTGAGGGTAGGGTCACCGATGAGACGTATAGCTCTCTTCTGAATGGAGTCCAGGATAGCGAGTGTAGAAGCGGCAGCAGCACCCCAAATGTGGGAGCAGTATTCAAGGGTTGACCTTTTTTGCGAAGTATATAAGGTATAGAGATTAGCTGGTGAAAAGTATTTGCGAGTCCGGACGAGGGAACCTAATTTCTTAGCAGCCGCTTCTGCAATTGATGTGACATGTTGTTGCCAATTGAGATTTCGATCCACAGAAATCCCAACAAATGAAAATGACTCATTACTTTGAATAACTTGGTTGTTTATTGTGATTGGTCTAGGGCTGGTGTATCTTTTACGAGAAAGAAAGCAAGACTGAGATTTGGTGGGGTTGAATTGTACAAGATTTCTACTTCCCCAGTCTAATATTTTTTGGATATCCACGGAGACAGAACCCTCCATGAGTCTGCGATCCTCATCTAATTGGGCCAAAGAGACAGGCTTAGAATATTGTATATTTGAGTGGATGGTGCTGTCGTCCGCGTAACTGTGAACTGGGTTAGATGTGCTAGAGAGGAGGTCATTGATGTGGAGAAAAAACAAAGTAGGGGCTAAAGCTGAACCTTGCGGGAGTCCTGCATTAATTGGATATAGTTTAGAGAAATGGCCATCCACGACAACAGAAATTCTTCGGTTGGAGAGGAAGTTTGCTGTCCAGGTGCAGCACTAAAATTTCTTGAAAAACACAGTCTAATCCACGACAGGCAGTATGGATTCCGTCAGCGCAGATCAACTGTTGACCTCCTTTCCTTTGTCACCCATTCTTGGAACAAGTCTATGGAACTACACGGTGAATCCTAGATTGTCGCTCTAGACATATCCAAATCATTCGACCAGGTCTGGCACGCAGCGCTGCTCAATAAACTACCGGCCTATGGCCTACCACCAAAACGCTGTACGTGGTCGTGGATGGCCATTCCTCTAAACTGTATCCAATTAATGCAGGAGTTCCTCAAGGTTCGCCTTTAGCCTCTACTTTGTTTCTTCTCCACATCAATGACCTCCTCTCTAGCACATCCAACCCAGTCACAGTTACGCGGACGACAGCACCCTCCACTCAAATATACAATATTCTAAGCCTGTCTCTTTAGCCCAATTAGATGAGGATCGCAGACTCATGGAGAGTTCTGTCTCCGTGGATCTCCAAAAACTATTAGACTGGGGAAGTAGAAATCTTATACAATTCAACCCCACCAAATCAGTCTTGCTTTCTTTATCATAAGAGATACACCAGCTCTAGACCCATCACAATAAAGAACCAAGTTATTCAAAGTAATGAGTCCTTCTCGCTTGTTGGCATTTCTGTGGATAGAAATCTCAATTGGCATCAACATGTCACATCAATTGCAGAAGCGGCTGCTAAGAAATTAGGTTTCCTCTTCCGGGCTCGCAAATACTTTTCACCAGCTAATATCTATACCCTATATACTTCACAAATAAGACCAAACCTCGAATACTGCTCCCACATCTGGTGTACTGCTGCCGCTTCTACACTCGCTATCCTGGACTCAGATCCAGACTTCAGAAGAGCTATACGTCTCATTGAGACCCTACCCTCACCCAAGGGCTGACATCCCTTGCCCACCGACGTGCCGTTGGTGACCTCTCTCTCTCTCTCTTTTATAGATATCTGCACGGGCACTGCTCATATGAGCATTCTCTCATAGTGCCTCCACCTACTGCCCCCAACAGATCTACCAGGGGAACAGAGCGAATGCACCCTTTTACTGTCCAGGTCACCAGACATAGAACATCTTCTTATGCCCGCTCTTTTGTCCCGAGGACTTCCAAGTTGTGGAATTCCTTGCCGGCACATGTTTTTCCTTCTCCCCCGAACCTCCAAATCTTCAAGTCCAGAATTAACAAGTTGCCTCTTTCCTCCTTGTCGACACGCACGGTACGATAGTATTTAGGCTGTAAGCCCTCGTGGTGTGTTGTTGAAATAAATAACAAATAAAAATAAAACATATCTATGTACTTATTTCTTATTTCTCCTATAGACAGTTTTTACTATTTTGAAGCCAATTCAACTACTGTTAAATACAAAGGTCGCGGCTGCAAATTGCATCACCCAGTTATCGTTATTTAATAAATTCCAATTACATTACGTCTTGTGTCTTAAGCATGCGTAGTTATTGATGTATAGTTCATTAACCAATATTACTAAGTATTATTTAATACTGCTGAATATTAAGTTGAATACTGCGCATTAATTAACGTCGTAGGATTTGTACATAAACATTTTATTGTTGTTGTAGGATATGATAGTTTCGTGCTGGCATGTCTGTTAGTTCTTTGTAGTGTTAAGTACGTGACTTTTCTTGATCTCTGGCTTACCTGGTATGCTCGGTCCGATTGTTTTGGCTGATGGTGCGACATTATTAACATGTTAGTCAGTTCTTGATAACCCACTTAACACAAGTGGTCAGTGAATTGTACCCAGTGCTTTAACATATTCTATAAAATTAGGTGTTCCACCACGTGCATCTTACATTTCAGTGATGGCGGTGTTTGAGTTTTAAAAATTTATTTATCTGACTGACAGCAGCATAGTGTTAAAACGGTGTGACCATATCAAAAAGTTAATAAATAAAGCTATTTAAGGCCAATGGTATGTAAGTATTGGGAAATGTTTCGTATTCATTGCTTTTGTTTCAAACATGATTTTTATATTATTATTAACTGACTAAAAAAAAAAGTTTTCGTGAAGTTATCCATAAATTCCCAGCCATAGATTTACACGTAGGATCAGCAGAAAGCCGGATTGATGGTCGAGCCCACAATATCAGTAAAGCAGATTCGACATAGTACATTTATGGCTGGCGATAGATGGCGGTAATGTATACTATTGCACCTTAGATACTAAAGAAACAATCACCAATTAAAGAATGTGTGTTAAGCGTTTTGCAATAACAATATAACACTAAACTAACCATTTATTATAACATAAGCTAGAGGAAACAAAATTCGGATAATTTGAACTCACGGACAGCTTTCTGAAATTTTTTCAGAAATATGCTTAGAACCATCCCTGCATCCATGAACTACAAGAAAAGTGTGTTGGAAACAACCCCCATGAAAGTTACAGAATCAAGAGTGAGTAGGGCTGCTGGACGGGGAAGAAGATAAAAAGGAAATATAAACGGCAAATACGAAAAAACAACAGTTTAGTCAGACCTCTATAAGCTGCCTTTTACACATGTTGCAGCTATACCTTCTTTAAACCTGGTTTACCGCGCAGAGCATCCCTACTCGCCCCGGATCCTGTAACCTTCTTGGAGGTTGAAATCACATTTGTCTTTTAAGCATTCATTTTTTCAAATAGAAATTTTGCCAAAGCAATTTAAACGGGCAAAAAATTAATTGGAGATGATCCTAATCTAATTATACTATACTAATTACAGCGATAAGACACCTAAAGTAATAACACTAAGTAAGGTAGGCAGCCCCCTAGAACATTTTGAGATGTACGACGGGGTCCACATCTCGGTGGGGAACCAGGTTACTACCTGGTTACAACATACTGTTGTCACCGCAGCTCCCATAACACAAAATGTGGCTGGACGTGTTATTTTTGGTGTACTCTAGCTGTAATTAATATAGCGCACTGGCGAGCTCTATTTAGAGCAAAACCGGTCTGCGTTTCTAATTATGATAAGAATGCATCTAGCCTTACATACATCGTCCCGGTATTAGGACAGAAAGAGCCGGGGCTGAAAATTAACAAAATTTTTAGTTGGTTGTACACAGTGTTTATTTATAACATTTTGTATTATTTGAGCTGCCGTGACAACATACTACCTGGTCCTGCACCGAGATGGCGACCCTGTCGTACATCTTATAATGTTCTGGGAGGCTGGCTACGTTAGCGGTATTACTTTAGGTGTATTCTCGATGCAATTAGGATAGCGCACTGACTAGCTCTAATTAGAGCGCACATGATTTGGGAATGAATTTTTTTGTCTGTATGTCTGTCTGTTTGTAGCCACGATAACTTTAGAACGAATTGAGATATCGTCTTCAAATTTGGTATACAGTTAGCACTCGACAAACGAACGGTTCGGATTGTTTTTAGGTGAAATTGGCATTTTTTCGTTAAAACTCGGAAAGAATAAAGTTTTAGGGTTAGAAAACTTTTAATTTCAACAAACATCTCGTATTCTGTGCTGAAATTAAATTAGGAGTTGAATGTGTGGGGGTGGAATATTGTTGACAAAAATTTCGAATTGATCTTTGCTAAAACGGCGTAAAAAGTCTCAAAACAATTAGAAACCTTGATTCTGGAACGAAATTGTTTGTCTGTCGGTCGGTCTATCTGTATGTCGGCATGTACGTCTGTCTGTTAATACGCGCAATAACTTTCGAACGAATTGAGATATTATCCAATTTGGTATCCAGTTAGCACACGACAAAGGAACGCTTGGATTTTTTTTCGGGTAACATTTAAATTGACATTTTTTCAATAGAACTCGAGTAACATAACGTGTTAAAATTTTATGGCTACAGGAATACAAATATTTTCTTTGTGGTCAAGTCATGGACCCTAAATTCATTCCATGAGAATGTTTTTCTGAAGAGAATAAATTTTCACAGCTATGTGGAAGTTATGATTCAATTTGCAGCGCTATGTTTGACAGATGCAGACCATTCAAAAAAGACTAATACAGATTATATAGATGGTGGTTAAGTGGAATTGCAAAGTAAAGCTATTCAATGGAATGACAGGGGTCAAATTAAACACGATCTAAAATAAAAATAGTTATACAGGCTGGTCAAAATATATTACTAAACTAAGGTTTCAGAATATTAAATGGCAACCCTCAAATCTCTGTTACAAATATTGCAACAGGAAAGCAACCCTCGCCTTTTACTTATTTTTTTTTTGGCAATGTCAACTATGGTCGCAGACCTATCTTTAATCTTGTTAGTTCTTTGTTTGGACACGTAACTTTTTTTTAATTGTATCTTTTACAACCAACAGCTGACGGTTCTTTGTAGGCTATATTATATAATTGAATGTCAAATATATTAGTATTGTTAAAATTTCTGGACGCAGCAAGTGCGTTGTGGTGGCGAATTTTCATTAATTGCTTCAAATTTGTATAACTCAATTTTCTATAAACTTAGCGAGTTGAATTTTGGTACGTAGTAACGCATTTACGAACGCAACATTGCAGCTAAATTTCATTAAAATAACTTTGTTATTTTTTTATAATTATTTTTTTCGGAAAAATCTTTTTTTAACTGGTCCGATAGGGCAGGATACCAAACTCATCCAAGCTATTAATAAAAGAAAGATTCCTGCCGAGTTTAATCAAAATCGGTTAATAACTTTTTGAGTTATCGGTTGGATACACACACACACAGATATATATATATATATATATATATATATATATATATATATATATATATATATATATATATATATATATATATATATAAACTGTATATATATTAAAAGTCAAACGGACCTTGGTTTTGGGTTCTAGGAGCCCAAATTCAAGCGATTTTAAAAATAACAAGTCGCCTAAATGGTCGGGAAATCTTGCGGAATAATAAGTTGATTGGTAAAACACTATATAACGTTAACAATTGTCATCAAAATCATAAGAGCTTGGTGGAGCTGCCAAATACTAATTTACTGAGTAAAATTACCTACATTTTGCCTTATTATTTCTTCATGCATAAATGTAGTTTTTGAATGTCATATTTTTTAACCCGCTCTTTCCAAATAAAGTAAAATAAATAACTCTCTGAGATTCATTCCATCAAATCTGGAGGTTCTTAAGGCAGCGTGCTAGACCCCATCTTATATTTACTTTGTACAGCAGATATGCCAACAACAGAAGCCACAATGACAGGCACATTTGCAGATGACACCGTCATAGGTGCCGTACATCAAAATCCACAAAGTGTTTGTGATATTCTACAAAGTTATTTAAACCTAATGCCAGAATGGTTCAAAAGGCAAAAGGTCAAGGTAAACGAATCAAAATGTGTTTAAGTGAATTTCACACTTAAGAGTAGTAGTTGCCCACCACAGAAAATCAACAACCAAGCAATACCACAGGCAGAAGATACCTAGAGCTGCATCTTGACAAGAGACTATCATGAGAGACACACAATATAAAAAAGAACGCAGAGGTGAAGATGAGAAACTTGCACTGGCTGATAGGCAGACAATCGCCGCCGAGCATTCAAAATATATGAATGATCTACAAAGGAATAATCAAACCAATCTGGACCTATGGAATTGAACTATGGTGATGCTCAAGCAATTTCAATGTAAATATACAAAGGTTCCATTCAAGAACACTGAGAACCATACCAGACGCTCCGTGGTATGTCGCAAACCATACTTTACATACTGACCAGCACATTCCTTGGGTCAACGATGGAATCTCACAGAACGATTAAAACACCATCCAAAGTGAGAAGAACGTGGAAATAGCACTGCAAGAGTCTTAATAGAGAATGTTACCTAAAGAAGACTGAAAAAGAAGTGGCTCTAAGATCTCACACAGTCATAATAATATTTACCACTGGGTGATTCCACCCTGTTATTGTGATGAATTGGGTTCACCAAATTGTACTTATCAGTGGTAATCACAGGTTCCAATCTATACTCAAAGTTTAGTATACAAATTCAGAGAAGTATCTACACCTGTATTTAGTCGAATGCTTTACTCTTGGATAAAGATTGTGCTAAAAGCCTAAAATGCCGCAGCTTTAAAAAAATTAACCTAATAACTACATGTCCGCAAAAAATGCGCACCAGAACTTGCTCCTGTCCTGACTCGTCTGTTTCAGACATCTTACAATAGAGGCATTTTCCCTAGTAACTGGAAAACTGCTCGAGTATAACCCGTCCCCAAGAAAGGATCGAAAGCGCTTCCTAGCAACTACAGGCCTATTTCTCTCCTTTCAGTCATCTCTAAAGTGATGGAAAAGTATATAAACACCGAATTACTAATTTTTTTTGAAAAACACAGTCTAATCCACGACAGGCAGTATGGATTCCGTCAGCGCAGATCAACTGCCGACCTCCTTTCCTTTGTCACCCATTCTTGGAACAAGTCTATGGAACTACACGGTGAATCCCAGATTGTCGCTCTAGACATATCCAAAGCATTCGACCAGGTCTGGCACGCAGCGCTGCTTAATAAACTACCCGCCTATGGCCTACCACCAAAACTCTGTACGTGGACAGCAAATTTCCTCTCCAACCGAAGCATTTCTGTTGTCGTGGATGGCCATTCCCCTAAACTGTATCCAATTAATGCAGGAGTTCCTCAAGGTTCAGCTTTAGCCCCTACTTTGTTTCTTCTCCACATCAATGACATCCTCTCTAGCACATCCAACCCAGTTACGGGGATGACAGCACCCTCCACTCCAATATACAATACACTAAGCCTGTCCCTTTAGGCCAACTAGATGAGGATCGCAGACTCATGGATGGTTCTATCTCCGCGTATCTCCAAAAAATATTAGACTGGGGAAGTAGAAATCTTGTACAATTCAACCCCACCAAATCACAGTCTTGCTTTCTTTCTCATAAGAGATACAGCAGCCCTAGACCCATCACAATAAACAACCAAGTTATTCAAAGTAATGAGTCCTTTTCACTTGTTGGCATCTCTGTGGATCAAAATCTCAATTGGCGACAACATGTCACATCAATTGCAGAAGCGGCTGCTAAGAAATTAGGTCTCCTCTTCCGGGCTCGCAAATATTTTTCACCAGCTAATCTCTATACTTTATATACTTCACAAATAAGACCAAACCTTGAATACTGCTCCCACATCTGGGGTGCTGCTGCCGCTTCCACACTCGCTATCCTGGACTCCATTCAAAAGAGAGTTATACGTTTCATCGGTGACCCTACCCTTACCCAAAGCCTGCCACCCCTTGCCCACCGTCGTGCCGTTGGTGACCCCTCTCTCTTTTATAGATATCTGCATGGGCACTGCTCAGAGGAGCTTTCTTCCATAGTCTCTCCACCTGCTGCCCCCAACAGATCTACCAGGGAACTGAGCGAATGCACCCTTTTACTGTCCAGGTCACCAGACATAGAACATTTTGTTATGCCCGCTCTTTTGTCCCGAGGACTTCCAAGTTGTGGAACTCCTTGCCGGCACATGTTTTTCCTTCTCCCCCGAACCTCCAAACCTTCAAGTCCGGAATTAACAAGTTGCCTCTTTCCTCCTTGTCGACACCCACGGTACGATAGTATTTAGGCTGTAAGCCCTCGTGGTGTGTTGTTGAAATTAAAAAAAAAAGTTATATACGATGAACATTTTTTCACGAAAATTTGCTAGATTGTCAACAAATTGAACAATTCATTTAGTTTACAGAGCTAATAGCTCTAAATGCAATTACCAAATCATTGTCACATCATATTACTTCATTTGATTTACACACTTTTTTGTCTTGAAATCTTTATAACCTGATTTCATTTGTCTCTTTCACGCATCACTCAGATTATCTAAAAACCTGAACAAAAATCAAATTAATTTACGCTAAGAATTAACAAAGCGGAATTGGTCGCCCTTGAAGGAAATCGCTTCAAAAATCGATTACAAAATCTGCACGATATAGGTCTTGCTAATTGTCTCACAACTCGCTGGTAGAGACAGTCTCGACATGCACATTAGATCAAGTCGCTTTGTGTAAGGTACCACCTGCAATTTTACAATTCTGTGAAAGTAAATCTAACCTTTAATGCTTGTTCCGTGCTGGGTTACCTTGATATGGTACCTCCTACAATTGATATGCTGGCTTGTATTGCTCTCTAGCACAGTGCCGGTCTTACTAGACTTCACATGGTGGTACTTTGTTTCCTCGTTCGTGCTTATTTAAAGGTTAATGCTGGAGGCTGTAATTAGCACGACGTCTTCTTACTTAAGTAAATGGTGCCTGGCTAAAAAGATTCGATAAAGTATATTGACGAAACCAATTTATATCTTTTAGCGAATTTTCATAACAAAATTTCGCTTATAGAGAAGTAACGACTTCCGAATTCTCTACGTCCTATTTTGGACTCTTTTGTGTCATACCTATGCCCTAACAACTCGGCCAGGCAGGCACTATAATGCAGTCGAGAATCTGGTTTTGTTACGGTTCCGGACTGCCACAGGAGCTTCTATGTACACACAGTACAACAAGAAGGAAGCTGTGGAAATAAAACTAGCAAGCGAAAACTAATACCATGATGGGCGTTGAATCAGATCACTCGTTAACCACGGCAGGACTGAAGTCATGGCGACACAAAACCAGAGATCGTGCTTCGCGCTATTCTCTCTCTCTCTCTCTCTCTCTATATATATATATATATATATATATATATATATATATATATATATATATATATATATATATATATATATATATATATATATATATATATATATATACATATGTGCCTGTCTCTGTGTGTGTGTGTGCGTGCGTGCGCGGTGTGTGGTACTTTGTTTCCTCGTTCGTGCTTATTAGCCAATTTTTTTTAATTCGCTAATGAGGAGATCTGTGTTTATATATATATATATATATATATATATATATATATATATATATATATATATATATATATATATATATATATATATATATATATATATCCGACCGATAACTCAAAAAATACTGGACCGATCTTGTTGAAATTTGGTGAGTACCTTCCTTTTGCAAGTGGCTTGGATAAGTTCGTTATCGTTATCCAGGAAAATCGGACCAGGTTTTCCCGGAAAATTTTGTGTTTTCTTTCGAAAAAAATTAATATCTCCGTAAATAACAAAGTAAGGGCAACCAAATTTGGTACGCGTGTTTGTATTATAAAGAGTGAACTCTGTACCAAAATTTCCGTGTCTAGCATTCAGTTTTCTTCGCTTTATCCGCTTATATTTCCTTTTTACTACTAACTACCCCGCCCAGCACCCCTATTCACTCCCAGTCCCGTAACTTTCCTGGGGGTGTGAACCAGAAATTTTTCTTGTAGTTTGTGCATCCAGGTGGGGTCCTAGTAATGTTTCTGAAAACAATTTGTTGAAAAGCGTTCGGGAGCTAATCTGCAAATTTAGCGAATTTTCATTAAATCCTTAAAATTTCAATAATTCAATTTGCTATTAACGTAAGCTTTGTTGGTTAGGAAACCAACATTTAAGTTTATTTTCGGAAAAATTTTGTATATTTTTAAACCATAAGTAATTTTGATAAAATATAGTACATTGTTTCTACTACATAGGCTATACCGATAATCAGATTGATGCCTGCTCGCATTTGCTATTAAAAACATTTTTATGGAAATTCACTTCCATAACACATTTGCTGCATCCAGACGTTTGAAAAATGTTTATATATTTTCAAACAATAAATTTATTTCGATGAAATATGATGCATTGTGTCTACTATATAGGCAACCAAGTGTGATGCCTGCTTTCATCAAAGAAAGACATTTGCTATAAAAAATATGTTAAAGAAAATTCACTACCATAGCGCACTTGCTGCGTCCAGAGATTTTTTAAGGTTAATGCTGGAGGCTGTGATACGCACGACGTCTTCTTACTTAAATAAATAGTGCGTTGCTAACATAATTCGATGAAGTATTTTCACGAAACGAATTTATATCTTTTAGCGAATTTTCATAACAAAATTTTGCTTATAGAGAAGTAACGACTTTCGAATTTTCTACGTCCTATTTTGGACTCTTTTGTGTCATACCTATGCCCTAACAACTCGGCGCTAAAGCAGACACTGTAATGCAGTGGAGAATAGCGTGAAGTGCCATCTCTAGTTTTGTTACGGTTTTGGCTTCCACAGGAGCTTCCATGTACACACGGTACAACAAGAAGGAAGCTGTGGGTAGAAAACTATCAAGCTAAAACTAATACCACGACGGGCGTTCAATCACATCACTCGTTAACCACGGCAGGACTGAAGTCATGTCGGCACAAAACCAGAGATGGTGCTTCGCGCTATTCTCTCTCTCTCTCTCTCTCTCTCTCTCTCTCATATATATATATATATATATATATATATATATATATATATATATATATATATATATATATATATATATATATATATATATATGTATGTATGTATGTATGTATGTATGTATGTATGTATGTGTATGTGCGTGCGTGCGTGCGCGGTGTCTGGTACTTTGTTTCCTCATTCGTGCTTATTTAAAGGTTAATGCTGGAGGCTGTGATTAGCACAATGTCTTCTTACTCAAGTAAATGGTGCCTTGCTAACAAAATTCGATTAAGTATTTTGACGAAACGAATATCTTTTAGCGAATTTTCGTAATAAAATTAGAATAGCGTGAGACGCCATCTCTGGTTTTGTTACGATTCTAGGCTTCCACAGGAGCTTTCATGTACGCACGGTACAACAAGATGGAAGCTGTGGGTAGAAAACTAGCAAGCGAAAACTAATACCACGACGGGCGTTAAATCACATCACTCGTTAAGCACGACAGGACTGATGTCATGGTGACACAAACCAGAGATGGTGCTCCGCGCCATTCTCTCTCTCTCTCTCTCTCTCTCTATATATATATATATATATATATATATATATATATATATATATATATATATATATATATATATATATATATATATATACATACATACCTGCGTGCGTGCGGGGTGTGTGCGCGCGCGTGTGTTTGTGACTGTGTGTGTACAACATAGTTTGCGAAGCTTCTAAGTCACCTAGAGACTTTCGGTTTATTTCATGCTTCTCGGAGGCTAAATTCATTGGCTAATTTTTAGAGTCACGCTATATGTTTGAAACTTGTGATTCTTCCAAAATTTCACTCATATATTGCCATTAACTACAAATGCCATGTGCCAAAATTCAGTTTTGTTAAATAGTTGTAATCCAACGTTTTTGGAACTGAAATTTAACATAATTTGGAAAATACCGCGATTGATATTCTATGTTTCTAGATAAGGTCATTACTGTGCAGTATGAACTTAAATAAATAAATAAATAAAGTTAGATATATTAAATTATTTAGTCATTGTCTGTTTCTAACCTACGCTGCCCTTATGCGGAAAAACAACGTATGTGAAAATTTTTTAATATTCAGGTTATTGCACTTTTCATATTCCTATTGCTTTGTTTGTAAGCTTTTCATATTTAAGTTTCTTTTATAAATACAGGACACAACTCATTAAGAAATTAACGTATTTCAAAAATAGAAATAAAATTACTGAAATGCTTAAAATAAATAACGTATGTGCGTTAAAATGACGTAAGTATATAAGTAGAAAAGAACATTACTTAATAAAAACAACGTATTCAGTCACGTACGTTGTTTTTCTTAAGTAACTCGGTTACTTTTTCTAAGGTAGTAAATATATTTCCCGTATGCCGCCACGGGGGGGGGGGGTTGGTGGGTGTTACAAATTGTTTATCTAAATTGTTTTTTTTAGGGTTCTCTAGAAGTCTCACGAGATATTTAAAGGATAAGTACACTTGGAGAACCCAAATCACCGCAACACATCTTTTTAAAGACCTCACTGACATGATTAGCGTCATCAGAGGATAAAAAAAAAGAATTTTTCATCCTGCGATGACTCTAACATTGTTAGCAAAACGATCGTCAGGTCTTTAAAAATGTGTGTTATGGTGATTTGGTTTCTCCAAGTGTACTTATCGGTGCCCATCACAGGTTCCAATCTTCACTTACTGGATATTTAAAGGATGTTATAACCAAGAAGTTACTAATTGCCCACATTACAATAAGGTCGATTTGACGAAATGTTCGGACACGCCAACTCTAGTTTTCAAAATTACACATTTTTGCATAAAATTTAGGTCTTTTCCACTCCGGTTTTTGTTATATGACGTCATCGCCTTTTTAAAACTAGATTCAAAACAACAATCAAAAGATAAGGAATAAGATAAAATTATTTTCTGTAAACAGAATGTTTAAAATTGTATGCGCTAGTGGGTATTTATCAATAATACAGAAGAATCAGGTGTAGGTCATTGTCAAATGAACGATATTCTTAATAACATAAATCTCTTTTGAAAGTTAATTAAGAACGGCACATTTAAGCCAAACACAGCGAAATATCCAGATAGACATATCAGCCAATCCACTGGGGGTAAAATATAGAAGAAATCCTGAGAAACTGGACATTTGAAACACATGCAAAGTGCAGGGCCCGTAAAACATGATGAAGCAGCAGATTATGAATTTTCTCAGTTCAGTGTTACGTGCATTAAAATTAGAAAATTACCATCCTTACAAAATACAGCTGCTGCATGAACTTAATGAAGATGACCCTGTCCGACGAATGCATTTTTGTGAAATAATGCAAGATTTATGCAACAGTAATCAAAATTTTATTCGCCAAATTATTTTTTCGAACGAAGCATCATTTTGGCTAAATGGAACAGTGAAAAAAACAAAATTACAAGTATTGGGGTAGAGATAATTCTTACTGGATGACTGAAGCACATACACAACACCTTCGTAAAGTTAATGTGTGGGCACGAATAGTCCACAATCGAATCACAGGGCCTTTCTTCTTGAACGAAACTTCCACTGGGCAGCGATATGATAGTTTCCTGAAGATCGAGCTTATTCCTGCTCTTGATGCAAGTGTTCATCAAGATGATCCTGATTTACCAAGTGGTGATATTTGGTTTCGGCAAAACGGTGCATCTCCCGACTCTTTCCACGTACTGTTCGCGAGTTTTTCAATGTTCCTGGCAAGTGTATCGGTGGACGAGGACCAATACAGTGGTCCCCTATGTCCCCAGATCTTACGCCTCTTGTTTTTATGGAGGTATTTAAAATCAAAATGCTACCTCAACAAACCAGATAACCTAGAATGTTTGAAAAATCGAATTAGGTATTAAACGAGTCAGGGCTAGATGTCAATCGCAATGTACAAGAGGAATGTGTCAATATGTTTGCTTGTTGTCAAGAAGTCGGAGAATTGCATTTCTACATTATATTTAAAGGAAATGTAACTTAAATTTGTTGAATAAGAGCCTTTATCTTTTGATTGTTGTTTTGAATAGTTTATCTTTTCCACTCTTTAAATGAGTTTCATTGGAAAATTTTAGAATGTGAGGTACCAATATTTTGAGGGTACCGTGTAGACAATTCAATAATCTATCAAAATAGAAAAGGGGGTTGTCATTTTTTTTAAATGTCGATGACGTCATACATATTTGAAAAGCAGGAGTGGGAGAAACGTAAATTTCATGCAGAAATGTGTATTTTTGTAAACTAGAGTTGACTGTCCGAGCATTTCATCAAAACACAAATGGCTCAAATTTTATTGAATTTACTCCATAATTTTGCCGCTCCCTGTATATATGTGTATGTATATGTGTCTGTGTGTGTGTGTGTGTTTGTGTTATTTGTTTAGATCTTAGTTACCTAAATTGATATTTTGTACAGTACTCTGTCTTTATTTTGATCAACCCATAGGTGTTTCTAAACGTGTGTGTATCTTTTGCTTTTGTGTCTTGTTATTTGTACAAAAAATGCAAATTGGCATATAAATTCTTACAAGTTTTTTTGTGTAGGATTGTATGTTTAAATGTTGACAATTCTTTTATGGTAAGCGTTTAATATTTAGTCTGTGTTACCCACGCATACGTCTCTGACTTTTATGGGCTTTATAAAATATGTTCTGCTTTTTATGTAAAAAATTGCGTTACTTTGTATTTTTACGAATAAATCTATTATTATTAAAATTTCTAGACGCAGCAAGTGCGTTATGGTAGCGAATTTTCTTTAAAATATTTTTAATAGCAAATGTCTTTCTTTGATGAAAGCAGGCATCAAACTTGGTTGCCTATATAGTAGAAACAATGTATCATATTTCATCGAAATAAATTTATTGTTTGAAAATATATAAACATTTTTCAAAAGTGTAGATGCAGCAAATGTGTTATGGAAGTGAATTTCCATAAAAATGTTTTTAATAGCAAATGCGAGCAGGCATCAATCTGATTACCGGTATAGCCTATGTAGTAGAAATAATGTACTATATTTTATCAAAATTACTTATGGTTTGAAAATATACAAAAATTTTCCGAAAATAAACTGAAATGTTGGTTTTCTAACGTTTTCTTACGTTATTGAAATCTGAAGGATTTAATAAAAATTCGGTCAATTTGCAGATTAGCTCCCGAAAGCTTTTCAACCAATTGTTTTCAGAACCATTACTAGGACCCCACCTGGATACACAAACCACAAGAAAAATTTCTTGTTAACACCCCCCAAGGAAGTTATGGGACTGGGAGTGAATAGGGGTGCTGTGCTGGGTAGGCAGGGTTTAAGAGGGATATGGCTTCAATATGTAAAAAAGACAGCTTTCAAGCCCGCTTTATTCGAACTTTCTGCTCATATTTCCTTTTTACTACCTTCCCCGCCCAGCACCCCCACTCACTCCTGGTCCTGTAACTTCCTTGGGGAGGGGGGTGGTGAACAATAAATTTTTCTTGGGGTTTGTAGATCCAGGGGTGGCTGGGCAGGTTTCTGAAAACAGTTTTTTGAAAAACATTCGGGAGCTAAACTGCAAATTTACCGAAAATTCGCTACGAAAACGCACTTACTGCGTCCAGTTTTTTTCTTACAAACGCATCATATTTCGATCAAAAATACAAAAATGAATTAACGAATTCGTTCTACGAAATTTAGCTAAAAAATATGCACCCCTACTCACTCCTGGTCCCGTAACTTCCTTGGAGGGTGCGAACAAAAAATTTTTCTTGGGGTTTGTGGATTCAGGGGGGGACTAGGCAGGTTTCTGAAAACAGTTTTTTGAAAAGCGTTCGGGAGCTAAACTGCAAATTTACCGAAAATTCTCTACCAAAACGCACTTACTGTGTCAAGTTTTTTTTCTTACAAACGCCTCATATTTCGATAAAAAATGCAAAAATGCATTAACGAATTTGTTCTACAAAAATTAGGTAAAAAAAATATTTTTTGAGTTATCGGTCTGATATATATATATATATATATATATATATATATATATATATATATATATATATATATATATATATATATATATATATATATATAAACATTAAACTGGCAGCCAAAGGATCAGAGAAAGGGTCTATTTGAAATGAATATTCTGTAAATATTTTAGTAAAATGAAGAGCAATGACGTATGAATCTGAAACTTAAGGGTTTGCAGAACACTCTTCTTGCAACATTTTCTTTTCACAATCGGTATTTGTTTCATATTCTTTGCCTAAACATTGCCAATTTTGATGACGTTTAAAATTGCGAGTTTGACGTTTTGAGGAAAACTCCAAAATTTGTTTCTTTAACTGCCCATAACTTCCTTGTCTTTAAAGCTAGGGACCCAAATTTTGGTACAGAGTTCACTCTTTATAATATAAACAATTTGGTTGATCTTATTTTGTTATTTACGAAGATATAAATTTTTTTATAAAGAAAACACAAAATTTTCCGGGAAAACCTGGTCCGATTTTCCTGGCTAACGAACTTATCCAAGCCACTTGCAAAATGAAGGTACTCACCAAATTTAATCAAGATCAGTCCATTATTTTTTGAGTATATATATATATATATATATATATATATATATATATATATATATATATATATATATATATATATATAAACACAGATTTCCTCATTAGCGATTTTTTTTAAGTTCACTAATAACGTATAACAACGGGAGTGTAAGTGGCTCAAATGGCGGATTTTTTGGAACTCCTTAGCTCCACTTGTGGCATAATGGGAAGTGAGTGAAGATTGGAACCTGTGATGAGCACTGATAAGTAGAATTTGGAAAACGCAATTTATCACAATACAATTTTCAGACCTGACGATCGTTTCGCTAACAAAGTTAGCGTCATCAGAGGGCTGAATAAACTTCACGAATAAAAGCTAGGACTACTATTTATATGTTAGTTGCCAAGCAATTACGAACAGCGTCCTTTACGAAGGTATACAGGTAACCTAGTAGAGGACACTGTTCGCAATCGCTTGTCTATACAGGGTGAGGCGCCAAGAGTTTCTGTTAGGAGTTTCTCAATAACCGAACCGATTTTAATTCGGAAAATTTTTCTTCTTAGGTTTTCGGCCAAGCTCAAGTAAAGTAAAATATTTTTGCTCACGTGACACTTCCGGTTCTTTTTTATTTATTTATTTTTATTTTTTATTTCAACAACACA
Source organism: Tillus elongatus (assembly GCA_964006375.1). Taxonomy (NCBI): domain Eukaryota; kingdom Metazoa; phylum Arthropoda; class Insecta; order Coleoptera; family Cleridae; genus Tillus; species Tillus elongatus. The sequence goes on from OZ023268.1 coordinate 95,344,678, forward strand.
CCACGAGGGTTTACAGCCTAAATACTATCGTACCGTGGGTGTCGACAAGTAGGAAAGAGACAACTTGTTAATTCTGGACATGAAGGTTTGGAGGTTCAGAGGAGAAGGAAAAACATGTGCCGGCAAGGAATTCCACAACTTGGAAGTCCACTGGACAAAAGAGCGGGCATAACAAGATGTTCTATATCTGGTGACCTGGACAGTAAAAGGGTGCATTCGCTCTGTTCCCCTGGTAGATCTGTTGTGGGCAGCAGGTGGAGGAACTATGGAAGAAGGCTCCTCTGAGCAGTGCCCGTGCAGATCTCTATTACACAGAGAGAGGTCACCAACGGCACGTCGGTGGGCAAGGGACGGCAGCTTTTGGGTGAGGGTAGGGTCACCGATGAGACGTATAGCTCTCTTCTGAATGGAGTCCAGGATAGCGAGTGTAGAAGCGGCAGCAGCACCCCAGATATGGGAGCAGTATTCGAGGTTTGGTCATATTTGTGAAGTATATAAGGTATAGAGATTAGCTGGTGATAAAGTATTTGCGAGCCCGGAAGAGGAAACCTAATTTCTTAGCAGCCGCTTCTGCAATTGATGTGACATGTTGGTGCCAATTGAGATTTCTATCCACAGAAATCCCAACAAGTGAAAAGGACTCATTACTTTGAATAACTTGGTTGTTCATTGTGATGTATCTAGGGCTGGTGTATCTCTTATGACAAAGAAAGCAAGACTGTGAGTTGGTGGGGTTGAATTGTACAAGATTTCTACTTCCCCAGTCTAATATTTTTTGGAGATCCACGGAGCTAGAACCCTCCATGAGTCTGCGATCCTCATCTAATTGGGCTAAACAGACGGGCTTAGAATATTGTATATTTGAGTGAAGTGTGCTGTCGTCCGCATAACTGTGAACTGGGTTGGATGTGCTAGAGAGGAGGTCATTGATGTGGAGAAGAAACAAAGTAGGGGCTAAAGCTGAACCTTGAGGAACTCCTGCATTAATTGGATACAGTTTAGAGGAATGGCCATTCACGACAACAGAAATGCTCTGGTTCTAGAGGAAATTTGCTGTCCAGGTACAGAATTTTGGTAGGCCATAGGCCGGAAGTTTATTAAGCAGCGCTGCGTGCCAGGCCTGGTCGAAAGCTTTGGATATCTCTAGAGCGACAATCTGGGATTCACCGTGTAGCTCCATAGACTTGTTTCAAGAATGGATGACAAAGGAAAGGAGGTTGGCAGTTGATCTGCGCTGACGGAATCCATACTGCCTGTCGTGGATTAGACTGTGTTTTTCAAGAAATTTTAGTAATTCGGTATTTATATACTTTTCCATCACTTTAGAGATGACTGAAAGGAGAGAAATAGGCCTGTAGTTGCTAGGAAGCGCTTTGGATCCTTTCTTGAGGACGGGTTGTACTCGAGCAGTTTTCCAGTTACTAGGGAATATGCCTCTATTGTAAGATATCTTAAACAGACGAGTCAGGACAGGAGCAAGTTCTGGTGCGCATTTTTTGAGAACAGTTGCTGGGATGTCGTCAAGGCCTGAGGGCTTGTTTAGTTTATTCATCATTTAGCTTGTTTAGTTTGTTTAGTTTATTCATAACTTTGATGCCGCTAGCCTTGTTAGCGAAACGATCGTCAGATCTGAAAACTGTATTGTGATGAATTGGATTCTCCAAATCATTGTACTTATAATGGGAGGTTGTACATTGTATAACAATCTACAGATACATACGAACCAAATATGTCCTTATACTGAGATCATTCAAAAAAAAAATAGAGCGAAGCCGGGTCTGTTAGTAGTTTACCTCGCTTGAGCAAATCTTGATGCGGTTCACTTGAAAGTCCTAATTGACTTTTAGCACCATCAAGATCTATGCATAGAAAACTAAGAACAAAAAGATGGAAGTAGCGAATTGATTAAGAAACATATAACCGATCGTTTGTTCTGTATTACAGACGTAAATGTCATAGTGTCACAAGACAATACCAATTAATATCTGCACCTGATTGTTACACGTTTTTTAAATATTTGTGATCAAATTTACATATAATGGTATTAGTGGTAACAGTAGTATTTCTTATGGCATAGAATCCTACAACTTAATTAAACTAAATACTGAGACGTATGCAGGGTCAAGATAAATTATTTGAAAACATTTTACAACCACCTGTTAAATGCTATGATACGGCCTACTTAAGATTTTAATTATCTAAATAAAATTGTGGTACTTGCTTCCTTATTTTTAACGATCCCGACTTTTGAATTTTGAAAAAAAATTTTGCAAATTGGCGCGAACTAGGACCCCTAGAATGCATATCCGGTGTCAGTTTCAATTTTTATATGTTTATATATATATATATATATATATATATATATATATATATATATATATATATATATATATATATATATATATATATATATATATATATATATATATATATATATATTTGTGTGTGTGGGGTGTGTGTGTGTGTGTGCATGCGTGCGTGCGTGCGTGCTTGCGTGCGTGCGTGCGTGCGTCCGTGCGTGTGTGTGTGTGTGTGTGTGTATCACACCGATAAATCAAAAAATAATGGTCCGATTTTGATAAAATTTGGCATGTACCTTCCTTTTGTCAGTGGCTTGGAAAATCGAACCAGGTTTTCCGGGAAAATTTTGGGTTTGCTTTCAGAGAAAAATTGGATCTCAAAAAATAGAAAAGCTATGGTAATCAAATTTGGTACATAAGTTTATGATATTAAAAGAAAACCATATACCAAAATTTGTATGACTATGTTGCAAGAAAAAAAAAGTTAAAAAAATATCTTAATAGATCATTTTTATTAAAGTTCTTGATGCAGAATTTGTAGCAAGCTAAAATAAAAGCTTGCTACAACTTCTTGCCAATGGGTTCAAAGATACCTTTACCTAAAAATTGGCGAATAGGTTATGCAATGGATAGAATAGGAATAAACAAATTTAAAAAAATAATTAAACCGACTTCAAAATAGGCATTAAAAATCGTAGTAAATTCCAGGCTGGTAAGTGAGTGCCGAGACGAGACGAGCGACCTGGCTGGACAGAATGAGGTCACCCTCATCTGGGTGCCGGGTCACTCGGAGGTCAAAGGCAATGAAGAAGCTGACAGTCTCGCGAAGAGAGGGTCAGCAGAACCATTTATGGGTTCTGGGCGTGACAAAGAGCACGGCCAGGGGAGGCATTAAGTCCTGAGTCAGAAACGAGCACAAGGTGTACTGGGCAGACTGTCCAGGGCTCAGACATGGGATGTCAGTAATTGAGGAACCCAGTTCAAATAGAGCTGTGGAGCTGCTAAAACTTAGCAGAGGACAGCTCAGAAACATAACAGGTCTCTTGACGGGACACATGGCCGTCAAGAAACACCTGCATAAAATGGGGCGGTTCGAGGGGAACCTCGCATGCAGGCTCTGCGGCGAGGGGAAGGAATCAGCCCAGCATATCTTGTGCGAGTGTAAAGCTCTGGACCGCAAAAGACAACTGATCTACGGTCAGTCTAGACCGGAGAGAGCAATATAAAACTTCACCCTACCAATCGCTGTGCAGACTAGTTCAAGGCACAGTGATTTTAAAATGGGTGGAGTAGAAAAGACTATGGGCATGCACAATAAGCCAAATGCTGCAGTGATATCGGGGCGGCAAAGAGGCGGACGTGCCCTGGGAGAGGAAAAAGAGGGGTTCAAAGATACCTTTACCTAAAGATTGGCAAATAGGTTATGCAATGGATAGCATATAAGTAAGCAAACTTAAAAAAATTAAAGCGACTTCAAAGTAGGCACTAAAAATCGAAAAATAACTGGATTTACAGCTTTAATTTATAAGATAAAAATTCATTTAAATGAAATATTATATATTAAATATTGATTAAAATATTATCCGATATGCTTGAAAAGAAAAGTTTTCAACCAATGTGTTCTACCGGTTATGACCTACGGCGCCAAAACACTAACCCTTACCAACGCTTCTGCTGAAAGTAACACAGCGCAAAATGGAGAGGTCGATGCTTGGCGTTTCGTTACGTGACCACATTAGAAATGAAGAATTACGCGGAAGAACAGGAGTGACTGATGTGGTCGTACATGTGGCAAAAGTCAAGTGGAAGTGGACGGGACATGTGGCTCGCATGCAAGATGACAGGTGGACAAAATGATTACTTGAATGGAGACCCAGATCCGATAAAAGAAACAGACGAAGACCACCAACCCGCTGGACAGACGGCATTACAAAAATTACAAAAAACTGGATTCGTAGCGCTCAAGACAGAAAAGAATGGACTCAACTAGGGGAGGCCTATCTCCAGCAGTGGACGCAGAGGGCTGATTGATGATGATAATTATTATTATTATATGCCCTACCTACTTATCTGTTTGAAGTCGGTGCAAAGACAATTAGGTAGTAGGTAGATAGGCTAGGTCCACTCCAGCCACAATGCAAGTTTCTTGGCGCACGCGACGACATGCGCGAGCGTGGGTTGATCCTTGATCATTAACAACATATTTAGGTATTTGATTAGAATTATAATCCGTTATTAATTAAGCTGTTTATACCGCTAAGCATTATTTTTTCGGGCTTGACACCAACTTCAAACAGGTTAAGTAGGTAGCGCATATAATAATATTTCATTGAAATAAATTTATGTCTTTTGAGTGAAATCTGTAATCCAGTTATTTTTCGCTTTTTAGTGACTATTTTGAAGTCAGTTTGATTTTTTTTAAGTTTGTTTATTTTTTTATTTCTAGGGTAAATATACGTGTGTAGTGAGTCGGGTGTTAGAAAACTGCTATAATAGAATCAAAGTGCCATATTACGCTAGAATAAGTTACATAGATTATAAGAGGATTTCTCCTCTATTTGCCTGAGATCCCATCATCAGATCCTAACTTGGTGAAAATGGGACCACCTCAGGAGCATACACTTTTCCCCAAAAAATTGGTAAATTGGTCCACAATTGACGAAAATATCGGTGAGCATACATAAAAAAAATATGTTTTGAGGGTTTCCCTCGATTTTCCTGAGATCCAATCATCAGAATCCTGACTTGGTGAAAATGGGACCACCTCAGAAGTAAATCCTTTCAAACAGAAAAATATTTTTTAAATGGTTTACAATTGACGAAAATAGAACCTCCTGTCTTTTTGAAGTCTGAACTGCGAAGATAAACTGGGGATGAATTGACCATTCGGCCTTGTCACCGCGATCTTTAAGATGTACAAACATATAATAATGCTAGATGAATTCTAACCATTGTTAGAAACGCATACATGTTTTGGTGTTACACTCAGTTGCATAAAAACTGATGTACCTAATTTTGCCTGCAACTTTGATGCTTTGTCATTTATGAAGGAATGGACCGATTACCATATTTTTTTAGGTTTGCAGCCCATTTCTTCCTCAATAAAAGACAGTGTCATCGGTAGATCTTTTATAATTTTTCAAAAGTTGAATGCTAAAAAAGAGATGTATATTTTTCTTTACAAAACTTTAAAAAAACAAGCTCTCTATGTAAAGTGAACTGTTTTAACAAAAATAATTACTCCTCCGGTTGTTTTGGCTTGCTAGTTTTCTTCCCACAGCGTGTTTCTTGTTGTAGCGTGCATACATCGAAGCTGCTGTGGAACCCTAGTACCATCACAAAACCAGATATGACGGTTCGCGCTATTTTCCACTTGATTAGATGGCAGTGTCTGCCTTCAGGCCGCCTTGTTGGAGTGCAGGTATGGCACACAGGAGTGTCCAAAGAACGACGAAACCGGTCTGTGTCTCCTGCTCTACTATATATATATATATATATATATATATATATATATATATATATATATATATATATATATATATATATATATATATATATATATCGGAAGAGTCTATGGATATTTTTAAATAATACAAAAAAGGGAACAAATTGATATTGGATTCGGTCAAATTGCACTCACGGTGTATTTTTTTAATCAATCACTCAATATAAAACCATCTGTTGTTAAAAAAAGGGTTAAAATGATATCAAGATTGATAAACCCGATATATGATAAAAGTAAAATTTTCATATGTACCCTTGAATTTAGTTTTTAATTCAGTCATTCTTCAGTTGTTGTTTAGTAGCTGCATTTAAAATATTGTGTTTTACCATGGAACGGGGGCATTTGGCTTTAGACGAAATGAATCGAGCGGTAGGCCTTCTTCAAGCGGGAATGCCGCAGAATGAAGTATCTGAGCGGATGGGTGTTCCTCAAAGTGTGATAAGTAGTTTATGGAGGCGTTTTAGGGAAACTGACAGTCCGCCCGAGCAACATCCAGGACGAGGACGCTCTACGACGGCAGGTGAGGATAGTTTTTATCTCTAACTGACAGAAGGCAGCCTACAATTACGGCACCTGAATTGGTTACGACTTTGCAAAGGGCGCATAATGTAATTATTGGCCGAGATACTGTAGGAAATCGTCTTCACAAAGCAAACCTCTCTAGTAGACGTCTACTCAGATGTCCAACTATTTCCAGAGGCAATCGCGCCATAAGACTGGACTGGTGTCAAAATTATCTGAATTGGACTGCAGATAACTGCGCTACAGTTTTATTCACAGACGAATCTAGGTTTGATTTGTATCCGGATTATCGTGGAATAAGAGTGTGGAGACGATTTGGAAATGCGGAACGTTTAAGACATATTCAGGAAGTCTACACATACAGAGGTGGTACAATATAGGCATGGGGCGGAATAATTATTGGCGGCAGAACCGAACTCGTTTTTCCAAATCGCTTCCTAACGGCTCAGCTCTATCTGGATACCATTCTTCAGCCCATCATGCATTCTTTTGCAGGCGCTGTTGGTCGAAACTTCCGCCCAATGCATGATAATGCCCGTCCACATACCGCACGCATCGTAACCAACTAGTTGGTTAACGCAATAACTGAAGTTTTACCATGGCCAGGAAAATCCCCGGACCTGAATCCGATAGAGCATGTCTGGGATATGCTGCAACGAACAGTTAATCCACATATGGGCAACATCCACAATGCGTTTACATTCCAGGAGCTTCTGACAGCAAAGTGGGCACGTTTGACAATCTCATTTTGACTATCAGCAATAGATATATAGCTGTGATTACTCAACGTGGAGGTCATACTTTGTATTAAACTTTTTTCCAACATGCTCGGAAATGTTTGAAAAATTCTTAAAATAGTGTCTTTCAGTATATATATATATATATATATATATATATATATATATATATATATATATATATATATATATATATATATATATATATATATATATATTGTTTTGTATAATATTCTAGGTTTTATGTAATATTACACACTTACTTATATCATACGTTTTTTTGTTTTCTTACATTATATCAAGAAAAAAATACCTGCATTCTTAAAAATATCCCTAGACTTTTCCGATATATATATATATATATATATATATATATATATATATATATATATATATATATATATATATATATATATATATATATACCACTTAGATGGGCTTAGAATGAACAAATTAAGAAAATATGCAAAAAGCTAAAACTCGTTTGGGTCATTATCGGCAAACCTGCCGTCTAGCAATATTTTATCGGGTATTTGGCTTATTGGAACGTTTAGGAAAGCTTGGAAATGGATTTTAAATGTTCTTAAGCTTTAGGCACAAAATTTCCACAACCGTCATATTGGCGTTTATCCCGAAATTCTTACACCTTCCAGGTGCAATTGCTGTCCCGCGTGTTTCTTTAAAATCATAACACAGTACATTACGAAAATAAAGGTGGTCATGAAATCTGGCCGGGTTGCTGGGTGAATAGAGTAACATATTACTACACGATAACGAACTTGATGTACAAATTTCCAAACGAATTAGATTTAACTAGATCGAAGATGCTCAAAAAAAAAACAGAAAGGGTATACAGTGGTTTATGTCTTACAGTAGAAAAGCCAGCTGTATAATGACGACGATGACGATTAGATGCGAGATAAATTTATGGGTGTTGAGACGCTTTTGTACATAAATTGACATTTTTTCATGAGAAGCAAAGAAACTAATCTACACCTTGTGCTGTTCTTGTAACATATAATTAATTGATCTTGTTTACTGTCAAATGGTTGTAACAGTTTAGAGATCAACCCACATCGTATGCTAAATCGGAAATCATTCATCTTACTTTCTCGTTAATAGTAAGCTCGTGTAAATAGTGAATAGTTTGTGATTTTTTCTCTACTATAACAAGTTTAATTCTATCGGTGATAAAGTTATTAGACATTAAAGTGGACTCATAAATAGCTTAATTATTTATTCATTGGATTATAATCTGCGATTTAAATGCGGTTGTAAGGTAATTAATTCAAGCATCGCCTCTACTTAACTCTTTAAATGCTGATTCTATACTCCTGCACAAGAAAAGTGAAAAGGTTGTATTTTCTCTTTCATCGGCATACATTTAAATAATATTATGCTGATGGTTGCATTATTTTATATAAAATTTCATGAGTTTTCATGAATGGTCCTCTTAAGCTCCAACGGCGGCAAACCCTTCTGGACTCTTGCTAAATCTATTGGGAATAATTTCTGCAAAAGCACGTTCCCACCTCTTGTCTCAGGGGATGAAATTGTTTCTACCGCCCTGGGCAAGGCTGAACTTTTTGCTTTGTTGTTCGCCGGCAATTCTACTCTCAACCTCTCAACCCACCTCCAAATGTTCAACCACCAACAGTCGCCAATGTCGCGTATAAAATGACGGATATCATTTTCAAAACGAAAAAGCCTGGACGCAGCAAGTGCGTTATGGTAGTGAATTTTCATAGAAATGATCTGGCACATCATATTTTATTATAACTTTTTTTTCCTGTAACATAGAAATCTAAATTTTGGTGTATAGTTTACTTTTTATATCGTAAACCTACCTACCAAATTTGGTTATCATATTTTTTTTATTTTTTAAGATAAAAATTTTTTCAAATGAAAACTCAAAATTGTTCCGGAAAAACTCGTCCGATTTTTTCGATTCACGAACTTGTCAAAGCCATTTACAAAGGGAAGGTACATGCCAACTTTTATCGAAATCGGCCCATCATTCTTTGAGATAACATTTTTTTTCGAATAAAAACTCAAAATTGGGGAAGGTACGTGCCAAATTTTATTAAAATCGGCTTATTATTTTTTGAGATAAGAATTTTTTTCGAATGAAAACTCAAAATTTTCCCGGAAAACCTCGTTCGATTTTCCTGACTAACGAACTTATCCAAGCCCTTTACAAAAGAAAGGTACATGCCAAATTTTATCAAAATCGGCTCATTATTTTTTGAGTTATCGGTGTGACACATACATACATACATATATATATATATATATATATATATATATATATATATATATATATATATATATATATATATATATATATATATATATATATATATATATATATATATAAATATATATAAAAATTGAAACTGACCCCGGATATGGGTTCTAGGGGTCCTAGATCGCGCTCATTTGAAGAAATTTTTTCAAAATTCAAAAGTCGAGATCTCCTCATTAGTGAATTTATTCTAAGAAAATTCACTAAAAGGTACGAAAGATGCTCTCTTCTCTTAATACCAGGAAAGCCTCTGGCCTTGACGAGATCCCAGCAATTGTTCTCAAAAAATGCGCACCAGAGCGTGCTCCTGTCCTGACTCGTCTGTTTCAGATATCTTATAATAAAGGCATATTCCCTAGTAACTGGAAAACTGCTCGAGTACAACCCATCCCCAAGAAGGATCCAAAGCGCTTCCTAGCAACTACAGGCCTATTTCTCTCCTTTCAGTCGTCTCTAAAGTAATGGAAAAGTATATAAACACCGAATTACTAAAATTTCTTGAAAAACAGAGTCTAATCCACGACAGGCAGTATGGATTACGTCAGCGCAGATCGACTGCCGACCTCCTTTCCTTTGTCACCCATTCTTGGAACAAGTCTATGGAACAACACGGTGAATTCCAGATTGTTGCTCTAGACATATCAAAAGCATTCGACCAGGTCTGGCACGCAGCGCTGCTTAATAAACTTCCGGCCTATGGCCTACCACCAAAACTTTGTACCTGGACAGCAAATTTCCTCTCCAACAGGAGCATATCTGTTGTTGTGGATGGCCATTCCTCTAAACTGTATCCAATTAATGCAGGAGTTCCTCAAGGTTCAGCTTTAGCCCCTACTTTGTTTCTTCTCCACATCAATGACCTCCTCTCTAGCACATACAAACCAGTTCACAGCTACGCGGACGACAGCACCCTCCATTCAAATATACAATATTCTAGGCCTGTCTCTTTAGCCCAATTAGATGAGGAACGCAGACTCATGGAGGGTTCTGTCTCCGTGGATCTCCAAAAAATATTAGGCTGGGGAAGTAGAAATCTTGTACAATTCAACCCCACCAAAACTAAGTCTTGCTTTCTTTCTCACAAGAGATACACTAGCCCTAGACCCATCACAATGAACAACCAAGTTATTCAAAGTAATGAGTCCTTTTCTCTTGTTGGCATTTCTGTGGATCGAAATCTTAATTGGCACCAACATGTCACATCAATTGCAGAAGCGGCTGCTAAGAAATTAGGTTTCCTCTTCCGGGATCGCAAATACTTTTCACCAGTTAATCTCTATACCTTATATACTTCACAAATAAGGTCAAACCTCGAATACTGCTCCCGCATCTGGGGTGCCGCTGCCGCTTCTACACTAGCTATCCTGGACTCCATTCAAAAGATAGCTATACGCCTCATCGGTGACCCTACCCTCACCCAAAGGCTGCCATCCCTTGCCCACCGACGTGCCGTTGGTGACCCCTCTCTCTTTTATAGATATCTTCACGGGCACTGCTCAGAGGAGCTTTCCTCCATAGTTCCCCCACCTGCTGCCCCCAACAGATCTACCAGGGGAACAGAGCGAATGCACCCTTTTACTGTCCAGGTCACCAGACTTAGAACATCTTGTTATGCCCGCTCTCTTGTCCCGAGGACTTCCAAGTTGTGGAATTCCTTGCCGGCACATGTTTTTCCTTCTCCTCCGAACCTCCAAACCTTCAAGTCCAGAATTAACAAGCTGCCTCTTTCCTCCTTGTCAACACCCACGGTACGATAGTATTTAGGCTATAAGCCCTCGTGGTGTGTTGTTAAAATTAAAAAAAAAAAGAATGGTAATATTTGGACAGGCCCAAAAGCAATGTTTTACAGAGCATTCTTAATATTAACACATGCTGTTGGGATCGAATAAATCTGAAGAATACAATGCAAGTTACGGAGGCGTGAAAATAGAAGAAGCCACCAAGAAAAAATTCTCAGGATTAGACTTAGACAAACAATTGATCTAGACCAAGCATATCCACAAAATAAAAACAAGAATATGGTCAATTATCTCTCTTGAAACACTATATCTGAATAGTGTTGCCAAGAAAATGTTATACTATTATATGGTACACTTTGACTTGACATATTTAACATCAATTTGGGGTCAGTGCACTAAACAGAGAATAAACACACAATTATTAGAAAATCAAGTTATACAGATCATCTACAACTACCTTCCAAGTACCAATTCAAAAACCCATACGACACAAATATTCCTAACATCGCAGAAGTAATAAAGTTCGGCAATATCACTTACGTTCACTCAACCTTCTACAAAACTTCTATGTCCAACAGAAAAATAAAACGAAGCTGCAGCAACCATGAATACAATACTCATAACAAGAAGAAACCTCAACAGCTTCGGAACAGGATCACAAAATATGGCATTAGAAATACGCCAAATCAAGGAATTCATCAATTCAACGATCTTCCTGTCTCGATAGTAAACATCAGAGTTACATCTTATAAACCTATTTTGACAATCACAGGTTGGCGCATAAGTCGTTGGTAATACACACTTTCTTTTTTTTTAATAGAACACCCTATATGTTATTGTATTTTTGCATTTTCCATTGAATCATAATACATGTTCGTAAGAAAAAAATTAATGACGTTCATCGTTTTTGAGTTATTTCAATTATTTTACAATTTATCACGTTTTTGGCACATGTAACAAACACATATCACAAATTGTGATACGGCATTTTCACCAATAAATAGCGGAGCCCGATGGAAATGACGCATTACGGGAGCTTTTTGTTTGTATTACTCGTCGAAAAACTCGAGCTGCCGTATACAGCCGCCCCCAAATAGTGGCTGAATTTGAAAATTTTTCGCAGATTTGTTTTTAGTGTTTCCGTAGAAATCATTTTTTTGTAAGATTTTTGTTGGTAATTATTAATACATGTTTAGTAAGTTATTGTAAAAAATAGTTGTCGAATTTTTACTGAAAAATATAATTCAATAACATTACTGAAGACAATTTCTGTAAAAAAAAATTCAACACCCACGGTACGATAGTATTTAGGCTATAAGCAAGCCCTCGTGGTGTGTTGTTAAAATTAAAAAAAAAAGAATGGTAATATTTGGACAGGCCCAAAAGCAATGTTTTACAGAGGATTCTTAATATTAACACATGCTGTTGGGATCGAATAAATCTGAAGAATACAATGCAAGATACGGAGGCGTGAAAATAGAAGAAGCCACCAAGAAAAAATTCTCAGGATTAGACTTAGACAAACAATTGAGCTAGACCAAGCATATCCACAAAATAAAAGCAAAAATATGGTCAATTATCTCTCTTAGAAACACTATATCTGAATAGTGTTGCCAAGAAAATGGTACACTTTCACTTGACATATTTAACATCAATTTGGGGTCAGTGCACTAAACAGAGAATAAACACGCAATTATTAGAAAATCAAGTTATACAGATCTTCTACAACTGCCTTCCAAGTACCAATTCGAAAACCCATACCACACAAATATTCCTAACATCGCAGAAGTAATAAAGTTCGGCAATATCACTTACGTTCACTCAACCTTCTACAAAACTTCTATGTCCAACAGAAAAATCTAACGAAACTGCAGCAACCATGAAATAAAATCCTCACAATAAAAAGAAACTTCAACAGCTTCGGAACAGGATTACAAAATATGGCATTAGAAATACGCCAAATCAAGGAATTCATCAATTCAACGATCTTCCTGTCTCGATAGTAAACATCAGAGTTACATCTTATAAACCTATTTTGACAATCACAGGCTGGCGCATAAGTCGTTGGTAATACACACTTTCTTTTTTTTAATAGAACACCCTATATGTTATTGTATTTTTGCTTTTTCCATTGAATCATAATACATGTTCGTAAGAAAAAAATTAATGACGTTCATCGTTTTCGAGTTATTTCAATTATTTTGCATTTTCACCAATAAATACCGGAGCCCCATGGAAATGACGCATTAGGGGAGCCTTTTGTTTGTATTACTCGTCGAAAAACTCGAACTGCCGTATACAGCCGCTCCCAAATAGTGGCTGAATTTGAAAAATTTTCGCAGATTTGTTTTTAGTGTTTCTGTAGAAATCATTTTTTTGTAATATTTTTGTTGGTAATTGATAATAAATGTTTAGTAAGTTATTGTAAAAAATAGTTGTCGAATTTTTACTGAAAAATATAATTCAATAACATTACTGAAGACAATTTCTGTAAAAAAAAATTCAATTTTGGTCAAAGCTGTTTGTGAATAATTATGTCTTGGTAGGTGTGTAAATAGCTTGAAGATGTTCGTTGGCCAGGAAAATCAGACCAGTTTTTTCTGGAACTTTTAAAGTTTATTTTCGGTAAATGTTTGTACTTTATAAAACAACAAACCTCTTGTAATCAAATATGGTACATTGTTATTACTATATAGGTATAGGTTATACTGCTAACCAAATATTATTCTTTTAAAAGCAAGACATATTTGCCATTAAAAACATGTTTACGAAAATTCGCTACCATAACGCACTTGCTGAGCCCGGGCATTTTTTTACTAATTAAGGTTTAGGAAATCCCAAACAAACTACTTAAATAATAGCTCTTTATTATCAGGATAAAAGCAAATACTATATAATGCCAATACGGGACACTCCTATGCTTTAGCATTGGTGATATTTGTGACAAGTACACTAGCGCCACCTCGCGTAAACTGACAACTGAGCTGGTAATTTGAATTGTATATTTACCTGCTTATTCTTAATTTAGAGAATTGGTTTATTATAGATGAATATAAAAACTTGTACATGACAAAACAGTGAAAATTTTCTGATTATATAGTTATAAATAGAATTTGCATCAACAATCAGCTTGAAACCGAAATGAATTCAGGAAGAATAATTCTGCAAATTTCTCTTACCCATAATCTTATTTCGTCATAATTTAAAGTACTACCTTGAAACCGTCGTTAAACTACTATTTCAAGGGTAGGTATAGGAATATACTGAAAGCTGTTTCTGAGGATATTAAGTTACAATCTGTACTTACCTATAAATAATTGTTCTAGGTATAAATGGTAGCACAGTACTCAATTTGCTATATATCTACATTAAAACTGTCTTATTAATCTAATATTTTAAAATATGTAACTGATATACTTAGTACATAATTAAAAAATTGTGCAGATGAAAGGTGAGACTAAGTCTTACTTCCGTGAATAAATCTATTATAAGGCTGAATCTGCTATTTCTACTTGTCTCTTTAAAAACTTGTCTTGGGAAGATAATTAAAGCCTTTACCAAGGAAAATAATTTTAAATGTGAAAAAATGTGACAATTTATGCCATACTGAAATAAAAAAGAACACAGAAGAACATACAAAAACAGTTTTCTTATACCATTTAGTATTAATGAAAAACTTTTTTGCCTTCATATTTCTTTTTTTTTTTTTTTGATGCACTCGAAGACAAGTTATGATTGAAGCCTTTCAACCACCAGTTTACGAAGTTTATCTATAAATAGGTACATGATGGTAAATATTACACAATAATTCTGCGAACTGTACATATTGGCATAAAAGTGATTCTGAATTTGTCTTCTGCTTCAAATCATATTCACGTTTCGCCATCCTTTGGCAACCTATGAAATGTATTTGATAGATTTAGCACGTTATAATTCGAACAATTATAGATTGCACACACCCTACCACTAACATTTATTGTAAAAAACACAGCTCAAACTTAATTATACACAGTTAAACACCAGCAATTGTTAGTGTTACACGTTCTCGAATGACGTAACATCAGTACTATCCGCTAGGGGCGCTGATATTCTTGAAACACGAAATCAGCCGGATTGTCCTGTATTGTCATTATATAGTATTTGATAAAACTTTGTTTAAAACAACGATGTAATGTCAAAATATATTAATTGTGACGTCACATATCCCTGTCCATAGTAGTCAATGGAATTGTGAATGCTGATCCGTAGTCAATGACAAATGAGGAGAACCGATTAATCACAGGAACACGTTTATGTTTAAATTGTTAACTACCTCATTTCATTGGTCTAAAATATTTTTCCAAAAATGAATTTGAGGTTGCTTTGATAGAGAGCTACAATTTTCAAAAAGTATGGATACTGCAATAGTAAATCAGTGCTGAAAAGAGTCTGGGTGCAGCAAGTGCGTTATGGCAGCGAATTTTCGTAAAAATATTTCAAATGCCATATCTCAATTTTCCGTTAGGCTAAAATCTTCAACTTTGAGACATAGTAAAACCTAGATAAAAGCACCGTAACTACATATTTGTTTTAAAAAACCTTTTTTGTGGTTTTCTTTGCAAAAACTAGTTCGATTGGGTTGACTAAAAGGAGATCATCGAAGCGAATAATACGGAAAAATGCCTGCCACGTTTATGATTTGCAGGTATATTCCTTTTGTAAATAATTAAATTTTCTTCTGGAAAACTTTTGTACCTTTAGTGAAATTTACGATATATTTTTTTTTAAGAAATGTGTAGTATTTACATATAACTACCTACTAAATTTTAATTTTCTAACTTCGTAGAAAATTCAAATTTCTTCAAATAACCGCAAATTAGGACCTCTAAAATCGATCTTCAAGGTCCATTACATTTAAAGTATTAATCTTAGTGAATCTTTAGTGAATCTTAAAAAAAATCACACTGAGGACATCGCGAGTTTTGAATTTTGAAAAAATTTCTACAAATGAGCGCTATTTAGGACCCCTGGAACCCAGATCGGACGACGGTTTCAGACTTTATATGTTTACACACACACACACGCACGCACACAAATATATATATATATATATATATATATATATATATATATATATATATATATATATATATATATATATATTTGTGTGTGTGTGTGTGTGTAAACATATAAAGTCTGAAACCTACCTCTGATCTGTTATATATATATATATATATATATATATATATATATATATATATATATATATATATATATATATATATATATATATATTTGTATGTGTCACGCCGACGACGACCAAATTTGGCGAATACCTTCCTTTTGCAAGTGGCTTGGACACGTTTGTTAGGCAGGAAAAAGAAATTCGAATTTTTATTAAATGCTTCAAGTTTGAATAGCTCAATTTGCTATTAACCTATAAAGTTCGTTGGCCAGGAAACTAGGTTTTTCGGCAACATTTTAAGTTTATTTTCGAAAGATTTTTGTACATTTTCAAACAATAAAGTTATTTTCATGATATATTGTACATTGTTTCTACTTTATAGGTCATACTGGTAACCAAATTTGATGCCTGCTTTCTTTAAAAACACATATGTTATTTAAAACATTTTTATGAAAATCCACTACCATAACGCACTTTCTGCGTCCAGACTTTTAATAATATGCCTTACTAATAGTGTACAATTCTTATGAAAATCCACTACTATAGCGCACTTGCTGCGTCCCGAAGTTTTTTATTTTTATATTAGTATTACTACGTATCAAAATCTTTTTCATATACGTGACGTATTACATAACTTTTACTTCGTCAAAGCCGGTTGTTGCCATACAGAACAAGGTTTTTAAATTAACTGATATCAGGTAATAGAAATAAAGAAGGTGTCACAAGGTATGCTGCAAGTTGTACCGACAAATAATAAACAAATCAATATTTCTAATTGACGAGGTTGTTTTGATAGATAAGTATGTAAACAGCTACCGTTTCTTGCCTTTAATGTTGACGATTTTATCTCAGTAGAAAATTCAGCGAATGCCCTCTTATTAGTATTATTTTCCAATCATTCATGATAAAAACAACCACAACAAAAGATAGCTCGACGTATGATTTCTGTAAATGATAAGAACGTGATTTCCTTACTATCACATCGTCGTAAATACATACACGTTACACGTGTAGATATTTAGGTATTATTGCAGATTTTTTACGAGGAAAAAATGTTTTTTTTTTAAAATCAGTAATGTCAACCATTTTTGTTACCAATGCAGACATCAACAAATTTGACCGCGACCGATTTCAACATTTATTTTTCGAATGCTGCAGAAGACTTGATGAGGATCGTACCTAAAAGTACAAATTCCTATAAATTTTGTTTGTCTAAAATAAAGGCTGATGGTAAAATTTAAAAAATATATATTCAAAAGGGTCACATATATCGAAGTCTTGGACATAATATCTATTAAAAAACACTTGTTCCATGGATGGTTTCAATATAAATATGAAAATTTTAAAATTCATTAAATATGCTTTAATAGTTGTTTATCTAGGAACATATTTCCGAATGCCTTAAAACTGTCTAAGGTCATCTCAGTTTTCAAAAAGGGACATTGGGATTCGTTGGAAAATTACAGACCAATTTCTATAATTCCATTTTTTTCCAAAATATTTGAAGTTGTGTTGTACAACCAAATTAGTTCACATCTAGAGGATAACAACTTACTGTCACACTCAGAATTTGGTTTTAGAAAAAAGCAAGAAGTAGCCTGGTGGATGATGTTTGTATGGGCTTCGAGAGGGGTGAGCATACCTATGCACAGTTTCTCTACCTGCCTAAGGCATTAGACTGTGTTTTTCATGATATTTTAATTAACAAGCTACTTCTTCTACGGCTTCAATACCGACAGTATCACTTTTTTTAAATCATACCTGGAAGACCGATTACAGTTTGTGTCAGCTAATGGTGAAAGATCATCTACATTAGATCTAAAATACGGTGTACCACAGGGTTCGGTCCTTGGGCCTATTTTATTCTTGCTATACATCAACAACCTACGAAAATCAACAGACTTAGGTCGTTTTGTTCTGTTTGCTGATGATACGACTTTTGTTTTCTCAGATCCAAACATCAATACAGTACTCTCTACCATTAGCAGAATTAAATATGTTTGTCAGGATTGGTTCTCAGCAAATCAACTTGACTTGAACAGCCTAAAATCGTAGTATTTACTGTTTACGCTAAAGCACAATCTCTTCAATGGTGCTAACACCGAGCCTGTAAAATTCTTTGGAGCTATGGTCGACAGCAAGCTAATTTGGGACTCATATTGGATCTATGCATGTCAGAGGGCATCCTGTGGCATATTTCTCCTGCGGAGTCTCTCGGTCCAAGTCTCTGCTCCTACCTTATAAAGTGCATACTATGGATGTGTGCATAGTATCTCAACTTATGCCATTCTGGTATCAGGACACTCACCACACTCTAGATGGGTTTTCGCAACCTAACGCAAGGCGATCCGAATCCTGGGCGGTTTGGGGTATAGAGATGACTGTCGTAGCCACTTTAGAAGCTTTCAGATACTTACAATACCTTGTGTCTATATTTTGCAGTGTCTTATATGCCAAGTGTCACGAATCAGACATCACTAGGCACAGTACCATTCACAGCCATCTTACGCGCGGTAAAGATAACTTCGCAGTCGATTTCATGCGCTTAAAAAGTGACGGAACCAACCACCATGAAATGAAATTTTATAACAAACTCCCTAATAATATAAGAAATTTACATTATAACAAATTCAAGTCTGCCATTAAGAACATTTTGATAAGCAATGCTTTTTATTCATTCGATGAATATTTTGCTTATCGTATAAAATAAATGCTCCCACGCCATGCTACTTTTTATAACTTCAATTTGCATCGATATTGTTGTATCATGGGACTTTTGTTGACTTGTTCTGTTTTGTGCTGTGTTTTTTTGTTTTCCTTTCTTTGGATATTTGTCCACATTGTGATGTTTCTGTACATTCATGATTCATTGGTTGATGGAGCTTTTAATTGCGTGTTTTGACCTATGCTGCTATGTTGTATGTATATTTGTGTATATGTATCTTATCACTTTTGTGATTATTATTATCGACTTTAGAGCTTTCACACTCCCTCAAAGGGGACATTCACACATCCCAAGTATCTCAGATACCAAAGGGACTGAGCTCAGATGTAGCCGTTTCCAAGTTATCGGGCGCTGAACGACAACGCGACACATCCTCATTTCCCAGGAATCATCGCACGGCGTGGGCAGTTGCAACTATTACCGCCTTCTGCATAGCCTTATAAAGATGCTCTTCAAGGCCCAGTCTCTTAATGTTCTCTCGAATATTCTTAAGAACCACACCAGTTGACGACATAACTATTGGAATCACTTGGACACTATCTGCCCTCCACTTTCCCTTTACTTCTATCTCGAGGTCTCTGTACTTAATGATCTTCTCGTTGTACTTTATCTCTAGATTATTAGTAGTTGGAATTTGGCGACATCAATCAGCGCCACTGGGTTGCAGGACTTATCCACTATTATTATATCTGGCCTGCTGTGAGCAACTCGTTGGTCAGTGAGTACGGTCCGATCCCAGTTCAACCTGTATCCCAGGTCGTCCAGAACAGGCTCAAGAGTGTATATGTAGTAGGGCACCTTACTAAGATCTAAAAGTCCCAGTTTCAGAGCGAGTTCTTCATGAAGTATTTTAGCAACTGCGTCGTGCCTCCCTTTATACTGTTGCAGCAAACGCTTGAAATCCTCCGGCGACGTGCTGGATAGTCTCTGCTGACTGACATCTCCAACTATATACAACTATATACTTCAGGTAGTTTATTGTTGGAATGACATGATCTTGTATGGCCAGCAAAAACCCCCCTGTCTCTCGAAACATCTGTCCGGACACCAACCAGTAGTTCGACGCCAATTTGTCGACATGTGCCTGGGAGGTCTCATTCAGATGTCGCCCATGGAGAGGCTTCTGCATCCAAGATTGCAGCTTGTCCTGATCAGTCCGAGGGTGACTTTGTGTTTCACTTTCTTTTAATTGTAGCGGTGTTGAATCATCTCCCTCGCATATGGCACTGTGTAGTTCAGAAGTAAGCGCCCGCTGATGGAAATATGTACGCAGTTTCACTATCTGCTGGTCCAACTGTTTACCAATTTTCAACACTCCTCCTACACCTTGGTGTCTAGGTAGGGTTACTCGCACGATAGCACTGCGGGGTGATGCTTTTTGGATTTTGTTAGGAGTGTTCACACCTTCCGTTGTAGATTTTCGATGTCTGTTTTACTCCAGTTCACAATCCCAAATGAGTAGCTAAGTGCAGAACATGCATATGTATTCAGAGCTTTAGTCAAGTTCTTGCTGTTAAGATGTGATCGCACCACATTATTATTATTATTATTATTATTATTATTATTATTATTATTATTATTATTATTATTATTATTATTATTATTATTATTATTATTATTATTATTATTATTATTATTATTATTATTATTATTATTATTTATTATTATTATTATTATTATTATTATTATTATTATTATTATTATTATTATTATTATTATTATTATTATATAGGCGTTGCTTCTGGCATTATAACGTAGAGGGTGTGCTACCCGAGACATTTTCATATTGAGAAAACTCCATCGATGAAAAACATTAGAAAACACTAATGGAAATCAATCCAATTTACGTTTATTGGTGTCAATGTTAGATAAATATTACGCGGTTTATTACCAAGAACATCTTTATATTGACCAGGTTTTAAAAGTATGTGGGAAGTCTCTATGACAATCTTAAATTAGGGTTAATCTAAGTGTTTGACATGGCCCTAAGCGCCAAGATTTGAATTAACCGCTTACCACATAATGGGTAATATATGGTACAATTTCAATTTTCACATTTCTCCATTCAGAGTGAATTGAAAATTTAACTTTTTAAATGCACCTTTGGTCATATATGACACAAAATCGTCATTTCTTGCAATACAGCGCCGTCTAGTAGTGATATTGTGAAGTTCCATCAATGAATTTTGTCATCGCATCATTCGATTAGGCTGTGTCAGGTTCTTAAAATAGTCACATATCGAAACAAAAAACTTAGTTACCCCAGAAAAAGATATAAAATTTCTTGGGTCTAAAGTAGTTTCACCCGAACTGAAGGGCATAGATATTCCCTATGCATTTTTTGGATTTTTGTTTACTGAAAAGATGGTAAATGAGAATGTTTACCGAAGTATTTTTTACTCTGTTGTGAAAAAAACAGGAAAATCAATGGAACAATTTATAGGAACATATATTTATGTTCTTTTTTTTTGGTACAATTGCCAGACATTATTGGAGTTCTGATCTAATCCACCGAATACTTTGTGATATTATGCCGTGCAACAGGTGGTAGGAGATAAAACGATATCTACGTTTTTCCAATAACAATGATGCTATTACACCTCGAAATCCTGGGCACGACAAACTTTTAATAATAGACCATTGCTCAACAAACTACAAGAGCGATTACTCAAAATACCAAAAGAGGAATATCTAGCCATCGATGAGCAAGTTACTCCAACAAAAGCCCTTTCATCTATGAAACAATATAGCCCACAAAAACCTTATAAATGGGGTATAAAGCCTTTGTCCTGAGTGGAGTAAGCGGATATTCATATGACTACAAAATTTTTGCAGAAGGGCAAAATAATAAAATCCCTGTTGATTATCACGATTTGAGCGTGAGCTCAAATGTAGTACCGCGATTATCCCAAACAGTACCTAGCCATATAAATCAAAAACCTTTTTTGATAATTGGTTCAATAGTGTACCGTTGCAATTTTTTTAACAAAACAAGGTTTACTCCCATTGGATACCGTGAGACTAAATCAGATAGCCAATGGCAATATGTCTAAAGAGTCAGAATTGAAGAAAAATGGTCGAGGCTATGCTGAGAAAAGTGTCTGTGATTGATAGCACTAAAATTTCTTTAACATCCTGGTACGATAAGAATGCAGTAAATATCATGTCCAAAAATGTTGGAAGCTTTTCGACGAGAGAGCTCAAATGATTTTCTAAGAAAGAGAACGCTCACGTAACGGCCCCATGTCGGAAAGTGATTAGAGTCTACAATCGATATATGGGTGGGGTAGATTTTCTGGACTCCATGTTCGGGGTATCAGGGTTCCCACTCGTCTGGAAAACAGGGAGAACCGGGAAAAGCAGGGAATTTGTAGAAGGAAAAATTTTGTCAGGGAAATCAGGGAAAATTTGTGAAAAGTGACTAAGAGTCAGGAAATTTTTGTGGGTGTCAGGGAAATATTATTTGTTTCCGATTGATGATAAATAAATAAAACACAATGATAGGTGCATAATTATATAAGTACGTTTTCCGCCATGAGGCGAAGAGCTACTGTATTCTGTAGTAGTGTGTTACACATTTTTGGGGTAGATTATGAGTATCAAAGCGAAGGAAATAGGTTTGGGCATGTCAGGGAAGTCGGGGAAAAGTCAGGGAAATTGATATGCTGTTTTTAATGGGAACCCTGGGTATTACAGGGCCGCTCCTGGTGCATCAAAAACAAGACAACCATGTGAATTTCCCATTGAAGAACTTATAATAAATAGTAACAATCATATTTATATGTGGTGCAAACAAAGACAACGTTGCAAGTATCTCTGTGGTGCAAAAACCTACATACAATGTGAAGAATGTAAGACTTTCCTTAACTTAAATAAAGATAGAAATTGTTTCTTTCTGCCCCACACTACCATTTTTATGTATACGAATAGAACCTCGGTGGTTCAGGGGTAAGAACGTGTGCCTCTGAACCGAAGGGTACTGGGTTCGATCCCAGGGTACTCCTTTCACTTTTTCAGTACAAACTGTAACATTAACATCAGCCGAGGTTCTGGCATTGTATTTGAGCAAGTTGAATGTCTGCACGTTCCGCCCTTCGGAGGGGGCGTAAAGCCGTCAGTCCCGTGTCCATGCGATGTTGGGCACGTTAAAGATCCCTACACTCCTTACATAAAGGCAGGGGTTCGGCAAAATTTCCAGGATATTGAGGTGACACTGCTCCCTGGCGTCAGTGATTGGCCATAGTCACGGAAATAGGCCGACGTTAAAGAAACAAAACACACACACACACACACACACACACACACACACATGTATACGAATGGTTCATTGTTTGCAGAATATAAGTTTATATTTTATAAAATAAAAATGTTTTTTTAAATGCAATGTGCCATATATGGAACAATTTCATTTTTTTTAATTTTAAAAAAATATATAAACTCAAGATGCTTTTTAATATTTTTTATGCTACTCCATGACTTGTTTCTCCTATTTTTTTCGTCAAAAAGTACAAAGTCATGCACTAATGGGTTAAGTGAAAAGGAAACTGTGGTTTGTTTTATGAGCCAACACCTCTGCATTGAAACTGACCTATTTGTCTTGAAAACACTGTTAAAAAAAATCGAAACTGTATCTAAATATAACGTGTGTCAGTAGTTTTATAGTTAGTTTAATACCTATAACCTATTGATTACTTGCAATAACAATTACTGGTGAAATAACACCGACTTAAAAATAATATCTCGTAAAAAATATTTACATTAAGAGGAACAATGACTCTAATTAAAGGACCTAGGGTCCACCTTTCTAGTCATATATATATATATATATATATATATATATATATATATATATATATATATATATATATATATATATATATATATTATAAAACCTACAATTCCCTACTTACGAGTATATCTACAAATTAATGCAACGTATGTCTTGGGATGACAACTACTACCCTATCTTCCACTTCCACTTCTTCCTCTTCGCTTCGAAAAGTATACTTACTTTTTAAAGGTAAACGTTATTATCATTATATGATAATTGTGGTACCTCAGATATCCGTTTTAGTCTTATTTGACCGCCAGATAATACCACGCCATGCACTACATGGATATTTTCGGCGATGGACACAGAAACCGGGCTCGCGGCCTGCTCTTCATCTTGAATGGGAGATTTACTTATTTTAAAGCACTAAATCCAGTTTTGTAGCGTCCCATACGTGAGACCCACCAAGCGTATCAACCATGTATTCGTTAATCTACAATTCCCTCCTGATATCTACAAATTAATGCAAATTAGAAAAGTGTCGTTGTCAATAAACTTGGGAATATCAACGTTTGCATGAAAACTGACTAAATTTCGCTGGTTGCAAGCACAAGTAGAATACTTATTTGTAAGACGCTTTGTACTATTATTGCCATAATAAACTATAACTAACTAAAACTAATTTGTTTAGCTCTTAAGTCATTCAGTACAAGATGATACTCCACCTTTTCGATTTTTTTTTGCAACAATGTTCTGACTTTTAAGGAAAATGTCACACGCATTTTTAACAAATTGTTCTTCGTTGCAACACATCGGAATATTTAGTTTGTCCACGAGAACGAAAACGGTCAATGCTAGCTAGATATCAATACACCCTCGTATATCGGGCTAAGCTGTAAATTATTTGCAACTGATTATCACGTCTCGTTTCGCAAAACTAGGTCTGTTGAAAGTAAACATTGCAAAGTATTTCCCGGTGTGTTTATTATTCCACAATTGTTAGCTAAGATAAGATAAAATTGTTATCAACTTGATAGATTTTAACCTGCACGGCTCGATTTAAAGTTAGTTAAACTTCAAAGTAGTTCGATGGAGTTTAAAACGATGTGTCTCTTTGTTACAGATCAAGCGACCATGTTGCAACAAATACTTCGGGACATGTATGTCGACCCCGACATACTTGTGGAACTGGACGAACAACAGAAACAGACGCTCTTCTGCAAAATGCGCGAAGAACAAGTGAGAAGATGGAAAGAATGGAATAACAAACTCGAAGAAGTACCCTCTCCAAAACCGCATAACAACAAAAAGAAGAAATCAGTCTCGTTTCAAAAAGGAGACGACGGAGAACCTTGGGTATGGGTAATGGGAGAACACAAAGACGATAAGACCATCGAAGAAATTCTGGAAGAAGAAGCAAGGGAGAAGGCTCGAACAATCGCAGAAAAAGAAGCAGAAGAACTGAGAAAACAAGTGGAAGCTCAGTTGTCTGAATACATCGATATGACTCCTAAAATAGAAGATCTTCAACCTACGAATTTGAGGATAGAAGACGATATGGATATATACTGTTCTGTCGACGAGTTAAGAGAGAAAATGAACAATAAGCCAGCGAAAAGTATAAGTAACTATTCCATAAATCATTATCAAGTAAAGAATAATTATAATAAATTGGATACTAGAGAGGTATTTCAAGAATTTAATTTAAATAATCAGAAAGTAGCACAAAGAGTAGCACTTTGGGAAAAAAGACTGAAAGAACGAACATGTGAGATTTATAACAGTATGCAACAGAAGAAGCTGCAGGCGGCCAAAGAAGCTGAAGAGGCTGCCAAAAAACAAGAACAACATTGGCGAGAACAAGGTGAGTTTCACAACCAATATAATAACTATAGTTTATTTGACTTCTGAATTTTCACCTCGTGGTGGAGGTTGCTAGGTGTCGGTCTGCAAAGCGAGAGGTCCCTTTGTTAAAAGTCATTGGTTTTGACGTTTCAAATCGTTACTTTGACATTTTCAGAAGAAAAACTATAAAGTTTTCAAAGTATGTTTTCTCGTATTTGTTGACCTTTTTGAGCCAAGAAAATAAAGTCTCTAATTTTTGGTAGATTTCGTTTAATACACAATATTTTGGCCTTGGGCGTTTCTCTGATCACTAATGGCACCCAATTTTTTTCTTTTAAGTGCTGATAACTTGTTTTTCTTTTAACATATGGATTTATATTTTGGTACGTAATTCACATGTTACAAATATAAAGATGCGTACCAAATCTGGTTGCCACAGTTTTATTATTTCCGGAGATATAAATATTTTCTGAAAGAAAACCTAAAATCATCCCGGAAACCTGGTCCGATTCTTCTGGCTAACGACCTTATCCAAGCCACTTGTAAAAGGAAAGTTCTCAATAAATTTGATCAAAATCGACCCATTATTTTTTGCGTTATCGGTGTGATACAGACACACAAATATATATATATATATATATATATATATATATATATATATATATATATATATATATATATATATATATATATATATATATATATACCGGGTGTTTTTTAATAACTTTTTATTTTTTTAGATAAAAAATGGAAAAAAAATTATATGTTAGTATATGACATAAATCCAGACTGATTGACGTATCCAATTGTTTTCGGTGACTTCCGGTTTCATCGGAAATGACTGCAACTTTTGATTTTTAAATTAGATCTCCGGTATTTTTTTGCTTTATTTGATATAAAATAGCATTCTGAATACAATGACACCTCATATGTCAACTTTTGACATTTTCGCTTAAAAAAATAATATTTTAAATGTCAATCTAGAGTGTCACTATTTTTTGATCAGCGAGCCATGGAAAAATAGATTTAATCATCTAATGTTTTTTGTCTCTTTTCCTGGTGGCTGAAAAGATCCCCAAATCGTATTTTTAATCATAGCACAATTTTTTCAAATGGAATATATTATACGAATAATTAATTTGGTACCACACACAAGGTATTTCGAGTTAAATTGTCGTTATAAACTTCCAATTATAATTTCATATGATTACAATATTGGAATTTGCCATAAGCGTAATGGCGTGTGTAATAAGTAGGCCTGGAAACAACAATTTGTTGATATTTGTCAATGGAATCTGTCAGTTAAAAACACATTGGCCATAATTAATATATATTAGTATTATATATTTATTTATTAATCATACATTGTGCGATACAAAGAAGTCAAGCTTGTACTTGCATAAAACACAATTTATAGCATAGATGTAAAGTCCAAACATAGTTAAATGTCAAATAATATTCACTTGCACTCTGTCAATTTTGTAAAATTTTCTTCTGCTCACAAACACTTCCATGCTCACCCAAAGGTTAGTGCTTCACCTTGCAAAATCCTATTCAAATTCATAGCCAAAATCTATTAAAACGTTTTCTAAATTGGAGCACAATAATTATATATATATATACATATATATATATATATATATATATATATATATATATATATATATATATATATATATATATATATATATATATATATATATATATATTTAAGGGTGTTAATGAAGAATGTGACCAAACTTGAGAGCGTTATTTCTTACTCAATTTTAAGTCAAAATGTTTATATAAACGTAAGTCCTAAACGGCTTTGTTTTTATTATACAGGTGAAAATTTGTTTAATTTTATCAGGGACGTGCCCAGGGGTAGAGATTTTATTGTAAGTGGGCTATTTCAGTCCCTCCACCGCGACCTTAGGTCTATTGTGGCTCACGTCTAATTATTTAGATTTCACCCATCAATTCCAGCTCCCTGAGGGAGTCGATCTTTTCTTGAGGGTGAGAGTTTGTTTGGCAGGTGTACTGCCATCTGAGTAAAGTCGCTTGCCCGTTTCGAAGCTCAAAGAGAGATAACCTCTCTCCGAGTTCGTCTGGACCCGATATCCGTCAGTGTTTGCCTCGAGGCGGTATCATGAAGTCCCGCTCTCGAGCAGCATCTAATCTCCAGTTGTAATCCCCCTAGAGATCTCAGCTCCCCTCAGGCCCTTCCAAACCTGACACCTAACAGTGTTAAGACTCAAGGCAAGATCCCATCGAGTCCCGCTCCCGAGCATCACCCCAGCGAGGCCCTCCGTCCGTTTCATAGCACACAGTATGGGCTCCAAACTCCGGGTGTTTACCACTCATCAGAGATCAGAGCCCCCGGGACGTCTGGACACACGACACACGCCAGGGCTCAATCCAGGGCGGTATCATCTGGAACCCGATCCCGAGTACCAACCAAGCGAGGCCAGTTGTCAGTCTCTGAGGCCACAGTGGAGGCGCCAAACTGCGGGTGCATATAACTCCCCAGAGATGTCTGCCTCCCCCCAGCCTCACCTGCACCAGACCCCCGCCAGTGTTTCATTGACTCGAGGCGGTATCATGAAGTCCCCCCTCGAGCAGCATCCAGGCAGCGTCGTTAGCCTGTATCGATGCTCACAGAGTAGGCCCAAGTCTCCAGGTGTAATACACCCCTAGAGACCACAGCCACCTCTGGGTTCGTCCAGGTCCAACACCTGCCAGCGTTAGCTTAAATTTCACCCAACAAATCGAGCTTCCGACAGGAGACGACACCTGCGAGGTGAATTTTTGTTTGACAGATGTACTGCCATCTGAGCGAAGTCGCTTGCCCGTCTCAAAGCTCAAAGAGAGATAACCTCTCTCCGAGTTCGTCTGGACCAGACATCGTCAGTGTTTGACTCGGTGCAGTATCATGAAGTTCTGCATCCGAGCAGCATCTAAGTGAGGTCGTTTGTCCGTTTCGAAGCTCACAGAAGATGCCTCAACCCTTAGTTTTATTCTACCCCTAAAGATCTCAGCTCTCCTCCGGGTTCGTCTAGACCCGACACCCACCAGCGCTAGACTCAAGGCGACATTCCATCGAGCCCCGCTCCCGAGCATCGCACAAGCGAGGCCGTCCGTCCGTTCCGAAGCACACAGTGGGGGCCCCAAACTCCGGGTGTTTACCACTCATCAGAGTTGTCAACCCCCTCCGGGTCGTCTAGACACACGACACCCGCCAGCACTCAACCCAAGGCGGCACCCATCCGGAATCCCGCACCCGAGTAACAACCAACCGCGGGCAACCATCTATTTCTAAGCCCAGAGTGGAGGCCTCAAAATCCGGATGTACATCACTCCCCAGAAATATCCGCCTCCCTCCAGGCCCACATGGACAAGACCCCCGCCAGTGTTTGATTCCAATTAGTCGCCTTTTACGACAGGCAGGAGTTACCTTGGGCCTATTCTTTTAGTTAGTCCCCGGACCCACAGGGGACTGCCCAGGGGTAACGCCTGAGGTTTAATTTTTTTTAAATTATAGTACGCCAGTTTTTTTTGATAGGAGTTTATGAATTAGCAATTAACAAAAATTAACAATTAACAACAAACCAAAAACGAAAGCGTTTTTTCGCCCAGATTAACTGTTTCCAAAAAATTTCAAAAATACTAAAATTATGCATAACATTTATAACTCCCATGTTTCGAAAGTAACAAAAAAGTAAGCGTACCATGAAAGTCAAAGCAATTATTGTAACAAACAAAAATTAACAATAAGTAACACAAAACCTATAATAGTGGCTCAAAATGTCCAACTTCCACTCCAATGCAAGCATTACTTCGTCTTAATATCGATTGCCGAACACGCTGAAATATTCCTGGCGTATGTCTCATTTGATGACATGAATCTCGTATCCGTTCCGTTAATTATTCTTCAGTGTCGACTGGTGTTTCATAAACGAGGAACTTTAAATGCCCCCAAAGGAAAAAATGTAAGGGATTTGAATGCGGTGACCTGGGTGACTGTGGACCCGCGCAACCGTTTCAGTGTTCTCCATAAGTTGCATCCAGAAATTGATGCGATACTATGCTACAGTGAGATGGGGCCCCATCGTGCATGAACCACATTGCTGCTCTTTCTGCCAGTGGGACATTTTCTAATAGTTCAGCTAACACAAATTCAAAAAAAGACGTACTCTTGACCATTTAATCTCGGGGGTAAAAAATTAGGTCCCATGAGGAAATCACCTACAATACCAATCCAAACATTTACGGAAAACTGTTATTGGTAATTATTCTCCTGAACCGCATGGGGATTTTCTTCACCTCAGATATGATTATTATAAAAGATCATAACTGAATTTTGGAACGCTTCAACGGGAAGAAAATTCCAGATAGAAATATCGGAGATGCTACCTGTTGTTGCAAAATCGAACTACAATAAATAACTGACTGGGGAAAATCGGCAGGTAATAACAGTTGATATTTCCATAAAATCTTCCATGCAGTAACGTGAGTGAGTAATGCTTAATTGGTGTACAATTTTGCGAGTACTTGTGTCTGGACTACACCCAATTTCATGTAAAACTACTTCCTCCAACTCAACTGTTGTTACTGTTGCAGTAGGTCTTCCAATAACAGCAACCGGTCTTCCAAAGGTGCCAGATTCGTAGTCTTTCGGGTATTCTTACAAATGTTTGCTTATTTGGTACAAGACGACGAGGATATATTTTTTCATAAATGCGTCGAGCCGCTGTTGAATTGCCTTGGGTCACTCCATAAACAAAATTTATCTTGGTTATTTCCCTGTTTGTAAATTGAACCATTTTATAATAATAATAACGAATTTTACAGCTTAAAACTCTTAAAAATACTTCAACTTACGATATAAAAATCTAAAGCATTAAACCGTACGCACTGTTTAAAGTTATGCCGGTTGTCGAATTTCTGTCAAGAAATGTTTTGCTTTCCATGGCAGTCTTACTTTTTTTGTTACTTCAAAACATTGCAGACATAAATGTTATGCATAATTTTATTATTTTTTAGATTTTATAGAAAACAGTTAATATCAGCGAAAAAAAATTCAATACCCAGTATAATAAAAACTAGGGCGTTTAGGACATATATTTATATGAAGTTTTTACCTTAAAATCAAGTAAGGAATAACACCATCAAGTTTGGCTACATACAATACCTATCTAATATGAGTGTGTGTGTGTGCTCATCTGAAGAATTTGTTTTTAATTTAAAAGTCGTGATGCCCTCCTTAGTGAATTTTTTTAAAATGAAAATTCACTAAAATTACACAAAAGCTAAATTTATGTCGCCAAAATCAAGTATACTTTGTTTCAGAACGTAAAGCGAAGCAAGCCGAACAACAAATTAGAGAGATTGCTAGACGAGCAAGAGAGGAACATAGACTGACTTCTAATTTTGTAATAGACACATCATACAGTACTGTTAACAATACAGGAGTGCCACCCGGAAGGCAGTCGGTCATAGACTGGTACAAAGCGAGAGAAAAACCCAAACTAGCTGGACTGGATGCGTCCGAAAATGTCCAGCCATGGTTTCATGGTAAGTAAAAAAATCTAAAAATTTAAGTTACACAAAAGGTTTTCTGGTTACTAAAATTTTCAAAAAGTTACCCCATACAAGTACAATTTGGAAAACCCAATTCATCAGAATACAGTTTCACTAACAAAGTTAGCGTCTTCAAATTGTACTTATCAGTGCTCACCACGGGTTTCAATCTTCACTTAGTTATCCCATATTTTATAAATCTAAATACATTCAAAAAGATGGGCTTTCGATTGATTGGGAATTCTTGTGGTCCCTATGTGTTGAAATTTTCACGAGCTTCTTCAAGAAGAATTTTAACTGATATAAATATAAAAAGCTTTATTACTATTACAAGATTTTATTCAACTTAACCCGTTAGTAAGTTTGTTTGTTAGTTACTATGTTTATGTCAAATATTGCAAGTCAGTGTTGGATCAGCTCCCCATATCGCATTGAGCTGAAATTTGATACGTGGATCAGGTAACAATGCAACATAGGCTATCTGTTATTGTCATCAATTGAATATGGCAGACGCTCCAAGATGGCAGATTTTTTATTTTCTGACAGTCCCCGACTACAGGTAAAATACAGTAGGCTATGTAACGTTTTTATTGATTTAAAATGGCGACCGACGCAAGATAGCGGAATATTTGTTTCTCAACAACGCATCAAATTACATTCCCGAAAATCGGATTTGTGGATTGGATTGAACTTTTCGAAGATACCACCACTCCTGACAATATGTGAGATAACTTTATCACCCGCCTTTAGTTATTCTTAACTGAATCAACTACACTCCTAACTGTTTCTTACTGTCCTCGCAAACCCTAGATCTTTGGAAAGCTTGCGAACTCTTGCGACTCGGGAGAAACCTATGACAACGCTTTAAAAGATCTAATCATACCGAAAACTACTCCCGGCAACGCCGATTTTCTAACTCACTTTCCAAAGAAATATCCAGGGCCTACGCTAATTACTTCAATGCTATAGCAACTAGTAAAAATCCGAAAGTATTCCACAAGTGCATCCGTGATAAACTCAACAACAAAGTATCCATTTCTCTTATAAGAGACAATACTGGCAACATATGGAGAACCCACAGCGAAACAGCTGAGCTACTGTCACAGACTTTTAGCCAAGTATTTACTTTAGAAGGCCACAACGGTAGTTACCGGCCCCTTCAAACTAGTCCTGTTAGCAACAGTGTTTCGCCCCTGAGGGTCAGTGCCACTTAGGTGGAGGCTGCTTTAGGCTCCCTTTCACCTGTTGAATCTCCTGACTCCGGATGGAGTTCCAGTCAGAGTTTTGAAATGTGCTACTTTTTTATCAGCTCCATTGGCCCAGATGGCTCACATCCTCTGTGATGGGTGTTTCTGACGATAAATTAGACCCAAAATACTACAGACCAGTCTGGTACTGCAGAGCAGCTCAATCTTTTTCTTATTCTACTGAATTAACTACGTGTAAACATCAATTTAATGCGGGAAGACGTTAATGTCGCTATAAATTTCACACACTTTCAATTGGAGAATAAATAATACCACTGAATTTGACATTACAGGGTGAGATATTGAGACCGGTCCTAAGAAAGATTAGACCTCCAAGGGGAAAAGTTCTGGGAAAACCTGGCACAACTAATACAGTGTGAAAGCAACAATGAAATGAAAATAGCGTTTGAAGACATAGAATCGTGGTTGCGTCAACAGCGCGACTTCGCCTTTATATTTTGATTATTGTTTGTGACACAGAAGTATAAACGACTTCAGACCGCCGTAGTCGAGCTGCAATTATGGTATAGGAAATGCCTTCTAGCCATAAACCCCGATAAATGTTCAGCCGTCCTATTTTCCAAGAGGAGACACACACCTCGCGAACACGTTTCATTAGACAACCATCTAATTCGCCGGCAAGATTCCGCCAGATACCTCGGGGTTTTCCTCGACAAACACTTAACATGGCGCCCCCATGTCGATCACGCTCGAAAGAAAGCCTCGATGTTCATCTCGAAGCTGTTTCCACTTCTAAATAGAAACTCCAAATTGTCCATGAACAATAAGTTGCTCATGTACAAAGTCATCATCCGGCCAGCTTTGACCTATGCATCACCTGCATGGGCCACCGCGGCCGCAACACACATCAAGACCCTTCAAATTATCCAGAAGAAAATTCTGAGAATGGTTACCGGAGCGCCATGGTTTGTCCGAAACAGTCAGATTCACTCTGATCTGGAAATGCCTTCGATACTTGAGTTTATAACTCAACTATCCACATCTCAGTTCGCAAAAGCCGCTTCTCACCCAAATGCTCTTCTCCGTAGTGCCACCGACTACGACGAGCAACTTCCACATAAGCATAAGCGTCCAAAGCTTATACTTACCCGCTAACGCCCCCGCGGCAAAATCAGAATGGAAACATTCATACCCAAAAAGCCGCTGTGTGTATTCTTTCCGACGAAGGTATGGACTAAGGTCCGGTACTCCCTGGGAGGGAGTTTTAGTGAGTAGGTGTACTAAGAGTACGAGTCTCACAGTACCTCGATATCCCACGGCACTACGGTGTCGTGAATGAGGTCTGCATGAGGCATCTCTCCCTCCTGTATCCAAACAAAAAAAAACAGAAGTATTGTAATTTGTTTAAATTTACGTTTTGCTGTATCTTTGTCGTATTGTTGTAATTGTTGCTTGCATCAATCACTTTTCAATATATCCATGTTTTACAGGTTTAATAACAAGATCAGAGGCCGAAAAATTGCTTCTGGACCAACCATATGGTTCATTCTTGGTGAGGCTGTCGGAAAGAATCTGGGGATATGCGATTTCCTACAGAGCACAAGAAAAATGTAAACACTATTTAGTCAGTGCAATACAAAAATACAGTTTCGTGGGAAACAATCAAATGGAACATGAAACTTTAGGTAAGATTATTTTTATTATATACTTTGAATTTAATTCCGTTAATTAGTTATAGATGGCGCGAATAACATAAAATCGAATTGCATCTCAGTGTTGTTATTTGATGATTATTAGATGTTATTTAACATGCCTGTTATTTTATGTTCTACAAATAAAATTTGGTATGGTAAAAAAGACAACCGCGAACAAAATTCTTACCAAAAAGGGGTCGCGCTTTTAAAAGTTTGAGAAACACCGTACTAGATAAGACATTCATGAAAAAACACAATATATTGTTTGCTTTCTTTCAGTTTATGTGTTATTCTTAAAAACGAAATTTTAAGTTTTGATAGATTTTCAGAATTTTGTATGTACACATCATAAAATAAACACTTTGAGTGCAAAATAATTCATTTCACATAAACTGGGTCACAAAACAGTTTTTAAACTTTTAGTGTTTGTTACTATTGGATAATCTAACTTTATTACCCTATAAAAATCAGTGGGTATATAAAAAATTAATATAATCTTTTGCTCTAGATTTCTAGTTTATCTCAATCGTTAAATGAAATCGAGCATGGATGACTTCCATAAAATTAAGTATTTCAAGTCATTCAAACGGCTGTAAATATTGGATTGAAAAGTTATGGGCATGTTTTTTTCCAAATGTGCACCGGAAGTTATTTTAAATTTATATACCTATTAGTGTATTTTGACACTGATTTATTTTTATTTAGTCAAAATTTACCACACAAAATACCTACCAGATTATAGTATACTCTGTATAGTATATACACATAAAGATACAAAAGCAGTTTTCTTAAGTTATCTAAATATAGTTAAAGATAAAGGATGCCACCACTTCCAAAAACAATATTTTTTCATGCAGTTTGTATAAAGAGCAGTAACCGGTCTACTATTTAATTAAAAAAGATGGTAACTATTCCTGTAAAAACTCAATATCTTTGTCTTCAGATTAGTTACATAAGATAGCAGAATCCGAAAAGTCGGGGTAAAAACATACAATTTTAACTCAATATTTGGATAAAATAGAAAATTTAAGTTTTGGAAAGAGTAACGGTGTAATAGAGAGTGGTGGAAATGGATTAGTTTTAGTTGAAGACAGAAAGAAGGAATGTTTTAAAATAAATTATTGTCTATTGATCAAAATTTGAAGTCTGCCAAATTAGAAA
Organism: Tillus elongatus; assembly: GCA_964006375.1. Classification (NCBI taxonomy): domain Eukaryota; kingdom Metazoa; phylum Arthropoda; class Insecta; order Coleoptera; family Cleridae; genus Tillus; species Tillus elongatus. The sequence goes on from OZ023268.1 coordinate 95,379,913, forward strand.
AGTGTCATTGTCAAGAAATTTGGAAAATCAACGTTTGGATAAAAACTGACTAAATTGCGTTGTTTGCAAGCACAAGTATAATACTTATTTGTAAGGCACTTTGTACTATTATTGTCACAATAAACTATTACTATTACTATTACTATTACTATTACTATTACTATTACTATTACTATTACTATTACTATTACTATTACTATTACTATTACTATTACTATTACTATTACTATTACTATTACTATTACTATTACTATTACTATTACTATTACTATTACTATTACTATTACTATTACTATTACTATTACTATTACTATTACTATTACTATTACTATTATTTGACTTTTAACATTTACTTACATAGATCGATAGTAATATTAAAAATTTCGGGATCCAGCAAGTGCGTTACAGTAGTGAATTTTCATAAGAATTGTACACTATTATTATACGACATATTACTAAAATTAATACCTTCAACTTACAGACCTTGAAAATCGATTTTAGAGGTCCTAGTACGCGCACATTTGAAGAATTTTTTCGAAAGTGTTACGATCGATATCTCTATTCACAAAAAAATAATCTTGTGTTCTAACTCCTTTTGAGAAAAATGACCAAAACTCAATTTTATATGAAGCTAGAAAATTAGATTTTGCTATATCTATAGATAGTGTACATAAGTCTCTTTGAAAGGAACTTCTATTACAAACTTCATTAAAATTACAAAAGCTTTCCAGAAGGAAACTTAATTCATATTTAGAAAGCTAAATTATCTGCCAAATTATAAACGTAGTAGTTATTTTTCCTTATTAATCGCATGAATGATTTCATTTTAGTCAACCCAATCAAACCGGCTTTTTCAATTTCAACAATAACAAAATGTATGCTAAAAATTATAATTTCAGGCTCAAAGGTGACAAAGTTATTCAGGCGTTTTAAACAAAAATGAGATTTTGTTCAAAACGTATGAAATCTGTACACAATTGTTTCTCCAAATGTCAAAGTAAAACCCAACAAAAACCATACATTCATAGAGCGGGAATCGATCTCAGAATCTTCTGCGTAGAAGACAAGCACGCTACCACTGAGCTATCTAAGGATACGTTAACTACGTTTTGTTTACATGATACTTGACGCCGGCTTCATGTCCCTGGATATTTTATATTATATTGAAAGTAAACGGAACAATTACTTACAGAATTAATATAATTGTCACATTCAACGACTGTTTCGATCTTAGATGACGTCTTATGTTTAAGTTTAAAGAGAAAAGAACAAACTGTTTTAAAATCATTTTTATAGAGACTTGACTTGATTTTGTTAACCGTTCCACCATATTATGCTACACTTTAAATGTAAAAGTGTATTTGGCGCCATTCGTCAATCTACAAATATAGTGCATTTTAAAAATTGTTCGAATCCCCCAGTTAAAAAACAATCACTTGGCAAATTTTTAATTTCATGTCATTTGCAATATTTGCGGTCGAAATTTCACGATTGTTGGTTCGGGTAGTATGTTTTATGCCTCTTATTTATTTCGTTTGGTTGCCGTTGGTGTATGGTTTATACCTGTTGTATGAATCAATCTACGGATGGCAGTTAACTACTTTGTCTGCCGAGCATTGGACTTTAACCAGTAAGTTGTTTCAACGCATGTCTTTCAGATTTTATTTGGAATTTGGAAAAACTCTAAATATTGTGAACCAAATTACTTAAAATTCACAATATAGGACTATTTGCACCATTTATAACCATATGTAAAGCCCCATTCCAGTTACTCTAATACTTACAAAAATATAGCGTTTCCAAAAATATTTTTGTATATTTTTTGGGGGAAAAATGTCCCTTATTGCTGATTTACGAACTCGTCCGCGGTCTTAATACAATGAAGATATGTGCTAAGTTTCGTTCAAATCAGTTGTGTATTTTTTGAGTTATCGCTCGTTTACATATATATATATATATATATATATATATATATATATATATATATATATATATATATATATATATATATACATACAGACTTTGGATTTGGGTACTAGGTGTCCTTGTTTGCGCTCATTTAAATTTTTTTTCCGAAAGTCTCACTATCGTTACCTCTCTAAAAGGTGAGAAAATTATTCAAATACCCTCATTATTTTCAAAATTAATGGTGGTTATTTTTCTGATTTATTTCTAATTAAATATAGAGAAGAAAATTTATAAACATATCATGTGAAATTATCTCAAGTTAAAAACAATTGCATTATCCAAGATATATGGCCACATTCTTTTCTATTGACCAATGTTATTTATGTATCAAAATTATAACTAAATCCTTTATGGAATTACTAGAATCAGAAGTTAAAAGTCTACTACACTACACAGAAATTGAATAGTACATCAACAAAATATTCAATTTGACTTACTGTCGGGCACTGGAATTGAATTCAATCACTTCCAAAAGGAAGACATCAGCGGGAAATCTGGCTATCTACAACTGAAAGCTACGGTCCACTAGGGCAGCGGTATATCCAGGCATTTATTGAACTCAACTTAAGAGAAAGGCCATAAGGTAATAGCCAAACTTCTGACTCTTAGTGGCGTGCGGTCCATGGAAGCAAGGGACGCATTGCTTTCCTTAAAATAACGACTACATACCTAAACCGCATTATTTAAAATTCCTTTTGTATTTTAAATATTAAATTTCAAATTCTGAAACTAATTTAATTATTACAATTTTTATTTCGCAAGCTCACACACATAATTATTTATTTTGCATCATACTGTATTTGTATATACGCTCCTAGCAAGGACGTCGTCACCTAAATGCGACCTTCAGCGGACAGCATGAACCTGATCTGGTACTAGGAGTGTATGCAATGACTTCAGTTACATACACGTAGTCAGCAGGCAACTCTAAAAGAAACCACAGCTCGGCGCGATGTACGCGTGTTTTTGGCGCGATGTACGCGTGTTTTTAGCACGTGTTGTATTGCGAAGACCCGGGTCGCGTACAACGTGAATGTGCCTGATTATTTCGTAGATATAAGCAGTTGGCTACCTTAAATACATTGGCATTGTATGATTATTAATATGGCTGCAAGTAGATCAGCTTTTTACAGCGGCGACGGTGGGGATGGGGATTTACAAACTTTACAAACAAGTGGTAATAATAACTGTGATTGTATTGTGTGTCTTTTGATAACTAAAGGATTTTCAGCTTTACAGTTTGCAGAAAAACTTGCTATTATTAATAAAGGTAGGCCGAAACCCACTCTAAAAAACTTAAATTAAAGAATTAAAACATGTACCTATTCGACATTTCAACGCGGAAAAAACTTATAAACAATATGAATGGTTAACGGGTTGTGAAAACAGGAATAAACTGTTTTGTTGGTCTTGTAGTCTATTTGTAACTGAAAAGGGCGTGTGGAATAAAAGTGGGTTTTCCGACTTGAATAATCTACATAAAGTAGTAAAACGACATGTTATGTCTAAAGCGCATTTACAGACCATTTTAAAATTAAGTGTTTTTGGAAAAACGCGAATTGAAGACGCCATTGACAAGCAGATAGAAATTAGTCATCTCCAACACAATGAACTGGTTGATAAAAACAAAAACATATTAAAAAGACATTGATGCTATGTGTTTTCTTGGTAAGCATGAATTGGGCTAGGGGTCATGACGAAACAACTACATCTGCAAATAGAGGAAACTTTCAAGACCTAGTTTCTTTAATATCCAAATACGACATTTGTTTAAAAAATCACTTGGAACAGTCTGTTTTTCGCGGGACATAAAATCGCATTCAGAATGACTTAATTTCGGCTGTTCCCACTATTATTTTGAACAGAATTAAATCTGAAATTAAACAGATTCGTTTTATTGCTATTGTTCTAGATGAAACAACCGATGTAACTAATTTAAGTCAACTATCTGTAGTAATACGCTACGTAAAAATGGATGGGAGTGTACAAGAAAGATTTTTAGGCTTTAAAAATGTGACAGAAGATCGTACCGCAAACGCTCTATATAAAATTGTGCTTAATATTATGAAAGATATTGAGGAGGCTGATAATAAATTAATTGCCCCAAGCTATGATGAGACTGCTGTTATGGCCGGACATTTAGGAGGTCTTCAAGCCAAAGTGCGGGAAACGTTCTCCATTACTCTATTTGTACACTGTTGTGCCCATAAATTAAATTTAATTTTATACCAATCTATAATTCATATTAAAGAATGTAATGAATCGTCAATTGAACTTTTTAAAAACATAATGGAAAATAGCAAAAATTGGGACGCAGAAACAATAAGTAGTTCTAGAGGATTTTTGGATGGTTTGAAAGGAGACTTAAATTTTAATTTTTTACTTAATATATTTTCGGAAATATTTTCGTTTTCAGATAATGTATGTAACATATTGCACTGTAAAATAAATGACATTGGTTTTTGCGTGAAAAAAAAATAGTGAATTTAAATCCCATGTATTTCAAAAAAGGATTGAATTTGATAAGTTCTGGGGAAAAACAATTGAATTAGGAGAAGTGAAGCCATCTGCGCACTGATAATGTGGGAGACATTCGAACTTCGCACCGCCGCTTTTTCTACGAAATTATAGATCAAATTCAGCAGCAAATTAACTGCAGATTTTATCATCTCAATGGCCTGAAATTTCTTGGATTGTGTAATTTTGGAGGATTTAAAGGGATACCTTTCCCAGAAGATTCATTCAAATCATTATTTCACCACTATGGACATTATTTTGACAAAGCCTTATTACGATCAGAACTCACAGTCGTTTATGAACCCGATGTTATTAAAACAAAAACTAACGCGAGTGAACTTTTAACTTTCTTAAAACAATCAAAATTGGAAAATGCATATTCTGAAGTGTTCAAATTATGTGAATTAGTATTAAGAATTCCTGCTACTAGTAATTCAACAGGACAGGAAAGACTTTCCCAAATTTCAATTTTGTCAGTTGAAAATAAACTCGTCCAGTAAATGTCCCAGAATTCACAGTTTTATGACGACATTATTAACGAATTTTGCAAAAACGACAGAAGAATTGAGTTACACCTCAAATAGGTAAATTTCTGAGAATTGCTTCCATTATTTGAAATGTCACCGCACGCCCCTGCCTGTCTCAATTCGACAGCGGTGTTAAAAAATGAGTCAGAATCCTGTGATTAGCCCCCAACACCTTAGATAATGTCCCAAAACGTAGAATCATGGCCTCTGATCATGGCCCAAAACATTCGTTAGAGGCGGCACGGAAGGAGGCCTGTCTCTGAGTGTACCCCGAAAAAACATTTGATAGGTTCTTGACAATGTTCCGCGACCTGTTAGAAACTAAAACACTGTTGTAATTATTTAGATATTAAAAACCTAAATAATATGACTCACCCTGTAAAAAGGGCAGTTCTCACGTAGATTGCGCCAATCAGGCATTACTGGTTAAACTTAATATATAGCGTCGTGTTGTCAATAACTCTTGCACCGTTTTGGTGACCTACTTAAACCGAGGTACACAGCAGAAAGAACCCAAATCTCGGTTGTCACCCCTCCGTTTGCGCAGTCTACATGCTTGTTTCGACGCTGGCGTGATGCTTCTCGATCGGAAAAACTAGATCTAGGTCAGTCGTGGAGCGCAGACAATGCCTACGTCATTGTTTACCCGCGTTTGTCAACACCAATTTTTTTATGGGGTTCGGAGAATTACTGTATTATCTCACTCCGATTGCTTATTTATTTTTACGTATTAAATTTCAATATTTGTAACTCTCAATTACGAACATGATAATAGATAACTTTCTTATAAAAATATTACTCCTTGTCAAATGAGTTAATGGCCCAATTTTTTGAGCGCTACAAATGACACTCGGCCAATGTATTTCCTAATAAAATAATTTGTAAAACAGACTTTAAAGGTGATGTCGTCTTGTCGCAACCATGACTTTCTGTTCCCAGAAGTTCCTTTCATTTCATTGTAGCCTTCGAACTTCGTTAATTAAGCCAAGTTTTCAAGAAGTTTCCCTCTTGGTCTACCTCTTTCCTTTTATGTATCCTTCAAATAGTGTTATTGCCTTAGAACGTCTAACAAATTTTGCCTTCCTGTCCTTATTTTCTTTCAGCAACCATCATTCTTCTCTCACCTCTTCTAGCGCACTTTCATTAGACTTTCTATAGGTGTACCTTGTCTTTGTCATTTTATTCCATGTCAATATCACAGCGTAGTTATCACCAGAAGGGCCATTTTCTGAAATATTTTCAGAAAGCTAGATTTGGTGGCAGCCTACTGCTAGCCTATAGAGCCCTTAGACGTTCTATGTCAGATGACACAATTAGACCATTTACGAAGAAAGAAACAAAATTTAAAATCAAGAGAGCTCTCTGTTACGACCCTATAACAGAAAAATATCTGTAAAATCTTCCTGAAAAGGCAATCTCTTTGCTGAGCACAATATACAATCGTATAATGAGCCTATTGGAAATACGGCTTGATTATTATCCTAGCTAAACAAGGCAAACCTGAAGATGAGGTTGCTACTTATAGACCTATAACTTAGCTATCCATACTATAAAAAAATAGCTAAACAGACTGAGAAAAGCTGTTACCGTGCCTAATATAATACCAAGACACCATCTTTAGAGAACATCATTCCACACTCCAGAAAGTTCACCCAATTGGCAACAAAATATCAAGCAGTCTTGAAAACAACGAATTTTCTACTGCAGTTTCCTGAGATTCCTCTCAAGCTTTTGATACAGTATGGCACACTTGACTATTAAACAACATCGAACATCTACTAGTAACTTTAGTAACAAGCAGCCATCATACTTGTTACTAAAATCTTATTAGTCGGATCGCTACTTTTCTGTAAAACACAATGATGCAGTATTAAGGCTATATCCCATAGAATCTGGCGTACCACAAGGGAGCGTGCTGGGACTAGTACTGTACTTAATCAGCACATCAGACATAACAAGGTTGGCTGATGATATTGTAATATTATCGGCCTATGGAAATACCAAATGCATGTTTTTTGGTTTTCTTGTTGTCTCCAACGTTTTTTGGTCAGGTTAGGTCGGGTTAGGTCAGGATACATCAGGTCAGGTCATGTCAGGTCGTTCAGGCCTGCTTGGTAGGGTATTTTGTGCTTCAACGACCAGAAAAAAGTTGTCCCTTGAACCCCTAAACAAATTAGGTGACCTGGTGAAAATAACCGTGCTGGAGGCGGAAGGACATTTTTTAGAGAAAATGTTGATGCAAAGTGTAAAAAAGGCTGCTTATAGAAGTCCAACTAAGCTGTTTTGTCGATGTTCCTTTTTTATTTCCTTCCGTCCAAAGCACCCCTGTTCACTCCGGGTCCAGTAACTTTTAGGGTGATTGTTTCCACAACATGTTTCTTCTTGCTTATGCATACTGGAGTAATTTTCAGCATGTTTCTGAAATTTCTCTTGAAAATCCGGTTGGCCGCTAATATGCAGCGTTACCGTAATTTTTTTTATTATTATTTTGTTATTTTGTTGACTGGAATATACATGTAACATATCTTATCATTCCTTGTAGATTGTAAATTTTATTTGAAAATACAAAAAGAGAACTTGACCATAATTAATTTTGTATTGCAACAAATACATCACCGTAAATCCCATTTTTTCCCCTCAGGGCTCGTCCACGACCTTGCCGCCCCGATAGCACTGCAACCTTTGGTTGATTGTGCATACCCTTAGTCTTACTCCACCCATTCCAAAATCACTGTGCCTTGAACGGCTTGAACTAGTCTGTACAGCGATTGGTAGGGTGAAGTTTTATATTGCTCTGTCTCCGGTCTAGACTGACCGTAAAGCAGTTGTCTTTTGCGGTCCAGAGCTTTACACTCGCACAAGATGTGCTGGGCTGATTCCTCCCCCTCGCCGCAGAGTCTACATGCGAGGTCCCCTTCGAACCGCCTCATTTTATGCAGGTGTTTCTTGACTGCCATGTGTCCCGTCAAGAGACCTTTTGTGTTTCTGAGCTGTCCTCTGCTAAGATTTAGCAGCTCCACAGCTCTCTCTGAACTGGGTCCGTCAATTATTGACTTCCCATGTCTGACCCCTGGACAATCCGCTCAGTACACCTTCTGTTGGTTTCTGACCCAGGACTTAATGGCTCCCTTGGCAGTGCTCTTTGTTACGCCCAGAGCTGGTTCTAGTCCCATAAATGGTTCTGCTGACCCTGTCTTCGCGAGACTGTCAGCTTCTTCATTGCCTTTGACCCCCGAGTGACCCGGCACCCAGATGAGGGTCACCTCATTCTGCCCAGCCAGGTCGCTCGTCTAGTCTCAGCACTCACTCACCAGCCAGGAATTTACCCGTGGGCTACTTAGTGCCTTAAGGGCTGCCTGGCTGTCTGTGGCTATGATGATCCGCTTGTTGGTGTAGCCCCACCTCTTGTTCTCCCGCACACAGTGCAGGATAGCGTGGATTTCGGCCTGAAACACCGTTGCATGGGCTGCGAGGGAAATACTATGACTTACCCTCGGTCCTTCCGAGTAAACACCCGCCCCCGTCCCACGCTCCCCGGCGGATCCGTCCGTGAACCAGACGAACGCGACAGGTGGTATGCCCGGCGTCTCCTCCCGCCATGCCTCGCGGTCGGGGATTTCCACTGTAAAGTTGTTCTTCCTGCATATTCGCGGGCTCGCGAAGTCTGACCTCATTTCAAGCATGGGCTCCTTCACGATCTCCTGAATTTTGCAGTGGCTCCTGAAGCCTGGGTTGATCTTCAGTCTACCATTGCAGGCTAGTCTATATAGTCCTAGCCTGGCCTCCCCTATAATAACTAAGTGTAGAGGGGGTGGGGGTTAGATCCAGCAAATCCCATATTACTTCATACTAAAAAAATCTCGTTTTTTTGCTTTAGTTCCAAAAAATTAACATTTTTATGACCCAAGATTTTGAAGCCTCACTTTGACAAACACAAAACGGTATGGAACGGTTTCACTAAGTAAGGGCAATATCAGTTGGAATGAATTCAATTTTTATACGAGAAGTCCCATACTTGTTCTGACTTTCATAATGAGAACTTCCAGTATAAGCGGGAGGGCACCATAATTTAAAATATTTTGTCTTTGACCTTAAACAGTTTAACGACAAATGTTTAGAATTCAATATTAAAAAACATCAGATGCAACATATAGTTTTAATCGCTCTGTTTAAATAAACACATTTATATTTAAATATATTTGCATAAATAACAAATCCTTACTAGTCTTGCAACGAGTACTGAAGCGAGAAGTGTGATAATAATAATAAACCTTGAAAAGTACCTTATGTATATTAATTAAAGTAAATGCTCAGCATGCAGGCATGCAACAAGGAAATCATAAAATATTTTAACGAATTCGCACATTAAATTGTTAATAAAAGAAATTTCTTTGTTCTCACTTTCGCTGTTTGATTTAATGAAAACAATGGTTTTAGTTGCATGAACCTTGTTTTAAGAAGCCGTATCGAATTATTTCCATTCATTGCATCATATAGATTGCACGACTTTGGCATTATCGACTTTGCAGACTCATACTATTGCAATTAAGTTGAATCGTATCGCCCCGAAGATGGTAAAAATTTACAAGAATGTTACACTTTCTTATATAATTAGCGTCCATGAAGGATATAGATTTGTCTTCTAGGGTTTTCCCCCCAGACAGATGATTTGTTTGAAATTTAGCGTTTAAAATTTCGACATGTTTGTTAAAAAATTGCCTTCTTAACATTTTATGACAAACAATATATTTAACTGTGTAAACGCTGAGTAGCTGAGTTGGTCAAGCGAGTAACCCATCTAGTTCGGACTATAAGGTTACGAGTTCGAGTCCCGTATTCAGGCAGTCTGTTTTTTCAGTCGAATGTGGAACGGCCGGCTTCTGATGAGTTATGGGTGGAAACCCTGTCTTGTAAAGCCGCAATTCTCAATTGACGATTTTCCCGTGCTAAAATTGCTCGAGGTCATCTGCATCCATGAATATATATTAAATTTAACGCAAAACAAACGCAAGTGGCAAGACCACTTAATATGTGGGTAGCTTTTGTTTGTAGTGTTAGGAATTCTGGTTTTAGTTTTTGTAGCATTATCTATATTACTTAACCAGCAAGGAATCAGATTTTGACAGTAAACGGATGAATGTGAATAATGTCGTCGCAAATTGTTGGAATTTGATGATTTAAAAGTGGGCGAGGCGGACGTGATGGACTCAGGATTTGAGGCGTGAACGTGAGCGATCGAGCACGCAGGATTTGAGGAGTGATGAAGCCGTTCTTTTAGAACGTTGCCAGGAGCAAACGGAAAGCTGCAAGAGAAAAAAAAATATCGAGGGAAAACATTTTTGGAGATGTTAGGGAAAAATTCTGCAGAGCGGTTGGTTTTGCGTGAAATGAGTCTACCTTAAACAAATCACGTCAGTGTAATTTTTGACAGTGAGGGTTTTAAAATTATTTGCTCAAACGTCAAAATATGTGACACTTTGCAAGCTAATCATGACGTGTACGTTACGTCTGGAATCAATATAGTGCCCGATTAACCTCGATTGACTATTAAAGATTACGTGCTTATCCACATATTAGGCCAATTTTGAATCTGTTAATGAAAAAAACATTTTTAAATTGATCCTTTTTACCTATTTTTAAGGTCGACAATGTCATTTACCAGAATTATTGCTTGACGCTCCCATTTCATCTGACAAATGTCATATTATTGTTACAGTTTTAGGACAAGAAGGTCGTGTATTATACACAAACATATAGTTTCTGCAATAAGTTAGGTACTATCTGTTTGTTTGAGCGTAATTATCTATCAAGTGATTACTAATGAGGTGGTTAGAAAACTCGGTTTTCTGTAGATTTGAGGAGTTGTGTCAAAATAATCCAATTTAATTCTCCCATTTTTACATAGTTATTTTTTGAACACGTTTATCTGCATATTTTAGGGGTTTGCCATATATTATTTAATTATAAATGGTTTTTGAAACGTTTATATTTTATATTTATATCATTACATAAGTATTTGAAGTTAATTTTAATGGGAAAGTGCTTTAAAAAATATACATTTAAAATGACCTGTCACATTTTTAGCGGTATACTTTCTAATGGATGCACCTTTTATGATACTTGTGTAATTGTGTAACTGCTGATATGGCTATAAATCGAATATTTACTCTACATACGCGGTGGCCACTACATTTCATTTCAAATCGACTAATTTTGTTATTTAATGGCAAATTGGAAGGCTTATTCCGAAATGCAGTTTGTTCTTCTTCTTATGAAGAATTCGGTTAAGCTGAGCAAACTGGCTATCCGGTACGAACAGCTTGTCAACAAAATGTTAAATAATATTACATAGGATATATATTAAAGCAGCAAGTGCGTTACGGCAATGAACAATATTATAATAATTAATACAAATCATGTAAGAAATACTGAAGCAACAAGGGAGTTATGGTAGAGAATATGGTGGAATTTATAAACAAACGGAAAACTTAAAAATAACATATTGACGCAGCAAGTGCGTTACGGTAATAAACAATAATATAATTATTATTACATATTATGGGAGAAATACTGACGCAGCAAGTGCGTCACGGTAATGAACAATAATATAGTTAATACATATTATGAAGGAAATACTGACGCAGCAAGTGAATCACGTAAAGGTAGATCCATGCGCAAAGGTAGTTCCATGCGCAAAGGTAGTTCCATGCGCAAAGGTGGATCCATGCGCAAAGGTAGACCGTTTCGCAAGGTGGAATCCATGCGGAAAGGTAGATCCATGCAAAAAGGTAGATCCTTTCGCAAAGGTGGATCCATGCGGAAAGTTAGATGCATTCGCAAAGTTAGATCCATGCTAAAAGGTAGATCCATGCGCAAAGGGAGATCCATGCGCCCACTAGTTTTGTATGCTAATGTCGCAAATAAATACTTATTATATATACAGTGTGTCCCCGGATCGACGCATGAATAGGTGGAAAAAACCGGTAATTTTATTAGTTAAAGCTTCATTTTCTATGAATAAATCTTTCTTCAATAGAAAATACTTTGTATCAAAATTTTAATTTCCAAAAATCAAGTATCTCTTGTAAATTTACAAAAAATATTATTTTTTACACTAGTAAAGTGCCTTTCTCTAGGAGATACGAAAGAATGTTATTAAGAAAAAATGATTGGAAAGAAAAACTGAGTTGGAATGCAAAATTTTAAAATCCAAAGCCTACTTTGATATTTCGCATAATTTTCAATCAACGCATCCTCCTTATTGAAGATACTACTCAACAAAAGTTGTTCAAAATAATAAATTGAACACGATCCCTTTCTTTTTATCACTCTATTAGACATTTAGATAAGTAAAGAAATGAGAATATTACAATAATAAAATACAAACATCAAAAAAAAAAAATTTCAATACTAACATTAACTGAAATATCCATTTGAGTATATTTAAGTCCGCAGCCTTTATTCGCACATTCTTCAATTTTTTTCCGAAATTCGGTGAAAACTGCTAATCTCCTCAGTGACAATAGAATTTGTCGCATCTCTAATACGACTTTTCAATACTTCTACGTCATTTGGAAGCCCTTTTGAATATACTATTTGTTAAATAAAAAAATTTATGATTGTTAGGTCCGAAGATCTGGGCGGCTACAAAATGGGACCAGCATTGGCTATCCATTTTTATTGGAAATTCTCATTCAGCCATTCACATACCCGATATGTCGAGTAGGCAGGGCAAACGTCGTGTTGAAAATATGAAAAAAAATCTTTGTTTTTATGGTAGTTCATCCACAAACTGATTCAAAATATTTAAATAAGAATGTTGATTTAGCTTTCTCTCAATAAAATCTTGGATAATTACATAGGAAATCGCGCACCAAACATTAACGTTTTAAAAATGCTGCCGCTGTGAATTTATTACATAATTTGGACTATTTTCAGACCAATATCGACAATTCTATGATGAAGGTACACCGTTAGTTGTAAAAGTTGATTCATCTGAAAAATGATATTTTTATAGAAATTTGGATCCTCTAGAAATTTCTCACCTAAAGTGAGGCAAAATTCCAACTTCAGGATTCATCCCCTTCTTATAACCCTTGACAATAAGTGCACTTGGAGAACACCCAAATCACCACAACACATATTTCAGAGACCTTACGATCGTTTCGTTGACAAAGTCAACATCTTCAGAGGAAGAAAATTTCTAACATAAAAAACGAACGAAACGATCGTAAGGTCTCTGAAATATGTGTTGTGGTGATTTGGGTGTTCTCCAAGTGTACTTATTAGTGCTCATCACAGGTTCCAGTTTTTCACATAGTACCCTTGACAAAATCTAACTTTATATCGCTTCACCTTCTTTGCTTCATAAATGCATTGCAAATGTTATTTACTAATGGGAGTCTCCTAGTACCGCTTTCTTAGTGACAGCTTGGCTTTTCGCGTAATGAATCCCATTGCTACCACAGTATCCAAATCATCTCCATCAAGGTTCTTCTTTTTTTGGTATATTGCGTACAGTACCGTTCGTGACAACATTTTTAACCAGTCTGGATACTGTAGATTGGACCACAATTGTGTTTGGAAACTTCATATAAAATAGTCATATAACCTCTGGATTAGATCATTCACCAGTTCCATAACACTGAATTAAGTAGATCCATTCCGGTATAGTAAGCATAACTTTTTTTATATTTCACATTTAAGTTAAGGTTCAGTTTTAGAGCACAGCTACGACAATAATTACAGTTAAATATTTTTGACAACTCTCAAAACATTATTTTATTTGTTTTTCTTTCATATCATACTATTTGTTATAAGATTTTTAAAATATCAAAGTAGGGCTAGGATTTTAAAATTTTGTATTCCTACTCAGTTTTTCTTTCCGATCATCTTTTCTTGATAAAATTTTTTGTATCTCCTAGAGAAAAGGCACTTTACTAGTGTACAAAAATGAGTTATTTTTAAATTTCCTAGACATACTTTTCATGTTGAGTATTGACACGTATCACATAAACGCTCTAAAGATGTTATGTATCGTTTTTATTTATTTTAATTTTTTTAATCAAAATACCTTAACGTACCAACAGATTCTTATGTATAGTTATCATGGTTGCCTATAAATTGTTGTTGAATTATCATCTGCCTAACGATGCCATAAAAGCCGAAACAGGTTGCAGATGAGAAAGCAGCAATTTGTGAACCCAGAAAAAGATCCTCTACATATGCATTTGGGCACTGCACTTTCTGATTGAATTTTGAATTAGTTTTCAGTTAATCTACATACAGAACAAAATCATTAGCTACGAGACTACGTTAGTAAAACTTCTAAATTCTTATTTTTTATCAACTCGACAGGATAATCATTTTATTGGCGTAAATTCTTCATCTGTGTTCCGGGGACTAACTAAAAGAATAGGCCCATGGTAACACCTGCCTGTCGTACGAGGCGGCTACTCGGAGTCAAGCAGGTGGTAGTGAAATTTTTCCTTTACGTAATAGTAAAGGATTTTTTCACGCCCGAGGAGGTACCACCCCATACACCAAATGGCCGGTGAACTCCGAACGGACGTTTCCGATTCTGGTTTATGAGTCGGTTTCCCTTATAAGCAAAAATGATGATGGCTCCTCCTTGTACAAAAGATTCCGGAGGCAAAATACCCCCCATTCGTACAGTTGGCGCCAGCATCAAGATTTAACATATCCTTCTCGAATATATGTGGCCTAAATTCTAACCTGAACCCCGTCCACCATTTCCTCCAGGCTAATAGGCCCCAACTCCTCTTCCTCGCCGAAACCCAAATCAGTGCCAAAACAGCCACTAATCACCTTAATTTCCCGAGGTATGAGCTCTTTACTTCCTTTAGATTGCATTGCGGCGTGTGCGCATACGTCCGTAGCAATCTACTCTGCACCAGACTCCCCAATTTAGAAGCCGTAAGAAAAGACATACTATGCATAAAAATCTCTCTCGGGGCTGCAACTACATTCATCTCTTGCATTTACCAGTCACCTTCTGACAACAACTTTGTCCAGCTCTTTGACTACCTTTCTGAAAAAAACGACTATCTGATTTCTGAATATCCTTCCTCCGAGGTCACTATTCTTGGTTACTTCAATGTCCATAATAAGCAATGGGTAGGATCTTCAAAAACCGATCCACAAGGGAGAGCAGCGGAGGCCTTTGCAGTCAGCAATTCTTTAGCAACCTACTTACTTTCCTCGCATCCCCACACACAGCTCAAATCCCTTGGATCTCCTTCTTACTACAAATCCTGAATGCTATAAGATATCAGTCACCCCCCCCCCCCCCTCGGTCGCTGAGACCATTGCATGGTCACTGTTTCCTGCGCAATGCAACCCGTGGTCACACAGTCATTACACCCACGTATCGGTTGGCACTACAACTCCCCGAACTGGGACGAAATGCGAGATTACTTTTCCTCATTTCCATAGGCGTCTGTCTGCTTCTCTCATCCTGACCCTCTGATATCTCACAAAACGTCACCGAAATTATTCAAGCTGGCATGGAATTACTTATTCCATGTACACAGAAAACCTCTTTAGCCACTCAAAAGCCCTGGTTCTCTAAATCCTGTGACAAGGCCAGACTTGAAAAGGTCAAAGTTCACAAAACGCTTCTACACAATCCCAGTCAAGAAAACCGTCAAGCATTTAACGACGCAAGAAACCGCTATGTCCGCACTCTTTCTGAGGCAAAAAACTCGTTTAATAACCACATCAAAAACAAAGTCCTCTTAAGCTCCAGCGGCAGCAAACCCTTCTGGACTCTTGCTAAATCTATTGGGAATAATTTCTGCAAGAGCACGTTCCCACCTCTTGTCTCGGGGGATGAAATTGTTTCTACCGCCCTGGGCAAGCTGAACTTTTTGCCTAGTTGTTTGCCGGCAATTCTACTCTCAACCCACCTCCAAATTTCAACCACCAACAGTCCCCAATGTCGCGCATAAAATGGCGGATATCATTGTCAAAACTAAAAAGGTACGAAAGATGCTATCTTCTCTTAATACCAGGAAAGCCTCTGGCCTTGACGAGATCCCAGTAATTGTTCTCAAAAAATGCGTACTAGAACTTGCTCCTCTCCTGACTCGTCTGTTTCAGACATCTTACAATACAGGCATATTCCCTAGTAACTGGAAAACTGCTCGAGTATAACCCGTCCCCAAGAAAGGATCCAAAGAGCTTCCTAGCAACTACATGCCTATTTCTCTCCTTTCAGTCGTCTCTAAAGTGATGGAAAAGTATATAAACACAGAATTACTAAAATTTCTTGAAAAACACAGTCTAATCCACAACAGGCAGTATGGATTCCGTCAGCGCAGATCAACTGCCGACCTCCTTTTCTTTGTCACCCATTCTTGGAACAAGTCTATGGAACTACACGGTGAATCCCAGATTGTCGCCCTAGACATATCCAAAGCATTCGACCAGGTCTGGCACGTAGCGCTGCTTGGTAAACTTCCGGCCTATGGCCTACCATCAAAACTCTGTACCTGGACAACAAATTTCCTCTCTAACCGGAGAATTTCTGTTGTCGTGGATGCCCATTCCTCTAAACTATATCCAATTAATGCAGGAGTTCCTCAAGGTTCAGCTTGAGCCCCTACTTTGTTTCTTCTCCACATCAATGACCTCCTCTCTAGAACATCCAACCCAGTTCACAGTTAC
This sequence comes from Tillus elongatus, assembly GCA_964006375.1. Classification (NCBI taxonomy): domain Eukaryota; kingdom Metazoa; phylum Arthropoda; class Insecta; order Coleoptera; family Cleridae; genus Tillus; species Tillus elongatus. The sequence goes on from OZ023268.1 coordinate 95,396,613, forward strand.
GCGGACGACAGCACCCTCCACTCAAATATACAATATTCTAAGCCTGTCTCTTTAGCCCAATTAGACGGGGATCGCATACTCGGGGAGGGTTCTATCTCCGTGGATCTCCAAAAAATATTAGACTGGGGAAATAGAAATCTTGTACAATTCAACCCCACCAAAATTCAGTCTTGCTTTCTTTCTCATAAGAGATACACCAGCCCTAGACCCATTACAATGAACAACCAAGTTATTCAAAGTAATGAGTCATTTTCACTTGTTGGCATTTCTGTGGATCGAAATCTCAATTGGCACCAGCATGTCACATCAATTGCAGAAGCGACTGCTAAGAAATTAGGTTTACTCTTCCGGGCTCGCAAATACTTTTCACCAACTAATCTCTATACCTTATATACTTCACAAATAAGGCCAAGCCTCGAATACTGCTCCAACATCTGGGGTGCCGCTGCTGCTTCTACACTCGCTATCCTGAACTCCATTCAGAAGAGAGCTATACGTCTCATCGGTGACCCTACCCTCACCCAAAGGCTGCCATCCCTTGCCTGCCGACGTGCCGTTGGTGACCTCTCTCTCTCTCTCTCTCTCTCTCTCTCTCTCTCTCTCTTTTATATATATCTGCACGGGCACTGCCCAGAGGAGCTTCCTTCCATAGTTCCTCCACCGGCTGCCCCCAACAGATCTACCAGGGGAACAGAGCGAATGCACCCTTTTACTGTCCAGGTCACCAGACATTGAACATCTTGTTCTGCCCGCTCTTTTGTCCCGAGGACTTCCAAGTTGTGGAATTCCTTGCCGGCACATGTTTTTCATTCTCCCCCGAACCGCCAAACCTTCAAGTGCAGAATTAACAAGTTGCCTCTTTCCTCCTTGTCGACACCCACGGTACGATAGTATTTAGGCCGTAGCCCTCGTGGTATGTTGCCGAAATAAATAAAAAAAGGTAACTTATTGTTGTATTAAAGTGAATTTGTTCAAAGTCTGTTATTTAGTGTTATTACAAAGTAACAAATCGTATTATTTTAATTTAGTCTTTGTAAGCTAATCAATTGTCAACAGAAAATCAAATCATAATGTGGTGAAGCTCCATCCTCTATACATGAGAAATTGGAGACATCTCTTTTTTGTATTTATATACAGTTCTTCAAAGTAGATCAAGAAACTAGAATTATATTTGTTTAGGAGTTAATAAACAAGGTTATATTAGAGACTAAAGAGTTTATGAAGCGTTAAATTGTTCGCGAGATTTTTCTTTTAATTGCAACTATTATTTATTGCTGAAATTTACTGAGCCGCTTATGATTTGTAGTTATAAAAGCCGTATCGTGCTGATGATAAACGTAAACGATTTAAGTAAACATGTGTGTTTCTTATTGTGTGTAAAGCGCACTTTACATTCCATATTGAGCGTGTCATACTCATACATTCTTATAAGTGTTTAGGTCGTCTGAAATCTAAAGGTGGTCCTCTACTAGCAAACAGTAATGTCTGAAAAATGATCGAATAGATCTACTCTGTATCTTAATGTTTTCTTAGTCTAAATGCCCAGTTTTACAAAGCTCGATTAAATATTTAATGGACGGTTAGTAGTTAATCAACGTTTTAGAAAACCAATCACAGGCTATATTTAGGGTTTTTGCCAAGACAACCAAATATTTTGAAGCTGATTGTATTAAGCCTGGATTAATTAAGCGGCCGTTAAATATGTAATCGAGCTTTATGAAACTGAGCATAAGTGGGGCTGACCAGTCTGCGAAAATTGAGTACATGCCTAAATATACACAGCGCCATACAAACATCAATATAAACTTATAAACCACATATACAATTATTCAAAGGAAATCTACATAAATATAAGTTTAATCAGTTTATTTAACTTTTTATTTTTTGTTTAAAAGTTTTTTACTTTCCCTTTTTAAGCGTTTTTTTTTTAATTCGCTAATGAGAAGATCTGTGTTTATATATATATATATATATATATATATATATATATATATATATATATATATATATATATATATATATATATATATATATATATATATATATATATATATATATATATATATATATATATATATATATATATATATATATATATATATATATATATATATATATATATATATATATATATCCGACCGATAACTCAAAAAAGAATGGACACATCTTGATAAAATTGGGTGAGTACCTTCCTTTTGCAGGTGGCTTAAATAAGTTCGTTAGCCAGGAAAATCGGACCAGGTTTTCCCGGAAAATTTTGTGTTTTCTTTCTAAAAAAATTCATATCTCCGGAAATAACAAAGTAAGGGCAACCAAATTTGGTACGTGTGTTTGTATTATAAAGAGTGAACTCTGTGCCAATTTAGGTATCTAGCTTTAAATACAAAGAAGTTATGGGGAGTTATGGGCAGTTAAAGAAACAAATTTTGGAGTTTTCTTCAAAACGTCAAACTCGATTTTAAAATTCTAAATTGGCAATGTTTAGGCAAAGAACGTGAAACAAATATGGATTGTAAAAAGAAAATGTTGCAAGAAGAGTGTTCTGCAAACCCTTAAGTTTCAGATTCAACCGTCATTGCCCTTCATTTTACTAAAATGTTTACAGAAAATTCATTACAAATAGACCCGTTCTCTGATGCTTTAGCTGTCGGTTTAGTTGATGCTTTCGCTGTAGGTTCAGTGAAGTTTATGGTTTAACGGTCTATATATTTTTTTAGCTAATTTTCGTAGAACAAATTCGTTAATGCATATTTGCATTTTTTATCGAAATATCGTGCGTTTGTAAGAAATAAATCTGGACGCAGTAAGTGCGTTTTGGTAGCGAATTTTCGGTAAATTTGCAGTTTAGCTCCCGAACGCTTTTCAAAAAACTGTTTTCAGAAACCTGCCTAGGGCCGCCCCTAGATCCACAAACCCCAAGAAAAATTTCTTGTTGACACCCCCCAAGGAAGTTACCAGACCAGGAGTGAGTAGGGGTGTATAATTTTGTTTTAGCTAATTTTCGAAGAACAAATTCGTGAATGCGTTTTTGCATTTTTTATCGAAATATGTTGCGTTTGTAAGAAAAAAATCTGGACGCAGTGAGTGCGTTTTGGTAGCGAATTTTTGGTAAATTTGCAATTTAGCTCCCGAACGCTTTTCAAAAAACTGTTTTCAGAAACCTGCCTAGGTCCCCCCCTGGATCCACAAACCCCCAAGAAAAATTTCTTGTTCACACCCCCCAAGGAAGTTACAGGACCAGGAGTGAGTAGGAGTGCTGGGCGGGGTAGGTAGTAAAAAGGAAATATGAGCAGAAAATTCGACTAAAACGGGCTTGAAAGCTGTCTTTTTCACATCTTGAAGCATATCCCCCTTAAACCCTGCCTACCCGGCACAGCACCCCTATCCTCCCAGGTGCCGTAACTTCCTTGGCGGGTAGGAACAAAGCATTTTTCTTGTGGTTTATGCAGCGAGGGTGGTTGTATGCACGCGACGGAGAAGGAAAATCCCCACGACGAAGCAGACAGGCACCCCACACACCACCCCCACCCCCCAACCCCGTCTCAAGTCGAACCGGGGGGTTGGGGGCTGTTTCGTCGTAGGCATCCCCCCCTCGTGTGCATACAACCACCCTCGTTGCATAAACCACAACAAGAACTTCTTGTTCATACCCTCCAAGGAAGTTACGTGACCTGGGGCAAATAGGGGTGTAGTGCGGGATATGCAGGGTTTAATGAGGATATGGCTTCAAATAGGCAGCTTTAAAGCACTTTTCTTCGAATTTTCTGCTCATATTTCCTTTTTGCTACCTACCCCGCCCAGAACCCCTATTCGCTCCCAGTCCCGTAAATTTTTCTTGTGGTTTATGCATCTAGGTGGGGTCCTAGTAATGGTTCTGAAAACAATTTTTTGAAAAGCGTTCGGGAGCTAATCAGCAAATTTACCGAATTTTCGTTAAATCCTTCAAATTACAATAACTCAATTTGCTCTTAACGTAAGCTTTGTTGGTTAGGAAACCAACATTTAAATTTATTTTCGGAAAACTTTTGTATATTTTAAAACCATAAGTAATTTTGATAAAATATAGTACATTTGTATCTACTACATAGGCTATACCTGTAATCAGATTGATGCCTGCTCGCATTTGCTATTAAAAACATTTTTATGGAAATTCAGTTCCATAACACACTTGCTGCATCCAGACTTTTGAAAAATGTTTATATATTTTTAAACAATAAAGTTATTTCTATAAAATATGGTACATTGTTTCTACTATTTAGGCAACCAAGTTTGATGCCTGCTTTCATCAAAGAAAGACATGTGCTATTAAAAATATTTTTAAAAAAATTCGCTACCATAACGCACTTGCTGCGTCCAGACTTTTTTTCTCAAGACTCATACAAGACATACAGAATAGGGGGTTTGGACGGTAAAAGCCAATAATGGTAATGTCCTTTCTTCAAGGCTCGTACAAGACATATAGGAATGAGGACAATGTTCTTTTATAACAACAACGAATATAATTCTCGGCATTTTTCAAATTCTGTTAAATTTTATTCCGGAAAAACTCGAATTGTTTGACCAAACTGAATTTTGCATCTGTAGCTTAATGGCAAATATATGAGTTAAATTTCGCCAAAATTAATTGACGAGTTTGAAAGATATAGCATTTTTAAGAAGAAAATTTGCAATTGTCCATGGAAAAACTTGACTCTCCGAACTGACCAACAAAAGACGGGAGTTTGGACAGAAAAGGCAATGTGGCAATATTATTTTCTAACAACAACGAATATTATTCTCGGCATTCCCCAAATTCTGTTAAATTTTATCCCGGAAAAACTTGGATTGCAATTATTCGACCAAACTGAATTTTGGCACATTGCATCTGCAGCGTAATGGCAATAGCTGAGATAAGCTTCGTCCAAATAAATTGAAGAGTTTTAAAGATACAGCATTTTTGAGAAGAGAATTTGCAATTGTCCATGGAAAAACTTGACTCTCCAACTGACCAACAAATCTAACCTTCGGAAATGTTTCAGTGTAATGAAACAAATCCGATGTCATAGGTGGCGTAGAAGCTTCGCAGACCATGTTGTACATCTACATTGTATCAATTTATAGGGATGCATTTGATTTTCTTTCAATATTCGAAAAATCGATGAATGACTTGTTATGTGTATAATCCGGCTCGAAGGACCAAATGTTATTGTGTGTCTGGTTCCTGGATTGTAGTTACTGCTGTTACGTATTAAAATGGACTGTATCGTGTTATGAAATAAAATCTCTTGGAAACACTTAACTTAATTATATATGTAAAACAATATAAACTATATACTATTGATATACATTATATATAGGCGGCACGTGTAATACCACAACGCGTGGTCGTGTACGAATTAAATGCACTCGGTGCTGGAGCTCTTCTAAGCTAATCTGATGAACGGATAGACTGTGTCCAGGTCTTGAATATTGCAGGAGGGATGAGACATGCGCACAATACACTGTAATTATGTCAGATTGCTGTGACATACAACACTGCAGTCTTACAACTTAAAATTGCGCGGTAAAACTAAACATGACTAACATCCAATGTTGTGGCTGCTTGTAGACTCGAGGTATGTGGATTTTCTTTAAACTTAAGCATTACATTCAATTCGGTATCATTACTCAGTGCATTAGAAGGTTTTTTTGTAGCTGCCTTACATGTCCAAGCTCGCGAACTTTCTTTTCAATTTTATTAATTGTCCCTTGGAATATAGGCGGTAAATCAGGACATTTTTCTTGAAATAGGCGAGCAACTTCGATCTGTGTCGTGTTTTATCTCTGTAACCAAACGTCTGTAGAGCTGGTATTTTATGCATTTCTGTTCAATAAACCATGTTTCTGAATTACACCTAACAACTGACAACGATGGTCATGCGGTTACAATCACACAGCAAGTTGCTAAGGCGTTTTAAACATAACCAACATTTTTAACTAAATAAGAATATTGATAAATTTGTATGTCTTCTTTTTAATTGATACCGTCCAAAAAAGTCAATGCAATTGTTTTTGCTTGCTTTTGCGTTATCAAGAATGAAACGCGATCAGTTATTAATTTCGTAATGTGTTATGGTGAAGTTCGTCAATCCGAGGAATTTCCCTTTTTTTACTGTTAATTTTTGCAACAAATTTTAAAACCATGTCATTTTTAAATAGAGAATGAAGAGATCTTTCAAATGAGATCACAAGCTCCGACTCCCTATTTGGGGGTTGCAACTGTCACTCGAAGGGGGTTCAATGTAGGGGTGAAATTTTCACGTTGCAGGATGTCATTTTTTAATCTAAAATTGACGTTTTTTGGGAATTTTATAAATATGCACACTAATTGAGATACTGAACGTATTCCGTTTAGCTCTTTCACACTATACAGTGTGTCCCAAACTGGATGGGAATGTATTGCTGTCTCCGTTATTATTAGAGATAGGGAGACGGTTAAATTAGCAATGTTTTGTAGAATTTCATGTTCGTTCCAAATATAACTTGTATTTTGCTCTGCCTCTTTTATTTTTCAAATTATTTTGAAAAAACAAAATTTGTCCATATATTTTTTTCTTCAATATCTAGGCGTTGATCTGACATGTCTAAGACTTGCACATTATCAGGACACTTTTTACAGAGTAATCTTTTTGTGTTATTCTTAACTTTGGATTGTCATTTGTTTTTGAACTACAGGTATCAACGTTTGTTTTTATTATGGCAACCATATTGGATTTATTACTCATGTGATAGCCTGTGAATAGAGCTTTCCAATTATGTACAACATGCTTGAGAAATCTTGTAATTGCACCGAAAATTTTTGAGAAGATCCGTTTCGAGGATAGTAGGCTATGAAATCCAATACCTGAAAACAAATGTGTTCAAAAAGCAGTAGGCCATGGAGTCTAACAATAGACTTCTACTTTTAACATAATTGTTCGTAATGATTCACGATTAAAAAAATAGGAACTTTGAGCACACAAATCAATCGGTCCATTATTACAAATGATATTTTACATTACAACCTTATCCTAAAAAATTGTTATAATTTAATTAAATAGGTAAACTTAGTAAATAACTAAATTTACTAACAGAACTCAATAAAAAGTAGATTAATGATTTACGAAGACGCCTTTGAAAAGTGTTTGATTTTTAAACGTAAGTCAACTGAAAAACAACAGAAGAAAGCTTGCTATGGATATAACACTATCGCGACAATGAAGAATACTGTCATTTTTAATTATATGAACAATTTGAGGTGTATTTAACAACTTGCTTAAAATTTTGTACTAAATAGTTTGTTTCCTGTGTATTTTAAATATTATTCAACAATATGTTGAGTAATGAAGAATATTTTGACATGTTGGAATGTTATATTCGTTCTAACCGAAATACTGATGTAGCTCCAAATTCATATCAAAACAGCTACCCAGAAATACGACAACCAAACACCAAAATATTTCGCAGGATAGTGACCAATCTATTGAACGACGGTAGCTTCCACCCAAAGAAACTACCAATGCCTAGAAATGAAGAAAGAAATAATGCCGTATTACAGGTTTCAAACGAAAACCCTCCGCAATCTGTTCGGTTTTATGGTGAACAAAATGACGTTCCAAAAAGTACGGTACACCGTGTATTAAAACAAAGTCATTATCATCCGTGTTGTTGCCGTGTTTCGTTATTAAACTGATTCACATAATAGTACCTAGCATTATTACCTAATTAAGTATTGTAAATTAAATCACAATATTTTTTTATCGTGAATCATTACGGAAAATTATGTTAAAAGTAGAAGTCTATTGGATTCCATGGCCTACTGCTTTTTGAACACTTTTTTTGTCATTGGTTTTCTGGTATTGGATTTCATAGCCTACTATCCTCAAAACTGTTTTTCTCAAAATTGTCAGTTCAATTACAAGATTGCTCAAGCATGTTGTGCATCTTTGGAAAGCTCTTTTCACAGGCTATCACATGAGCAAAAAAATCCAATATGGCTGTCATAATAAAAACAAACGTTGATACACGTAGCTCAATAACAAATGACAATCCAAAGTTGAGAATAGCACAAAAAGATTACTCTGTAAAAAAATGTCACATGTCAGATGAACGCCTACTTAGATATTAAAGAAAAAGTAATCGACGTTTTTTTAAAATTAACTCAAAAACGAAAAGAGGCAGGGCAAAATACAAGTCCTATTTGGAACGAGCATGAAATTCTACAAAACATTGCTAATTTAACCGTCTCCTTATCTCTAATAATAACGGAGATAGCAATAGATTCCCATCCAGTTTAGGACACACTGTATATTCAAAAGGCCCAGTTTGCGCCCATTTCAAAAAGATTTTCGAAAATTCTGGAGTCCTTACCGCTCTATAAGCGAAGTTTTTATTACAATACGCTTAAAACTGAAAGGGTTGGGTCGCAACAAAAGCAGTTTTAAAAACAATTTTTACAACAACCATGGTATGGAAGAAGTATAGATGCAACCAAATAATTTATCATAAATTCAAAATGCATAACATTAAACAAAGAACGACAGGTAAAAAGACAACATAACCAGTAACAAAAAGAGTTTTTTTACTAGAAAATAAACACATTGCTAAAGATGTTGAATACTAGAAAGCATATCTGAAGTGTATCACGTAGAGGAAACCCAGATGATCTTTACTGCCCCACTTTAGGAGCAGAATTTTAACAGCCCTTAAGTCACTTAGCCAATGAAAAACTCCTGGCGTAGACGAATACAGCGGAAGTTGTAAAGAAGTCTGATGAAAACAATAGAAGAGTAACTTTTTCAACTCATTTCGGAACTTATAAATCTGGAGAAGTGCCTAGTATGCAATTAATTTTAGAAATGTGTTAAGAAGCCCTCGGTGATCAAACCAGTGTCCCGAGTCTGGTAGTTAGTAACACAATTGAAGCGCTACTTTCACGCTGGAAATCGTAATAGCTGGCAACTTTGCACATGAGAAATTTATTTTACCCCAGAAAAATATATGGAAAACACAGAAGGCTCTCTTTCAGACAAAATAAGAAACTATTGTCAATCCAGAGAAATAATAAGTCTCTACGTCTGTATTAGCATGATATGGTTTTACTAAGTTAGGGAAACTGCTACAAATGGAATTTTATTGCAAACAAAAAGTGTATTACATTGTTTCACTGTCAAAATAAGTGTATATCAATACTTTTGATTATTGACTGGCCACATCTTTCGTCTGTCTGCTGGTAATCTTTAAATGTTCGCATGTTTAGGTAGACCTTTAGTCTTAGAATACTAGTTAAGAACACCCATACCATCTCTTACCTCTGTTTTATGGATGGTGTCATGTCATAATACTCTTATACACACCAAGGAAGAACCAACGTGAATATTTGACGTGACTGTATTACGTGAGGCTTTCGCGCTTGGGTGGCACCGAAGTATGACAGAACAGAAAGGATTTGTTTATTAGACGATGTTCTCACAGAAAAACTGCGTCAAGCATTATGAAGAATTAGCTTGAGATTGTCTTTTTTATCAGTTAGTACAAAACAACATTGTGAGTTAACTACATATACTTTTGCTTTTAGTTTTGTTGCTTTACTTTAGGTATATATAAAGTAAGTCCATTTCATGCATGAAATTATGACGTATGTTTCCTATAAGGACATACACTACCTAAATTTTCTTAAAAGCATTGTCATAAATAATCAAAACGCAGCGTAATATTTGCTAGCGTAAGTCTTTTTTTGCAAAGGAATTGTAGATTGTTAAATGAGTCGTTGCGACCCCGATGGGTTTTTTGTGCATGACTCTTTTTTCTAATAGTTGCCCAAAAACTTCAAATTTTGTATGTAGTCCACTATCTTTTTTGGGGCTATTTTACCCATTTCCAGGGGTGTTAGGATCAGGTAAGGTCAAGGTATTTGAGCCTTTTGCAGAACTAGGCCATGGAGTCGCATAGCAAGTGTTCTCTTTACTGCTGCTTTAGTGCAGTATTTGCAGTTTTCACTGTCGACCATGGCCTTCATAGGGTGATACCTTACTAGGAAGTGTCCTGTGATTATTCTCAAGTCGTTCCTGTTCAATCCAAGAAGCAGTTTAGACTTCTCTGTTTTGAGTACCTTAAGCGTGGAGTTTCCCCTCCAGTATGCCAGCATTTGGTTATTCTCCTAAGTATCAAGTTCGTTTTTTACGTGGCTTTTTGTTAATCCACAATAAAGCTCTGGACCATAGAATGGTACTGTTGCCGCCCTTTTTGAAAGGTTGTCTACTTCCTCATTTCCGTCGATGCCTTGATGCTCTGGTACCCACATTAAAGTTAGTTTGTAGTTCGTAGCCAGTAGCTTCAAGGATTTTTTGCATTCCCAGGTCAGTTTAGACTCGGTTTTAAACGATTTCAGAGTCTTTAGAACTGCCTGACTGTCTGTGATAGAATGTAGATCTCTCTATTTCCGAGTCTTCTTTGTATGCACTCCTGTACACAGAGAGTTGTAGCAAGCATTTCTGCTTGGAAGGTGGTGGAGTTTTTCATAGAGACTTAGCGAGTCCAAATTTGGTGCCTTTTATTCCCAGTCCTGCTCCCTCGTTTAGACTGGTCTGTATACCATACCGATGAGTTGTTTGTCAGCCTTGCACTGTCTCTGTCCAATGCCTGGCCGTCACTTGTGACCACGTCGAATGAAATTATGTGGTCCATTTGGGCTGGTATTTGGTCTATTGGTTTGGCGAGTGACTCCAGTGGAATAATTTCCAGCGTTTTGAAGTGGCCAACTAAATCTCCTGGTTTGAATTTGTTAGCTTGGAATAGTCTTGAAGCACTTAGAGGTGCCTCCCCTGTCACGAATATGTGCAGTGGAGCAAGATTCATAATTGCTTCTATTGCAGCTATAGTGCATGATGCCGTAGCTCCCGCCATTCCGATACAGATCAGCCTCTGCAATTTTTGCAATTTGCTTTGTGTTAAGGCTTGTTCCGTTTTTGGCCACCATACTACAGATGCATATGTGACCATAGGTTTCTGTAAGACTTAGTGACTTCGGCCAGCCTCGCCGAGAAGATTTCATTCCTGAACGTCACATGGTCTGGGATAGACATAATTAAGGTACTTAATGAAAGGCTTTATCCAGACAGCAAAAATTTATTGATAAGGAGCCCTACGCGTTTCGGCTATCCAATAGCCATCCTCAGGGGCAAACTTTCTAGTTCTTGAAAAATTAGATTCAAACTATACACAGGTTGCCAAGGTTGGAATATTCATCTATTGTACCAGCGGTCCAACAACAACGCACCCAAATGTGCCGGAAAATCGATTCATGGCGTCATCAAATCAATATAAAACGGCAATTTAAACCACAAGACGGGAGTGACCGTCGGCCATTAATGGCCATTAATTTGATGACACCATGAATCGATTTTCCAGCACATTTGGGTGCGTTGTTGTTGGACCGCTGGTACAATAGATGAAGATTCCAACCTTGGCAACCTGTGTATAGTTTGAATCTAATTTTTTAAGAATTAGAAAATTTGCCCCTGCGGATGCTATTGGATAGCCGAAACGCGTAGGGCTCCTTATCAATAAATTTTTGCTGTATGGATTAAGCCTTTCATTAAGTACCTTAATTATGACCATAGGTTTGATCACAGTTTGGTATAGCCAGTATACCATCCTGGGATTCAGCCCCCATGTCTTTCCTACGTGTCTACGGCATGTCGAGATTGCCATTGTCGCCCTCGAAGGAGGTTTTTCCAAGTGTGTGTGCCAATAAAGTTTTTGGTCTAAGAAGATCACTAACTATTAAACATCATTGGAAAATTATATTTGTCTTCCATTCCGAATGGAAACTTCTAAATTTAGTTTGCACTTGCTGTATCATGACTTTTTATGTAATGCAAACATCCATTGAAAGAGAGAAAATAGTCCTAAATACAGATGTAGACGCTATTTCTCTGACTTCACAAAGGTGCGTTTTCTTCTCTGTAACCGGTTTCGCTGCTTGAGAGCATCTGTAGACAGAAGAAATTGAATTGATTTTTACGTATTCATGACAACTACAAATAAAAATCCGTTGCAGCGAAACCGGTTACGGAGAAAATAACACATCTTTGTGGATGCAGAGAATTGGTCACTAGGTTTGTATGTAGTATGGAACGGTTTGACCAAGTAAATGCAAGAACAATTAACGAACAAAAATATTCCCTCAAGTTCTTATGGAAAAATATTACTGTATTTAGTTTATTCTGCAAATATTAAATGAACAACTTCAAGAACAGTTAGCCGCTTGATTTACTTTAAAGAAAAAAAATTCTGGACGCAGCAAGTGCGTTATGGTAGTGAATTTTCATAAAAATCTTTTTAATAACAAATATGTGTGTTTTTTTTAAGAAAGCAGGCATCAAATTTGGTTACCAATATAACCTATATAGTAAAAACAATGTGCCATGTTCCATTAAAATAACTTTATTGTGTGAAAATGTACAAAAATTTCCAAAAGTCAACTTAAAATGTTCCCGAAAAAACACGTTTCTTGGTCAACCTTATAGGTTAATAGCAAATTGAGCTGTTCAAATATGAAACATTTGATCAAAATTTGCTACCATAACGCACTTGCTGCGTCCAGAATTTCTTTTCTTACAAACATGCATTATATTTCGATGGAAAATGCAAAAATGCAATAACATAAGGCGTGTTTGATTAAAAAAAAAAGGAAATTTGTATCACCAACAACTTATGGGCCAGCCTGTGATTGTAGAAATATTATTTTAAGATGTAGCTCAAGACACCCTATAATTAATATATACAAATTTTCTTCATATCTTATATAATAACGGATATATTGAGCTTTATTGATTTTTTACGAAAACGACAAAAATTATATACCATTAAACGATAAACTCTATAGCTAAGGCTACTGCCAAGCATCAGAGAAAGGGTCTATTTGAAATGAATTTTCTGCAAATATTTTAGTAAAATGAAGGACAATGACGGTTGAAACTAAGACTTTAGGGTTTGTAAAACATCCTTCTTGAGACATTTTATTTCTATAGCCCGTATTAGATTTAAGTTATTTGCCTAAATGTTGCCAATTTTGACATTTTAAATCGCCACTTTGACGTTTTGAGGAAAACCTCAATTTATTTTTCTTTAAATGCCTATAACTTTTTTGTCTTTTGACCTACATAGCTAAATTTTGGTAGGTAACTTACCTATAAGGATGTAAACCTGCGTACCAAATTTGGTTGCCCTTACTTTGTTAATTCCGGAGATATAATTTTTTTTCAAAAGAAAACACAAAATTTTCCGGGAAAAACCTGGGCAGATTTTCCTGGATAACGAACTCATCCAAGCCATTTGCAAAAGGAATTTTTTCACCAAATTTGATCAAAATCGGCCCATTATTTTTTGAGTTATCGGTGTGATACATATATATATATATATATATATATATATATATATATATATATATATATATATATATATATATATATATATATATATATGTATATATATATATAAACATATAAAAATTAAAACTGACCCCGGATATGTTTTCTGGGGGGCCTAATTAGGGCTCGTTTGAAGAAATTTTTTCAAAATTCAAAAGTCGGGATCTCCTCATTAGTGAATTTTTTTTAAGAAAATTCACTAAAAGTATCAACAGGAAAAGTATTCGAATCTCAAATTTAATGTATGACTAAATTAAATGTTATTATTTTATACTCATTTCAAAAAAGATGTTCATTTTCAAGATGAGCTTTATTGATATTGTGAAGAAAATCATTTCGTATGACATTTGATGGCACCAAAGCTTCACGAGATTAAAAGAAGCGAATTTTCATAGATAAATTTGACTTTTCGTAACTTACATCTCCTTACTTACTAGCGAGCGAAAAAACTACTCCCCTGGTTATTACGACCACGGGCGTTGAATCATATCACTGGCTGGCCAGCATCACTTCAATCCTGCGAATTATTTCTACGCAAATAAGCAAAAAAAATCTTCTCCACGAAAATTAGCCATAATTTTTTAGCCTCTAAAAGAAATATAATGAAAATTCGCAAAAAAATTTATTTCTACAAAAATTGGCTAAAAAATTCAATAAAATATTTGGTTATCACCAAAAAAAAATTCACAAAAATTCTCTTAAAAGAATTTTTTCCGCGAAAATTGATTCAAACATTATTTTTCACGAATTCCGCATAAAAAATGTTCTATCAAAACTTCGCCAAACATATTTTGACACAAAAATTCTAAACAAATTTTCCTGTCGATAAAATTAAAACATTTTTTTCTTTCAAGAAAATCGCTATAACGAGAACATTTTGTGCATAAAAATCCGTTAATAAGATAAATTAAAAATGATACAAACTGATCTAAAAGCGAGGTAGATACTTTTTCTGTGTCTTCACATAGTATTTTTTCTTTTGTCTAACGATTCCATAAAAAGCGAAACCGGTTGCAGAGAAGAAAACAAGCACTTGTGAAGCTACAGAAAAAGTATCTAGGTCTGTATTAAAAATGGAACGGTTTCACCGAGTTAGGACAACAACAAAAAATCTGATCTGCTATTGAAATTAAATTAAAAGTCTTAAAAGTCCTCATAGGTGAATTTTTTCTATAAAAATTCGCCAAAAAAATTATTGGAATTGCATAATCTGGGCAGATAACATTAAAATTGAATAAAAAACTTTAAAACTTTTCGGGTTGTAATAGGCGAATCGCTTAAAGCCGCAATTGTCCATGTCGACACCAAATAACAAGTCAGCACTAAGATTTGAACCCCCGTTAGAAGATGATTTCCTTATATACTAGTCGCTTTTAACACTGTGTCATAGAGAACATGCGAAATAGAGTATAATGCCAGGTATATTTGTTGACTATAATCATAATCACATAGGTCGTATGTGAATTTTCTACGGTCTTGATTTATAGGTGAAGTAAGGTCCATTTCGAATGGACTTTTTGCAAATATATTAATCAAATAAATGAGAGTAATGGGTGAAACATAAATATACGATCTTGTTAAAGACACCGATGTTAGAAATTAAAATATTTCAAATAAAATTGGTTTATTCAGAATTAATATAATTATCAAAGATCACATGCCAACAACTCAACAACTCATAATAATCTAATTGAAAATGTTCATCTTGAATACAGCCGGGTATCCCCCTTCATCCTTGCCCTTCTTACATATCGTCACTCAGTCTGTTTACTTAAGCCATACGCCAACTACTTTTGAATATACACACAACCAGTGTCGGCGCGCTTCCAAGATTGCCAAACTGTTATTTTCAATAACTAGCAATCTTACATTCGGCCTATCCTGGCCTACAGTATGACCTCATACTGTGAAACGTAACAGACTGCGACATGCAATCCATAAACCCGGAGAAAATTTAAATTCAAGATACATAGTGCCTTACTTAAATTTTACTTAAATACAAATTAAACAAGTATTTTCAATTAAAAATAACATTTAACTCAGATAAAATCCTAACACTTAATTAAACTGTTTTAAGTTTTTTTTTTGACATGTCCGTTCTAATCACTGGACACTATCTGTTGGTAGCTACTCTGGGCAGTTATTCGTCTATACTGTGCAATAAACTCAAACATCAACCCTGCCAGTGATTCCTCACTAACACTGGGTCTCCAATTTATACTCGTAAACGACAGCTCTGTTAGGGACCGCAGTCCATAACACTAAGACGGCGTTTTGTATTTTCAACGACTGCTTTGTTAGGGACCGCGGTCCGTAACACTAAGACTGCGTTGTGTACTTTTAACGACTGCTCTTTTAAAGACTATCTTGTCTTTAGCACTGAGACTGCGCTAACCTTTCCGAAAGCTGACTCTGACAAGGACGCCTGCCCCCGTCACTGAGTCATCTTTCTAGAATAATGCACTATAGGGAATAACTATCTGCCCGCGACACATGATTGTCATTTACAATTGAGCCGTTACCCACGGTCTCAATTTGTCTACTGCCGCTACTGTTGCGGACTTCCGGTAGCTTTCACGCAAGTCTTCAATCTGATAACGATCATTATACAAAACCTTCGTTATCTTGAAGGGTCCCTTAAATTTTGGCAATAATTTCTTACTTACCCCATTACTTGGAGCACTGGTTATGAGCACAAGGACCAAGTCACCTATTTTGTACTTATCTGCCTTTCGTCTAGCTTGGTTATAACGCTCCTTCTGCTTGGCTTGGTCTGCAGTGATATGCTGTTGAATCCTCTGCCGCACTTCTTTTAAATCAAGTCGGGGTAGATCAACCTGCACCTCAGCCAGCAGATTAGCCTCCACAGGCCGTCTTGGTTGGTAACCAAGCAACGCTTCGGACGGGGTGCTGCTAATGCCCTTGTTGAAACTTGTATTCATAGCAAGTTGGACCTCCTTAACATACGGGTCCCAATTTGTACTGTCGTCATCCGCACTCCGAGCAGCTAGCGCGCTCACAATAGTCTTGTTATAACGCTCGCATTGTCCGTTTGCTCGTGGCGTGGCGACCGCATTTAAAATGTGTTTTATTCCGTACGTGTCGCAAAACACTTTAAACGATTGGGACGTAAATGCACTTCCACGGTCACTTATGATTCTAGTCGGGGTTCCAAAAAGGTGCATTACGTCCTGTAACGCCTTCACGACCCATCGTGTTTGCTGAGTCTTCACTGGCTCTATTACAACAAATTTCGTAAAAGTGTCCACAATCACTAACAGAAATTTGTTACCCCTCACACTTGTTTCAAAAGGTCCGACATGATCAAGATGAATTGTATGGTATGGTTGAGCGACCTTTTCTATTAAATGTAACTGCCCTTGCTTCTTGCCCGGGGTATATTTATAATATAAACAATTTAGGCAAGCACTAACATACTTGGTCACAAACCGGCGCATACTCGCAAACCAATAGTTATGCTGTAAACATTTTAATGCATTTTCTACTCCACTGTGTCCAGCGTAATCATGGCATAGCCTGCATACTTGCCACCGTACTTCTTTAGGCACTACCCAGGCACTTTTTCCTTTGTCCAATTTCCTGTAGACTTTATTATCTCGTAGGAAGTATTCCTTGAAATAATTCTTATTATCACCTGTTTGCTGACCACTTGTCAGAATTTTTCGAATTCGTGACAACTGATCGTCTTGCATTTTAGCCACTACAATCCAATCGCCTTCAACTAAATCCGTCGCATTTACTTCAACAACCCTGCAGTCCTGTTCTAGGTATCGACTCAACGTGTCTACATGTGACATTTTTTTCCCTGACCTATACTTTATTTCAAAAGTATATTCCTGAACTTCCAACCACCATCTGGCCACACGAGGAATCAAGTCTTTCTTGGTGAAGGTAGTTCTCAGAGCATTACAATCTGTAATCACAATAAATTCGATACCCAACAGATAAACGCGAAAATGCTTCAAAGCTAGCACTACCGCCAACGTCTCCAACTCGTAAGAGTGGTATAGTTTTTGATCTGGAGAAGCTTGCTTGCTGAAATATGCGACCACTGTTTGCACTCCCCTTTCGCTTGTCTGCAGAAGGGTTGCTCCAAAACCCATTCTACTTGCGTCAGTGTGCAATTCTGTCCGATAGGATGGATTGTATATGGCAAGCACTGGCCGTGTAACCAATGCTCGCTTAATTAAATCAAAGATTTTAGATTGCTCTGGTCTCCAATGCCACTTTACATTGGTCCGAAGTAGTCGAGTCATAGGCTCAACTTTTCTGGCATAGTCTTTTATGTGTCGTCGACAATATCCTGATAACCCTAGGAACTGGCGTACCTGTTTCGTGTTCTGGGGGGCCTGCATATCCTGTACAGCTTGTACTTTCAGACTTCCCGGTCGTACACCAGCAGCAGAGATTTCCTTAAATACATTTAGTAGGTCATAACATTTCTGTTTTGTGACGTCATCAACATCACCAACTGTAATCTCGAATGTTCCGTCTGTTGCACATGTGATCGGCGAATTGTTCACCAAGCCTGATGATAACTTTAGCTCTGTTAATTGATGTATCGCTATCTCATTACCTACTTTGACAATCATAACATCTGGTCTATTTAAAAAGTCACATCCTATGATGCAGTCATGTGTTATGCTGTCATCTCGCATAACAATAATGTTAACATACGCCTCTGCTTCCTTTACTCGAACTCGAGTCGTCAGTGTCCCAATACTAGACACCAAACCTCCATTAAAATTTCTCAGAAAACCGTTTTGTGGATTGTAAGTCAACCCCAAAGACTTCACAACTGACTCTTTCAGTAAGGTAGTAGTACTGCCAGTGTCAAGCAGACATCTCACCTTTTTACCATTTACCTTACAGGTAGTCATGAATAAATTATTTGCTGACTTATCTGAAACAATATGATTCGTCGCCTTAGCCGTATTCGCAGAGTTATCCCCATCTCCTCTTTTATAATTTGTTTTTCGATTTTTATTTTGGGGACACTCACTACGGTAATGACCCTTCTGTTGACATATAAAACAAATAACTGACTCTTTGGATTTTACAATCCCGGTTGTACTGTTACTCTTGGTGCCATAATTCCTTTTTACGTTTCGATTAACTTCACTTTCCTTTCGGAAATGCTCTCTATTGTCAGTTTTAAGATCAACTCTAGTTATTTTAGGAACGGAACCCAATGCACACAAAAAGGCATATAGTTCATTTGTATCCGCACATTGTGACGTCATAGCCGCCCGTTTTACATCATTGTCTAAAATGCCCTCAATGATGGAATCCACTAAATAGCTTTCAGGTATTTTAACATTCATTGCCTTAATTTTTGCTAGCTTATTAAAACAATATTCACCTAAATTCTGACCTGGCATCGCGACATAATTAGCTGCTTCCTTAAATAGTTTACCAAAAGGCAAGGGTTTCCTAAATTGCCGCACTAATGCCTCTTTAAAGTCGTGCCAGTCTATTCGGATAAAATCCTTTGAATCGTACCACCTTCGCGCCATGCCCTGAAGTCTCCCTGCGACCACTCGGACAATTTCTAATGACCTCCACTGGTACGCGTTGGCTATTTCATCCACCCGCGCGACCCACGATTCAACAGAAGGTGTACAATCCGCCGGATTAAATATCGGTATCAACGCTTCATCCGCCGCCACTGGCATTCTTCCCTGCTGCGGGGTTCCGTAATTATTAGATGAGCTAGCAGTGGATCTCTCTAATGTGAGAATGCGTTCTTTTAACATGCGTAGTTCCCTACTCCTCGACTTAGACCTGGAGCCCGCCCGAGAACGCTTGTGGCCACGATTTATACGTTCACGAGAGCGACGCGGGGTCCGTCCTTCAATAGACGGAGATCGTGAGCGTGAAGCCTCGCCCGTCGCACTTCGAGACCGGGACTTTTCTTTGTCTTCCCGTGGCATTGTACAAACAATTATCAGTCAACAATTAAATAATCACTTAGGTCCAAACCGTACACGTAATAAATTGTCTCAACATGCAATAAATCAGTAATTTCAATTCAGTAATGCAGTAAAATAAAGCAAAAACTTACAGTAATGTCCACTGCTGCATGAATAATTACACAAAAACACTGAGACACTCGTGTGTACGTTATCCCACTTCTGACTTTGTTAGAAATTAAAATATTTCAAATAAAATTGGTTTATTCAGAATTAATATAATTATCAAAGATCACATGCCAACAACTCAACAACTCATAATAATCTAATTGAAAATGTTCATCTTGAATACAGCCGGGTATCCCCCTTCATCCTTGCCCTTCTTACATATCGTCACTCAGTCTGTTTACTTAAGCCATACGCCAACTACTTTTGAATATACACACAACCAGTGTCGGCGCGCTTCCAAGATTGCCAAACTGTTATTTTCAATAACTAGCAATCTTACACCGAATGCAACATTTGCCATTCATAGATGCCATCAATTCCAAAATCTTTGTTTGAAAATCACTAATTTTGACGTTTCAAATCACCATTTTTGGCATTTTCAAAAGAAACACTATAAAATTTTCAAAGTAATTTTTCTCGTACCACTTGACCTTTGTGCGCCCGAAAAGTTAATCTCTGTCTGTAATATTTAATAGATTTTGTTTAACACACACCATATGTTGATCTTGTACTACGCTGATATACAGTGGCACCCAAACATTTTTTTCATTAAATACCTATAGCTTTTTTTAACTTAGAGATCTAACCCTGCGTACGAAACTGATTACCGTAAATTTGTTATTTTTCGAAAGAAATCTCAAATTTTTCCCGGAACAGCTGGTCCGATTTTCCTGGCTCACGAACTTATCCAAGCCCCACCTATAAAATTTGAAACCGACCCCTATAGTGGATTCTAGGTGGCTAGGCTCTCCTTTGAACAAATTTTTTTCAAATTTAAAAGTTGCTATCTGCTAACTAAAATTCTCTAAAAGTATTTTGCAAGATTACTAAGGCATTTAACAGGTATCAATGTTTGTAACCACTGGTTTAAGTAATCCACTGATTGTCGAGCGCACAAGCTAGAGTCTGTGCCATCCCATCATTTAATACACGGATGTAGCAGATTCATAACTGTTTATTTCTCGATACTGCTAAATATCCAGTTGTGAATAAAATTAAATGGCTATGACAGATGGCGGTTTTAAGATGCGTAATGTAATTTACAATTTATTAATGAGGTCAAGATTTTTGCATTGTTTGCCACTCTCACGTTAATCATTTAGAAATTTCTATAGGCAGATGCCTCACATCTTACACATACATGTATTGTTATCAAAGTTGTAAATAATTGATTTTAAACACGTAAATATACAATATATTTTATGGCACGTTGATCAATAATTGTCGGTTCGTATAAGATAAAATAAATTCTGCTTTGATAACTGTTATGTGTTTCTTTTTCGTTGCAAGTGGTAGTGATTAATCAGTAATATTTTCATTTCATATATATATATATATATATATATATATATATATATATATATATATATATATATATATATATATATATATATATATATATATATATACAGGTTGTTTCAAAAATGATGGTCTATGTTACAAGTGCACATTCAGCACAAAAAAATAAGACTATTTTTTCATATAAACATGGGTCCGCAAATGCTTAGTTTTTTTAATACAGCGTGTTAAAGTTATTTGTTTTTGTCAGTTTTTCACGAATAAGTCAGAGTGAAATTAAAATTTTGGCGCGAAAATTGGCATGTGGGGGTTTTCGAGGGCAAGAAATTTAAATATTTTATTGTTAATAACACTGCTGGTAGAGGGCGCCATCTGTAAGACTATGCTTGCATTCAATTGGCTATAATTTTTTGACACTTAGTAATATCGACCTACCGTATAGCTACATTACAGTACTTATCAATTGCAGCAAAAAATGTATACTTGATTTAAATCTCTCAGACACACCATTTTCTAGATATTTCAATTTTTGTATGTCGATGTCGCTAAAAAATTAATTCTGCGACAAATCATAGGAATACATTTTTAACCTTTTAATTGCTATCAGTATGTATAAACTTAATTTTCTTATTCTCTAGTTAAAAATTAAAATCTTACCAGAAAAAGGAACTGACAAGACACAATCATGAAGATAAAATAAAAGCCATGATAACAAACTTTGAACAAACCATTTAACAAAGTGGTTTCCATCGTTACGGGAGTTTACTTTTGCGTTTTCGTCGTGACATATACTACATTTGACTTTTACCTTTGAGACTACTCAGTATTTTTATCAGTAGCATCATCAACAGCAATTTTCCTTAAATGTATGGGCTGGAATTGTAGGGTGTAATTTGATAGGACCAATTTTTTTTTACCTCACAGGCTTAATGCTACAACTTATCTTGAATTTTTGCAAAGCTAATTAAATGGGTTATTAGAAAATGGTGTGTCTGAGAGATTTGGATCAAATATACATTTTTTGCTTACAATTGATAAGGGCTGCAATGTAGCTATACGGTAGGTCGATATTACTGGGTGTCAAAAAATTATAGCCAATTCAATGCAAGCATAGTCTTACAGGTTGCGCCCTCTACCAGCAGTGTTATTAACAATAACATATTTAAATTTCTTGCCCTCGAAAACCCCCACATGCCAATTTTCACGCCAAAATTTTAATTTGACTCGGACTTATTCGTGAAAAACTGACAAAAACAAATAAGTTTAACACGCTGTATTTAAGAAACTAAGCATTTGCGGACCCATGTTTATATGAAAAAATAGTCTTATTTTTTTGTGCTGAATGTGCACCTGTAACATAGACCATCATTTTTGAAACAGCCTGTATATATATATATATATATATATATATATATATATATATATATATATATATATATATATATATATATATATATATATATATATATATATATATATATATATAAGGTGGTTTGAAGACAAGGACAAATAATTTTTATTTGAAGATCTACAAGGTCGGTTAAATTAGAAAAAAGTTGCGTAATTATAAGCCTATTAAAATGCCAATCAAAACTTTTAAAAAATTGCGGTTCTCAAGATAATTGAAAAAAAAGCCTCAAAACCTGTCAAAACCAACAATTGTTATAACTTCGTTACTCCTGGAAATTTTGAAAAAAGTAAGTTGTTAACTTACATATTTATCTACATTTTCATCCAATTTATGATTTTTTACCACCACCATCTTTGGTTTTTCTTATGGCCGCCATATTGGACGTTAACATGGTTAGATAGAAAAAAATTAAGGAATCCAGCGATGTATCAATCAAACTGACGTGACTAGGTATATAATTAATTGAATAAACAATAAACAAAAACAACAAACGTAAACAATGAAACATAACATTAATTCAAATACTCAAACTGTCTACCATTATTTTGTAGACAGCTGTTGCAGCGGTTAGGGACACTATCAATAGCGCTCCTAATATGCCTTCGTGGCAATGCTATTATTTCTCTACGAACTGTCCCTTCCAATTCCTCAATATTATTGTAGCTTCGATTGTAGATAGTATCCTTCAAATAGCCCCTTATAAAAAAGTCATGGGGTGTAAGATCTGGTTATCTTGCTGGCCATAGCAATGTTCCGTTGGTTCTTATCCACTGTTCCGTTGGTTTATATCCACCTACGCGTAAAGTATTGGTCCAGATATGTTCTTACTGTTATGAGCAGGAGCACCATCTGATTTTTGGGAATTGCGACAGTGGTAGCTGATCTAATGCATCTTGTATTTGATTTTGAAGAATATTCAAGTATCTGTGACCGTTTAATTTCTCGTTATAAATAATTGGCCCCACCACTTGGCCATCGAAAGGTCGCACAATACATTAATTCCAAATTTTATTTGTAGTCGAATTTGTTGTATTAAATCAGAATATTCCTGGCGCCATAATACCTCGTTGTGTCCAAAAAATACCAAAATTCGTCAATTTAGACTCGTCCGTCCTAATGATTGTGCGAAAGAAATTCTCATCACTTTCTTTTTCATTTAAAAACCACGTACAATAAGTCGAGCGTCGAATAGGGTCTTTATCGCAGTCTAATGTGTGACCACATCTCTTGTGGTACGGTTTGTATTTTTTTGTGCAAAACGCGAATTGTTATCGTTGCAGTTGTACCAGCAATTACAGATAGCTCTCGCGATGATGCAAGATTATTTACTTCTAACACTTCCAGAAGATTTATTTCAGCTACATGATTAATGCAAAGTGTTTTATTTTCCCAGAAAAAGTGTTATGCTCGTAAACATGTTGGGCAGTCTTTTGAAATTGCGAGACATGGGGTTGCCTTCTTTCACGATATCTGTTTAGATATTTTTCTGCACATTTTAATGCATTCCGGTCCATTGTCCTCTGCTTGACGCTCTGTCGTATTTGCGTGACGTCCAAACGGCTAATAAAAAAAGAAAATAGTATTTTCTTATGGCGTCTTACCCGCAAGAGTAATTGCCATCTCACCCGAAACCATGGGAAAAGATGTCAAACCATTTTCAATTCAAATTTAGCGCTAAAAGTAATAACACACGGGAAATTAACAACCTAAACATGCACCTTTTAATATAGCAACACTTTCCATCCAAAGTTGGACAGTACAAAAAATATATTAAAATGCGAATCACTATAAACTTTCCTATCAAAATATAATATTATATTTTAATAGGAACATACTAGCTAGTAAATAAATGGCACGTTAGAACCATCTATACCGCGTTAGCGGAACTAGAGAAGCCTTTGTCATCTCACAACATTAGGCATCCGCCACGAGACGAGCGTCTCACGCCATATTTGAATTTGGCTGCCAAGTTGCGATCTTGAATGTCAATTGCCGTTTTACGACATAAAATACCTAGCCGAGGTACAGTTTTAGGAGAATCCTGTCTTCATAAAAATCCTGCTTTCAGAAAAATTCTGCCTTGGAAAAATCCTGCTCTTCCTGACCTTCCCTGACATTAGTTTGCCCAATTAAAAGCTAAAAGAAGGAAAATCAACCCTGCCATACATAAGTATAATGTTTTTCTTCTTTTAGCTTTTAATTAGGCAAAACGGTGTCAGGAAGGTTGGTTGGGCAGTGTTCTGCTAAAACTGCACCTCAGCCAGGTCTTTTATGTCGTAAAACGGCAATTGATATTCAAGATCGTAGCTTGGCGACCAAATTTACATGTGGCGCGGGATGCTCGTCTCCACGAGTTACTGAAAAATATTAATAGTAATTTATTTGTATCCGTTTTTCAGATGACCTCATCACCTATCACAAGAAAAATCCCCTGACAGGAGGAGAGAGACTTCTAGAAGCCTGCCCAAGGATCTCGAATCTAGCAATAGAAGAGTTATTTGGAACTCAGTAATATTATAATAGTACCGCTGTGATCTTCGGCATTTACGTTAAGCTCATTTTTGTACTTCGATTATTATTATTATTAACTTTTGAAGTAACACTCTTTTTTAATTAGCTGTGTAAATATACATCGTCGGTGCTTATTGCTAAAAAATGTACCACTCTTTGTTTCATTTTATTTAATTATTTATAAGTATTGTGTTGAAAATTATATTCTTTCTTTTTACAAAAAGAAGTCTGAGCCTTTCCATTGTATATTATCTTAACATTGATTTATATTAATACTCATTTTTTTGGTAGGTGTAAAGGCAGTTTATAACCATGAAATCACTTTTTAGGAGATTACATAATGTTTGTTTTTCTTTTATTTTGTTAAAACTAGTTTAATTCCACGTGTTAAATGGCATTAGTGAATTCGAAACAACTCAAAGATTATTTAAATTCATTAATTATTTCAATATTTTATAGCAAGGCCGCAATAGCTTAATAGAAAAGGTTGATTTATGCCTAATATAAAATCATTGTCGAACTCAAAAAGAAATAAAAATTATATCTAACGCCATTTAGCCCATTTTTCAAACGTCACCAAATTTGTTAAAACCTATAGCAGATTTTGAGTCACTGTAACATCTAAAATTTGGCTGTTTTTTTATCTACCTGGTTTAAATTAACATTACTCATTTTCTACCTTTGTCAAATATGGGTGCTATTGGTACCCACCTTTTACAATGTAATAGTTAAGACCACATTATCCCTCAGGTAGATAAACCTTGAACTTTCTGTGCCAAATTCAAACGTCTAATCAAGTTATAAAGTCTAAGTAATTCCAGTTTCTTTTATCGTAAACTTATTACTGTGGTAAATCATGTGAAGACTTTTTTCACAAGCGAAACAGTTTGCTTCCGTCAGGAGACAGATAAAAGTTCATAGTAGTCCGAATATACTGTCAAATTCAATCATTTATTGTTACCAATTTGCGTATGCATTCCACATAGTGATTTTCAGTATTGTAATAGAAAATATATTTTTGTTCCAATGACATTTTGCTAAAATTAAAGTGGACATGTGTTGTTCTTGCGATAATCAAATAAGGCATATTCAAAAATTCCTTTATTTTATGTTGAAAATACACAAAAAGTGGAATGCTATGATCTTATCCAACCTTGGCAATAATAATAATAAAAATAATCTTATATCATCACAAGTGCTGTTGTCTTCATCAGTTTCAATACCCCACCACCCAGGTTTCATTCCTTTCAAATATCATCTCATAAAACAGTTAATTTTCTGACTGCTCGAGATACTGCAAGATTTAAATTTAAGGGAGAATTTTTACTGGCATGTCACAAGCACAGTTTAATGTCATTACTTCTGGCAAACTAACTTTATTGCGGACAGTAGAATTCCTCCAAATGCCATGATAGGCATTACGCAAACTTATAGTAAAGTTATATCTCTTGATTGATATTTGACATATGGTTTTTATCTTTATAGTGGGCTCTGGAACTCTTTATACCTTTCGGTTGCAGATTTAATGTCAAAAAACAGTGTTTGATCCGTCTTGGCTAGCTCTTCGCTCAAATGTAGATGCTTTCTTTCCAGCTTTCTGTATTAGCCTATCCCAATCATTGGGAACCTTCACTCTTTCCGTGCGTCGTTTCTCCTTTTCTACTAACGCAAAATACTGTCCGTTTAGTGAGTATGAATAGTTGGGAATATATAGATCATTGCATTAAAAAGTTTAAGCACATGGGCCAGAAGTATATGAGTTATGAACTACCATACTTGTGGTGGGCAAAAAGCAGCGTTGGGCGTTGGGTATGTTAGCTATGTTGGTATATGGCAGTGTTTTGCATGAAATCGAATGTAAGACATTCTACTTCTTCTGTCTACGCCCTCTGGCTTCATATTTCCTTCTCAAAGCAAAGAATGTATTTGTGTTCCTGAAGCGCATTTGTTTTTGAATTTATACATTATTAAACTTCTTTCTCACAACTTTATCGTTTAGTTTTGTATATAAGTGTCACACTTAGCACAACATGTGTCTGATTGAAGCAAACTAAATCTGATATTAAAACTATTCTTGGAAGTATACCAAGGTACATTTTTTATTTTGAAATAAACATGCTATAGATTTCTTTAACAGTTAAATTTTCTGGAAGGTAATAGATATGAAGATTTTTACGTCTAGGGTTATGTGACTGGCTTGGTTTAAAGGACATAATATTGTTTTTTATCACAAGAATCACTTCACAGCTAAAAATTTTCGGTCGGTTTTTATGGAAAGCACTATGATATCTTGGTGATTTACCTAGCTAATGCTACCAAACTACTATGGAGGCTTCTAATCCATGCTACTTTTACTTCTTGTATTTAATCAAGGCATTTTGATTTGCTTTCCATCTGATCTTAATTTATAACAATTGGTAGCGTATTTCGTTTACCCTCTATCATCTGATATGTCCTTTGGACTTCTGCTGATGTGTTTAATTTAAATGAGAAAAACTGCTTGAAAATATTTTTTCTTGCAGTAGGTAAAGTTTTTCCAGTCACTTGTTTTTACACCTTATAATAAAAAAGCTTTCACTACTGTACCTAGTTAAAAACAGTTTCTAATGCTTACCAACTTGACAACCCCGGTGTATGCATCTCGATGACCTTGCCTCGATAATTTACATATTCTTCACCTTTTACTTTAGAA
Source organism: Tillus elongatus (assembly GCA_964006375.1). NCBI lineage: Eukaryota > Metazoa > Arthropoda > Insecta > Coleoptera > Cleridae > Tillus > Tillus elongatus. Next base: position 95,424,117 of record OZ023268.1, read on the forward strand.
AGTGATATTAATTTCCCTTTTTCTAAATTCTCTTCCTGTAGGCCACTCCTCTTTTATTTTTAGTTTCATTGAGATTTTACACTATAAAGTTCTAAGGTGCCCCTAATTGTAAATTCTAGGTTATAAATACTGCATAATGGCTAGTTATTCTACAAGTTTCCCGAAATTCAATTTCACCCAAAAACAACACAAATCCAGGACAAGTGCTGTTTTATCCAGAAAGGTGGAGGGCTTGTACTGTTTTTGGAGACGGTTCAGTCTGATTTGAACGATTTATGTGTGACTTTTGTATGAAACGAACATGTGTATTGTTAGATACAGCTATTTGTGATAAGATTACACCCCAATCTCATTACCCACGTTTTGTGACGTGCAGTTTTTGAAAGAAAGTCTTCATGTGTAATATGAACTCAAAACGGGTTAAAGCCCCAACCGGGGACAAAGAACTGCCTCATTCAAAAGCCTAGTGCATAGAGATACAAAAAATAATTGACAATCTGAAATAATTTGTACGCTAGTAATGTCGAAACAGTTAATTTTTTATCTGATTCTGATCTCTTTATTTTATATGAAAAAAATTTGCACTCCCATTGACTGGGGCCCAATAATTATGTCGATAACCTCTTTTGCTTCTCATTGCACTTTAAGGAAATGTCAAATAGACTAGTTTTAAATAAAACCCATGGCAAAAAGCGGGTTACAGATTTTTACAATATTAAAAATATACAATCAATAATCAAAAACAAAATTGCGAGTTGGGCATTAGTTCCGGTGGGAGTTAGCACAGAAACTAAAATTATGGACCTTGTATGGTGATGTCATTTTTGTATACCTGTGCAAAATCATTAAACTGAAATTAGAAATTGCCATCTCCTTTTTTTAATGTGATCCACGAATGTACCGTTTTTTTTTAATGTATTGCTAATTTCTAGATATGCCTTTTAATGCAAGCGCTTTTTTTAATAACCTAGATACCACTTTCTTATATTTAAGTCTGGATTTTTGAACTTAAAGGATTTTAAGCCATATTCTTGTCTAAAAAAATAAAAGGTTTTAATTTTTTGAATTTTGATTGAGTTCTTTATTGCAATGGAAGCAAATATTGTAAAAGTTATTTTGTCATAATTATTGCCATTGTTTTAAGAAAATCCTTTGCGTTTTCAGTCACACCTTACTTTTTTAATTAGAATGAATTAAAAATTTTGTTTATAGATTTTTAACTGTTGGCATTAGAATTCTCGAATGATCGTTCCTGACTTGATATTTGCTTTAGGAATGTTCAATTTTGTTTTTGTTATTTTTCAGTGTTACAGTTATATATTTTTATAGCGTGTAAGCTTCTTCTTTGTATTTGTAATAAATTATCAGCAATACTTCGCTTTCTTCATTTTTTACATTGTGCCTCATTTGTTAGAATATATGATTTAGTTTTTAAAATGTCATATCAATATTATTTTACCTACTTATGTGATTAACTTTTGATAACACTGAGTAAATTTTATACCAACAAGCTCTGTGTGTCATTCAATAAATACCTTTTTATTTTGGTAGAGTTTATTTATATTCGACTGTGATTAAAATATCAAGGGGGATAAAAATTGAGAAGATCTCGAAACTGGAGGTACAAAAAACAAAAATATGACTATTCAGCTCAACATGCCTCATACAAATGTGGCTGATAAATACAATTTGGATAACCCAATTCATCACAATACAGTTTCGCTAAAAAAATTAGCGTCATCAGATGGATGAATAAACTAAGCGATTAAAAACTAGAACTTTTGTTTATGTCAGTTACCTAGCAATTGCGAACAGCGTCCTCTACGAAGGTATGCAGACAAACGACCACTACTTAGTCAAATATCCCTGTAATTAAAATTTTATTACCTATGTAAAACTGCGTGTTGTTATTGAATATGTCTTTTGAGCAACAGACAGTGATTATTAAGATACTAATTCAAACAATGAGCTATAAACAGGATCGGACCTGTTCTACTAATCGAAAAAAATTTATTGAAATTTCTAACCATATAAGTGGGTACAATTGAAGAACCCAAATCACCACAACACATCTTTTAAAGACCCGACAATCATTTCACTAACAAAGTTAGCGTCGTCAGATGATGAAACATTCTAAACAACTTACAACTTACTATAGAATGTTTCATTCTCCTCAGATGACGCTAACTTTATTAGTGAAACGATCGTCAGGCCTTTAAAAGATGTGTTGTGGTGATTTGATTTCTCCAAGTGTACCTATCAGTGCTCATCGCAGGTTTCAATCTTCACTTAGTAACTATATATGTTACCTTCGATTATTCCAGGTAGTAGGACTTCAACAAAACACGTACCTCATTCGACTATGCATAGGTATAGTCTTCTTTAGAGCTATATAATGACACATAACATACAATAAATACAGTATAGAGACAACCGTACACCACAAGAACAATTAAAAACAGTAATATATGCTATGTAAGAAGTCACAAATAAATAAATAAACTACAATAAAAAAAACATGAATAATTTCATCTTACCTCTGTCGTTTGATGAGTACTTTGATAGTGAATGGCATGTACCACTCATAATAAACTCGTCCGATCAAAACATTCACGGCGTCCTTATCAACACTAGCAAATTTACTGTGTCGAAACAATAACAACATACTTCACTTCCCATCGTCACTCTATCTTTGAATAGGTAGGTATATAAGACTTGTGATAAATATATTTCGAAAAACAACACTTATTAACACGAAGTTAGATATCTAAATGATGTGTAGTGTGCAGCAATTATATTATCTACAACTTAACGTGTTTTTTGTTTAATTTTCAATCTTTTCTACTTTTTATTGGCTTGTAGGGTTGTTTTTTGAATTTATTATTTTTCACATACTTAGTATATATTACTGTATTTAATTGTTTTTGTAGTCTACTGTTGTCTTTATACTATATTTATTTATATTGTGTCATTATATAGCTCTAAAAAAGGCTATCCCTATGTAACCGAAACGCTAGCCGAATGAGGTACGTATTTTTTTGAAGTCCTACTTCCTGGAATAATCTAACGTAACTCACATATTCTAAGGACAAGAATAAGAAAATAATCAGCATATATATATATATATATATATATATATATATATATATATATATACATATATATATATATATATATATATATATATATATATATATATATATATATATATATATATATATATATATATATATTCTGTTCTTATTCAGCAAGGAACCGTAACAAGGAAATTTGCGCCCAGCATGGGTTATATTCTTAAGACCAAAAGAATAACAGATAAACGACCCTGTAGGTCAGCAATCGTGAAACAATAAGTAACTAATTAGTGGAGTTATAGCTCCAGCAACAAGTGACAGATTAAATGCATTAACTTAAATTGAACACTATGGAGATGTCAACCAGGTTCACAGACATTGCAGGTAGGTAATGGCTGACGATGACGCTACCAACCACTATACGTCAAGTTATCTGGCTTGATAAAAAATAACGTACAAAAAAGAAAATGTCGTATGCAATGGCACAACACTATATATTTGCACTAATAGCTGAAATACATCACATGAGATGATTGTGGCATACTCATCTGGGATCGGTATTGTGGAAATACGGTTCCACCAGCTTACTCTGGCCTATCGTCATGCCCCAGGCCGTGAACAATCGGCACATCTACTACAGCTCCCACATCCAAGCAGCAGCGGCTTAGACACTAAAACGGCAGCGACCCTAAAAATGATTTACTAAAACTGGCTGTAAGCACCAGCCTGCCCTGAAGGATGACTTTATCAAATAGAAACAGTGTGGCACACAAAATAGCTTCTACTGCGGCTACATTAGCACAATGCAGTACAGCGGCCAGACCTAAAAGAGAGTGAAGCAACAGCTCGCTTGACAGACGTTCTCTCCACACACACGTGCTAGAACTCAGTCATACCACCCTACCGACATCGAACGTCTCTCAGCTAGTAACCATAGAATGTTAGCCAGATTATTAGAGACAGCAATATGAATCTCAACGCCACAATATACTTACCCTAAACCTAATAAATTTATATGAGCAAGAATACTGACAGTATCACCTGCTCAAGGCTACCGGACAAACACAGACACGATCTGAGTCGCCCTAATTAACTCACTCAGATTAACGCGTGAGATCACGTTAAATATTAAAAAACCTCTAAAATGATGGACAAAATAACAATAAAAAACAAGTTACGACATCTGGGTTGTAACACTTTCAAAAAAAAATTTATATTTTTGTGGGGAAAATGTCCGGTATAGCTGATTTACGACTCGTCCGCGGTCTTAGCAACATGAAGATGATATGCGTTCAAATCAGTTGACTATTTTTTGAGTTATTGCTCGGATATATATATATATATATATATATATATATATATATATATATATATATATATATATATATATATATATATATATATATATATATATATTCAAACGGCCCTTGGATATGGGTACCAGAGGCCCTAATTCGCGCTCATTTGAAAAAACATTCCGAAAGTCTCGGCATCTTTACTTCTTTTTTAGTGAATTTCCTTAACAAAAATTCACCAAAAAAGGAAATAAGTAGACTAAGAGGAAAGCATTTGGAAAACCTGGATCAATTGATGAAATGCAGAAGCTACAATGAAATAAAAAGTACTGCTGGAGACATAGATATAACAAGGCAACATCGCCTTTAGGCTATGATGATGGTGATGGTGATGAAAATTGTTAGTGGGGAATTGGGTTTGCGAGAATTTACCAACAGAAAACATCCTCCCAAGCTTGAATCCAACCTACCAGAACGGAAGTTTGAATAACTAAACTATCTGGTGCTTCAAGTTTTGCAGGTATAGGTAGCCATCTAGAAATACTAATAAGTAGACAAAACTCGATAGGTATGACTTAAAAACTGAAAATTTTCAAACAAAATATACAGCCAAATAGAGATGTAGAGACTATCTCTGGCTTCACAAATGTTTGTTTTCTGCTCTGTAACTGGTTTCACTCTTTTACGATGCCGAAATACCGATGCAGAAACTTTTTGCCTGGCCTCACAAGTGTTTGTTTTCTTCGCTGTAACCGGTTTCGCCCTTATACGATGCCGTAAAAAACAAACACTTGTGAAGCTCGGGAAGAAGTCTCTACTGTATTTCGGCATGGTAAAAAAGTGAAACTGGTTACAGAGAAGAAGACAAACACTTGTTAAGCCACAGAAGAAGTATCTACATCTATATTTGATAATAAACGGTTTCACCAACAAATAATAAAAATATGTAGCAACGTCTGGTATTATTATACGGTGGAAAAATGTTTGAAGAGATAAATTACATAGTATATTCTGAGATTTTGAGTCGAACAATTATGAGTTTAGACCCAATATGTGCGTTATGGTAGCGTATTTTCAAAAAAAAAAAATTGGAAGTTTTATTACTTAGCTTCCCATTATACGAGAGTGTTGAATTTTTAGTATACAGACTGGTCCGTAATGCATAGGCCGTAGAGTAACTGTAGATACTAGACATAAAAATGATACCATTCAGCCAAATATGCCTTAGTAAAATGTTACTCGTTTAAGAGACACAGGGTGTAAGATATTGATTTTACGTTTGAGGTTTATTCCATAGTGTGGACAGAAAATATCGTGAAAACTCGGTAATACCAGGTTCAGGATGGTGGTAAAACCGAATCTAAACTTAGTTTTGGGTCGGTTGTAGACAGTGGCCATTTCTCCTAGTGAGCTAGGTGTGCGCCGCACACCTGAAAATATAATCAAAATGTGCACAGTTAAATATGTTTTATTTGTTTTTCCCTTAGTCTTAATACACTATATATTTTATGAAAATCGATTTAATTTACTTATTTGATTTCATGAATAATCGGTCAATAGTGACTTGGAATGAAGTAGGTACGACGTCTTCTAACATATTCAGAGAATATGAGTAGGTCAATAGCAACGGGGAATGAATTCGGGTTAGGTGTGCGTTAATATTTCCGAACAACTTCAGTCGATGGAGCTGTATTGATATACAATGCAGTCCCCCACCCACATGTTTAAAATAGTGAGGAAAATACCATTGATTTTAACACTGCAGTGAGCTGTAAAAATATCGCTCAAGACAAATGAAACGAGCGCCTGTCTAACCAACATTGTAATAGCATTATTTACGAGCATTACGACTGGGCTTAAATATATATATATATATATATATATATATATATATATATATATATATATATATATATATATATATATATATATATATATATATATCTCAAAAAATTTTTGGACGATTTTGATAGAATTTGGCATGTACCTTCCTTTTATAAATGGCTTGGATAAGTTCGTTAGTCAGGAAAATCGGACGAGGTTTTCTGGAAAAAAAATTCCGTCCAAAAAAAATTTTATCTCAAAAAATAAAAAATCTATGATAACCAAATTTGGTAGGTTGGTTTACGATATAAAAAGTAAACTATACACTAAAATTTAGATTTCTATGTTACAAGAAAAAAAAGTTATAATAAAATATTTTCTGCCAGATCATTTCTATGAAAATTCACTACCATAACGCACTTGCTGCGTCCAGGCTTTTTACACATTTTATTATTTAGTACCATATTAAAATTGAACTACTTTTAATGTTTTCAGATTTCACCCCTTTCCGGACGGTGCTCACACTAACACAAATTTGTGTGAAGAGAAGAGGTTGTATAACAATTCAATGTTCTTTTCGTGTATTAAAGTTTTAAGTGACTTTTTAATTTGTTAGTGTTGCGGTGGGAGATTAATTTATTTATCTACGTATTAATCCCATATAGGTACAATATATGTATGTACATTTAGTGTTCATAATTTTAAAAACCACCACTATCAGCAACTCGTTTCCGCACACCCGAACTTTTTGGTCAGGAGACGCCACTGGTTGTAGAGGGCGTCAGTTACACACTGTCGAATACAAATTGTTGATTATAACTTTTTTATGCAAAACTCTTATCACGATTTTGAATCAAAATGCAGATAAACTGATTATTTTTAAGGAACAAATACTTGTTTGACATCGATAAAACAGGCCGCTGTCGAGATATTCCCACTTTCATCATTGTATGATTAAGAGGACCTCAGTTACATACTGTCGAATACAAATTGTTGATTATAACTTTTTGATGCAAAACTCTATCACGATTTTGAATCAAAATGCAGATAAACTAATTATTTTTAAGGAACAAATACTTTTTTGATATCGATAAAGCAGGCCGCTGTCGATATATTAGCACTTTATTATGCAAAACTCAAAACTCTATCACGATTTTGAATCAAAATGCAGATAAACTGATTGTTTTTAAGGAACAATTACTTTTTTGACATCGATAAAACAGGCCGCTGGTTATAGTGGGAATGTCTCGAAGGCGGCCTGTTTTATAGATATCAAACAAGTATTTGTTCCTTAAAAATAATCAGTTTATCTGCATTTTGATTCAAAATCGTGATAGTTTTGCGTAAAAAGTTATAATAAACAATTTGTATTCGACAGTGTGTAACTGACGCCCTCTACAATGCACAATGCACGTGAACTTTCTGAGCACTGCTAATATTATTTGATTACTAACCCAAGTAAGCTTTGACTACTTTAAAAAAGCAATATTATTATACATAAATTTTAATTAGCAAATCAGAAAATTGCAACAATAGAATAATATCAATAAAAACTATTTTAATAAATGTGAGAAATGTCCACCATTAATCTCAATGCATCTTCTTATTACCCTATTTAAACAACGTCTTACTTTAAATAAAACGCCTTTGTTACGAATGGCATTAACTCCTTCATGAAGCTTTTATAGAGGATCTTCACGCGATACAATTTTTTCCTTATAAACTAAATCATTCAAATGGCGCCAAAAGTAAAAATTAGAGGGATTAAGGTCGGGGCTACGAGCTGGCCAAGGAAATTCGTTGGAAACCATCGTGTGGAAAACTTTTGTTCAAAAAGATTCGAACTAGTAGAGTATAATGTGCGGGGGCACCATCATGCATATGCCGCATGTCTTGCTTAACATCTAGTGGCTATTTAACTAGATCTATCATTTAACTTATCTATGTAGGGATCTTTAACGTGATCAATATGGCATGGATACGGGACCAAGGCTTTACGCCCCCTCCGAAGGGTGGAACGTACAGACATTCAACTTGCTCAAATACAATGCCAATATAACTCGGTTGATGTTAATTTTACAGTACGTATTGAAAAAGTGAAAGGGGAACCCTGGGAATCGAACCCAGTACCCTTCGGTTCGGAGGCACACGTTCTTACCACTGAACCACGAAGGCTATATTATTTACCTTAAACAGTAGTAATAGGCATGCAAGCTGTAAGTGATGTAAATTCCAGAAAACCTGTTGAGGATTTATCTATTTTTAATAAATTTTATACACATAATGTAATTGACAGGCCATGTATAACTTTAGTGTCAATAAACATATTATTGTTATTACTTTTATGAATATATAAGTTATGTTGTCTTTTAAAACGAATCAAGTGTTATATCTTATTATTGGTTTGGTACCAGCTATATATCAAATTATGGCGATAAACATATTATTATGATTATAAATATCTAAATTATGTTGTTTCCTTTAAAACGAATAAAAAATTATATCTTATTAGTGAATTTTTATTTAAAAAATTCGCTAATAGAGAGGTATTGATGGTGAGACATTGCAAAAGTTTTTTCAAATGAGCGCGAACTAGGACCTCTAGAACCCATATCCGGGGTCAGTTCAAGTTTTATATGTTTATATATATATATATATATATATATATATATATATATATATATATATATATATATATATATATATATATATATATATATATGTACCCCGGATATGGGTTCTAGAGGTCCTAGTTCGCGCTCATTTGAAAAAACTTTTGCAATGTCTCACCATATATATATATATATATATATATATATATATATATATATATATATATATATATATATATATATATATATATATATTCGATTTCGATCACACTCGGCAAGTGCCTTTCTTTTATTAATGGCTTGGATGAGCCAAGAATATCGGACAAGGTTTTACTGTAAAATTTTGAGTTTTCTTTCGAAAAATTGTTTCTCACCGAAAATTACAAAGCCATTTTAATGAAATTTGATGAATATGTTGCCTTGTGAAAGGCCTTACAACATACCAAAATTCAACTTACTAAGGTTATAGAAAAATAGTTATTCAAATTTTGAGCTCTCTTTAGAAGAAAAAAAAAATTCTCCGAAAATTACAAAGCTATTTTAATAAAATTTAGTGGATATGATGCCTTAGAAAATTCCCTACTACATACTAAAATCCAACTTTCTAAGTTTATAGGAAATTGAGTTATTCAAATTTGACGCATTTAAGAAAAATTCACTACCAGAACGCACTTGCTGCGTCCCGAAATTTTTATTGCTAGGGTTAGGTCTATCCACCTACTTCAAACTAAGTTTTGTACTTAATCCTTTTAGACATACCTATATTTATTATGTGCAATACAGAACTATTTACTATTACTACTAATAAAATCCGACAAATAATAATACTCATTATTGCTTCAAATATGATTAAATGATAAAAAGTCTGGACGCAGCAAGTACGTTATGGATGTGAATTTTAAAAATGTTTTTAATAGCAAATGCGAGCAGACATCAATCTGATTACCGGTATAGCCTATGTAGTAGAAACAATGTACTAGATGTAAAGATGGTAAAAATATATCATTGGCTTCGGTGTACAGACCACCTAATATTTCTCTTTGTAGTAGTGATTATGTGAATCTAATGAAACAACTTGGACCAGTTGCCATTATAGGCGGCGACCTTAATGCCCATCATACTAGTTTGGGATCTGGTAAGGTGGAAAGACAGGGTGAAATTTTATTGGAAGCACTTGAAGAAGTACCTAATTTTATTATACGTAACGATGGGTCTATTACACGTATCACTAGACCTCATGAAATTAAATCTGCAGTAGACATTTCAATAATGACAACAAACCTAATTAAAGATTCTAGCTGGGAAACTATTCAGGACACCTATGGGTCTGATCATTTGCCAATACTACTAACGTTAGGCGTAGATTCATCTCAGATGTGCCCCTCGCCCGTTCCGGTCCCATGCGTTGCTTGGCAGACAAACAAAGCTAACTGGGATTTATATCAGCTTGCTATAAATAAAATATTTTTAACAAAACCCCGTTTAGAAACAACTAACGATAAACTTGCTTTCATTATATCGGCAATTTACAAAGCTGCTGATTCCAGTATTCCTAAAAGCACTCATAGCACGAATAAAAAATATAAACAAGCACCTTGGTGGGACCAGGAATGCAGCGAACTTAACAATCGTAGAAAAATAATTTTTAAAAAATTTCGGCAAAATCAGATCATGAATAATTTTCTTGAATACCAACAAATTAATGCCCGATGTAAACAAGTTTTTAAGTTAAAAGCCAAGCAATCTTGGGAAAAGTACTGCAATTCGTTAAATTCGCATTCAAATCCTTCAGAAATATGGAGAAGGGCCAATGGTATTAAAAGTAAGCGAACTTCAAAAGACATAAATATTTCGGCGGATGTCCTGGATAGTGTCTCAGAAAAAATTGCGCCTCCGAGTGTAAGTATGAATTTTAATGTTTACCATGACCAGACAAATAGTTATTTAAATAAACATATCACAATAGAGGAAATTGACATCAATTGTAAAAACACTGTAAACTCGGCACCTGGAAAAGATGGTATAAACTATACCATGATATATCATTTACCCCTTATTGCAAAAATACTTCTTTGTGATATATATAGCAGTATTTTAAGAGATGGCTGTGACTGCACTACTATCAAGGAGGCTGTGGTGGTTCTCTTGCCTAAACCCGGCGGGGATCTTAGCGACTCTTATAGGCCTATTACATTACTACCATGTATGCTAAAAACATTTGAAAAAATTATAAAACAACGACTTCAATGGTACCTTGAGCAAAATTGCTTATTACCAGCTCAACAGTTTGGCTTTAGAAAAAATAAAAGTACCACTCAATGTATTGCCACCTTAGTAAATGATATTCACATAAGCCTTTCTGAAAATAAATATATGGCAGCTATGTTTTTGGATCTGCAGGCGGCCTACGATAACGTAGATTTACACGTGCTTATAAAAAAAATGAGCCAGGTTGGCATACCTGAAAACATGGCAGCTAATATCGTTAAGATCTTTGCTGGCAGAATAGTGTATATAAAAGCGAATGGGGCATATACTGAACCACGAACGTGTTATTCGGGTCTACCGCAAGGATCTGTTTTAAGCCCCTTGTTATTTAATATATATATACACATGACTTCCACAGCCTTTTTGATGGCGCTGCAGAGATAATCCAATACGCAGATGACTTCTGCATATATACTAAACAAAACTCTTATAGTCTATGTATTAAACAGTTAAATTACATCATGTATAAAATCAAGGCATACTTGTTCCAAAACAACTTTACTATGTCTGTCAATAAATCTTCAGTCGTTTTTTATACAAGACATAGAATACCGTATACCCCTCAACTTACGATTGCCGAAGAAAATATGCCATGTCACAAAAGCTACAAATACTTAGGTGTAATAATCGATCAAAAACTTTTGTGGAAGGAACATGTTGATTATTGTATAAGCAAGGGTGAAAAAAGTCTGAATATTTTGAAATATACATGTAAAAAGAAATATGGTGCAGATCCCAGAACAGCGATGAAATTTTATAGGTCATACACTAGGTCGATCATAGACTACGGCTCAATTTTCTATGGGTCTGCTGCGGAAACACACTTAAGAAAAATTGACAGAATACAATATAAAGCTTTAAGATTAGTCCACGGGCTAATAAAATCAACCCCCACAGAATCAATCTTGGCCTTGGCCAATGAGCCAACTCTCAAATTAAGACGGGAATATCTTTCTAGCAAATTCCTGATAAAGCAACCATTGCAAGGAAAAATCAGCATCCAAACTAACACCATCTTGTCGCATACCCAAAATAACACATACTGGCGGCATAAAAACTCACCACCATTGACAAAAGCTTTATCTTACACATCCACAATAGTAACACCAACCATATTGTACGAGTCAGAAGTGTTTACGTTGTCATATGATATTTTACTTTGGAATCCAATTGTTGTTTTACCAGATTGCCATAGTGAAGACATAGATGTTCAAAGCTATTACCGTGAAAATATCCAGAAGTTTCCAGGATCTGCCCTAATATTTACTGATGGATCCAAAACATCAGATTCCGTAGGGTGTAGTATATACTGCGAATCGACGACATCCAGTTTCGTTTTTAAGCTACACAAAGAAACCAGCATATATACGGCAGAAACAGTAGCAGTTATCAAAGCTATTGAAATGGCCATGGGAATAGAATCCCATTCCAAATTTATAATAATAACAGACAGCAAGTCGTTACTATTGGCTCTGAAGAAGCCCTCTAAGGTATTCAAGGACCCACTTATAGGCATTATTAGATCCAATTACCTGAACTTAGTGAGGGCTGGAAAAACAGCTATATTTATGTGGATAAAAGCACATGCACATATCAAGGGCAATGAAGAAGCAGATAAACTTGCAAAAAATGCAACAATAATAGGAGAGAGTTGCAATATACTCTTAACGAGAGATCTTCTCCCTACCTGTAAACGACACATGAGGAAAGAATGGTCAGACCAATGGAGCAAGCAACAAGCCATAGTAAAAAGTAAATTTCACCAAATATTTCCCACCTTGCCTTCTAAATCGATCTCAGAAATAGCCCCAACTAACAGAGTAATATACATAACACTTGCTAGAATCATCGTAGGGCATGGTGCTACCAAAAAGCAACTATTTAAAATGGGGTTGGCAGACAATCCACTGTGTAGTTGTGATGGAACAAGTGTGTGTGATATTAATCATATCTTTTTTAATTGTAAGAAACACATCCATGCATGTAACAATCTAATTAAAAAATGTCTTGATCAAGGAATTCCACTACCATTAAATATATCATATTTGTTGCATGTAGCGTTCTATGTTGAAAGAGAGATGATGCATATACTTTTGAACTTCATTAAATGTAATAAATTACATGAGGTAATTTAGCTCAACGTAAAAAGATATAAAATTTTGTTCTGTTTTTTATAGTAATTTTGTGGAAGAAATTGACATTATAGTTAATAGGCATATAATTATAGATTCCTTTTGTCTGTCCCTGTGTCTAACCCATCTTTACCGTGGTCCAGTCTAGTTTGTCTCAAATAAAGTCGCCTTGGTGGACCCCTAGGCGTGAAGTTTGTGATCCCATGTCTTTTTTCCTTATTTTTAATCCTAGTTTATAAGACTTAAATACATACACCTTACCCACAAAAACAAAATGTAAAGTATGATGGGCATAGTCTATCTTCGTAAATTATTATTGGTTTACATGAAGTAAGGGAAATTTAGGTGTTTGTTTGCTGAGCTTGGTAGACGATAGCATAGAGAATCCTTTTTGTTTTTTATTATAATGTAAAACATCATATTATAATAGGGCGCTGTAGCACTAGTTGTTGACCTGGAGTGACCGTGGCTAAAAGAGCTTTGCTCGAGGCCAAAACAAGTTTAAAAAAAAAAATGTACTAGATTTTATCAAAATTCCTTATTGTTTGATAATGTACACAAAATTTCCAAAAATAAACGTAAATGTTGGTTTCCTAGCCAACAAGCCTTACGTTAATAGCAAATTGAGTTATTAAAAATTGAAGGATTTAATGAAAATTCGCTACCAAAACGCCCTCACTGCGTCCAGGTGTTTTTCTTACAAACATGCATCATATTTCGATAAAAAATGTAAAAGTGCATTAACGAATTTGTTCTACGAAAATTAGCTAAAAATTATAGACAGCGAAAGCATTAACTTAAATAAACCGACGACCAAAGCAATGAATTAGAGAAAGGGTTTATTTGAAATGAATTTTCTGTAAATATTTTGGTAAAATGAAGGGCAATGGCGGCGGAAGCTGAAATTTAAGAGTTCGCTGAACACTCTCTTGCAACATTTTCTTTTCACATTCCGTATTTGTTTCACGCTCTTCGCCTAAACATTGCCAATTTTGACGTTTTAAGTCGCGACTTTGACGTTTTGAGGAAAACTATTAATTTTTTTTCTTTAACTGCCTATAACTTTTTTGTCTTTAAACTTAGAGACCTACATTTTAACACATGGTTCACTTTTCATAATACAAACACGTATACGAAATTTGGTTGCCCTTACTTTGTTATTTCCAGAGATATAATATTTTTTTTAGAAATAAAACACAAAATTTTCCGGGAAAACCTGGGTAGATTTTCCTAGCTAACGATTATCCAAGCCACTTGTAAAAGGAAGGTAATCACCAAATTCAATCAAGATCGGCCCTTTATTTTTTGAGTTATCGGTTTGATATATATATATATATATATATATATATATATATATATATATATATATATATATATATATATATATATATATATATATGTATATATATATATATATATATATATATATATATATATATATATATATATATATATATATATATATATATATATATATATATATATATAAATTCAAACTGACCCCGGATATGTGTTCTAGAGGGCCTAATTAGCGCTCATTTGAGGATTTTTTAAAATTTAAAAGTCGGGATCTCCTCATTAGTGAATTTTTTTTAAAGAAAATTCACTAAAACAAGTAATTATTGAAAAAATTTCTAAAATATATCTAAATGTTATTTCATTGAATTAGAATTTGTTTAATACACAATTATGTTTTTATTCAAGATAGTACCTGGCATATAAATATAAATTCTTTCGAACTAAATTAAAATACACAAGTTATAATGATTCATAATTTTCCCTATAACATTTTCCTCATAATTCAACTTGTTGTAAACATTTTAGAACTTGTGCTTACCTATAAACCACTTTTTGTCACAACAATGTCAAAATGTTCTAAAAGCGCACAAAAAACAATAAGATAAGGCGGCACCGTAACTTACTGTAGGTACAAAAAACACCTCCGACCGACGTTCGTTATCCTTCGTTTGTGCAACAAGGGTGTAAAAAACATTTGCGATTAAATTCTTTCCACAATCTGCATACACTTGAAAGTTCAGTTTTCCTCCGTCCATTGTTGTGTTAACGTGTCTTTGAATTTCCTCTAAATTTTACACATTCAATTTTAATTTAATTTGATTCTTGTTTCATTTTATTTAATTATAACTTAATCCGCGATCGCGTCTCGCGATTATCGTTTATATTATCGCGGCTGGTGAATTTTCAAATGAGTTTTTAAGTCATTGCGGTCGAATTAATTTTCGTTTAGCCACCAGCACTTTGCAAATTTGAAAATAGCCGGCACATCGGGTTTCATGCGTGTGTTTTCGTGTGCGGGTTTTGCTTTCACCCTTTTTGCAATTATTATACATCAGGTGAAGTGTTAAAATCAAAATAATTCAACAATAATTCCGTTTAAATGACAGTGGAAGTGTTTGTTGGTGTGGTGTGCTGGGGTCTGGCTCTGGTACTCCTGCATGGTCGCGCGGCTAGTTCCACGGCCTTCTTCAGGGATCGGCGCGGGCAGCAAGGATCTTTCTTGGATTTCGTACGTAACTTTTTTATAAACTAACATATATTATACTTTTTATTAAATTTCATATTTTAAAATAATTATGGTATACATTATTATTACAGTTTAACATGTGATCCAAATAAAATTTTGCAATAACAAAGGTACATTGGCAAGATATATACCTATTACTGATAAACTGATCTCAGCCTACTCTGTAACATAGCGGAAAAAATCAAATCCGCAGTTTTTAAATTTATGCGGGAATACAATAGTTAAGATTTTCAAATTCATAGCCATCCATAATAAATAATTTATTTGTTTTATTTCTGATTAATTTGACTACTGAAAGAATCACACTGCATTTAAGTTTCACAAAATATTTTCACCCGCTTTAGTGACACAGGATTAAAAAAATATAGTAGGAGGCCATTATCTGGGAACGGTCCACTTAACCGCAACTACATATTAACGTGATTATAATAGAATATGGCCTAAAAACAGTTGTACATATCTTAATAAATTAAAACAATATGATATATTTCGTTTTTAATAACCTTTCAGTGATAAACGCAATTAAAACGTTTCGATTTGCAACAAAAACGTATATTTTTGTAGGTGAGGGTGAGGTTATGACTGTTGTTTTGTTGACATAATAGGCATTGTTGTCAGTTTCAAAGCTATTTACTTGTTACTGGGGGTATGTCAGGTCAGGTCAAGGTCAGGTGATGCAGACCGATAGAGCAGTAAGCTCTGTGGCAACACTGCTGAAAATTGACATTTCGAAACGTGAGATTGATACATTTTTTGGAATTTCATTTCTGAATTATTCTGTTATTTCTGTTTTTTCCGTACATTTTTTTCCGGATTATAAATCTACGTTACGTACTCTTTCTTGTGGTGTGCACCGTTTTGCCAGATTCCAGTTGCGGTTAAGTGGACCGTCCCACATCATCTTAAATATTCATACGCTTTTATTATATAACAAAACAAACTAAAAAATTTTCCCGAATGTTTATTAAACTCTAAGACTAGTTTCGCTTTACAGGAGCTTCATGAAATACAGAACACTACAGTGTAGCAAAACTAGTGAGTCACGTAATAATTTTTAGTAAGAATTTTTTTAGGACGGATTTTTAACTCATAATCACAGTTTAAAGCGGACTTCGCCTTGTCTCAACACGACTCTCTTGTATCCAGCAGCTCCTTTCATTTCATTTAACTGTAGCTATTGCTCATTTATCATAATTTCATGTGACTTAAACTAGTAAAATATACCTACAAGAAACTTTAAAGTGAATCAGCTAAAAATCAGGCGGGCATATTGTTTAGTCATATTATTTTTTTATTTATCAATCGAATTTCAAAAACATTTCAAAACTGTCAGATAAATATATATGCTTAAAAATATATTGACAGAATGTATTTTTGCAACACTTCCGTTAAAAATAATTTACATCCATAAGGAAGCCTCGCGTAGTTTTTAAGGCAATCGAATCTCGCTTTAGATTGGCCTATAAAATACAGGTTGTTCCATTTGAAATGAACACAATAATGAAGTTGGCCTGTGTAAACAATAATAAAAGTGTGAATAGCGCCAGAACCGCTGCACTTGGGTATAGGGAACCCTAGTGTCATACGAAAGAGAATTATTTTTTCTATGAAATGCAGCAAAAAATATAGGGCGTTCCATTGAAATAAATGAAATAATCTGCTTTGAATGTGCCGATCATAAAACTTGAAGTTTTGAACGCCCTGTAGAGTATTGCGAAATAATGACTACAGTAGTTGATGAAGTACCAAATCTAACATCAAAAGCTAGTGAGTTTTTTCCGATATCATCTGACAACGGAGATAAGATTTTTTTTCGAAAACCTCACATTCGTCGAAAAATCAAACTATCTGGAAAACCGTAATAGCTAGGTATAGGAATCCTTGGAGTGAGTGAACCTTATTTTTCCCATAGAATTCAAAAACGTTGTCAAATACCGGGTGTTGCATAAGGAAAAGCATAGCTTTGTGGTGTCACACTTTTTCTGATCAGCCTGTATATGTGAAAATAATTTTGGGTTGTAGTCCTTTTCAACCTACAAAATCCGTTTAAAATAAATTCGAACTAAGGAAAATCTAGACGTGAGAGCCCGTGGCGTATGTGGTGGGCCACTCTATATATATATATATATATATATATATATATATATATATATATATATATATATATATATATATATATATATATATATATATATATATATATATATATATATCGATCACACCGATAACTCAAAAAAGAATGGGTCGACTGATCAAATTTGGTTTTCTTGCGGAAAATCTTGGGAAATAACAAAGCTATGGGGATTAACTTTGGTACGCAGGTTTATATTATAAAAATATACGAAACTTTACATCTCTAAGTTAAAAGAAAAAAAAATCGGAACGCAGCAAGTGCGTTACGGTAGCGAAGTAACGAATTTTCTATAAACCTAGAAAGTTAAATTTTGGTATGTGTAAGGCCTTTACCAGTGCAACATATCTACCAAATTTCAGCAAAATAACTTTGTTATTTTTTAGGATACGACTTTTTTTTTGGAAAAAACAAATTTTTTAGAAAAATTAGTCCGGTCGGGCTGGCTATAACGAACTTATCCAAGCTATTAATAAAATAAAGGTACCCGAGTTTCATCAAAATCGGTTAATTACTTTTTGATTATCGGTTGGATACACACACACACACACACACACACACACACACACACACACACACACACACACACACACACACACACACACACACACACACACACACACACACACACACACACACACACACACACACACACACACACACACACACACACACACACACACACACACACACACACACACACACACACACACACACACACACACACATACACACACACACACACACACACACATACACACACACACACACACACACACACACACACACATATATATATATATATATATATATATATATATATATATATATATATATATATATATATATATATATATATATATATGTATATATATATATATATATATATATATATATATATATATATATATATATGTATATATATATATATATATATATATATATATATATATATATATATATATATATGTATATATATATATATATATATATATATATATATTAGTAAAAATCCGCTAAAAACCTAATGGCATTTAAAGAACAAAAATGGGTATCACTGATGACCAGAGAAATGCACAAAACGAGAATATTTGATGTGGATAACAAAAGTGAATTTCTTCAAATGAGAGATCTGAGATCTCTCTGAGGCCTAGGGTTTAACATTTTAACATACTGAGACCTCACAGACGATCTCCGGAGAGATTTGGAGAGTAGGCAGATTGAGGCCCCGTAATCGAGCTACAACAACCCAACCCACCTTTGTCCACCGCTCGAAGAAGTAGGCAGATTGAGTGTCCTTACATATTTCCTTTACCTCTTGAAAATTGCTCCAAAGCAGGAGCCGAAAATTCGAGTTTTCATAAATTCTGGACCCGGTTCAACCCGAGAACCAAGTATGTCTCATATATATAATTATATATATATATATATATATATATATATATATATATATATATATATATATATATATATATATATATATATATATATATATATATATATATATATATATATATATATATATATATATATATATAATACATAAACATATAAAAATCGAAACTGACCCCGGATATGTGTTCTAGGGGGCCTAATTAGCGCTCATTTAAAGAAATTGTCTCAAAATTAAAAAGTCGAGATCTCCTCATTATAGTGAATTTTTTAAAGAAAATTCACTAAAAAGTCGGGACACAGCAAGTGCGTTATGGTAGCGAATTTTCATTAAAATGTTTTTAATAGCAAACATGGTTTTTTAAAGAAAGCAGGCTTCAAATTTGGTTACCAGTATAACCTATATAGTAGAAACAATGTGCCATGTTTCATCAAAATAACTTTATTGCTTGAAAATGTACAAAAACTTCCGAAAGTAAACTTAGTGTCCCCGAAAAAACTGGTTTCTTGGTCAACCTTATAGATTAATAACAAATTGAAATGAAAATTCGCTACCATAGCGCACTTGCTGCGTCCCGAATTTCTTTTCTTACAAACATGTATTATATTTCGATGGAAAATGCAAAAATGCAATAACATAAGGCGTGTTAGATTAAAAAAAAAGAAAATTTGAATCAGCAACGACTTATGGGCCAGCCTGTAATTGTCGTATCTTGTACAATGACGGATATATTAAACTTTATTGATTTTTTACGAAAATTCGACAAAAATTATATACCATTAAACGATAAACTCTATAGCCAAGCTACTACCAAACCGTCAGAGACAGGGTCTATTTGAAATGAATTTTCTGGAAACATTTTAGTAAAATGAAGGACAATGACGACTGAAATTAAGACTTAAGGTTTTGTAAAACATTCTTCTTGAGATATTTTCTTTCCATAGCTCATATTAGTTTCAGGTTCTTTGCCTAAATCTTACCAATTTCGACGTTTAAAATCACGACTTTGACGTTTTGAGGAAAAATCTTTTTTTCTTTTCTTTAAATGCCTATAACTTGTCTTTTAACCTACATAGCTAAATTTTGGTAGGTGACTTACCTATAACGATATAAACCCGCGCACCAAATTTGGTTGCCCTTACTTTGTTAATTCCGGAGATATGAATTTTTTCGAAAGGAAACACAACATTTTCCGGGAAAACCTCGGTGGATTTTTCTGGCTAACGAACTTATCCAAGTCACTTGCAAAAGAAAGGTATTCACCAAATTTAATCAAAATTGGCCCATTAGTTTTTGAGTTATCGGTGTGATACATGCATACATACATACATACATACATACATATATATATATATATATATATATATATATATATATATATATATATATATATATATATATATATATATATATATATATATATATATATATATATATATATATATATAAAGTGAAACTGTCCCCGGATATGTGTTCTGGGGGCCTAATTAGCGCTCATTTGAAGAAATTTTTTCAAAATTAAAAAGTCGGGATCTCCTCAATAGTTAATTTTTTTTAAAGAAAATTCACTAAAAAGACATATTTGCCATTAAAAACATTTTTATGAAAATTCACTAGCATAATGCACTTTGTGCGTCCAGACTTTTTTTATTTTAAGACAATCTCTTTTTAGTAACCGTAATTTAATTCTAGTATTTTATACTCAAGTTTTTTTCTCTTGTTTCAGGGTATGTATTGAAGAAACTGATGCTGCGACGTGGGATATAGCCAGCCCAAAAGGGCATCCATCTAGGTTAGTGTATTTTTCTTTGTATTTTAGCTAAGATTGCGTTTTGATCAGGTCAATTGATTATTCGTGGACATCGTCTTGTACAGGTGTTTTTATAGTTTTTATAATATATATCAAGGACGCTGGAATGTATCCCTCACATTAAAATAGGAAAAAATATGTTTCCGGAACATGCATCGACACACACTAGGTATATCAAGATGCAGGATGCATGGTAAACTTTACAGAAATGATGCTTTTTTTATATTTCTAGAATGGTTTTATCTTGGTGGTGTGAAATTTGATTATTTTACGATTTGCATTAAGAACCGTATTCTGATATCTACGATTATGATTAATCAGTCTATCCAGTCATGGAGGTCTAGATATATTTCATTTTATGATTTAGAGCTTATACGCTTCTACGCTTATGATTTAATTGCGAATTTGATGACAACTTTAAATTTTACACTTGGTTTTCCAAAAATGAAGACCCTTTAACGTTGATCCGAGAACGTTTCATTTACAAAAAAATAACAATATCGCAAACATATTTCGGCACACTATTGGAATTTTTAAACGGATATGGTTCGTAAATTTCGATTTCTTCAAAGCAATAATACAGATGAAAAGTGATAAGTGACAAGTGTTTTTGTGATTCTCTGGTGTCTTTGCGATTTGCTGCTTGTTTAAAAATGTTTCAAAAAGTCAGGTAAGTTAAAGTCAGTTATCCTTATTACTGTGTTATATATAATCTATACTTACTAACAATTTTGCCTTTTTAAGTTTTTTTCTGAATGTTAAAAAGGATGAACTATTAAAACTGAAGTTAATGGTCATATGTTAACAATATTTGTTGACTATGTGAAAACTGGAACGTGTGATGAGCACTAGTAAGTACACTTGGAGAAACCAAATCACCACAACACATATTTCAATGACCTCACGATCGTTTCGTTGACCATGTCAACATCTTCAGAGGAAGAAAAATTCTAAAATTAAACTACTAGCTACCGTGTATTTATATCGCGTCTAGGTAAACGAACTAGTCCGAAGTAAAATTGTCGTCGAAGACCCATCCTTTGTTTATTGTCTAGTGAAACTATGAGGTCGAAGACCTGCTTTAATCTTCTGGTCGACAAATTTATGAGCCCTTATCTAATATAAGGATAATAGGCTTAAAAGGAACAGTACCGAGTTATTTAAGGAATCTACACGTTCCTTTTCGATCTAGAAATTTACTATGTGGATATTGGAGCAAGCCAACAACCACATCTGGCGAGACAAACACAATAACCTCCGCTCATATTTTTTATATAGAAAACTAAACCCGGGTGTTTGGCTCACATTGTTAACACTAACAAAGGATAAATAATTCAACTAAAATACTACATAAAAATATATTTACATTGATTTTAATTCTTCGTAAACAGTATTTATATTGACTTCATAGATACACAGAAAACGAAAGAGTCTTTAAGTCGAGACAAACGTAGAGATTAGTACGTGTATAGACCGGCCGAGCTATTGACAGTAATTTATTATTCTTCCAGACAAATTAGGAGTGTTTAAGTGGTCAAATGCAAAGTGAAAATAAAGGGCTTGAAATTAAAGGTGCCGCACGATTCAATGAAGTTTTGTTCTTAATCGACCTTGATATAAAAATACTTTCTAATGAATCAAGCATAGTTTGATGTCTAACATTTTTGACAAGTTTCAAAATTTCTTTGTCAAAAATGTTAGACATCAAACTATGCTTGATTCATTAGAAAGTATTTTTATATCAAGGTCGATTAAGAACAAAACTTCATTGACTCGTGCGGCACCTTTAATTTCAAGACCTTTATTTTCACTTTGCATTTGACCACTTAAACACTCCTAATTTGTCTGGTAGAATAATATATTACTGTCAATAACTCTTCCGGTCTATACATATACTAATCGTTACGTTTGTCTCGACTTAAAGACCCTTTCGTTTTCTGTGTATCTATGAAGTCAATATAAATACTGTTTACGAAGAATTATAATCAATATAAATATATTTTTATGTATTATTTTAGTTGAATTATTTATTCTTTGTTAGAGTTAACAATGTGAGCCAAACACCCGGGTTTAGTTTTCTATATAAAAAAGATGAGCGGAGGTTATTGTGTTTGTCTCGCCAGATGTGGTTGTCGGCTTGCTCCAATATCCACATAGTAAATTTCTAGATCGAAAGGGGACGTTCAGATTCCTTAAATAACTCTGTACCGTTCCTTTTAAGCCTATTATCCTTATATTAGATAAGGGCTCATAAAGCTGTCGACCAGAAGATTAAAGCAGGTCTTCGACCTCGTAGTTTCACTACACAATAAACAAACGATGGGTCTTCAACGACAATTTTACTTCGGACTAGTTCGTTTACCTAGACGCGATATAAATACACGGTAGCTAAAAATTTAATTTTAGAATTCTTCTTCCTCTGAAGATGTTGACATGGTCAACGAAACGATGGTAAGGTCTCTGAAATATGTATTGTGGTGATTTGGGTTCTCCAAGTGTACTTAATATTTGTTCAAATGTGTAATTGGTAACATCATTGGTAAGATTGCTTTTATCAATCACGTAATGTTTATTAGCATAATTAATTTATCTTTGTGTTTCTGCTCTAAGCACATACTCAGACACATACAAGCATGTAAATGTTATTACTATTCCCAAAACATTGTTTATTTTTAGCCTTAAGTGTGCAATTCATGACTTGTTTTATCCTATTTGTGGCATTCTGATTTTACCATAAGAATATTTTGATTTGTGACATGGTTTGATTTTTAATATTATTCATATTTTTGCGTGATTATCTAAATGTCAAATTTTATTTTCGGGTTAGGTGACTATATTTGATTAATTAGAAAATATGTGATTAACGTTTTTTCGAAGTGTAAGTTTTTTAATGTAGGAAAGTGAATTCTTGCTTGGCTCTTGGCAAAGCATCTTGTTTAAGTAAAAAAATAATAAAAACGCTTGACTAAACTTCGGAGGCGAAAGTTGATTGACCCGAGACAAAGTGTTTTGGTCTCAAGACCATTCTCGATTAGCACTAAAGATAAATATCTAGCTTAATAAACCATCTTCTGTAAAGTTTTACAAAGTATGTTTGTTATTTGTTACTTGAACAAAATGCTTTACCAAGAGCCAAGTGAAGTTTTTCTTTCAGTAAATTAATAAATTATCTCCTGTGAAATTATAAACACAAAGTGTTTTTCTAAGTTTTTGTATATATGTATGTGATATTTGCATATTTTTTATTGTGTGTGTATTAATTGTGTTTAACTATGCAGTCACTCTTTTAATAATTTATAATTGTCCATGTCTACCTTGGTGCTTTCTTTCTTTCAGGCAATTAACTTTGTTTTATTTCAGCTTGAACCCCTTTTTTTTATTTCAGGAAACTAATCTTTTTTATTTTTCAGCATTTAAGGTAATACTTTCTTAAATCATTAAATTATCATTTTTGTGGATAGGAATATTAACTTTATTTTATTTCAGCTTTAACTGCCTCTCTTTCTTTCAGAAAAATAACATTGTTTTCTCTTTCAGCATTTAAGGTAATATTTTCTTGAATTATTAAATGATCAATTTTGTAGATATATTCAATTTATTTTATTTCAGCTTTAACCACATCATTATTTCAGGAAACTAATATTGTTTTCTTTTACAGCATTTAAGGTAATACTTTCTTAACTAATAACTATATTATTATTTTTGTAGATATATTTATTCCTTCTATGTTACAATTCTGAGCCCTATTTTAGGTTTCTATGTTTACAAATTTATTTTTTCTCATCATAATTTATAGGCTGGTATAAATGTATCTGTAATTTTGTTATAATTTGTGTTTGCGTGTGTGTTTTTTTTTTCTTTTGTTTCAGGGTGGCGAGGGTGCTTAAATACCTCCTCGTGGTCCTCGCTGGAATGTAACATATAATAATAGTAACAATAAGTGTATGCAGACAGCACTGAGTTATAAAAATACTTTTTAAAATGAAAAAAATTATCAATACATGTCAATTCCTAAATAGTTAAAAATATTCTGATAATCGTTTGAAATCAAACATTTGTTCAATCATTGTTACTCGGTGGAACTGGTCCATAATACATACAGACTGAGAGACTACTTCTCTGGCTTCGCTGTTGGGTTTGGTTTTTGTAAGTGAAGGATGTAGCCCAGCGCGGAAGCTAACTGGGACAAAAATCCCTTCTGAATTCCAGATGTTTTAAGATGTTTTTCAACGTTTCTGTAACCGATTTCGCTGCTCTTAACAGCATCCTTAGACAGATAAAAATTGAAATAAGACGAAATCATGACAACTACATATAAAGATCTGTTTCTATGTTATGATGTTTTAATCAAAAAATTCTTTAAAATTTAAAATTAAAATACAACACAAATGAGGGATGAGGTCTTCAAAATGTCTACGAGATGTATGTCAATATTTAACATAAAGATAGAACTAACCTATAACAGTAATAACCATAATAACAGTTACAACAATAAAATAACTAATCAATAACAATAACAAAGCAGGATCTATACAATGAAAATATCGACATACATCAATTTATTTTGGGATTAGAACTTTTTTGAAAAAATATTTAGATTTATTTTGTTTGATTTATTTAATTTGGAAGAAGAATATCCAAGAAAGGGAATTCATTAAATCAGTTTGCTCATTTAGAACGAGGTAGCTATTGTCGTGTGGGTGTTTTTTGGCTTCTCAAGCTTCAAAAAAGTCTACTTTGCGCTTGTCATTACAAAAATGCGGTTATTTACTGTAGGTCTATGTTGGGTATGAATAATATGTTTTGTTAAGGTAAATTTGTTAGCGTGCATATTTCTAAATGTAGAAATATGTTCTTGGTATCGGATGTTAAAAATTATAGAAGTTTGACCTAAGTAGATTACGTTGCGTAGATTTAAAAGCTACCGTTGTATTTGTACAGGTATTTAAAATTTTTGAAATGTTTTCTGAAATGGTTCCAAAATAGGTTATCGAAACATACCTGTCCTCTTTTTTGCCTCTAATATTTGGATAAATTAAATTAATCGCTAATTTGTATTCATTTCTCTCTTATCATTTTATCTATGGCATGTTTTTAAGGTAGCCATACATAATTAAATGATTTTTTTTTAATCTTTCTTAATAACCTTCACAAAAATATTAATTTTACTTTAGAAGAAGAAACTAGTAGTTGTATAATTTTTTTTAGACTTAAGGATTAGAAAGTTAGAAAATAATTCATTTGACTTTTAAATATATAGGAAACCAACTTACACTGACACAACCATAGCATACGTTTCATGTCACCCTTTTTCACAAAAGCTCTCAGCCTATCATTCTATGATACATCGTGGATTTTCAATACCTATGTCCCAAAACAATTTTAAAAAATAAATTTCAATAATAAAGCACATAGCATGTAATAACGGCTACTCTGTTAAAATAATAGATAAAATTATAGAGAAAATAATATAAATTAGCAATTAATTTAATTTATCCTAATATTACAGAAAAAAAGACAACAGGTATGTTTCGATAACTTATTTTGGAACCATTTCAGAAAACATTTCAAAAATTTTATATACCTGTACAAATAGAAAGGTAGTTTTTAAATCTTACAACACGACGCGTGATTTATTATTTAACACGAAAGAAAAATCTTGTTTATTGATAAAAGCTGGAATTTATAAATTAGCTTGTACACATTGTAACGCAATCTACATAGGTCAAACTTCTAGAAATTTTAACAGCCGACACAAAGAACATATTTCTGCATTTAGAAATAACCACACTGCCAAATATACATTTGCAAAACATATTATTGATACCCAACATAGACCTACAGTAAATAACCGCATAAAACCACAACCTTTTTATAAAGGCAAGCGCAAACTACACTTCTTGAAAGCTTTGGAAGTCAAAAAAAGCACACACACATACACAACAATAGCTACCGTGTTTTAAATGAGCAAACTGATTTAATGAATTCCCCTTTCTTGGAAATTCTTTTTCCTAATTAAGTAAATCAAACAAAGTGAATGTAAATATTTTTTCAAAAAAGTTGTAATACGAAAATTAATTGATGTATGTCGATATTTTCATTGAATAGAGTCTGCTTTGTTACTGTTTAGTTATTTTATTGTTGTAACCGTTATTATAGTTATTACTATTATAGGTTAGTTCATTCTTTATGTTAAATATTGACATACATTACGTAGACATTTTAAAGACCTCATCCATCATTTGTGTTTCATTTTAATTTTAAATTTTAAAGAATTTTTTGATCAAAACATCACAACATAGCAAGAAGTATTTATTTGTAGCTGCCATGATTTCATATTACTTCAATTTTTATCTGTCTGAGGATGTTGTCAAGAGCAGCGAAACGAATTACGGAAACGTTTAAGAACATCCTAGAACAACTAGAATTCCAAAGGGACTCTTGTTCCAGTTAGCTCACGCGCTGGCTACGTCCTTCACTTACAGAAACCAAACCCAACTGTGTATCCAGAGAAGTGGTCTCCCAGTCTGTATATATTATTTGTTCAGCCAAAAATATTCATTATTAAGGCAACCAGTGCATTTTAAAACAGTTTGGAAGCTCTGAAGTTACTTAAAACAATTTAAAAAAATTTAATGAGCTCCAAGGAAAATTAATCAACTACAGTTTTAAAAGAAATGTGTAGCCAACTACAAGGTTAATGTGGCAGGCACAGGTATCTAGATAAATAGAAAATATGTGATATTTCATTTTTATTGAATTTTCATTTTAAAAAAAACTCGCTAATACAGAGGAATCGATGGGAGACTTTGCAAACAGGTCTTCAAATGAGCGCAAATTAGGGCCCCTAGAACCCAAAACCAAGGTTTATTTGAATGTTTATGTTTATATGCACAGATTACAGGGTGATTGAGAGAAACCATCTATTAAAAGTATTATTTCTGTACATAATATTTTTTTGAAAATGTCAGCGTGCGGGTAACGACCCATGATCCATTCAATGAAAACATTTTCAAGATGGAGGTACTTCCTGAAATACAGGAAGTAGACATCACCTTTTTTAGTGCAAATGGAATGGTATAATTGTTTTTGATTTTTGATTTACAAACTTTATTTTAGAGGGACCTTCAGTAGCATCCACTTTACCTTAGTTTTGAGTTTTTTGAGTTTTTTCGACTTCTTTGACAATTTGTGGATTTACTTCATGATACTTAAATTTATGTACTGCCGCCATTTTTAGAGCAAAAGCGTTAAAATTATTATTATAAATAGAAAAAATGTTGATGTCTATAGTGCCGTTGTTAGAATTGGCACATTATCTAGAGTGTGTCCAAAATTTAATTTTCTTTTAGAGTAACATCAGACCATAAATACTCGATTTTTGAAATACAATGCCCTATTTCTATTTCCATACCTCAAAGCAAAATTAAATTTCGCACCGAACTGTAATGGCATTCCCTATACTTACCTGCAATGTTTGTCGGGTTATTAGGCTTTTTCATTAAATTTAGAGTAAATTATAATAGATTTTGAATAGCCAGCCATGGAAATGACAACAAACATTCTTATTAATAACTGTCAACCATTTAAGTCGCGTTTTTCTGTTGTCAATCTAAATGGAAAATTAAGAGTATTAAAAAACGGATATTTTGATCATATTTTATATCCCTGAGAATTTCACACAATTATTCAACGATGTGTTTAATGGGAGATATCCTACTTTGACTGCAATGACTAGTCAAAGATTTAAACGAATAAAATTACTTCTCTTTTAAATTTGGAAATGTAAAACTTGCTAGTATTTAGCGGAAGCCTATTACAAATAAAGAAGATAATGAAACTAACGTTGTTGATTTTGATAGTAAATGCTGTTAGGAATAATACCATTTTTAAAAGGCATTAAGTGAATGTACAGTGGCTTTCATATAGGGTTTTGCTTTTTAAATACCTTCTTCATCATCCTCTTGTTCTCTTGTTACAAACTCAATAGCTAGAAAGATGTGGCCTCTCTAGTAGCGATTTTTTTCCAAAAAAATTTGCCGAAAAGCTCAATGCCCCTGCAATCAGTAAGTCTAGAAAAGAACTGACAATAAACTAATGAACTAATTATACTTTAGTATATACTTACAAAGTTTTAGTCTGAAGTGAGAAACAGAAGTAAAATCTAAAAAGTTCGGGACGCAGCAAGCGCGTTATGGTAGTAAATTTTTATTAAATGCTTCAAACCTTGGATAACTC
Source organism: Tillus elongatus (assembly GCA_964006375.1). Lineage (NCBI taxonomy): Eukaryota > Metazoa > Arthropoda > Insecta > Coleoptera > Cleridae > Tillus > Tillus elongatus. Next base: position 95,453,439 of record OZ023268.1, read on the forward strand.
AATTTTCGATAAACTTAGAAAGTTTAATTTTGTATGTAGTAAAACCTTTCTCAAGGCAACATACCCGCCAAATGTCATTAAAATAACTTTGTAATTTTCTGAGAAAAAAATTTTCTTTCGAAAGAAAATTCAAAATTTGAAAAACTCAATTTTCGATAAACTGAGAAAGTTAGATTTTAGTATGTGGTAAGGTCTTTCTCAAGGCAACATATCTGCCAAATTTCATTAAAATAGCTGTTATATATATATATATATATATATATATATATATATATATATATATATATATATATATATATATATATATATATATATATATATATATATATATATATATAAATTGAAACTAACCCCGGATATGGGTTCTAGGGGTCTTAGTTCGCGCTCATTTGAAAAAATTGTTGCAAAGTCTCACCATTGATTGTTTTAATTTTATCTAATTTTGTATCTCCAACGCAGTTGTTGAGATCTCAATAACGCACTTTCAGTTAAATAAATGTTGCCCCCATTATCTTATATTTTTTTGGGGGAATTAACCATTACCAAATTTATTAACCCTCACCTAAGTGCATATACAAACCCTGTCTCAGTGAATTTAGCCCAGCCACTAAAAATATGAAGTTTGTGAATTTATGTCATGTCAAAGCAAGAAATTTGTTAAAAACATAATATTTTTGGTCTCAATAAGTTATCAGGGACAAACAGCAAGAGTTATTTTTAGATACTTCAAGTTGTCTGTTTTGTAAAATTTGTATTTAACAAAATACACGACAAAAACAGCTTAAGGTAGATGCTCGCTTCCTTGAAATGAAGCACAAGCTCTATAAAATAAATTGTAATATTTAACGTTTCTTTATCTGGAAGCCAGCCGATAGTGACATTTCAATTCATGTTTATGCATTCGTTGTTATTGACAAATAAAAATGTCTCGTGGTAAAGCTGTTTCTCAAAAAATTTGGAAAAGAAAGCACACTTGGAAAACCCAAATCACCACAAGACATTTAAAAAAACCTAGCGATCGTTTCACTAACCAAGTTAGCGTCATCAGAGGATGAGTAATTCTGAATATCTTATATCCGCAACTCTATTTATATTCTTCTGCAAATCTGCAGGTCAGTGGCGATTCTAGGGAGGTTCAACGACACCTTAATTAACATATTTCGTTTGGCGGAAATATCTGTATTCTTTTATTATCTCACGGGCGTGCTTTTGCCGGTATTTATATAATGAAGCTATCTATCAGGTGACTGCTCATAGGCGCAGCGAGGTTCATACATCTTTTATTATTACTATATTTAGCAATATATATATATATATATATATATATATATATATATATATATATATATATATATATATATATATATATATATATATATATATATATATATATATATATAGGGTGACGCATTGAAAACGAAACAGACCGATTTGAGTGCAGAGAAATTTTTTTTAAAGAAACGCTAAAGCACGTCCATTTTAATATTGAGGGGGACATGTTTTGACACAGAACTCAACTTTGTCACATCAGCCCCTTAAGGGTGGTGATAACAACCGTTATATTTTCGATGGGGAATATGAGTCGTGTGTTACATCATTTGAAAGCTCTTTATTTTCTGAATTCAGCACACAAATTTTTTTGGAAGTTTTATCAACTCGTTTAAAAATGATTCACAGTTGGAGTTGCAAGAACGAATTTCATTCATTGTGATAAAAAGGTAAAGGTAAGATGCTTACTGGCAATTAGGCCATTGCTGACCCTTTTTGCTCATCTAAACTAACCTACCCTCCACCTTGAGCTCGATCTCAACGACGACAGTGATTTTGAAAAATCATCCGCCGCCGGTGAGGCTCGAACCGTCGTCCCCCGAGTCCGTATTGGAAAGTCTGAATCGACTTTCCCGCACGGCCACGGAGGCGCTATTCATTGTGAAAAGAAATGCACTAATTAGTCAATTTTTCGTTAAAAAACTAAAAAAACAAAACCAAACGTTCAAAAATGTTTAATCAGTTAAGTAAGTGTTCAAGTTGTTGACTACCAGCTTCCATACAAAACTACAAATTGTGTTCAAAACGAGCTCTGACATTCTGGACCATTGTGGAGTTATTAGACGGCATTCTTCAACAATACGTCGTCGTAATTCTTCCAAAGATTCCGATTCTGTTGCGTAAATTCTACTCTTTAAATGGCCTCATAGAAAGAAGTCTAAAGGAGTTAAATCCGGTGATCTAGAGGGCCACTCAAAAGCACCTCTACGCCCAATCAATTGCTCTGGAAACTCTCTGTTCAAAAACTTCCTAACACGTTGTGAAAAATGCGGAGAAGCTCCATCTTGTTGAAACACTAATTGATTTTCTTGATAACGATCATCATTTTCAACAATGTCAATTAGTAGAGGTTAAATGATATTTTCTAGTAACTTCAAATACGTTTCGCCACTCAAATTGCCATCAAGAAAAATTGGTCCGATTAAACGGTGTGGACTTCGTTAAAATTTATTGGATTATTATCTGCCCAATAACCACAATTATGACGATTGACTGTAGAGTTTAATAAAAACGTACACTCGTCTGAAAAACAGATATTCAACAGAAAGTTCCCGTTATCAGCTATTCGTGCAGTTATAACTTCACAAAACTCCAGCCGCCGATCAAAATCATCTTTATTCAGTTGTTGTACAAGATGAATTTTATACGGGTGAAATTTATGATGCTTCAATATTCGCTGAATAGTTCTTCTTTTGATGTTTGAAACAGTGGCCAATTTTTTCGTGCTCAAGGTTGGGTCTGCAGCAATTTGTCCTAAAACTTCAATTTCAGTAGTCTCATTTATAACCGGAAATTCACGTTCAGGATCCTGTTTTTTGTTGGCTACTGAACCACTTTGTCGAAACTTTGCAACTAACTCCAAAATGTATTTTCTGTTAACATGTCTGTTTGGATGTCGTTCATCAAACAAATTTGCGGTACGGTTGGCACAGTCATCGTTTTTGAAAAAAAAAGAGTAATTATTTCAACTCTTTCTTCTACAGAATACACCATTGTGAAATTAATTTTCGGTAGTACTACCAAGTATCAAACCGACCGATAAACTGAAATAATAAACCGCATTTCTCTCATTCCGATAACAAATGTTCTGATAGTCAATTTTTTGTTTACAAACCAACAAAACATTGACTATCAGCACATTTCTTATCGGAATGAGTGAAATGCGTTTTTGCATTTTCAACTGTTAATAATTTTTAAACGAGTTGATAAAATTTCCAAAAAAATTTGTGTGCTGAATTCATAAAAGAAAGAGCTTTCAAATGATGTAACACTCGACCCATGTTCCCTATTTAATATATAAAGGGTGTTATCACCACCCTTAAAGGATTGATGTGACAAAGTTGAGTTTTACGTCAAAACATGTCCCCCTCAATATTAAAATTGACGTGTTTCAGCATTTCTTAAAAAAAGTATCTGGACGCAAATCGGTCTGTTTCGTTTTCAATGCGCCACCCTATATATACTCTCGAAGGCTTTTAGCTGTCCTGGCTGTCTAACATTTTTTATTAACTTCATATTCTCTTCATTAACGTGGTGATTAAAATAAAAAGTAAATATGTCGGGCTACGGATTATCTATCTATAGTACCGTATCTTAATGGTGCTAAATGTTCTTTGAATCTAATTGCAATAGAGCTTTTTGTTTGTTTAAATGTGTTGTGGTGATTAGGGTTCTCCAAGTTTGCTTATCGGTGCTCATCACAGGTTCCGATCTTCACTTAGTGAATAAGCAAAGTGGTAAATCACTTGCATTCAAAAGTCAAAAATGCTACCGTAATCGCTGACAGTGTTAATTCATAGCGATATGCAGTGCGAAATATTATTAAACGTTGCAAATATTCTTAAACGTTACAAAGCAGCTGGATCTGTGACTCAGAAAGAAATGGAAGTCGCCCACACTATTCGAATACAAATTTAAGAGCTCTGTGAAGAATTATCATGCAAAATCGTAGTGCTAATTACACCGAATTGAAAGTATTGTGGAACCAGGCAACAAATAATTGTTTTTCAATAGCAACTTGTCAGAGGGTTGCTCAAAAGCTAGGATTTAAAACTTACAAGATAAGCGAAAATTGTTTCTGCATTTTATCCGTTTACAACTTTACGTTCCGTATGCAAAAGAAAAGCCCTTACCGACAAAGAGGCGGAAGTAAAATAAACGTCTGTGGACCAGGGAGCTCAAGTCTTTATCTCAAAACCAGTGATCAATTATATGGAGTGACGAAGCTAGATTTGAAGTTTGGATTGGCGACAGTCGAAGCAGAGTCATAAAAACTAAAGAAGAAAATTTTCACACTGACTGGCTTAAAAAGAAAGTGAAGTTTCCGGCATCTGTGATGATTTGGGGATCCATGTTAGCTAGAGGAGTGGGAAACTTACACTTTGTAGATGGACTTATGAACGCTGATGCATACATTTGCGTCCTCCAAAATAATTTGAAACCACAAATCGCACAAATGCGGTTGAATAACATCGACAGTATTTGCCAGCAAGATCGTACCGTTTGTCATAGGGCTAAAAAAGTAAAAGACTAGATGTTAGAAAACCATATTCCTTTTTTTTTAATGGACATCAAACAGCCGAACTTTACGGCGATCAAATCCTTGTGGCATATCATGAAGCTCCAATCACAACCCGTATAAGAACAGTTCCAAAGTTGCGTGCTCGTCTTCAAGAACTAGGAAACAATTTTACTCCAGATGAACATAGTAGATATAGTAGAACGTAGAACGCCTAAATAATATCGTACCGTGGATGTCGACAAGGAGGAAAGAGGCAACTTGTTAATTCTGGACTTGAAGGTTTGGAGGTTCGGGGGGAAGGAAAAACATGTGCCGGCAAGGAATGCCACAACTTGGAACTCCTCGGGACAAAAGAGTGGACATAACAAGATGTTCTATGTCTGGTGACCTGGACAGTAAAAGGGTAAATTCGCTCTATTCCCCTAGTAGATCTGTTGGGGGCAAAAGGTGGAGGAACTATGGAAGAAAGCTCATCTGAGCAGTGCCGGTGCAGATATCTACAAGAGAGAGAGAGAGAGAGAGAGAGGTCACTAACGGCATGTCGGTGGGCAAGGAATGGCAGCCTTTGGGTGAGGGTAGGGTCACGTATGAGACGTATAGCTCTCTTCTGAATGGAGTCCAGGATAGCGAGTGTAGAAGCGACAGCAGCACCCCAGATGTGGGAGCAGTATTAGAGGTTTGGCCTTATGTGTGAAGTATATAAGGTATAGAGATTAGCTGGTGAAAAGTATTTGCGAGCGCGGAAGAGGAAACCTAATTTCTTTGCAGCCGCTTCTGAAATTGATGTGACATGTTGGTGCCAATTGAGATTTCGATCCACAGAAATGCCAACAAGTGGAAACGACTGATTACTTTGAATACCTGGGTTGTTTATTGTGATGGCTCTAGGGCTGGTGTATCTCTTATGAGAAAGAAAGCAATATTTCTACTTCCCCAGTCTAATATTTTTTGGAGATCCACGGAGATAGAACCCTCCATGAGTCTGCGAACCTCATCTAATTGTACTAAAGAGACAGGCTCAGAATATTGTATATTTGACGGAAGGGTGCTGTCGTCCGCGTAACTGTGAACTGGGTTGGATGTGCTCGAGAGGAGGTCATTGATGTGGAGAAGAAACAAAGTAGGGGCTAAAGCTGAATCTTGAGGAACTCCTGCATTAATTGGCTACAGTTTAGAGGAATGGCCATCCAGGACAACAGAAATGCTCCGGTTGGAGAGGAAATTTGCTGTCCAGGTACAGAGTTTTAGTGGTAGGCCATAGGCCAGAAGTTTATTAAGCAGCGCTGCGTGCCAAACCTGGTCGAATGCTTTGGATATGTCTAGAGCGACAATCTGGGATTCACCGTGCCATGGAACAGATTTGTTCCAAGAATGGGTGACAAAGGAAAGGAGGTCGGCAGTTGATCTGCGCTGACGGAATCCATACTGCCTGTCTTGGATTAGACTGTGTTTTTCAAGAAATTTTAGTAAGTCGGTGTTTATATACTTTCCCATCACTTTAGAGATGACTGAAAGGAGAGAAATAGGCCTGTAGTTGCTAGGAAGCGCTTTGGATCCTTTCTTGGGGACGGGTTGTACTCGAGCAGTTTTCCAGTTACTAAGGAATATGCCTCTATTGTAAGATGTCTGACACAGACGAGTCAGGATAGGAGCGAGTTCTGGTGCGCATTTTTTGATAACAATTGCTGGGATCTCGTCAAGGCCCGAGGCTTTCCTGGTGTTAAGAGAAGATACCATATTTCGTACCTTTTTAATTTTGAAAATGATATTCGTCATTTTATGCGCGACATTGTGGACTGTTGGTGGTTGAACATTTGGAGCTGGGTTGAGAGTAGAATTTCCTGCGAACAACGAGGCAAAAAGTTCAGCCTTATCCAGGGCGGTAGAAACAATTTCATCCCCTGAGACAAGAGGTGGGAATGTGCTCTTGCAGAAATCATTCCCAATAGATTTAGCAAGAGTCCAAAAGGGCTTGCTGCCGCTGGGGCTTAAGAGGACTTTGTTTTTGATGTGGTTATTAAACGAGTTTTTTGCCTCAGAAAGAATGCGGACAAAGCGGTTTCTTGTGTCGTTAAATGCTTGGCGGTTTTCTTTACTGAGATTGTGTAGAAGCGTTTTGTGAGCTTTCACCTTTTCAAGTCTGGCCTTGTCACAGGATTTAGAGAACCAGGGCTTTTGAATGGCTGAAGAGGTTTTCTGTATACGTGGAATAAATAATTCCATGCCAGCTTGGATCATTGCGGTGACGTTTTGTGAGAAGGATGAGAGAAGCAGACAGACGCCCATGGAAATGATGAAAAGTAATCACACATTTCGTCCTAGTTCGCGGAGTTGTAGTGCCAAACGATACGTGGGTTTGAAGACTGTGTGACCTCGGGGTGCATTGAGCAGGAAGCAGTGACTATGCCGTGGTCTGAGCGACCAAGGGGGCGGTGACTGATGTCATAGCATTCAGGTTTTGTAGTGAGAAGAAGATCCAAGGGATTAGAGCTGTGTGTTGGGATACGAGGAAAGTAAGTAGGTTGCTGAACCATATTGGCTAAAGAATTGCTGACTGCAAAGGCCTCCGCTGCTCTCCCTTGTGGATCGGTTTTTGAAGATTCCTTATTATGGACATTGAAGTCACCAAGAATAGTGAGCTCGGTGGAAGGATATTCATAAATCAGATGGTCGGTTTTTTCAGAAAGGTAGTCAAAGAGCTGGACAAAGTTATTGTCAGAAGGTGACCGGTAAATGCAACAGATGAATTTAGTTGCAGCCCTGAGAGAGAGTTTTATCCATAGTATGTGTTTTCTGCCAGCTTCTAAATTAGGGAGTCTGGTGCAGGGTAGATTGCTACGGACGTACGCGCACACGCCTCCATGCAATCTAAAGGAAGTAAGGAGCTCACACCCCGGGAAGTTAAGGTAATTAGTGGCTGTTTTTGCACTGATTTGAGTTTCGGTGACGAAGAGGAGTTGGGGCCTATTAACCTGGAAGAAATGGTGGACGGTGTTCAGGTTAGAATTTAGGCCATATATATTCGAGAAGGATATGTTAAATCTTGATGCTGGCGCCCCCTGTACACCCCTCTCCCGGAGATCCGAATGGAGGGGTATTTTACCTCCGGAAGCTTTTGTACAATGAGGAGCCATAATCATTTTTGCTTATAAGGAAAACCGACTCATACACCAGAATCAGAAACGTCCTTTGGGACTTCACCGGCCCCTTGATGTATGGGGTGGTAACTCCTCGGGCGTGAAAAAATCCTTTACTATCACGTAAAGGAAAATTCCACTACCACCTGCTTGACTCCGATTAGTCGCCTGGTACGACAGGCAGGAGTTACCATGGGCCTATTCTTTTAGTTAGTCCCCGGACCACAGGCGACAAGACAATATTAGGAATTTCTTACAAGTTATCTTTCTTTGTTACTTAAAATATAGTGTAATAGGCCAAAAGTGAACAATAGCATGTAATATATATTAGTTTTGAATAAATTTTCCATCAACAAGGTCAATTTCTTTAAGAATCATAGTATTGTTCGTGGCCAACTTCACTAAGACAGGGCTCGTATATGTTCTTTTTAGTCTGCATACAATTACATATTTATTATATGTTGCATACTAAAGTTTGAGCAAATACAATGCAGTCTTGCTAATATCAAGCAAGCATAAACTAAGTTGTAATGAAAAACAAAATTAAATTGTACTTTTACAAGAACGTGTGCTTCTAAACCAAAGAGTACTGGATTCGATCCCAGGGTTCTCCTTTCACTTTTTCAGTACATACTGTACTATTAACATCAACTGAGGTTGTGGAATTGAGCACGTTGAATGTCTGCGTGTTCCGCCCTTCGGAGGGGGTGTATATCCGTCAGTCCTTTGTCCACGCGATGTTGGGCATGTTAAAGATTACTACCATCCTTACAGAAAGCCTGGGGTTCGGCAAAATTTCCAGGATAGTGAGGTGAAACTGCTCCCTGTGGCCATAGTCGCAGAAATAGACCGATGTTAAAGAAACAAAACACACACACACAAGCTGTACAAACAATAGGTCATTCAGATAAATTTTATACAGGGTGTTGAATAACAAATTGTACATTTTCCAAACCGCCAAGAAACTCCGGGTGGAAAAAGAATTTCTGTCTTGAATTTTAACTAGAAACATATTGAAATACTACCCAAGCCACAGCATAATAAGACTGTTGATTATGCTGTGTCCAAGCTACAGGATGGTGTTTGAATTTTCCGTGAATACTTTTTATTTACAGGATTATTAGAAAAAAGGGCTCATTCTGTTTTCGGGTATAACTTTTTTCCTCGTCAACCGATTTTGGTAGTGGTGGGCTCAGTAACGTATGCAATGGAGGGGCAAGGGGGCAGTTGCCACACTCAAAATCCAATATAGGCAATAATTATTTCACTGACTGTCTATTAAAAGTGTATGAATTTTAATTTTGGTCTACATAATATTCCTAGTAATAATACAAAGCGAAGACCTTGTCACATCTGGTGTCTGGGTCACTGAGCTCATTCATTCATTCTAGAACAGCAATAATTTGGTCGGCAGTCGCAGCCTGCTGATCGCCGGTACCTAGGTAAATAAAAAAATTCTTGTCGTGGTTTTTTCAGATTTCCTTTGAATAATTAATTCATTCATTCATTCTAGAACAGCAATAATTTGGTCGACAGTCACAGCCTGCTGATCGCCGGTACATAGGTAAATAAAAAAATTCTTGTCGTGGTTTTTTCAGATTTCCTTTGAATAATTATTAATATAGTGACTTTTTCGTTAAATTATACTGCAACAATACACGATACACGTGAATGAGCGATCATATTTTACTGATCTCAGCCAATTACTGTTTTCATATTTAAGGTTGACATTTCAAAATTTGGTATTTAGGTTGCTTTAAAGTAATTATTGGAGCCTCAGTGGTCCAGTGGTAAGAACGTGTGTCGCTAGACCCAAGGGTACTGAGTTCCCCTTTCACTTTTTCTGTACATACTGTAATACTGTAATATGAACATCAACCGAGGTTGTGGCATTATGTTTGAGCAAGTCTGATCTTTGCACGTTCCACCCTTCAGAGGGGGTGTAAAGCCATTTGTCCCATGTACCATGCAATGCTGGGCACGTTAAAGACTCTTACCATCCTTACGCAACGACATGGGTTCGGCAAATATTTTAAAGATAGTGAAGTGAAACTCCTCCCTGGCGTCGGTGAATGTCCTCCATGGCATCGGTGATTGACCATAGTCGCGGAAATAGACCGACGTTAAAGAAAAGAAGAATATTATTACAATTAGTTAAGGGGAATAGTAAAGAATGATGAGGGGTGGTTTTCACGTTGTACGATGTCATTTCTTGGGGATTTTTTTAATAAATAGCCTCAATAATTGACATACTGAATTTATTCCATTTGACTGTTCCACACTGTATACAAATGTCAGGTAATGTTGGCGGCGGCAACATTTCATTTTTCCGCTGATCCGGGGACCAATCAAACCTAGTTATGAACTATGCTTATAAACTATGCCTATCCTAAACTAAATGGCATCGGCAAATACGCTCAAGAGATGACGCCTTGTGAACGCAGCCAATAATACATATACACATATACTAAGTGCATCAATACGCTAAAGTCAAAAATGTGTTTAAAGAATTGTTTTTTTTTTTACAAATATTAAAATAAACTGCACAGTTTCTTCGAGAAATAAAGCACACAAAAGAAATATAAAATTTTATTTTAATCGTAATATAATAATAATAAAGACTTGTATATACAGCAATATATTCACCCATTCTCTTTTACCGACATCGGTAATGTAATATCCAAGGTCTGCAGCTTTCTTTTATACTTCTTATACCTATATGCCTAAAAAGAAAAAGTCCTGCAGTCACAAAATACGAACTATGTACATATTGGTTCAAGTTTCGTCGTTTCTTATACGTCCTAATAGTTTACTAGGTCAAAGAAAATTTTTTGTTGGCGAAGATTTTTGTGATGTAGATGATTGTATTCTCTGTAATGAAAAAACGTTTAAATTGTCATTTGTAGCACTTTGATCATGATAAAAACTGTGTTACTAATAAAATATTTAGTTAGAGCAATAACATCAAACTTGACAAATCCATGCTAACTTCTGAAACGTGTGCAAAGCAAGAACTGCGATTTAAAGTTCATTTAAACACGAATCAGTTACAAATAAACTTACTCAAGTGACCATAAAAAGTAAATCAAGCTAAAAAATTGATACTTAATCAAAATCAGCTGCGAGGTAAAGTCAAGTGGAAAACTTAGTACTGTCCTAAATTGTAGATTGTTTAATGAGTCGTAGAGGCCTTTGGCACCTCAGCGCTGTTTTGTCGATGACTATCTTCTAATAGTTGCCCATAATCTTCAGACTTTTCATATAGTCTAATATCTTTTTGGCTGTTATTTTACCTATTTCCTGGGGTGTTAGAGTCACCACTCCAAGGTATTTGAGCCTTTTGCAGAACTGAGCCATGCAGTCGCATAGCAAGGGTTTTGTTGTTTCTGCTGCTTCAGTGCAGTATCTGCAGTTTTCACTGTCAGCCTTACACACCTTCATAAGGTAATATCTTACTGGGGAGTGTCCTGTGAAAAATTCCGTTCCTGTTTGATTCAAGAAACAGTTTAGACTTCTCTGTTGATATGATGATGAACCGTTTTACCTGCCTTAAGCCTGGCTTTTCCCTCCAGTATGACATCATTTGGTTCTTCTCCCAAATATCAAGTTCATTTCTTACACGACTTTTTGTTAGTCCATAATGTGGTCCGGACCATAGAATGGTGTTCTTGCTGGGCTTTTTCCAAGTCTCTCTGCTTCCCCATTTCCTTCAATGCCTTGATGCACTGGTATCCACATCAAAGTTACTTTGTTATCCGTAACCAGTTGCTCCAAGAATTTTTTGCAGTCCCAGGTCAATTTAGACTCTGTTTTAAAAAAATATGTTTTTAGTACTACCTGAATGTGTGAGAAGATGTATATCTCTCTATTTCTGAGTTTTCTTTGCATGCACTCCTGTGCACACAGATTAATAGTAAGCATTACTGCTCGGGAGGTGGTGGAAGTTTTTCCTAGGGACTTAGTGAGTCTACAGTTAGGTCCTCTTATTCCCAGTCCTGCCCCCCCCAACTTTTTTAAACCCGTCTGTATACCATACAGATGAGTTATTTGTCAGCCTTTTACTGTATCTGTCCCATGCTTGGCGGTCATTTATGACCACGTCAAATGGAATTGTAAAGTCCAGTTTAGCTGGCATTTGATCTGTTGATTTGGCGAGTGAAACGAAGCAACAATCAAGCCACTGGCAGACTCCAAGTTCGCCTCGCCCCTTCTTTTGGGTACCCCTTCGTATATCTAAGGCAACAAAAAGAACTGTGGCATAAGATCAGGCTATCTCGGTGGCTATAGAACCAGCAGCTCATTGTACGTCTCGTTTTTTGTCTTTTAGCTTAAATGTCATTAAGTTCACCATAATAACGAATTGAATTTTCTTGTTTTATGTAAATAAAAGCAGTACCTAACAAGCGGAGAGAATTATAGAGGAAAAACATAATTTTGAGTTTCTTCAATAACGCGATACCCTCCTTCTTTTGGTAGCTTCTTTCAAAAATCTTAAATTGTCTCTTTTAGTTCCTCATCTGACGAAAACCAATGGAATAATTTCCAGGATCTTCAACTGGCCAACCAAGTCTCCTTGTTGGAAATTGTCTGCTTGAAATAGTCTTGAGGCATATCTGCAGTGAAGTAATATTTCGCATTGCCTCTATTTCATACTACTCCTAGTACTGTTCTAAAAACATATTGAATGGAATTTCGCCTCACAAATCACAGATTATACAAGAAGTTATTTTTGATATGAAGACGCGCATAAGTAGGACAAGGCTCTTTACATCCGTTATGATGCAATAAATAAAAAAATATTTGCAGAAATTGTAAACCGTCTTAGGCTTTTTTTATGAAATAGTTAATGAAACGCAAAGGCGGCTGGGTGACTAAATTATCATAAGATTAATTATTCTGCCACAAGATGGGTGTTTACACTTTTCTTGAATAGTTTGAGATTATATATCTTTGGAAATATGCCTGCGAGGAGGGTATTCCATAGCTTGGACCCTCTAGGCGACAACGTAGATTTGTAACAAGCTGTTTTACAAGTGGGTAATTTGACACTAAAAGCGTGCGCTTTTGGACTAAACTAAGTTTGTTGATTAAAGGTCGCAAGCGGGGCCGCTAACAAAGTTCTCTTTTCCATCCTTCGAAGAATGAATCTACAATATATGTGTATATGTATTTCAAAAATGTAGCAACAGTTACAATGATATAAATTTGTTTGGTTAAAAGTTTAAATGAACTTAAACGCAATGATAAACCACCTTAGTTCACAACACACAGCTTTTTTGTATTATTGTGTAAACATAAATCGCAAGCATAGTAAGACCACAGCACAATTTGGACTAAAAATTATTTTAATATTTATTAAAAATTGGTTTTATCGAAGGATACATTAAATTTATTCTCTAATGACGCCAACTTCTTTGACGATATGTTCGTTTAGTGTAAATTTGTGCAGGGGTGAATTGAGTACCTATACTTGTCAGTGCCTATCACGTGTCCAAAACTTCATCTCGTGAAATGTTTTTTAGTGAATAAAGCGACAGACGACAAAACACAATTCTAAGAAATTATTATATCTTAAAAAACATTAAATACAGTGTATCCACGATAAATGTATTTACTCCATATCCTCCCTATCAATTGAGTATATTAAGACGCAAGATCAACAAAAAACGCAATGCAGTCAATAGCGATTGAAATTAAATTTCTAACACTGAAGGAAGAAGTATTTCGTTCTATTTTGTGATGAATTATACTATTTTTAAGTGGAAATGTTTTGGTAGCTTGAAGACATTTTCAAGTTAAGTTGCAGTCAAACAACAGTAAAAAACATTTAATGTGTATGGTAATAAAGTGGATTAATTTAAATAAAGTGTATTGCTACGTAGTTATTGTATTGTTAGTAAAATACATAAGATATTTTAAAAATCAAGTAATCTATGATTTCACTTTTTCGTATTTGAAGGACTACATTCAACACCTTGTATATAGTGGCTACAAAAATTTTATACAGCTTAAGATTAATAAGTTTTGATGGATTATCATTCTTGAGTGATTATTGCGATATAGTTTAAAGGAAGAAGGAATAAGGTAAATTTCAACTGTGTAATTTCGGCGTGGATATAAATAAAAGGCGATTAAAGGCAGTTACGGAAAGGTACTGGGCAAGAAGAAACTAGAAGCAAGGAAGCCGTGGATTACATCAGAAATGCTGAAGTGAATACAAGAACACAACAGATGGTAAATGATTAGGAATGTAGAAGCATACTACAATTGCCCCAGATGTCGGTGAGAGAGTTTACACCAGCTGAGGTGACTGCCGCCGTCAGGAAAACTGGAACTGGACCGCCGCGGGGCCTGACAGGCTGCATAGCTTCTGGCTTAAGTATTTGACTGGCGCGCATGACAGTTTTTCACGTTACTTTACCCGAGCACTGAGCAACCCAGATGATGTTCCCGAATTTCTCACTGAAGGAAACACTTTCATGCTTTTCAAAAAAAAAGAGATGCACACGAACCCAAAAACTACAGACCAATAACCTGCCTGTCAGTCCTTTACAAGCTTTTCACTTCCCTGATTAATGAAAAGATATATCAACACTGTCTGGTAAACAACATCTTCGAGGAGGAACAGAAAATATGTCTTAGATAATCTTTGGGCTGCAAACACCGGCTAACAATAGACGCTGTAGTACTAAAACAAGCCGAGAGCATAAAACGAGATCTACATGTATGCTACATCGACTACAGCAAAGCATGTGATTAGGTACCCCACGATTCGTTAAACAAGGTACTTGAAATCTACAAGATCTGCCCAAGGATCAGAAACGTCCTTCAACATCTCATGAGTACTTGGAGAACAAACATATGGATGACCAATAAAAATTGTGGAAAAGTGCAGATCGGAAGGGGCATTTTTCAGTGGGACTCCCTGTCGCCGGTGTGGTTCTGCTTGGCACTGAACCCCATGTCGAGTGTCCTAAACAAAACTGGAGCCGGGTATAGACTCAATATGAAAAACCGAAGAAGAATATCCCACTTACTATACATGGATGATCTTAAATTATACTCTGAGACACAAGATAATCTCCACTCACTGATTAATACTATTAAAATCTTTAGCAGTGATATAAAAATGTCGTTTGGACTCGAGAAATGTGCTATAATTAACGTCAGGAGAGGGGCAGTCAAAGGTGACCAATATCCCTTCTGCGATTATAGAACAACTACCGCCTGAGGAGACATACCGCTACCTAGGGTGTCTTCAAAACCAGCGTGTGGATCATAGCCGGCTAAAGCGAGAGTTCCAGGAGAAATATAGGAAGCGAATCACGAAGCTCATAAATACTAAGCTTTCCGGAGGTAACCTCTGTGCTGCTATAAACTCATGGGGGGTACCAGTATTGACAGACTCTTTTGGAGTTGTCAAATGGTCTAACACCGACTTGGATGAACTGGACAGACTCACGAGAAAGCTTCTTACGAAATTTCGGTGCCTTCACACCAACTCATCTATTAGAAGACTGTATACACCTCGAAAAGAAGGCGGCATAGGGTTAATCCATATAAAAAACCTCTGTTTTAAGCAAGAAAGAAACATGCGACAACGTTTTCTTGCATCGCAGGATGAACTGATGAGGTTGGTGGTGTGCGAGGATAAGGATTATACTCCACTTAGGCTGGGTCAGCGCAACTATGAGTTGGACGCCCCGGCTGACTAGGACGATGTAGTCCAGTGGGGCGACTAGGCTATGCATGGAAGGTACCCCAAACACCTGCAGGCAGATAGTGTTGATAAAACCTTTTCGCTTATATGGTTGGTCGAGGGGCAACTCCACCCGGAGACAGAGAGTTTTGTGATGGTCATTCAGGGTAGGGTTATAAAAACTAAAAACTACGAGGAGCATTGCCTAAAATTAGAAGTGGTGGATAAATGTCGAAAATGCGCAGTTGTTGGAGAGACCATTGAACACGTCATCGCAGCATGTCCTGCTCTCTCAGACTCAGCTTACTTAGGCAGACATAACCAGCTCGCCAAGATCATTCATCAACAAATCGCTTTGAAATACAGCCTCCCGAACCCGTCAACAACACCAGCTTACTACAAGTATTCTCCGGAGGCGGTGCTGGAGGCGGCGGACTTTCTCTTGTACTGGGACTGACCCATGATAACGGACCGCACTGTGGACTTCAATAGGCCAGACATTGTCCTTATAAACAAACAGAGGCTTGCTGTGATCATAGATATTGCTGTACCGCTGTCCCATAACATTCAGAAAACTGAAATTGAAAAGATCACCAAGTATGAAAACTTGGAATATGAAATAAAAAACATATGGAAGCTCCAGAAGGTGACTATATATCCTTTCATAATGTCGGCGGAAGGAATAGTCACCAAAAAATTCATGGGAAATCTAAAGGAACTCGGATTACCAAATAACATCCTAAACATGGGGCAGAGGGCGGTTCTGCTGCAGACATGTAACATAGCCCGAAAATTACTCAGTTAAGTGGCGACCTCAAACACGTGTGCTGTGTTGAAGCACCGGAAGTCAGACTGTAATAATAATATCGACATAATGGGATATGATGAATTTCATCCCCATCCACCGAGCCGAACCCCAATGTCGCGCGCGGGGGGTCGGTCAAAAGGTTTCCAGTAGTAATACTGAGAAAGTGTACGCTTATATCAAATAATAATAATAATAATAATAATAATAATAAAAGCATAACAATTTACAAAATCTACACCCTGTAGTGTTAAACTTGTCCGGGGGGGATTACAGACACATCAAGGCAAATAACACCGCCCATAAACAAATGCCGGCGATTCCATTCGCGAGAGAAAAATCGCTTGAACACTGCCGGTCCAAATTCTTCTACAGGAAGGCAGGTTCTTCGGCCTCAAATCGTAAACTGTCTAAGTATGGCCTGCCTAAAGTTCTAGAATGGAAAGGCAGAGGACAAAGCCCCAAAATCATAAGCTGTCACTGGTAATTTGCCACTGACAGGGTGAAACTGTCAAAAACTCCCTCGACAGCAGAGTCGCCCTTGACATGCTGACCAGGGGGAAAGAGGGAACGCCCAACATTGACAGAATGATGCAACAGGTGGAGCGCGCCGTAATACAGATAAACCTGTGGTAAGCAACCGGCCAGGTCGACGATATCTCAACGGTCGATGATATCTCAACGGTCGATGATATCTCAAAGGTCGATGAGAAAGCAAAAGCTGTGGCTTTGACCTGCGGGTCAGGTCAATCCAGGTCAAAGAAGAGCATAATTCTCAAACGAAGTGCCAAGATAGACTATCGCTGAATGGTAGAGGCACTGAAACGAGGAGACGATGGGTAGGACCGTCTATAGGTACATAGAGACCGTGGATATAGACCCCTCAGGGACTACTTTGCTAGCCTAATCTGAGGCCAAAAACGGGGGAATGTGAACGCGGAGGCAGCGAGCAGGACACAGTAATGCTACAATAAACAATAATAATAATAACTGCCAAATGGAAAATCGTGGGACGGGAAGGGAAAGGTTCGCTACGACATAGAATGGGGTACCAGATTCCTACCCTCTCAACGTTACTAGGTATACCGAGAACACGGATGTAAGGTACTTTAACGAAATAGCGGCGGAAATCGAGCTAGAAGAAGAAATGCGGGTTGTAATCGGGGCAACCCAAAAGAAAAGGGAGGGCACCGAATAGGGAGACAGGGTAGGACTGCTGAGAGGGGATAGTGGACTGAATGTTCGTAATAATATGAGCAGCGCCGTAGAAAGAAAAGGAAGGTTTTACTTGCTCCACTTATTTTTTTAGTGTGGAGGTTACAGGGGTTTCTTTGAAAGTGGTTTCGACCTGGTAGTATGCAATGAATATGACAACGCAACCTTGTGTTTTATTATTCTCAATATGTCTTCTGATAGGGTAGATATGGAGGGCATACTTTTATTGTGAATATATGGACATAAATCTTCTAGCCACACACTAATTTTATTTTATTTACAAATATCCAGTTTTTAACTGTCTGTATATTATATCGTTACATTTTCAATATCTAAAGAAATAAACATAGATGCTAATAAATAACAGTCTCTAATTTTTTTATCCAATGCATCATCGAATACTTAAGACTTTAAGTTGCAAATATTTTATTTTGGTCCCACAGTGGTGTAGGTTGCTAAGACGTTAGCCTACAATGAGGGTACTAGGTTCATTTTCTATCGCTACCAACTAATAGTTAACCTCGTCTAGTTAAATCGTTCTGCAGCGACCAAATATTCAAATGAGTAATGTAAACAATTTGAACACAAAATTTGATTGGGAACATATTTTGATCTACGTTATTTTCTATCTCGAAAACTGTAAAAATTGCGAATCGTGCACAGTGAAAACTGGAAACTTGGATATTTAAACGCTTCTTAAAAAATCTAAGACCATCATAATACTAAAAACAGATCAAAATAATGAATTCGGGTTGCAATCGACGTTGCCGGATGCTTAATATTTCCTTGACTTTGGATGCAATGTTACCAGAACAAAATCAAGTTCCGTTTCACTGTAATCTTATAATTTTGTTCTAAGATAAGATGTATATTTGAATAAATGGCCGCCATATTTAAATGAGCGGGTTAAACAAAAAATATCAAGTCAGCTTACATTAATCATTTAATTAAGTTGTTTTGGAAATTCAGCTGCATTAGGTATTTTAGTAGATTGTTCAAATTATTGACTTTACAACTAAACTAATACTCAATACAGGCGTAGAGACTATTACTCTGGCTTCACAAATGTTTGTTTTCTTCTCTGTAATCTATTTTGCAGCTTGACAGCATCATCAAGTTGCGAAACCGGTTACAGAGAAGAAAAGAAATATTTGTCAGACAGACAAATAGTCTTTACGTCTGTATTTAGAATAGAACGGTTTTACCGAGTAAGGGCAGCAATAGTTAACTAAATTAATGAATAGTGTCAATAATGCGAAATTTAAATGAATTTACAAGAGACGGTAATGTTAAAATTTTTCAGAAAAGAGCCTACTCTGCATTGCTCGTGTCACTGAAAGCTTAATTAATGAAAATGACATTTTGTGCAAATCATTGTTATTTTTTCACTCGGAAACTGAAATTTAGAAATAATTTGAACCTTAAAAATAAAATAAAACATTAAAAAAAGTTTATCGTAAGAAACTGGAAGGGGTGGTGTGATTCACTCCATTTTAAAGGGCTGCAGCTTTTCAACGAAAACTTAAATAAAAACATTTTATATGAAACCCCCCTTAAAATGTATCAGGGAATATTTTCCCAGTTTTACACTCTGTGTACTCAAGCGGAAGTCGTTAATTCGAGATTTCTTAAAGTTATCATGTTCACATAATTGTTCTACATACATACGCATCGGCCAATTGAAATACTTAAGTTCACCGAGAAAATGAGGAAACTAAAAATTTTAAATTTGACAAGTCTAATTAAGTCCAATTGTTTGTGTACGTATGCACACGTACACAGATCTCATTTATATTTTACTATCCGAGCCATTTACACCTGTTGCAAGTTTGACAAGAATTTGTTCCTTATTTGTTCTGTTCATACTGCTATAAAAGAGCAGTAGGTAATGTGGTACTTGGGCTGACCTCCTTCACTTTTTTCCTTCGACCACTCAGAAGCCAGCATAATGTCAGATGGCAGTTGACAGATGGCAGCTGACAGCCGACGCTGGCAGATGGCAGTTAACAGGTGACATTGACAGATGGCGATAGTTTTGAATCTAGAGACACTTTTAGACATTTCTAGTGACATTTTCTAATAAAAAGTCACTAGAAATGTCACTATATTAAAAAAGTCACTAGAAAGGTCTAAAAATTCCCAAGTGCCACAATACATACTAACAGATTTTAGCAAAATTTCTTTGATACCAACTGCTTGGAATAAATCGCTTCATTCCAATTCATAAATTTTGTTGAAGTCAAATAGATATAATAAATACAAATGACAAAGACGTTTCCTCTGGCTTCAAAAGTGCTTTTTTTCCTCTGGAACCACATTTATATTTTTTGCCTGACGATGCAGTAAAATGCATCTTTATTTAGTATGAACCTATTTCACCAAGTAAAGGAAACAGCAATCAATAAATTAAACATATAATTAAGTTTGACTAATTCGAAGGCCCGTGTGGTGTTGAATAAGTTGTTAATATTATCACTTAACTTTGCTTCTACAGAAGCGTTAGATGAAATGTCCGGTAGGAAATAACAAAAGACCAGGGCTTCCAAGCACAGAGAACCTAACTATTTTAAATTTTGCTCTCTTGCTTTAATTTTTTAAGAAGCGATACGTTTTCAACTGTGCTTTTACGTCACAACATGTTAAAAATATTTAAATTTTCTTACCGGTGTAACCTGGGTAGACTGTAAAGGTTCTATTTCAGGTAAACTCTTCTTTTTTGTTTTGTTTGGGCTTCCAGTTGCTAAAATTAAAGCTAGCATTATCGTTCTATTTAAACTAATCAAAACACGGTGATATATTTACCTCCAGGCAAATCAGGTAAAGTGAAATCGTCCCTTAATTTCGTTTCCCTTCTCTTTTGTGCATTTGTGTTACAACCTGATAGCCAGGGATAACCATAATTATAGTTTTGACCGTCACCAGTGAAAACATTATCAATACCATGACTTCTTTCATGTTTTTTAGTAAACTGACTTCTTGGATTAAACAGCGGTACTTGATTAATTGAAAATTTGTTATTGCTCAAACTTTGCAAGACATTGGGTGATTTCTTTGGAGGATCCTTTGTAAAGCTTATATTATTAATACTGGGATGAAGTACGTTGTGGAAATTGCTATTTACAGTAACCGTACGGGGAAAATCGCCAAAAGCAAAATTTTGTTGTAGAGACTGGAATAGCGGTGGCGTAGGTGGAAGAAGCGTCAGGGGACTCAAATCAGTCTCCTCCTTTTGAGCGGAAACTGGCTTTTGCACTGGTTTACTATCACATTTTTGACTAAATTTAGCTAGACTTTCCAGCGACTTCTCAAGCATCTGCATCTCAGCAGTATTAGAGTTCTGCTGAAGCTTGGGTGTATTCAAGTTGGTCTGCTTATTCGCTTTTTCTTTTTGCATAAGAAATACAGAATTCTGTTTATGATTCGAGTTTTGAACAACATTCAGCTTTTGACTACTTTTATCTAAAGTTATTAGGTTCTTGTCTTCATTGTTACTACTATCGCCACTAAGTTTCCTCTTCATACTTCCTTCAGCTAAGTGAAACTTCCACCTAAACTGATCGCTCGGTATGAATTTCTTCTGCTTCATTTCCATGGCTTTGTCGGTGGACATAATTACTTCCGCTTTGAATTTCCTGAGTAGAGGATTACTGTTAAATTCTAATGTCACTTTATCTCGCAAAACTGGAAGAAACCTCTGAGGGAACCTGTCGTGTGTGAAGAAAGTGTGCCTTAAAAGATCTTCAGCAGTGAAACGGGAGAGGGGGTCCATTTTCAGACAGCTCGAAAGAAAATCTAAAGCTGACAGTGACCATGAGGAATATTGTTTCTGGAGACCATCGTCATTTTGGGTTAGCCTGATCATTCCTCGAAACTGTGAATTTTTTGACATCAAATGTTGATGTCTGTTGCATGGTTTACCTGAAACAATAAGATTTTACTTAATTAAATTATACAGTACGAATGACAAAGTCTATAAATAAACTAACCCAGACAAGTAGACTAGAACTTTAACTTTAATTGGTCATTTTATTCTTTCCCGTTTCTGAGCTTACCTAATAGCTTGACGATCAAGTACAACTGGTCAATATCACTTTCTCCTGGAAATATGGGATCACCAGTCATCATTTCAGCAAAAAGACAACCGACTGCCCAAATATCCACTGGTGATCCATAAGTGGTTTCTCCTACTAGCAGCTCTGGAGCTCTGTACCACCTTGTTGCCACGTATTCCGTACAAGGTTCACCAGCTATGCTTAAGATTCTAGCAAAACCAAAGTCACACAATTTGACAACACCCATGGAAGACACCAAAACATTTTCAGGCTTAACATCTCTGTGGATTATCTGTTAATGCACAAAAACAGAAATATACGACATTAAACAAAGAATAATATTGCTTACATGGTGCAAAAAAAATACGCATCACGCAGATAAAAATTTAGAGCTCAATAATTGGGATAATTTGGGGAGACCGCGTGCAAAATGAAGAACTGCGAGGAGGAACTGGTGTAGACGACATTAGAAAACACATTGCAAGATCATTATAGAAGTGAGCAGGATATGTTGTCAAACTGTATAGTGGTAGGTGGACAAAGAGGTACTCCAATGCCGGCTTGGAGTAAAGAAAAGAACACTACTTCAATGGACAAATGTCTTTGAGAGAATTACGTCCAAAAATATTACACAATTTTGCTATTTAACCCAATTTTCAGCTCCAATGATAACATAGTTAGCAATATAATAATAATAATAATACAGCCTGTATAATTTATGTATTAAACAATACTATATGTTGCGAAGTAGTGTATCAATTGTTAATGGCTGAAATGAAATTAATTTTAAAAATTTGGTCACTTAATTTGCTATAATTGAGCGTAACAGATGAACAAATTTTGCAGGCTTATAAATACAGTTTTTAGTACCAGAAAAGTATCATCATTTGGTGAAAGAAATTATGAGAATAACTTTTTAAGAAATATTTCCAAAAGATCGTAAAAGCACTTACATTATTACTATGACAATAATGGATAGCCCTCGTTATCTGATATATCCTTTCTCTGCTTCTCTCCTCACCTAATCCACCAGGTATTTTTTCTAGCTCATCTAGTACAGTCCCTTCTAAAAACTCAAACACTAAATAGAACCTCTTTCTATACCTAAATACTTCTATCATGGTCACTAAATTTTCATGTTTTAGTTTCTGAAAATTAAGTAAGATAAGTCATCAGTTGATTTTACGACAAAGCATTAAAAAATTTACCTACCTTAAGCATTCTAATTTCTCTAAGAGCCATTTTTCTAACAGTGGCATCCTCTTCGGTTTCAAGGAACTTCTTCACAGCAACAATCTGATCAGTCTCACGATGGCGACATTTCATTACAAGTCCGTAGGAACCTTCGCCTACCACAGCAAGTTGTTCATATTTCTCCATTTCAGGTTAAACTCGAGTTCACCTCATCTAAAATAATAATAATCATATAGATACGTAAAAGGTTGTGATCAAATGATCTTGGGATACTACTCCAGATATAAAGAAACTATTATGTAAACTCAGTGCTATTAGTAATTGTTTATATATATATATATATATATATATATATATATATATATATATATATATATATATATATATATAGGGTGGCGCATTGAAAACGAAACAGACCGATTTGCGCCCGGAGAATTTTTTTTAAGAAACACTGGAATACGTCAATTTTATTATTGAGGAGGACATGTTTTGACATAAAACTCAACTTTGTCACATCAACCCCTTAAGGGTGATGATAACAGCCCTTATATTTTAAATAGGGAACATGGGTCGAGTGTTACATCATTTGAAAGCCCTTTCTTTTCTAAATTCAGCACATTAATTTTTTGGAAGTTGTATCAACACGTTTAAAAATTATTCACAGTTGAAGATGCAAAAACGCATTTCACTCATTCCGATAAGAAATGTGCTGATAGTCAATGTTTTGTTTGTATTCTGTAGAAGAAAGAGTTGAAATAATTACTATTTTTTTCAAAAACGATGAGTGTGCCAACCGTACCGCAAATTTGTTTAATGAACGACATCCGAACAGACATGTTAACAGAAAATACATTTTGGAGTTAGTTGCAAAGTTTCGAAAAAGTGGTATAGTAGCCAACAAAAAACGGGATCCTGAACGTAAATTTCCGGTTAGAAATGAGACTACTGATATTGACGTTTTAGGACAAACTGCTGCAGACCCAACTTTGAGCACGAGAAAATTGGCCACTGTTTCAAACATCAAAAGAAGAACTATTCAGCAAATATTGAAGCATCATAAAGTTCACCCGTATAAAATTCATCTTGTACAACTGAATCAAGATGATTTTGATCGGCGGCTGGAGTTTTTTGAAGTTATGACTGCACGAATAGCTGATAACGGGAACTTTCTGTTCAATATCTGTTTTTCAGACGAGTGTTTTTATTAAACTCTACAGTCAATCGTCATACTTGTCGTTATTGGGCAGATAATCCAAGCAATTTTCACGAAGTCCACACTCAAACTCCACAGAAATTGAATGTCTGGACTGGCATTTTTGGAGACCGTTTAATCGTATCAATTTTTCTTGATGGCAATTTGAGTGGCGAAACGTATTTGGAGTTACTAGAAGATATCGTTTACCCTCAACTAATTGACATTGTTGAAAATGATGATTGCTATCAAGAAAATCAATTAGTGTTTCAACAAGATGGAGCTCCTCCGCATTTTCACAACGTGTTAGGGAGTTTTTGAACAGAGAGTTTCCAGGACAATAGACTTCTTTCTATGGGGCCATTTAAAGAGTAGAATTTACGCAACAGAACCGGAGTCTCTGAAAGAATTACGACGACGCATTGTTGAAGACTGCCGTCTAATAACTCCACAAATGCTCCAGAAGGTCAGAGCTCGTTTTGAACAAACTTTGTACTTTTGTATGTAAGCTGGTGGTCAACAATTTGAACACCTACTTGACTGAATAAACATTTTTGAACGTTTGGTTTTGTTTTTTAGTTTTTTAACGAAAAATTGACTAATTAATGCATTTATTATCACAATGAATGAAATACGTTCTTGCAACTCCAACTGTGAATAATTTTTAAACGAGTTGATGAAACTTACAAAAAAATTACAGTGCTGAATTCAGAAAAGAAAAAGCTGTCAAATGATGTAACACTCGACCCATGTTCCCTTTTTAAAATATAAGGGTTGTTATCACCACCCTTAAGGGGTTGATGTGACAAAGTTAAGTTTTATGTCAAAACATATCCCCCTCAATATTAAAATTGACGTGTTTCAGCGTTTCTTAAAAAAACATTTCTCTGGACGCAAATCGGTCTATATATATATATATATATATATATATATATATATATATATATATATATATATATATATATATATATATATATATATATATATATATATATATATATATATATATATATATATATATATATAAACATATGAAAATTTAAACCCCGGGTATGGGTTCCGTGGGTCTTAGTTCACGCTCATTTGAAAGAAAAATTCAAAATTCAAAAGTCGGGATCTCCCCATTAGTGAATTTTTTCTAAGAAAAATCACTAAAACTTACCACCCTTAATTAGTGCCTTCACTTTCCTAAATGATTGATTGCAAAGACTCTGATCACGTCATTACCATCAAACAACTATGTTATTCAACCTGATAACGATCTTCAATTTATCGAAAGCAAAGGTATCACATGAGTCCGCATTAACATATACGTTGGTTCGTAATTGCCCTTGATATATCATGGCAGTAATTAAAACAGAGACCTACAAACTGCCCTAATTCCCTTAATCGTGATCATTTACGTCAACAAAGTCTCACGCGAATACCAGAAGTTTCAATATCCATAATTTACTCACAAACTGTTTAAAGTAGATAAAGTTTTATCACAATAAGCGTGAAAGAAGCCGTTTGTTTTAACACCTCGTGGCCTACTCTAGTTTTTTTTATCGCTATTACCTTTGCGATTTATTTGCCTAAATTCAAAGACGCTCCAATTTGTAAATCGAATGATGATTTACTACTTTAACCGATTACAAACGGGTTACGTTTTGTTTGCATGCCTTCAAAATGCGAATTTATCAATTCCAATCGAAATATTCTTTAGGGTAGTTTATTCTTGGAATAAATTCTCGATTTTAATTTATTCTGGTACGAAATCCGCCATTAGAAACGGAAAATGACGCAAATGAGTTCGTTTTTTTATGTTCTATTTATGGAACGTCAGAATTGTTAATAGGAATAATGTTTTGTGAAAATTTGACTCGTTTATGGTGTTCATTAGCATACCAACTTTGAAACAAAGCTTTTGCCTCTTTCATTAAGGGTCCCAGGAAATTTTTTTGCCCCTTATGCATATAATGGTACGAATCCACACAAAGTGTTCAGAGGCATCATTAGTATTTATTATTTATTTACTTATTCACTTATTAAGGAAAATAATTATATTCTGTTCAGCTATAATCAATAATAATTATTCTTCTATCCCCAAAATGCAACCAAGAAAGGACAAGCAGAATAATATGTGTAGAGAGTCGTGTGGCGAAAACTGTCAATCATAGTAAGAGGATGTAAAGAAGAGATAAGTTTATTGTTTTTGTAGACCTGGAAAAAGCATTCTATAATTTGGATTGAAAAATAATGTTTTATATAGCGTGAAACAGACAAATGGAGTAAATTCAATATCTCATTTATCGTGCATATTAAAAAAAATATGGACGCAGCAAGTGCATTATGGTAGTGAATTTTCATAGAAATGATCTGGCACAAAATATTTTATTATAACTTTTTTTTCTTGTAACATAGAAATTTAAATTTTGGTGTATAGTTTACTTATTATATCGTAAACCTACCTACCAAATTTGGTTATCATATATTTCTTATTTTTTAAGATAAAATTTTTTTCAAATTAAAACTCAAAATTTTCCAGGAAAACCTCGTCCGATTTTTTTGATTAACAAACTTGTCAAAGTCATTTACAAAAGGAAGGTACATGCCAAATTTTATCAAAATCGGCCTATTATTCTTTGAGATAAAAATTTTTTTCGAATGAAAACTCAAAATTTTCCCGGAAAACCTCGTCCGATTTTCTTGACTAACAAACTTGTCAAAGCCATTTACAAAAGAACGGTACACGCCAAATTTTATTAAAATCGGCTTATTACTTTTTGAGATAAGAATTTTTTTCGAATGAAACAAAATTTTCCCGGAAAACCTCATCCGATTTTCCTGGCTAACGAACTTATCCAAGCCATTTACAAAAGAAAGGTATATGCCAAATTTTATCAAAATCGGCCTATTATTCTTTGAGATAAAAATTTTTTTCGAATGAAAACTCAAAATTTTCCCGGAAAACCTCGTCAGATTTTCTTGACTAACAACCTTGTCAAATCCATTTACAAAAGAAAGATACATGCCAAATTTTATTTAAATCGGCTTATTACTTTTTGAGATAAGAATTTTTTTCGAATGAAAACTCAAAATTTTCCCGGAAAACCTCGTCCGATTTTCCTGGCTAACGAACTTATCCAAGCCATTTACAAAAGAAAGGTACATGCCAAATTTTATCAAAATCGGCCCATTATTTTTTGAGTTATCAGTGTGATACATATATATATATATATATATATATATATATATATATATATATATATATATATATATATATATATATATATATATATATATATATATAATATATATATATATATATATATATATATATATATATATATATATATATATATATATAAACATATAAAAATTGAAACTGACCCCGGATATGGGTTCTAGGGGTCCTAGATCGCGCTCATTTGAAGAAATTTTTTCAAAATTCAAAAGTCGAGATCTCCTCATTAGTGAATTTTTTCTAAGAAAATTCACTAATATGGACGCAGAAAGTGCGTTATAGTGGCGAATTTTCATAAGAATTGTACACTATAATTATAGGGCATATTAGTAAAGTTAATACTTAAACTTACACAGACCTTGAAGATCGATTTTAGAGGTCCTAGTACGCGCACGTTTGAGGAATTCTTTCGAAAGTGTTACCACGATATCACTATATTATCATAAAAATCTTGCGTGCTAACTCCTTTTGAGAAAAATGCCCAAAATCAATTTTCTATGAAGCTAAAGAACTCAATTTTGCTATATATGTAGATAGTGTAAGTCTCTTTAAAAGAAACTTGTATTACAAATTTCATGAAAGTTATACAGAAGATTTCCAGAAGGAAATTTAATTCATATTTAGAAAAGTAAAGTATCTCCCAAATTATAAACGTAGCAGTTATTTTTCCTTGTTAATCGCCAGTATGATTTTGTTTCAGTCAACCTAATCAAACCAGTTTTTTCAATATCAAAAATAACAAAATTATAATTTCAGACTCAAATGTGACAGAACTTATTTAGGTGTTTTAGACAAAAATGCGATCTTGTTCAAAACGTATGAAATTTGTGCACTATTTTTTGTATTATTGTTTCTCCAAATATCAAACTAAAACTTAAAAAACATACATTTATCGAGCTGGATACGATCGCGTAACCGTCTGCTTATGAGGCAAGCCCGACGACTCTCAGCCATCTAGGCATACGTCAATTAACGTTTTGTTTACATGATACATCAGATCGGTTTTATGTCCGGCATATTATATTCAAAGTATACATAACAATTACTTACAGAATTAGTGAAATTACCATTGAAACACATCCCACGACTGTTTCGGTCTTATGTTTAAGTTTAAAGATAAAATAAACTAGTTTATAATTTGAGACTTTGCTTGATTTTGTTTACATTTCTACTATATTATGCGACAGCATAATATATCTACGCTGCGCTAAAAGTTTATTTGAGGCCGTTCATAAAGCTACAAGTATAGTGTCTTTTAATAATTGATTGACTCCCGCAGTTAATTAACAATCACTTGGCAAATTTTTAATTTCATGTCGTCTGTCATTTTCCATCATTGCGGCCGAGATTTCACGATTGTTGGTTCGGGTAGTATGTTTTATGCCTGGTATATATTTAGTTTAGTTACTGTTGATGTCTGGTTTATACCTGTTATATGAATCAATCTACGCGTGGCAGTTAACTACTCTGTCTGTCAGGCATTGGACTTTAACCACTAAGTCGTCTCAACGAAGGGGTTTGGGATTTTATATTTAATTTGTAAAAACTCGAAATGTGCACCAAATTACTTAAAATTCACACAGCTTTATTTGCACTATTTCTAGCCACATGTAAAGTGTAATTTTAGTTACTCTGATACTTATAAAAATATAGCGTTTTCAAAAAGATTTCCCCGATTTTCCACTGGAAAAAATTGAGCATAAAAGCTGATTAACCAACTCGACCTCGATTTTCGCCCAAACAATATTTGCCAAGTTTGATTGAAAGCAGTTTAGTATTTTTGAGTTATCGCTTGGGCACACACACACAAATATATATATATATATATATATATATATATATATATATATATATATATATATATATATATATATATATATATATATATATATATATATATATATATATATATATATATATAAATTTTGAGGGACCTTGGTTTTGGGGTCTAGAGACCCAAATTCGCGCTCATCTGCAGAATTTTTTTCAAAAGCTTTTCAGCGTGACCTCTCTAATCGCAAATTTTTCTTAATGAAAATTCGCTAAAATCCCAAAACACGTCAATACACACAATATGGAATCCTGCAACAGGAAAACTTCACCCTTACATTCAATCCCCCTTCGAGTGTCAGTTGCACCCCCCACATTTTTAAATAGGAAGTAGGGGCTTTTGATATCTCATTTGAAAGATATTTTTATTCTTTATTCAAAAATGCTATGTTAATATTTGCAATAAATTTTCAAATGAGGTATATTTGAAAGATATGTTGGTTCTTTATTCAAAAATGCTATGGTTTTAAACTTTATTGTAAAAATTAACAATAAAATATAAAATCTCGGGACGCAGCAAGTGCGTTATGGTAGTGAATTTTCATAAAAATGTTTTTATTGCAAATATGTGTGTTTTCTTTTTAAGAAAGCAGACATCAATTTTGGTTACCAGTATAACCTATATAGAAAAAGCAGGCATCAAATTTGATTATCAGTATAACATATATAGTAAAAACAATGTGCCATGTTTCATCAAAATAACTTGATTGTTTGAAAACGTACAGAAATTTCCAAAAGTAAACCAAAAGTGTTACTGAAAAAATCCGTTTCTTGGTCAACCTTATAGGTTAATAGCAAATTGAGCTTTTCAAATATGAAGCATTTAATCAAAATTCGCAACCACAACGCACTTGCTGCCTCCAGAATTTCTTAACTTACAAACATGCATTATATTTCGATGGAAAATGCAAAAAATAAGGCGTTTTCGACAAAAATTATTTGTATCACCAACGACTTATGGGCCGCCCTGTGATTGTCGCAATAATTTTTTAAGATGTAGCTCAAAACACCGTATAATTAATGTATACAATATTTTTTCATATCTTGTATAATAACGAATATATTGAGCTTTATTGATTTTTTACGAAAATTCGACAAAAATTATATACCATTAAACAATAAACTCTATAGCTAAGGCTACTGCCAAGCATCAGAGAAAGGGTCTATTAGAAATGAATTTTCTGGAAATATTTTAGTAAAATGAAGGACAATGACGGTTGAAACTAAGAGTTCGGTGTATGTAAAACATTCTTCTTGAGACATTTTCTTTCCATATCCCGTATTAGATTCAAGTTATTTGCCTAAATGTTGCGAATTTTGACGTTTTCAATTGTCACTTTGACGTTTTGAGGAAACCCCCAATTTATTTTTCTTTAAATGCCCATAACTTTTTTGTCTTTTGACCTACAGAGCTAAATTTTGGTAGGTAACTTGCCTATAATGAAATAAATCCGCATATGAAATTTGGTTGCCCTTACTTTGTTAATTCCGGAGATATAAATTTTTTCGAAAGAAAACACAAAATTTTCCGGGAAAACCTGGACCGATTTTCCTGGCTAACGAACTTATCCAAGCCATTTGCAAAGGGAATTTATTCACCAAATTTAATCAAAATCGGCCCATTATTTTTTGAGTTATCGGTGTGATACATATATATATATATATATATATATATATATATATATATATATATATATATATATATATATATATATATATATATATATATATATATATATATATATATATATATATATATATATATATATATATATATATATATATATATATATATATATATATATATATATATATATATATATATATATATATATATATATATATATATATATATATATATATATATATATATATATATATATATATATATATATATAAACATATAAAAATTTAAACCGACCCCGGATATGTGTTCTGGCTGGGGGGCCTAATTAGCGCTCATTTGAAGAAATTTTTTCAAAATTCAAAAGTCGGGATCTCCTCATTAGTGAATTTTTTTTAAGAAAATTCACTAAAAAAAGAAATTCATCGAATAACGAACTTTGCCAGAACACACTAAAAATTAATAACTGTACGCGTTTCCTTTTTGATAATGAGAACAAATAAAAAAATATTAATCTGAATGTAGGAGATGATTAAAATACATGCCTTGTACGTCATGGCAGCATTATAATCATCAATAAAAATGTTCTCCTAGCGTTAATCAACATCTGAGGCGTGACTGACCTAATCGCAATCGTTATTGCTCTTCTTAAGTCAGTTATATCGCGTTGTTTAGTCTTGTATACCATACTTTTCACATATCAGCATAAGAAGAAGTCTAATAGCGTAAGATCTGGTGATCGTGCTGGCCATTCCAATGATCCTCGCCCCCCTATCGATCGATTTGAAAATATTGAGTCGAGGTATCACCGGACCAAAGTTTATAGATTAGGTAGGTGTCTGGTAACTCTGAGAGGGTAGAGATACGAGAGGAGAGTAATACGTCATGTGTATTTCAGATGCGGAAATTTATTATAATTTCAGACTGCGTTTTGGTGTTTTAAAGAACTTTTATTAGAAATTTATGTAAATTTTAATGTGTTTGCTACAAAATTTTCGACTACGATCAGTTACAGATTTCGATGGTGAATTTGGTACATCATCAATTACTGTAGTCAATATTTCGCAATACTCTACAGGGCGCTCTAAAATTCAAGTTTTATTATCGGCACATTCAAAGCATATTATTTAATTTATTTCAAATGGAACACCCTATATTTTTTGCTGCATTTCATAGAGAAAATAATTCCCTTTCATATGATACTAGGGTTTTCTATAACCAAGTGCAGCAGTTCTGGCGTGGAGATAACAGCGAAAAAATACATATTATCCTTAACCAAAAATAACTCAAGTAGTTAACATTACAAGAAAATACAACATGCTGAGAACCCCGCTTGGATGCACAAGCTGCAAGGCAAATTTGGTGCAAACAACCCCTAAGAAACTTAAGGGACCAAAAATGAATAGGGTTGCTGAATGGGAAGGAAATCTGAGCGGAAAATACTAAAAAAACACTTTTAGTCGGATTTTAAACGATGCGTTTTTCACATTTTGCAGCAATACCCCCTTTAAACCCTGTCTGCCCCGCTCAACACCCATATTCGCCCTGGTCCAATAACTTTCTTGGGGGTTGCACCCAAAAAAATTTTCTTGTGCTTTATGCTTTGAAGGTAGTTTTATGCATGCACAAGTGGAAGGAGAACCCCCCGTGTTTTTAGGTGAGGGGGCAGAAACCCTCTTCGTGCTGGGGTTCTTCTTCCCTTCTGGTTGCATTCAATGCATGAACCACAGGAATCTTTTTATGTTCCGCTTTCACACCGATAACTCAAAAAATAATGAGCCGATTTTGATGAAATTTGGTATGTACCTTTCTTTTGTAAGTGGATTGGATAAGTTTGTTAGCCAGGAAAATCGGACCAGTTTATCCCGGAAAATTTTGGATTTTCTTTCCCAAAATTTTTGTATCTCCGAAAGTAACAGCTTACCCCACACACCAAAATTTGGATTTACACGTTAAAAGAAAAAAAGTTATAGGCATTTAAAAAAAAATTGTGTGCCACCGGCGATTCTGAAAAAACCGACTATCTGATTTCTGAATATCCTTCCTCCGAGGTCACTATTCTTGGCGACTTCAATGTCCATAATAAGGAATGGCTAGGATCTTCAAAAACCGATCCACAAGGGAGAGCAGCGGAGGCCTTTGCAGTCAGCAATTCTTTGGCCAATATGGTTCAGCAACCTACTTACTTTCCTCGTATCCCAACACACAGCTCAAATCCCTTGGATCTCCTTCTTACTACAAATCCTGAATGCTATAAGATATCAGTCACCGCCCCCCTTGGTCGCTCAGACCACGGCATGGTCACTGCTTCCTGTGCAATGCAACCCGAGGTCACACAGTCATCACACCCACGTATCGTTTGGCACTACAACTCCGCAAACTGGGACGAAATGCGGGATTACTTTTCCTCATTTCCATGGGCGTCTGTCTGCTTCTCTCATCCTGACCCCTCTGATATCTCACAAAACGTCACCGAAATTATCCAAGCTGGCATGGAATTATTTATTCCACGTACACAGAAAACCTCTTCAGCCACTCAAAAGCCCTGGTTCTCTAAATCCTGTGACAAGGCCAGACTTGAAAAGGTCAAAGCTCACAAAACGCTTCTACACAATCCCAGTCAAGAAAATCGTCAAGCATTCAACGACGCAAGAAACCGCTATGTCCGCATTCTTTCTGAGGCAAAAAACTCGTTTAATAACCACATCAAAAACAAAGTCCTTTCAAGCTCCAACGGCGGCAAACCCTTCTGGACTCTTGCTAAGTCTATTGGGAATAATTTCTGCAAGAGCACGTTCCCACCTCTCGTCTCAGGTGATGAAATTGTTTCTACCGCCCTGGGCAAGGCTGAACTTTTTGCTTCGTTGTTCGCCGGAAATTCTACTCTCAACCCACCTCCAAATGTTCAACCACCAACAGTCCCCAATGTCGCGCATAAAATGACTGATATCATTTTCAAAACTAAAAAGGTACGAAAGATGCTCTCTTCTCTTAATACCAGGAAAGCCTCTGGCCTTGACGAGATCCCAGCAACTGTTCTCAAAAAATGCGCACCAGAACTTGCTCCTGTCCTGACTCGTCTGTTTCAGATATCTTACAATAAAGGAATATTCCCTAGTAACTGGAAAACTGCTCGAGTACAACCCATCCCCAAGAAAGGATCCAAAGCGCTTCCTAGCAACTACAGGCCTATTTCTCTCCTTTCAGTCATCTCTAAAGTGATGGAAAAGTATATAAACACCGAACTACTAAAATTCCTTGAAAAACACAGTCTAATCCACGACAGGCAGTATGGATTCCCGTCAGCGCAGATCGACTGCCGACCTCCTTTCCTTTGTCACCCATTCTTGGAACAAGTCTATGGAACAACACGGTGAATCCCAGATTGTTGCTCTAGACATATCCAAAGCATTCGACCAGGTCTGGCACGCAGCGCTGCTTAATAAACTTCCGGCCTATGGCCTACCACCAAAACTTTGTACCTGGACAGCAAATTTCCTCTCCAACAGGAGCATATCTGTTGTTGTGGATGGCCATTCCTCTAAACTGTATCCAATTAATGCAGGAGTTCCTCAAGATTCAGCTTTAGCCCCTACTTTGTTTCTTCTCCACATCAATGACCTCCTCTCTAGCACATCCAACCCAGTTCACAGTTACGCGGACGACAGCACCCTCCACTCAAACATACAATATTCTAAGCCTGTCTCTTTAGCCCAATTAGATGAGGATCGCAGACTCATGGAGGGTTCTGTCTCCGTAGACCTCCAAAAAATATTAGACTGGGGAAGTAGAAATCTTGTACAATTCAACCCCACCAAAACTAAGTCTTGCTTTCTTTCTCACAAGAGATACAGCAGCCCTAGACCCATCACAATGAACAACCAAGTTATTCAAAGTAATGAGTCCTTTTCTCTTGTTGGCATTTCTGTGGATCGAAATCCTAATTGGCACCAACATGTTACATCAATTGCAGAAGCGGCTGCTAAGAAATTGGGTTTCCTCTTCCGGGCTCGCAAATACTTTTCACCAACTAATCTCTATACCTTATACACTTCACAAATAAGGCCAAACCTCGAATACTGCTCCCACATCTGGGGTGCAGCAGCCGCTTCTACACTCGCTATCCTGGACTCCATTCAAAAGAGAGCTATACGTCTCATCGGTGGCCCTACCCTCACCCAAAGGCTTCCATCCCTTGCCCACCGACGTGCCGTTGGTGACCTCTCTCTCTTTTATAGATATCTGCACGGGAACTGCTCAGAGGAGCTTTCCTCCATAATTCCCCCACCTGCTGCCCCCAGCAGATCTACCAGGGGAACAGAGCGAATGCACCCTTTTACTGTCCAGGTCACCAGACATAGAACATCTTGTTATGCCCGCTCTTTTGTCCCGAGGACTTCCAAGTTGTGGAATTCCTTGCCGGCACATGTTTTTCCTTCTCCTCCGAACCTCCAAACCTTCAAGTCCAGAATTAACAAGTTGCCTCTTTCCTCCTTGTCAACACCCACGGTACGATAGTATTTAGGCTGTAAGCCCTCGTGGTGTGTTGTTGACATAAAAAAAAAAAAAGATCAGAGCAAAGCAGAACAAAATATTTTGTGACTAACAAAGACAATTGAGTATTACGTACAACGGTTCAGTTTTCTTGGCGCAAAAAGGTCAAGAAGTAGCAGAAAAAAATATTTTTAAAATTTTATAATTTTTCTTCTTGAAACGTCAAAGTCACGATTTGAAACGTCAAAATTTGCAATTTTCAGACTATGAATTTGAAGTAAATACGGATTATGTGGAAAAACTGTCGTAATAAGTGTGTTTCACAAAGCCTTAAGTTTCAGCTTCAACCATCACTGTCCTTCATTTTACTAAAATATTTTCGGAAAATGCATTTCAATAGACCCTCTTTCTGATGCTTCGGCAGTAGTTTCCGTTATAGAGTTTATGGTTTAATAGTCTATATTTTAACAAATTTTCGTAGCAAAAATTCGTTATTAAGAAGACCGCGACTTGTGAATTTTAAAAAGATTTCTTCAAATGAGCGCGAATTAGAACCCCTAAAACCCACATACGGGATCAGTTTCATTTTTTGCCTGTTTACACATATACAGAGTGACGCATTTCTACGGTAAAGCTCAATATATCCGTTATTATACAAGATATTAGACAAAAGTATGTACGTTAATTATAGAGTGTTTCGAGCTGTATCTTATAAACCTATTTTAACAATTACAGTGTAGCCCATAAGTCGTTGGTGATACACGCTTTATTTATTTTAATAGAACACCCCTTATAAGTACACTTGGAGAACACCCAAATCACCACAACACATATTTCAGAGACCTTACGATCGTTTCGTTGACCAAGTCAACATCTTCAGAGGAAGAAAAATTCTGTTAATGTTTCCCCTTATGTTATTGCGTTTTTGTGTTTTCCATCAAATTATAATGCATGTTTGTAAGGAAAAAAATTGATATCGTTCATCGTTTTTGAGTTTTTTCAATTGTTTTGCAACTTTTCACGTTTTTGGCACATATGTCAAACCCATATCACAAATTGTAATACGGCGTTTTTATCAATAGATAACGGAGCCCCATGGAAATGACGCATTTAGAGAGCTTTTTCTTCGTATTACTGGTCGAAAAAATCGAGCTGCCGTATACAAGCAAATAGTGGCTGAATTAGAGATGTTTTCGCAGAAAATGTTTTTAGTGTTTCCGTAGAAATCATTTTTTTTGTGAGATTTTTGTGATATGTTGGTAATGAATAATAAATGTTTAGTAAGTTATTGTAAAAAAAGTTGTCGAATTTTTGTGAAAAATATAATTTAGTGTAACATTACTGAAGACCATTTATGTAAAAAAAAATCATATGTTTTTTTCAATTTAGGTCCTAAAGCTGTTTGTGAATAATTATATCTCGTCAGCTGTGTAAATAGCTTAAAGCGGTTCGTTGGATAGGAAAATCTGACCAATTTTTCTGGAACTTTTAAACTTTATTTTCGGAAAATGTTTGTACTTTTTTAAACCACAAAGCTATTTTATTGAGACATAGTACATTGTTAGTACTATATAGGTTATTCTGTCAACCAAATGTCCTTCTTGTAAAAACAAGACATATTTGACATTAAAAACATTTTTACGAAAATTCGCTACCGTAACGCATTTGCTGCGTCCAGATTTATATATATATATATATATATATATATATATATATATATATATATATATATATATATATATATATATATATATATATATATATATATATATATATATATATCGTACCGATAACTCAAAAAATAAAGGACCGATCTTGATCAAATTTGGTGAGTACCTTCCTTTTGCAAGTAGCTTAGATAATTTCGTTAACCAGGAAAATCGGACCAGGTTTCCCCGGAATAATTTGTATTTTCTTTCTAAAAAAAATTATATCGGAAATTTATATTCGGAAATAACAAAGTAAGGGCAACCAAATTTGGTACGCGTATTTATATTCTGAAGGGCGAACACTGTACCAGCATTTAGCTCTCTAGGTTTAAAGACAAAAAAAGTTATGGGCAGTTAAAGAAAAAAAAATTGGAGTTTTCCTCGAAACGTCAAAGTCGCAATTTGCAACGTCAAAATTGGAAATGTTTAGGCAAAGAACGTGAAACAAATACGGATTGTGAAAAGGAAATGTTGCAAGAAGAGTGTTCTGCAAACCCTTAAGTTTAAGCTTCAACCGTCATTGCCCTTCATTTTACTAAAATATTTACAGAAAATTCATTTTAAATAGACCCTTTCTATGATGCTTTGGCTGTCGGTTTAGTTAAGTTGATGCTTTCGCTGTAGGTTTAGTTAAGTTTATGGTTTAACGGTCTTTAATTTTTAGCTAATTTTCGTAGAACAAATTCGTTAATGCATTTTTGCATTTTTTATCGAAATATGATTCATGTTTGTAAGAAAAAATCTGGATGCAGTAACTGCGTTTTGGTAGCGAATTTTCATTAAATCCCTCAAATTTCGATAACTCAATTTGCTATTAACGTAAGGTTTGTTGGCTAGGAAACCAATATTTAAGTTTGTTTTCGGAAAATTTTTGTACATTTTCAAACAATAAGTAATTTTGATAAAATATAGTACATTGTTTCTACTACATAGGCTATACCGATAATAAGATTGATGCCTGCTCGCATTTGCTATTAAAAACATTTTTCATGAAAATTCACTTCCATAACGCACTTGCTGCGTCCAGACTTTTTTAAATTAAGTTATTGTTGGCCTCGAACTGATAACCCAGTTCATATGACCACTGTCCTTGTTTAGCATTAGATTCTGAAACAACCTGGGCACAGTAGTAATTATGTTAAATAAAATTAAAAGGGACAGAAATGCCTGGAAAGATATTCCTGTACACCTACGGCAGAAGAGGACAGATAGCTGGTAAGTTGAACATTTAGCATGTAAATCGCCTCAAATAAATATCTGAATTCATGAGGAGACCAATTTCAAACGACAAAAACACTATATAAATTAAAGAGCAGCAAAACACGAACATGATAGTAAAATTTTCATCAAGTCAAATTATTAGCCGTCATTACAGTGTCGTTTGTATTATTAGATGGTTTCCTAAAAAAACAAAGAAAACAGAAAT
The DNA here is from genome assembly GCA_964006375.1 of Tillus elongatus. Taxonomy (NCBI): domain Eukaryota; kingdom Metazoa; phylum Arthropoda; class Insecta; order Coleoptera; family Cleridae; genus Tillus; species Tillus elongatus. Next base: position 95,491,612 of record OZ023268.1, read on the forward strand.
AAGTTAGTGTCATTCAGGCACGATAACCAAACGTAATGGTCTCATTGCAAATAAATTATGACAATAACCAGCGGTTGGAGATCCATGAGTTGACAACGTGAATTTTATTACCATTATGTATATTAAACATCATCCAGAATAAAAAGAACAACGAAACGCAAACAAATAATTTACTTTCCAATGTCATGTCAGGCAATAGTTTGAAATCGATAATCATTTTCTAACTGCAATGATGTATCTTTCTAAAATATTAACTTTATCATTATATCACTTTAATAGTGGTCAAGAATATCACCCAGGGTTAATATTTCACATAGAATAATTCGCTAGATCAAAGCCAAATATAATAAAAATATCTAAAGCGAATCAAAAAACTCTGGACGCAGCAAGTGCGGTATGGTAGTGCTTTTTTATTAAATGCTTCAAATTTGAATAACTTAGTTTTCTATAAACTTAGAAAGTTTAATTTTGGTATGTAATAAGGTCTTTCCTAGTGCAATATATCCACCAAATTTCATTAAAGTAGCTTTGTAACTTTTAGAGAAAAAAATTTTTTTTAAAGAAAATTTAAAATTTGAATAACTCAATTTTCTATAAATTTAGAAAGTGTAATTTTGGTACTTAGTAAGTTATCTCACAAGGCAATATATGTAGTAAATTTCATTAAAACAGCTTTGTTATTTTCGGAGAAAAAAATTTTTTTTTGAAAGAAAACTAAAAATTTTCGCAGAAACCCCCGTCCGATTTTTCTGGCTAACGAACTCATCCAAGCTATTAATAAAAGAAAGGCACTTGCCGAGTTTCATTGAAATCGGTTAATTCTTTTTTAGTTATCAGACGGATACACACACACACATACACACACACACACATACATACATATATATATATATATATATATATATATATATATATATATATATATATATATATATATATATATATATATATATATATATATATATATATATATATATATATATATAATATATATAAACATATAAAAATTGAAACTGACCCCGGATATGGGTTCTAGAGATCCTAGTTCGCGCTCATTCGAAAAAATGTTTGCAAAATGTCTCACCATCGATACCTCTCGATTAGTGAATTTTTTTAAATAAAAATTCACTAAAAGGACGAAATTATAGCACTCTTAGTTACTTTTCAATTTTGTAACGTATTGTGTATTATTCTTCGGTAATAATAAATAATAAATATCTTGGAGCAGTTTCTGACAGAATATTCTTCAATCGAGCTATCGTTTACAACAGGTGTCCCAAACCAAAATGGTATGAAACATTATCAATATCTCTTAAAAGTAATTCACTGTCGATGATTGAAAGTAAATTTGGAAGTGAAATCAGGTAGCTAATAAATAAAAATAAACAGATTGTGACATTTACAAACATTATTCTATTCATAACAGATGCTATATTTGACGACCATTCTGTCTTATACATAAACGATATCGTTTTAGGAACGATCCTCTTAGTCTTCTTAGACTGCTTCGTGAAATTTCTTGAGCTGCTGTTTTGATTCTTTAACGTCCACCTGCCCGGGTATGTCTGATTCAAGTATTGCCTTACTGTTGAAGCAGAGTGAGCCGGGCATCCATCATTTTGAAGCCACATTGTTCTCCGAAGTTCTAATGGGGTGTCTTCCCGCAGTTATGGCAAATTGTTTTGTAAAAACGTCAAATATCTTTGGCCATTTAACGTAGGGCGCAGTTCCACTGGTCCCAAAAGTGTTCCGTTAAAAATATCGGCCCATAGATTTATCTTAAATTGATGCTGGGACCGATCCTCTCTGAACTCATGTGGATCTTAAATTTTCCAACTATGAAAGTTATGGAGGTTCATGTAAGAAATCATTTGTACATGCGGACTCGCCACTCCATAAAACTTTATCGAAGAAATTGGGATCTTCTATGATTTTTGTTAACATAATTTCGCAAAATCGCTTACGCCTTGCGTATTCACGCAGTTCCAAAACTTGGACCGTCTAAATATGATACCTATACCTTTTAAAAATTCTATGAGTAGCAGACGTTGAGACGTCGAGGTACCAGGTTCTTCGATAATAGCGCTGTCAGAATGCCTGGCATCGATCGTGTTGATCGAATTGGACTACCGGGAACTACAGACGAGGATGCTGTCCTGGATGCTATTATCGAAGAACCTGGTGATTATCTTTCGTATTACCTAACAAATTTCTTAAATTATTTTTTGCCGAGTAAGTTAGCTGGAAATCGATGCAATTGAATTCGATGTCCACAGGAAGTAAACTACCACTCTAAGTTATATTTCAAAAGAGTAACATCCTACGTTTACACAAAAAATGGCCGGTTTAAATTTCTTAGTAAATAGATTAATAGAATTTCACTTAAGTAAAAATAGATAGAAGTATTGAATTAGAGTACATTAAAAACGTGGCTAAATATAAGGGATATTCAGATTGCTTAGTGGAAAATGAATTAATAGACACAGAAGTACGAAAATGTTAGCGAAATTCACGACATTCAGAAAAGATAAAATAAAGAAAAATTTGTTTGCCTACCTTTTGAACCACGTATCACAAGGGGTCTCGAACGTATTTGTAAGGAAGCCGATTTGCAGATAACTTTCTAGACAAAAAATAATTTAAGAAATTTGTTAGGTCAGGTCAGGTCAACATATTTGGGATAATAACCACCACATTGATAAATAAAATCTGAAACTTAAAAAAAGTTAGACGGCCAGCGAAGCTGGATGCGTACGAAGGTATTTATATTTCGAGGGCAATAAAAAACAAAAGTTCCTTAAACCGACCTCCGCCACTGGTTTTTAGTCCTCTGTTTGCGCTCTGTCTTTGATGCAGATAACTATTCCGAAACCTTTCAAGTAAGATGATAAAGGAAGTCCGGCAATTAAAATAAAATACACCGAAAAATTTTATTGCGATTTAGTATCCCTATCGGTATCGTTCTTTACCTAAGATTCCGTATAAAAGGTGATGTTAGTAGTGAAGTAGTTAGAACTTTTCATCCTCTGATGACGCTAAATTTGTTAGTGAAACGACGGTCGGGTCCTTGAAAATGTGTTGTGGTGATTTGGGTTCTCCACGTGTACTTAGCAAGGAAGGTAACTGATTATCAACCCTATTATTAGGAAAATAAATTAATAATTACTTAAATATTATATATAACTACAAATGTTTATAATGTCCACCATTAACCTCAATGCGATCTGATATAGGCCTAAGAAGGGATTGTCTTACTTTTAATAATAGGTATTCCTTATTTCTAAATAAATTTAAAGCTACATATCTATGTTGGGAGTAACACTCGTTTGGATAATTTCGCACGTGATGTATAATACGCTTTAATTTAAGGCTAAATAATCAATAAAATCCTTACACGATTTTATAGGTAATTTAGAATTTTCATTTAGATGTGGTGGTAGGTCAGGTAAGGTCAGGTCAGGTCAGGTCACCCAAGACAGCGTTTCTCAACCTTTTAGTATTTTTGACCCAATTTTCAATCAGAATTCTAATCCCCCCTGTCTTTCGTCCAGAATAGCGCAATAGCGGACATTCTCGCAATGCCGCGAGAAGTTACGATTTCTTTCGGCCATTCTAGAACGTCTGCGCGGCGTGTATAAATGCTGCATCTCCTTCAGGTCCAGCAAGTCTCAGTCGAGTCAATGCTCCTACCGTGAATGTGTATGTTGTAATTTGCGTGTTAACTGCAATTCACGATATTCGAATAGCAGCAGATTGATACAGTGTATACAGAATCATGGGTAAATTTTTAAGTGGGCGTAAACAAGCATTTGATGATAGTGAAGCAGAGACGAGAGTGGTTCTGAAACAAAAATCAAGAAAAAAAGTTCGAGAATATTTTAAGTGTGGGTTTACCAGCACTGAAGTAAAAGAAGAAGAAAGGCCCCTAGGTGTCATTTGCTCAACAATTTTGGCAGCAGACAGCATACAACCTAAGAAACTAAAACGACATTTGGAAACGCGTCATAGTGACTAGGTTAGCAAACCCCGAGAATTCTTCGCAGTACAAGTAAAATCATACACAAAGCAAAACTCATTTTCCTTTAAACTTTGTCTGTAATTGAAAAAGCGTTACTTGCCTCTTACAAAGTTTTATATCAAATAGACATATGTAAAAAGCCTCACACCGTTGATGAAAAGCTTATTTTGCCAGCTAAAATTGAGATCTTAGAAACCATGTTTGGATGTACTTTTGCCAAACAATTGCAGTCAATACCTCTATCAAATGATATTGTTGCCCGTCGAATTGATGATATAGCTGAAGGTGTACAGCATCAGATTTTCGGGGAGTTCTCAATGCAGTTGATGAGGCAACAGATAGCAATAAAGATGCTCACTTAATTGCATATATTCGATTATGTGATATGTCAGCACTAGAAGAACTACTATTCTGCAAGCCAATAGAACTCGAAGCAACAGCACTTGCATCATTTGTTATCTCAAATGATTTTCCAAACGAGGCAAATATAAATTAGAAAAGTCTGGATGCAGCAAGTGCATTATGGTAGTGAATTTTCATAAAAATGTTTTTAATATCAAATATGTGTTTTTTAAAGAAAGCAAGCATCAAATTTGGCTACCAGTATAACCTATATAGTAGAAATAATGTGCCATGTCTCATCAAAATAACTTTATTGTTTGAAAATGTAGAAAAATTTCCGAAAATAAACTTAAAGTGCTCCCGAAAAAACTGGGTTCTTGGTCAACGTTATAGGTTAATAGCAAATTGAGCTATTCAAATTTGAAGCACTTAATGAAAATTCGCTACCATAACGCAATCGCTGCATCCCGAATTTCTCACAAGCATGCATTATATTTCGATGGAAAATGCAAAAATCCAATAAGGCATGTTCGATTAAAAAAAAAGATAATTTATATCACCAACGACTTATAGGCCACCCTGCGATTGTAGAATTTTTCTTTAAGATGTAGCTCAATACACCCTATAATTAATGTATACAATTTTTTTTTCATATCTTGTAACGGATATATTGAGCTTTATTGATTTTTTACGAAAATTCGACAAAAATTATATACCATTAAACGATAAACTCTATGGCTAAGGCTACTGCCAAAGCATCAGAGAAAAGGTCTATTTGAAATGAATTTTCTGGAAATATTTTAGTAAAATAAAGGACAATGACGGTTGAATCTAAGACTTCAGGCTTTGTAAAACATTGTTCTTGAGACATTTTCTTTCCATAGCTCCTATTAGTTTCAGGCTCTTTGCCTAAATGTTGTCAATTCTGACGTTTTAAAAGGCGACTTTGGCGTTTTGAGGAAAACCCAAATGAATTTTTCTTTAAATGCCCACAACTTTATCTTTTAACTTACAGAGCTAAATTTTGGGCGGTAATTTACCTATAATAATATAAACCGGCGCACCAAATTTGGTTGCCCTTACTTTGTTATTTCCGGAGATATGAATGTTTTTAGAAAAAAAAACACAAAATTTTCCGGGAAAACCTGGGCCGATGTTCCTGACTAACGAACTTATCCAAGCCACTTCCAAAAGGAAGGTATTCACCAAATTTAATCAAAATCGGCCCATTATTTTTTGAGTTATCGGTGTGATACATATATATATATATATATATATATATATATATATATATATATATATATATATATATATATATATATATATATTAACATATAAAAATTGAAACTGACTCCGGATATGTGTTCTAGGGGGCCTAATTAGCGCTCATTTGAAGAAATTTTGAAAAAAGTCGGGATCTCCTCATTAGTTAATTTTTTTAAAGAAAATTCACTAAAAATTGGTGCTCGTACAATGTCTGGATCAGAATCCAAAGTATACAAGCACTTGTGATACAAAAAACTCTACAGTGTATTTGGACGCATTGTATGATCCACAGAAAAAACTCTGGCTTCCAAAGAAATGAGTCCTGGTCTGAATATTGTGCTAACGACGGTGGTACCCGTAGTAAATTATATAAACATGAGACCCCTAAAATCAATCATATTTTCTGCACTTTGTAAAGACATGGGTGCAGTACAGCGTTACTATCTTATAGCGGGGCAAGATGGGTTATCACGTGGGACATTTTTTTCACGTATCTTTGAACTAAGAGATAAAATCGCCATTTTTCTAGAAGAGGAAAATCGACCGGTCGCCGAGAAATTTCAAAATTATTTATTGTTGATGAAATTGAGCTACTTGGTCGACATATTCCAGAAGTTAAATACCTTGAATCTTCAACTCCAAGGAACAAACACACATATTTTGGATACGAGTGATAATGCGTTTCGTAGAAAACTGAAGTTATGGAGCAGAAATGTAAGGCGAAAAACCTAGAAATGTTGCCAACGTGGATGAATGTGTTAACACTTACAAGGCTGAAGAGCAACATGTGGACGTTGTTTTTGCAACCATTGAAAATTATTTCGCCATGCTGGCAAAGAATTTAAAGACGTATTTTCTGGCTGATTTCAACTTGATATCAAGTTACGAGTGTGTTAGGGACCCATTTAAAAATACTCACGAAGGTCTCTCAACTGCCGTAGAAGAAATCTTTATAGACTTAATGGCAATGGGCGATATCAAAAGACCATTTGAAATGTAAAGCGAAAACCTAGAAATGTTTGCCAATCTGGATGAATGTGTTAACACTTATAAGGCTGAAGAACAACATGTGGAAGTTGTTTTTGCAACCATTGAAAATTATTTCGCCATGCTGGCAAGGAATTTAAAAAAGTATTTTCTTGCTGACTTCAACTTGATAGCAAGTTACGATTGGGTTAGGGACCCATTTAAATATACTCCCGAAGGTCTCTCAACTGCCAAAGAAGAAATCTTTATAGACTTCATGGCAACTGGCGATATCAAAAGACAATTTTGTAATAATTCACTCTTTGAATTTTGGGCCGGGTAAGATAATGAGTTTTCTGTACTGAAAAGAAAATCATTTCGCATACTATCACTATTTTCGACATCCTACCTTCGCAAAACCGGATTTTGTGCAGTAGTTGCTTTGAAGACGAAATATGGATCTCAGCTAAATATGGAAAAAGAGCTTAGAGTTTCAATTTCTAATATTAAACCTTCATTGGAAAAACTTTGTTCAGCAACACAGGTCCAAGGGAGTCACTAATAATTATTAATCTTGATTTTAAATTAATATTGATAAATTAATGTCTGCGCCCTTCGGAGGGGGCGTAAAGCCGTCGGTCTCGTGTCCATACGATGTTGGGCACGTTAAAGATCACTACCCTCCTTACAGAAAGGCAGGGGTTCGGCAATATTTCCAGGATAGTGAGGTGAAACTGCTCCTTGACGTCGATGATTCGCCATAGTCGCGGAAATAGGCCGACGTTAAAGAAGCAAAACACACACACACACTCTTTCAGTAAATTAAATAAAAATATCCTCTATAAGTGTATATTATTGATTTTTTCCGTAAATAAATAACTTTTTTATTAATATTATTTTCCTATTGTTTCTTAATATGCTCGCGCCCCCCATTTAGTTTCATCACGCCCCCTAAGGGGGGCGCGGCCCACAGTTTGTGAATCGGTGGCCTAAGATATGATTTCCGATTATTCTTGAATTCATGTTGGAAATGACGTTCTACTGCAACAGGAGAATTTTCATTCTCCCCTATGTATTTGTTTCTGAAGTCGAATACACACCGGCGAGTGAAGGTAGCTTCATCTGTAACTGGTATTTTATTCACAACCAATGAATCTGCATTCTGTTTGCTTCTGAAAGGATTGGCAATTCAATTTAATTGAAATATCAGCTGGCAATGAATTATGTGCGGGTGTAAAGTGATATGGATATAGATCTTTGTCATGAAATATCCTCAGAACCGATGATCTACCTACATTAGCATCTGCACTTCTCCTTGAACCAATTTCTGGATTATCGGCTACGTAAACTAAAAGATATCATTCTTGTTTGGGAGTGATATTTTTTGGTCGCCTAAAGTAGCTCGTTTTGGATGAAACAAACCGATTTTATCTAGTCTATGATACAGATCTTTTAATTATTTGTGATCTAGCTGTCTTCTGGTGAAATACATTTCGGCATACATTCTGCACGCCTTACGTCTATTAAAATTTGTAGTCCCGCAGTGAGACGTATTGTCTGCCCCTGTTATGAAGCCTGCTCATGGTCGGGTTTCTGGTTAACCCCCTAGGATAACACGATTTGGTTATTCCGGAAGAAAATTTACAAGGGGTATTAAAGAACGCACTAAACTCGCTCTAGCCATAGTAAAAAGGTGGGCTACCGAGTAAGGCATTAGAGTCAGTCCTGCAAAGTTCACAATACTACCGTTACCAGAAAAATACACCAGAAAAATAAACATAGAGGGAATCGACCCTGTATTTTTACAGTGTAAGCAAATTCCTGTGCTGAGAGGGGTAAAATATTTGGAAGTCATCCTAGACTCTCGACTCTACTGGAACCAGCATATTGAAAAAATTGTCAAAAAATAGATAACTCTTACGACTGTCACACGAATGTACGATAAAAAACGGCATCTAAAACCCTATATGGTATACTAGTTGTATACCAGGTTGGGAAAACCAGAAATAACATTCGCCGTACTAGAATGGTGGCCAAAAGTCAGATAAAAGGCAACCAAGCTGAAATTAAGTAAGATACAAAGACTTGCTTGTTTGGGAATCATAGAAGCAACGAGAACCACCCCCACAGAGGCCATGGAGAAAGCCTCTCCCATAATCACAGTATGAAGTTGTGGGAGGTCTAGGTGCACATATAATGAAACGGTCAGGCCAACTGACACAAATCAGAGTTGAACATACAAGCTTGTTGTGTGATGTGGAAGAACCCATATTCGATATAAACTCGGGCTACATCACTCGTCGACTGAGCCTGTAACCCCCCTCAGAGGTAATAATAAGCGGTCGAAAGGAGGCGACTGAAAATCAACTACAAGTTCAACCTGGAAGCCTAAACTGGCACACGGGTCACAAACCTAGACAGGTGCCTGGTCGATCCTAGATGGCGTGAGGCCGGGGCCGGACATATCCTGTCCTCTGAGCAGGTGGCACTGTTTTTAGGCGAAAGTGTATGCACTAATAGAGTGCACTAAAGAAAATAACAAGAGGGCCTATTCAAATAAGCGGATCTTTATTATGTCAGACAGTCAGCAAGGCTATCGCAAGCTAAGGTATCCTCAGCACTGAGTGGGAATACCGCGAAGAACTAAGAGCGCTGGAACATGGTAAAGTTGATCTGGGTGGCAAGCCACTGCAAAATCAAAGGAAACGAAAAAGCAGATTAATTTACGATGCGCAGCGCGGAGATGACATACATGGGTCCGGAGCCGGCCCTACTTATACCAAACTGTGAAATCTGAAGGAAAATCAACCAGTGGATTCGCAGTCAGCACATCAATCACTGGGTAAACAGACGATGACTCAAATAAAGCAAAGACCTAATACAAAACGCATGCAGCAAAACGAGCGCAGAACTGCTACACCGAGCAATATGCAGCTCAGGGATATTGTACTATTATATATTGTATTTGCGAATTTTCATTAACAAAAATTCGCTAATAGAGAGGTCACGATGAAAAACTTTTGAAAAAATTTTAGATGAGCGCGTGTGTGTGTGTATGTATCACACCGATAACTCAAAAAATAATGGGCCTATTTCTATTAAATTTTCTGAGTAGGTACCTTCTTTTTGCAAGTGGCTTGGATAACTTCATAACTTCGTTATCCAGGAATAACGGCACAGATTCTCCCGGTAAATTTTCTGTTTTCTTTCGGAAAAAAATTAGATCTCCGGAATAAAAAAGTAACGGCAACCAAATACGCGTATGGGTATTATAAATAGCAAACCACGTACCAAAATGTAGGTCTATAGGTTCAAAAACAAAAAAGTTATGGCCATCTAAAGAAAAAAAAGTCGCGGTTTGAAACGTCAAAATTGGTAAGATTTAGGCAAAGAACCTGAAACAAATACAGATTATGTAAAGAAAATGTTGTAAGAAGAGTGTTCTGCAAGTTTCAGCTTCAACCGTCATTGTCCCTCATTTTCCTAAAATATTTCAGAAATTTCAATTCAAATAGACCCTTTCTCTGATCTTTTGGCGATAGTTTATGGTTTAACGGTCTATAATTTTTAGCTTATTTTCGTAGAAAAATTCGTTCTTGAGGAGACCGCGAGTTTGAATTTTAAAAGGATTTCTTCAAATGAGCGCAAACTAGGCCCCCTAGAATTCATATCCGGGTTTAGTTTCAGTTTTTATCTGTTTACATATATACAGGGTGACGCATTTCTACAGTAAAGCTCAATATAATTGTTATCATACAAGATACGAGAAAAAGTTGCATACCTTAATTATAGGGTGTCTTGAGCTGCATCTTATAAAATTATTTTGACAATCACAGGTGGCCCATAAGTCGTTGGTGATACCTACAAATTTTTTTCGGACACCCTTATATTATTGCATTTCTGCATTTTTTATCGAAATATGATGCATGTTTGTAAGAATAAAATCGAGACGCAGTAAGTGCGTTTTGGTATCGAATTTTTATTAAATACTTCAATAACTCAACCTGCTTGTAACCTAAGGTATGTTGCCTAGGAAACCAGTTTTCTCGGAAACATTTTCAGTTTAGTTTCGGAAAATTTTTGTACATTTTCAAACAATAAGTTATTTTGATGAAATGTGGTACATGGTTTCTGCTATATAGGTTATACCGGTAACCAGATTGATACAATTTTTATAAAAATTCACTTCGATAACGCACTTGCTGCGTCCAGAATTTTTTTAAATACAGCGCGGCAAGTTTTATCTATCACACAAATTTACGACAATTAATCCATGTATTGGCATTGCAAAATTGCGACATGGTAATGCTAACAACTTTCTGGACGTCATTTTACCAAGACTACTCACCATAACATTGTTGCTTTTAACTGCTGCCTTTGAACTGAAATTTCTATGTTTTTTCTACCATTCAAGCAAAAATAATAAATTTTTACGGGAGCCGAAACGCAATGCATCAAATACTTTTCTACATATCAAGAAAACCCGAAATTTATTTACTCACTTTAACCCCCTGTATCTCTTTCAATTTTGACTTTTAGACTGACTTGATGCCAAAAATCTCCTGCTGTTCTATGTTTTTTTTCAACAACACACCATGAGGGCTTACAGCCTAAATACTATCGTACCGTGGGTGTTGACAAGGAGGAAAGAGGCAGCTTGTTAATTCTGGACTTGAAGGTTTGGAGGTTCGGAGGAGAAGGAAAAACATGTGCCGGCAAGGAATTCCACAACTTGGGAGTCCTCGGGACAAAAGAGCGGGCATAACAAGATGTTCTATGTCTGGTGACCTGGACAGTAAAAGGGTGCATTCGCTCTGTTCCCCTGGTAGATCTGTTGGGGGCAGCAGGTGGGGGAACTATGGAGGAAAGCTCCTCTGAGCAGTGCCCGTGCAGATATCTATAAAAGAGAGAGAGGTCACCAACGGCACGTCGGTGGGCAAGGGATTGCAGCCTTTGGGTGTGGGTAGGGTCACCGATGAGACGTATAGCTCTCTTTTGAATGGAGTCCAGGATAGCGAGTGTAGAAGCGGCAGCGGCACCCCAGATGTGGGAGCAGTATTCGAGGTTTGGCCTTATTTGTAAGGTATATAAGATATATAGATTAGCTGGTGAAAAGTATTTGCGAACCCGGAAGAGGAAACCTAATTTCTTAGCAGCCGCTTCTGCAATTGATGTGACATGTTGGTGCCAATTAAGATTTCGATCCACAGAAATGCCAACAAGAGAAAAGGACTCATTACTTTGAATAACTTGGTTGTTCATTGTGATGGGTCTAGGGCTGGTGTATCTCTTGTGAGAAAGAAAGCAAGACTTAGTTTTGGTGGGGTTGAATTGTACAAGATTTCTACTTCCCCAGTCTAATATTTTTTGGAGATCCACGGACACAGAACCCTCCATGAGTCTGCGATCCTCATCTAATTGGGCTAAAGAGACAGGCTTAGAATATTGTATATTTGAATGGAGGGTGCTGTCGTCCGCGTAGCTGTGAACTGGGTTGGATGTGCTCAAGAGGAGGTCATTGATGTGAAGAAACAAAGTAGGGGCTAAAGCTGAACCTTGAGGAACTCCTGCATTAATTGGATACAGTTTAGAGGAATGGCCATCCACAACAACAGATATGCTCCTGTTGGAGAGGAAATTTGCTGTCCACATACAGAGTTTTGGTGGTAGGCCATAGGCCGGAAGTTTATTAAGCAGAGCTGCGTGCCAGACCTGGTCGAATGCTTTGGATATGTCTAGAGCAACAATCTGGGATTCACCGTGTTGTTCCATAGACTTGTTCCAAGAATGGGTGACAAAGGAAAGGAGGTCGGCAGTCGATCTGCGCTGACGGAATCCATACTGCCTGTCGTGGATTAGACTATGTTTTTCAAGAAATTTTAGTAATTCGGTGTTTATATACTTTTCCATCACTTTAGAGACGACTGAAAGGAGAGAAATAGGCCTGTAGTTGCTGGGAAGCGCTTTGGATCCTTTCTTGGGGATGGGTTGTACTCGAGCAGTTTTCCAGTTACTAGGGAATATGCCTTTATTATAAGATATCTGAAACAGACGAGTCAGGACAGGAGCAAGCTCTGGTGCGCATTTTTTGAGAACAATTGCTGAGATCTCGTCAAGACCAGAGGCTTTCCTGGTATTAAGAGAAGAGAGCATCTTCCGTACCTTTTTAGTTTTGAAAATGATATCCGTCATTTTATGCGCGACATTGGGGACTGTTGGTGGTTGAACATTTGGAGGTGGGTTGAGAGTAGAATTGCCGGCGAACAACGAAGCAAAAATTCAGCCTTGCCCAGGGCGGTAGAAACAATTTCATCCCCTGAGACAAGAGGTGGGAACGTGCTTTTGCAGAAATTATTCCCAATAGATTTAGCAAGTGTCCAGAAAGGTTTGCCGCCGTTGGAGCTTAAGAGGACTTTGTTTTTGATGTGGTTATTAAACGAGTTTTTTGCCTCAGAAAGAATGCGGACATAGCGGTTTCTTGCGTCGTTAAATGCTTGACGATTTTCTTGACTGGGATTATGTAGAAGCGTTTTGTGAGCTTTGACCTTTTCAAGTCTGGCCTTGTCACAGGATTTAGAGAACCAGGGCTTTTGAGTGGCTGAAGAGGTTTTCTGTGTACGTGGGATAAATAATTCCATGCCAGCTTGGATAATTTCGGTGACGTTTTGTGAGATATCAGAGGGGTCAGGATGAGAGAAGCAGACAGACGCCCATGGAAATGAGGAAAAGTAATCCCGCATTTCGTCCCAGTTTGCGGAGTTGTAGTGCCAAACGATACGTGTGTGTGATGACTCTGTGACCTCGGGTTGCATTGCGCAGGAAGCAGTGACCATGCCGTGGTCTGAGCGACCAAGGGGGGGCGGTGAATGATATCTTATAGCATTCAGGTTGTGTAGTAAGAAGGAGATCCAAGGGATTTGAGCTGTGTGTTGGGATACGAGGAAAGTAAGTAGGTTGCTGAACCATATTGGCTAAAGAATTGCTGACTGCAAAGACCTCCGCTGCTCTCCCTTGTGGATCGGTTTTTGAAGATCCTAGCCATTCCTTATTATGGACATTGAAGTCACCAAGAATAGTGACCTCGGAGGAAGGATATTCAGAAATCAGATAATCGGTTTTTTCAGAAAGGTAGTCAAAGAGCTGGACAAAGTTGTTGTCAGAAGGTGACCGGTAAATGCAACAGATGAATTTAGTTGCAGCCCTGAGAGAAAGTTTTATCCATAGTATGTCTTTTCTTCCAGCTTCTAAATTGGGGAGTCTAGTGCAGGGTAGATTGCTACGGACGTATGCGCACACGCCTCCATGCAATCTAAAGGAAGTAAGGAGCTCATACCCCGGGAAATTAAGGTGATTAGTGGCTGTTTTGGCACTGATTTGGGTTTCGGTGAGGAAGAGGAGTTGGGGCCTGTTAGCCTGGAGGAAATGGTGGACGGAGTTCAGGTTAGAATTTAGGCCACATATATTCGAAAAGGATATGTTAAATATTGATGTTGGCGCCCCCTGTACACCCCTCTCCCGGAGATCCGAATGGAGGGGTATTTTGCCTCCGGAATATTTTATACAAGGAGGAGCCATCATCATTTTTGTTTATAAGGGAAACCGACTGTATACACCAGAACCGGAAACGTCCGTTGGGCCCCTTGATGAATGGGGTGGTACCTCCTCGGGCGTGAAAAAATCCTTTACTATTACGTAAATGAAAATTCCACTACCACCTGCTATGGATTGAATTGGATCAATGTCTATCCCTTTAAAAATAAGATTAATAAAGGGACTATCAATTGTCCAATAGGCCATTGTACCATTAATTTTGGACCACCTGTATAGACACCATATAGTCTATTTATTCAACATTTTTAACAACGTATTCTGGGACGACGAAACTCTCGAAACAGCCATTATTTCTTACAAAACTCAATTGAAAAACAGAAACGTAGTTATCAAAACAGGAAACAATTACCAGTAATTCTATGAAAGTAAAACAATATTCAACATCGATATTTAACTATTAATTATTAACACCACGCGGGTAAAAAAGTACTTGTACTCGATTTATCATCTCACGTAACTTGAGGTCATTGTCTGACATGCCTCCATTAATTGTGTTTGAACAAAGTGAAATGAATTTAAAGAGCTATTCGCTTATCAAGTAAATGTGGTCTCAATTCTAGAAATTGCTAAATTGATTTCTGATGCCGTTTATGTACATTTTTATTGCATATAAGTCACGAATGACATTTTACTAACGTTCAACTTTTACAGTTGACTGAAAAGTTTGTGATCAAATGCAATAACTGTGATATTTGTCACAACTTGCGTAACGTAATTCACCACAATCACAATAATATTTTATTTTGACAATATGTAGCGAAGGATTGGGAAGAAGGGTTGCAATGGGAAAGCAAGCAATCGATAGATAAAATACGAGGTAAGCGCAAAAATTTGCTGGCCTGACAAAAATCCAAAGTATCGCAGCGTGTCAAAATTTAGTAATTTCAAGTCTTATTAGCATTGGAAAGAAATAAAAATGAATTTTATGTCAATTTGTTAATCACAATGTCAGAAGTCACGAAAATTGAGTATAGAGCTGCTGTTAAATTACTCACTCGATAAGGTCTTCCACGTAAAAGCATCAAAGATCGGCTGGGCGGGGTGTGCGGGACGCTTTTTTACCGACCATATACACGATCAGCGATCCGAATTGCCGAAGATATCCGATTGTATGTTTTTACCGATCCTAGCTGATTTCAGTAGGTCGCGCTGAATACGTGTAGGGTTAGTAGCATTCTTTTTACACCAAGTACTTATTATCCATGATATAATGACTTAGAAGAGATGTGATATTGCGCATATGCCCCGCCCCCTCCTATTACGTCACGTGGTGAGTAACGTTATAGAAGTCCAACTATACACTTAAAACAAAGTCATTCGCAATCACAAAGTTTCTTTACGTTAGTTTAATGCGGTTGAAGTTACGTCTATATTGTCTTTTTCAGAGAATATAGATCGCAGCACTAAATTTAATCTTTTTCATTTTTAGTTTAGGTAAATATTAGTAAAATACGTAATTTGTTAAGAGGTTGTGATGGAACGTCAAACCTCACTGCACGACAGCATATTATTGTTGCATTGGGCTCACCACTTGACACCATGCGCGTGGCAGGTCTAAAAATAGATAGTCTGAATCTGACCTTATTTTTGCAGTTGTGTTCGCACTTATAATTTTTCCTGAAGAGGTGCCTTTTATTACCGGGAAATGTTCTAAATACAATCCAGTTCGTCTTAGTGGTCTTGGAAAAATTTGATATCCATCCCTTAACATGGCTTGAATAGTCTTTTAAATCAAATTTTGTATGAACATCGACTACAACACATTCTGTAGTTTTAAAATCCTTTATTTCTATTTTGCAACATTGATCAAATGTAAAAAACATATCAATTTCACTCATTGTAAATTGAAATAATGCAAATATATTATAGGTTATTTTCCACCACGCATACAAATCAACACTAACTGGTACTATACACGTTCAGCACTACGCGCTGAATTTGCTTACGATCGGTAAATTGCACGATCGGGCGTCTTCGTTCAATTTGACTGCTGAACGTGTATAGGGTGGGTAAAAATGCGTACGGGACAATTTCTCCACCTTATTCTGCAGTAAAAGATTGGTCAAAACGGTTTTAAATGGGGCAGGAATCCATGGAAGGTGACGCAAGAACAGGAAAGACGGTGGAAGTGATGACGAAGATTGCCCTTGTTGAAGTCTCGCATTAAGCGATCGACGCTTGAAAGCGAAAGAATTATCAAAAATGTCGGGGTTTTCAGGGACAAGCGTTCACCAAGTCCTCCACGAACAGTTAGGTATGAATAAAGTTTGTGCAAGGTGGGTCCCCAAACTTTCTCTAGCAGTTCAGCGTCGTATTGAATGTGCCCGATCAAATTTGGACCTCTGTGAAGAAAACCCCGTGGACGTGTTAAGATAATTGTCACAGGGGATGTTGTTCACTACCATAATCCTTTGTGTAACAAGGAGTCGAAAGGATGGAGGCGTCAAGGAGCAGTACCGTCAAGAATGATAAGGGTCTGTCAGTCGACAAAAAAGTGATGACTACGATTTTTTAGATTGTGAGGATATTCTTCTCATAGACTTTAAGGAACACAACACCACAGTCAACGGGGCATATTATGCAACACTCCTGCATAACTATGACAAAATATTTGAGAGAAAAGAAGTGGGACACTGGCCAGAGGCGTGCGTTTGCTCCATGACAAGATGCAATTCGTGACTACGTTTCGAACAAATTGATCACGCTCCGTATAGTCGAGATATGGGACTATACGGGGATATGAGTGACTACTACCTATTTGGAAATTTGAAAAAGGATCTTTGCAGGCGCCATTGCAGTGACGAAGAGGTGAAAGCTGCAGTTTCGGCACATTTTGAGGACAAACCGAAATAATATTTTTTAGGGGTATCGAATTGTTGAAAGGTCGTAGTATGTGCGTGATGTTAGGGGGGACAATATTGAAAAATAAAATTGAATTGTGAGTCTACACCGTTTCTTTCACAGTCAGGCCGGGAAAGTTTGGCGCTTCCCTCGTACTTCTCTCGCTCATAAACATTTCAACTCAGACCTGAGGAAGAGGTTCATCAAGTCATACGTATCAACATTATTCAGTCTTTGAAAAACTCTTACATGAGATGTTAAAAATAATTTTCAAAACAATTATGTAAAAATATTGACATGTTTAATTGAATTAAAATTCAATTGAGTTGATCACATTGAGGTTGATATAGTAAAACTCCGAAACGAAATTATAAAAGAACTTAAATTGGCAACAAAAAAATTAACTGTTATATTAAAGTAGTTAGTTATATGAAGGTGACTTGGTCAAGATAATCAAAGTAAAACTGTGAACTTTTTTTGTTTATGTGCTTTAACGTCGATCTATTTCTGCGACTATGCCCAAACACCGATGCCAAGGAGCAGTTTCACCTCACTATCCTGGAAATTTTGCCGGATGCCTACCTTTCTGTAAGGAGTCTAGGAATCTTTAACGTGCTCAACATCGCGTGGACACAGGACAGGCGGCTTTACGCCCACTCCAAAGGACGGAACGTGTAGACATTCAACTCGCTCAAATACAATGCCAGAACCTCGATTGATGTTAATGTTACAGTATGTACTGAAAAAGTGAAACGAGAACACTGGGATTGAACCCAGTACCCTTCGGTTCAAAAGCACACGTCCTTACCACTAAACCACGTAGGCTCTGTCTGTGAACCTTAAAATAACGATAATTCAGTGAGTTAATTTCAATGTAGCCACACTATACGACATGGCAATTTTACATAATTCTTGTGAATTTGTATTTTATGTAGTAGGCGGCTGTCAGGTTGACATTTTATAATCATAATCTAATTGTTGTTAATTAGGTGTCAGCTATTGTCGTTTGGTGGTAATACTGTGATCATTTGGAGAACCTTCTTATGCAAATTCATCAAGATAAGAGATGTACTCGAATGAAGAAATTACCGATATGCATTTAGTTTACGGTCTTGCTAATGATAATTCCTTGGAAGCGTCTAGAATGTATGCTGATATTTTTACCCTTAAAGTGTGACCGTTTGCACGACTACGAGAAACTGGCAGATTCACAAAAAGAAAATATAATTATGGTACGCGAGGTTAGAACTTCAGTATTGGATGAAGCAGTACTTAATTTCATCGACGAGCAACCGAATATCAGTAAGTATCTATTACAAAATTTTCTTTGCAGTTTCATATTAATAATATGACAGAATTAGACTATTTGTTTTACGGAAGCGATTACTAATTATCATAACAACCACATTTGCGCTGATAAAAAGCCACATGCCATAGTTAAAGCTCATCACCAAGAACAATTTTCTCTTAATGTGTGAGTTGAAATTCTTGGGATCACCTAAATTGTCCACATTTTCTGCCGCCTAGGCTAAATAGGGATACGTACAGCCACTTTCTCGAAGAAGAGTTTCCAGTACTTTTTGATGATACCCGTTTAGGTATCAGAAGAGCAATGTGGTTTATGCGTGATGAAGCCCCTGCCCATTTCTGTGTAAGAGCATGTTAATATTTAGAGTAAACATATGAAAATCGCTGGATAGGCCGAGGCGGACCTCAGTTTTAGCCTGCTTGATTCCCCGACCTAAATCTATTAGATTTTTTTACTTAGGGCCATTTAAAAACTTTGGCGTATAAGACTCTTCACAACTTAAAAGAGGTAAGAAATCGCATTATTGAATCGTGTATGGTAGTCCAAGAAACACCTGGAATTTTTAATCTTCACGAGAAATACGTGCTGTTTTATTTTGTATAATTACTTTCAATCCATTTATGTAGACAACGCACTTAAGATGACATTAAAGAAAAAATGCAATAGTGTCAAGTCGGGTGAGCATGTTGGCCACTCAATTGGTCCAATCCATTGTGTATTTACAGTTGCATCTATTCGCGCGCTTCACGTCCAAAATGTATTGGTGCGTTGTCTTGCTGAGACCTGGCTGTATAAGATTATTATCTGGATTGGGTGGCATCTATTTTATTTGCGGAATTACTTGTAGACACAATATTCTTAGATACACGGCAGATGTCAGTATTTCCTCGAGAAAGAAACGTCCGATTACATTATCATCATCTAGTCCACATTACACATTAATATTTTGACGTGATTGTGAATGCACTCCTAGTTTTACGTGAGGATTACGTACCATTTGTGGCTGGAGCGGAAGCATGCTTCACAATCGGACCGTTATTACCTCGTTGCTGGAGGAGGTTGTCAGCTTCAGGGCTGCAAGGAAGTGCCCTCAGGGGGAGTTCTATCCCCCTGCTGTGGCCCCTCTTTTTGGACGATTTGCTGGCTATCCTGGGGCTGTGGGAAGTTGATGTCCAGGCGTATGCTGATGATCTTGTCATAATGGTTAGAGGCAAATCTGAGGAGGAACTAGCAAGTACTCTTCAAGAGGCACTAAATCTAGTGAATGACTGGTGTCGGAGGGAACAGATGTCTGTGAATCCCCGCAAAAGATCATTGTTCCATTGTTTCCATTTAGAAGAAGAAGGCTGGATAGATTAAAACCACCTATTTTAATGGAGGAAGCGATTCCATTTACGGAACAAGCAAAATATATGGGGGTTACCCCCCATAAGAAGCTCAACTGGCACGTACAGTTAGAGAATGTAATCCGCAGGGCTAAACTGTCCCTATGGACATGCCGTAGAATATGTAGAAATAACTGGGGAACAAACCCCCAACAGATGTACTGGCTCTATGTAGTGGTTATCAGACCAATGATAACATATGGAGCCATAGTTTGGTGGCCCAATGCACTTAGTGGTATTGCGAGGGCCAAACTGGCTCATCTACAGAGACAAGCTTGTCTGATGACAACGGGAGCGATAAGCACCGCACCATCAGCCGCTCTGGAGGTCTTCCTTAATATTCCACCACTTCACATATGGCTGGAGAGGGTTGCGAGGTGGACTACGTACAAATTAAAACAAACGGCCGACAGCATGCCGAAGGACATCAATCTCTGGGAGGGTCCGGACCCTCGATGACATTGAGGGTCATGGGATTCTGGGAATGGTCTCAGACTTGATGTCTAGAAAGATCAGTAGAGATATCTCTTTCAAGACCGTCCGCCCGGAAAGGGAGGACTGGGAACGAAATCAAACGAGCCTATTGAGAGCCGATCTCTGCTGGTATGCTGACGGCTCCAAAACCAATATGGGAGTAGGAGCCGGCGCATATGGGGGCAACACAGATGCTAGACTATCAACTAGCCTCGGCAAGTACGCAACCATACACCAGGCAGAAGTGTATGTCATCGAGATGTGTGCAAGGGAAAGTATAGAAAACCAGTGCACACACAAATCGATAAAGATATATACAGATAGCCAAGCTGCAATAAAGGCTCTTGGTTCCTACCGTTGCAATTCAAAAACGGTATGGAGTTGTAAATCTGCCCTCAACGAACTGGGCAGCTGTAATGAGGTGTCGGTCTGGATACCGGGTCATGATGGCAATGTTGCGACCGACGCGCGTGCCAGGAGTAGTGCGCAGAGGGACTTTATCGGACCAGAACCGGTGCTGGGGATAACATCATGCACAGCAAAATACACCTTAAAGACCTGGACAGAAAGAATGACAATCCAGCAATGGAAAAATATGCCAGGATTAGCTCACTCTAAGGCCTTCATAAATGGCCTGTCAGAGTCAAGGACAAAAAAACTTCTAGAGTTAAACAGACAACAACTGAGTACTCTAGTCGGCCTGTATACAGGACACTGCCGCTTGAGTCACCACATGCACCGTATTGGAGTCGGTCAGGAGACCGAGTGCCGGCTGTGTATGGAGAGTGACGAGACAGCAGAGCACGTACTGTGCTCCTGTACGGCGGCGGACAGGACTAGATACCTGCTCTTTGGCAAGACAAAGCTTGCTCCGGAAGATCTGGATCAACTTAAAGATTATCAACCTCTGCAGGAGGCTGGCTTTGTTGGGCGAAATATATACCATTAGGCGTGAGCTACAATAGTCGCGGTGGAGGGACCGGTATGGCCCACTCACATTCAAACCTAACCTAACCTACATGAGGCCTTATTAGTGGTCACCATAAAGGTGTGATTTGAAGCTTGAGCCATTACTCTTTTGGCAAAACCAAATTATTACTGCCACGTTGTCGATGCGTGTGAAAATATGCCATCAGCGATAAAAATTTCAAACACACAGGAAACGCACAGTTTTTGTGTCTGTCGGTCTGTCTGTTTGTAGCCACGATAACTTTAGAACGACTTGAGATATCGTCTTCAAATTTAGTATACAATTAGCACCCGACAAACGAACGGTTCATATTGTTTTTGGGTAAAATCGCTCCAGAGGCTAGGGGATAATTAATGGTATGTGATTTGGTGAAAATTGACATTTTTTCGTTAAAACTCAAGTAATATAACGTTTAAGGGTTTGTTTATTAGAAAACTTTCAATTTCATCAAACACGCACTGAAATTAAATTTGGGGTTGAATGTGTGGAGGTGGAATATCGGTGACAGGAATTTCGAACTTTTTTTTGCTAAAACGTCGTAAAATGTCCCAAAACATATAGAAAACTTGATTCTGTACGAGAAGTTTTTTGTCTGTCGGTCGGTCGGTCTGTCGGCCCGTACATCTCTCTGTTATTAGGCGCAATAACTTTCTAACGAATTGAGATATCATCTTCAAATTTTGTGTGCAGTTAGCACCCGACAAAGGAACGCTTCTAATTGTTTTTGGATAAGATGGCTTCAGGCCGTAAGTGATAAATGCGAGGTGATTTAGTGAAAATTGGCATTTTTTTCGTTAAAAATCGAGTAATATATCGTTTCAGAAGTTTCTGGATACAGAAATAGGAATATTTTTTTTTGTGGTCAAGTCATGGGCCCTAAATTGATTCCACGAGAATGTCTTTCTGAGGAGAATAGAATTATTACATCTATGTGAAAGTTATGATTCAAATTGCAGCGCTATTTTTTCAGTAGGTAATATATTTACGATTTTATGCAAATTACTGTACATAACATTTTTTTTGACGACAAAAATTTAGTCCGATCGAGGATTTACGTGTCGCATTTGTTACTACATAATACTTAACGACACCTATTATTATTGAAAGTTTCAAGAGTTATTTCCACAACCTGCAATGAGATCACTTATTTTATATTTGATCCCGTACCTGATTAATCCACTGTTCTGACGCCCATTTGACATCAGATCATTAATATGAACACGAAAATTTCTTTACTCTACGTATATGAATATTTCGCATGTCAGAAATCGCTTTGATCATCAATAAAAGTTCTGTACCTATTTCCTCGAGTGTAGGCGAAAAGCAGGCAGCACACATCGCGTGTCAGTCTAGCGGTCAGCATAACAGGCAGAGCTTAATGGTCACCACTTAGGTCGATGACCTCTGCCGGAGCTTTGAAAGCTTTCTATCTTATAATACCACCATTCTCTTTATATCCGGGACTGTACGGAAACGTTTCCCTATTTTTCAAAGCTAGAAATATCGCTTCCGCAATTGGATATTTACTAATGATAGGTGTAAATTATAGAGGTGTCTTTAACTAATTTACAGTTATCGATATTTTATCTAAATCTCTTTTAAAGCGTAGCCAATGTGTCTACATGCAAAACCATATAGCTTGTTCTGCACTAAGAATTATTTTCATTTGTGAAAACTTATTTTTCTACGTAAATTATATTACTGAAGATAAAAAAATAATACAATTGAATGCACAGTTTCTAAATCTTCGCCAAAAAAACCGTCTGTATGGCTGTGAAAAATAAGAAGAGACTCTGGGAATTAAAAAGCGATTTCTGCTGAGTAATGTTGATTGAAAAATCAATAAAACCCTCGAATCCTGAATATAAGCAATGATCGACACAGTTTAAGGGCGATATCGCCTTGTCGTCCAACCGTGACACTGAATGAGACATAGAACTAGAGGACGAAGATGTTGAATCCGATGCTGCTGTAATTTTCAACTATTTTTGTGGTAATAATCGCTTCAAATAGTCAAAAAGTCTGGACCGTTAATGAAGACCATTCCCATCCATTCATTGTGATGGGTCTAGGGCTTGTGTATCTCTTATGAGATAGAAAGCAAAACTGAGATTTGGTGGAGTTGAATTGTACAAGATTTCTACTTTCCTGGTTTATTATTTTTTGAAGATCCACAGAGACAGAAACCTTCATGAGTCTGCGATCCTCATCTAATTGGGCTAAAGAGACAGGCTTAGAATATTGTATACTTCAGTAGAGGGTGCTGTCGTCCGCGTAACTATGAACTGGGTTGGATGTGCTAGAGAGGAGGTCATTGATGTGGAGAAGAAACAAAGTAGGGACTAAAGCTTAACCTTGAGGGACTCCTGCATCAATTGGATACAGTTTAGAGGAATGGCCATCCACGACAACAGAAATGATCCGGTTGGAGAGGAAATTTGCTGTCCACGTACAGAGTTTTGGTGGTAGGCCATAGGCTGGAAGTTTATTAAGCAGCGCTGCGGCCAGACCTGGTCGAATACTTTGGATATTTCTAGAGCGACAATCTGGGATTCACCGTATAGTTCCATATACTTGTTCCAAGAATGGGTGACAAAGGAAAGGAGGTCGGCAGTTGATGTGCGCTGACGGAATCCATACTGTCTCTCGTGGACTAGACTATGTTTTTCGAGAAATTTTAGTAATTCGGTGTTTATATACTTTTCCATCACTTTAGAGGCGACTGAAAAGAGATAAATAGGCCTGTCGTTGCTAGGAAGCGCTTTGGATCCTTTCTTGGGGACGGTTTGTACTTGAGCAGTTTTCCAGTTACTAGGGAATATGCCTCTATTGTAAGATGTCTGAAACAGACGAGTTAGGACAGGAGCAAGTTCTGGTGTGCATTTTTAGGGAACAATTGCTGGGATCTCGTCAAGGCCAGAGGCTGGTTTTAATAGAAGGGAACATCTTTCTAACGTTTTTAGTTTCTAAAATTATATCCGTCATTTTATGCCCGACATTGGGGACTGTTGGTGGTTGAACATTTGGATGTGGGTTGAGAGTAGAATTGCTGGCGAACAACGATGCAAAAAGTTCAGCCTTGCCCAGGGCGGTAGAAACAATTTCATCCCCTGAAACAAGAGGTGGGAACGTGCTCTTGCAGAAATTATTCCCAATAGATTTAGCAAGAGTCCAGAAGGGTTTGCTGCCGTTGGAGTTTGAGAGGACTTTGTTTTTGATGTGGTTATTAAACGAGTTTTTTGCCTCAGAAAAAATACGGACATAGCGGTTTCTTGCGTTGTTAAATGCTTGACGGTTTTCTTGACTGGGATTGTGTAGAAGCGTTTTGTGAGCTTTGACCTTTTCACCTGGTCTTGTCACAGGATTTAGAGAACCAGGGTTTTTGAGTGGCTGAAGAGGTTTTTTGTGCACGTGGAATTAATAATTCCATGCCAGCTTGGATAATTTCAGTGACGTTTTGTGAGATATCAGAGGGGTCAGGATGGGAAAAGCAGACAGACGCCCATGGAAATGAGGAAAAGTAATCCCGCATTTCGTCCCAGTTCGCGGAGTTGTAGTACCAAACGATACGTGGGTGTGATGACTGTGTGACCTCGGGTTGCATTGCGCAGGAAGCAGTGACCATGTCGTGGTCTGAGCGACTGATGCCTTATAGCATTCAAGTTTTGTAGTAAGAAGGAAATCCAACGGATTTGAGCTGTGTGTTGGAATGCGAGGAAAGTAGGTAGGTTGCTGAGCCATGTTGGCTAAAGAATTACTGACTGCAAAGGCATCCGCTGCTCTCGCTTGTGGATAGGTTTTTGAAGATCCTAGCCATTCCTTATTATGGACATTGAAGTCACCAAGAATAGTGACCTCGGAGGAAGAATATTCAGAAATCACATGATCGGTTTTTTCAGAAAGGTAGTCGAAGTGCTGGACAAAGTTGTTGTTAGAAGGTGACCGGTAAATGCAACCGATGAATTTAGGTGCAGGCCTGAGGGAGAGTTTCATCCAAAGTATGTCTTTTCTTCCAGCTTCTAAATTGGGGAGTCTGGTGTAGGGTAGATTGCTACGGACGTATGCGCACACGCCTCTATGCAATCTAAAGAAAGTGAGGAGCTCATACCCCGGGAAATTAAGGTAACTAGTGACTGTTTTGGCACTGATTTGGGTTTCGATGAGGAGGATGAGTTGGGGCCTATTAGTCTGGAGGAAATGGTGGACGGAGTTCAGGTTAGAATTTAGGCCACATATATTCGAGAAGGATATGTTAAATCTTGATGCCGGCGCCCCCTGCACACCCTTCTCCCGGAAATCCGAATTGAGGGGTTATTTATCTCCGGAATCTTTTGTACAAGGAGGAGCCATCATCATTTCTGTTTATAAGGGAAACCGACTCATACACCAGAACCGGAAACGTCCGTTGGGACTTCACCGGCCCCTTGATGTAAGGGGTGGTACCTCCTCGGGCGTGAAAAAATCCTTTACTATCACGTAAAGGAAAAGTCCAGTACCACCTACCAATTACCAACAACACCTACCAACAAAAACTGCAAATAAAACCTCCATATTATGAAACGGTCCAAGGCCAAGAAGTCAAAAGAACGATCTGTAGAAGATGTGCAGCCAAAAGAGGAAGAAAAACAATTCATATTTGCATAATGTGCAAGACACCGAAATGTTTGCAATGCACCGAAACAGTTTGCAAGGAGTGTGTCTCTTGAATTTTATCAGAACCTTCAGCCTTGTAGATTTCTGCCCTAATTTTTATTTCTTGATGCAAATGCTATTACTGAATTTTCTTTTAAAAAATTCACTACTGAGGAGATCGCGACTTTTGAATTTTGAAAAAATTTCTACAAATGAGCGCTATTTAAGACCTCTGGAACCCAAAGCTGAACGATTTCAGACTTTATATGTTCACATATATATATATATATATATATATATATATATATATATATATATATATATATATATATATATATATATATATATATATATATATATATATATATATATATATATATCTGTGTGTGTATGTGTGTGTGTGTGTGTATAAAAACATAATAAACATATAAAAATTTTAACGGACGTTGGCTTTGGGTTCTATGGACCCAAATTCGGGCTCATCAAAAGACATTTTTTTTAAATTTCTCATAGTGACCGCTCTAATGGCGACTTTTTCCTAATGAAAATTCGCTAAAAATACCGGGGGTCTGTTATAATGTTCCAATAATACGATGTCTGTAGTTCAGGGTTACAAACATGGAAGTAAAAGGTTTTTTGAGCAGCTCCCGTTGGTGTTAGAAAATGTATAGAAATATCTTTTAATTTAAAGCATGGGGCTAATTTAGAAAAAAATTAGAGAATTCATTGCTGTTAATAGAAGAGTAAAAGTCACATAAAAAAATCAAAATGCGATTACCAAAATAAAGTTATATGTCAGCCGATAGTTCTTTGACAAATTCAATTTACCTCTCATGATTGAGACACGTGAATAAACACCCAGTAAGGGAATTCTGCTTTTGCAAGGAACTGTTATCACCAGCTGTATAACATTTACACGGTTTGACGCTTAAAAATGAAACATCTTTTTTATTTTTAGATAAAAAAATTAATTCCTATAATGTTTCCATAACATAAGCACAGCATAATGCTATGGGATAAGACTGTTTCTTATGCTGTGGTGTTCCTCTGATAATGTTGCCTTTCTAGACCATTCATTCTTCTAAACTGTACCGTAACTGTACAAGCAAATTCCAAATAAACCCAAGCAGCCCTTACACCAGTCCTATTTAAATAATATTTATGACTTTATGTCTCATAAGTCATTCATTATATTTTCATGCACATCTGTTAGAAAAACAAGTGAGGTAATACGTGAGAGATCTAACATCGAACGCAATAGACCCTCGGCTATCGGTCGCTGACAAAATACCGCCTACTTATTTATATTGGGATAGTAAACTTTTTGAAATAAACATAATTGCCCGTTGCTACATTTCCTGTAAAGGTTCAAGCCAGAACCACAGCATAAGTAAACAGTTCTTTATGCTGTGCCAGAACCATCAAATTGTCAAACCACCGCAAATCGATATACACAGTTTTAGTGAACTTTCTTTTAAAAAAAAATTACTATTTAGGAGATCCCGAATCCTAAATTTTGAAAAAATTTCTTCAAATAAGCGTGAACTAGGCCCCCTATAGAACCCATATCCAGGGTCAGTTTCATATTATATATATATATATATATATATATATATATATATATATATATATATATATATATATATATATATATATATATATATATATATATATATATCTGTGTGTGTATGTATGTATGTATATGTATGCATCACGCCGATAACACAAAAAATAATGGACTGCTTTAGATCAAATTTGGTGGGTATCTTCCTTTTGCAAGTGGCTTGGATAAGTTCGCTAACCAGGAAAATCGGCCCAGTTTTTCCCGAAAAATTGTTATATCTCCGGAAATTACAAAGTTAGGGCAACGTACGTGAGGTTATATCATAAAAAGTAAACCATGTACCAAAATTTAAGCCTGTAAGTTAAACACAAAAAGTTAATAGGCATTTGGAGAAAAATAATTTGGGGTTCTTCTCTTAAAATGCCAAAGTCTCGATTTAAAACGCCAAATTCGCAACATTTGGGCAGGTAACCTTAAACGAATACGGGTTATGTAGAGCAAATGTCGCAAGAACAGTATTTTACAAACTCTTAAGTTTCAGCTTCAGCTGTCAGTGTCCCTCATTTTACTAAAATGTTTCCAGAAAATTAATTTCACATACACCCTTTCTCTGATGCTTTAGCAGTAGTTTTAGCTATATAAAGTTTATCGTTTAATGATCTACAATTTTGAGCGAATTTTCGTAGAACAAATTCGCTTTTGAGGAGACCAATACTTTTGAATTTTGAAAAGATTTCTTCAAATGAGCGCGAACTAGGCCCCTGAAAACCCATATGCAAGGTTAGTTACAGTTTTTTGTTAGTTTTCATATATGGCAACGCATTTTTACGCTAAAGCTCAATCTATCCGTTATTATACAAGATACGAGAAAAAATAGTGCTACAAATTGAATCACAACTTCCACAAAGCTATCAAAATTTATTCTTTCAGAAATACATTCTCATGCAATGAATTTAGGGCCCATGACTTGACGACAAAGAAAATATTTGTATTCCTATACCCATAAACTTTTGAAACGTTGTATTACTGAGTTTTATTAAAAAAATGTCAGTTTTGATCAAATCACCCCTTATTCATTCCCTACCCCCTGAAGCGATGTTACCCAAAAACAATTCGAAGTCGGGTGCTAACTGGATACCAAATTTGAAGATGATATATCAATTTGTTCGAAGGTTATTGCGCCTCTTAACAGACAGACGTACATTCCGGCAGACCGACAGACCGTCCGACCGACAGACAAAAAAATGTTCGTTCCATAATCAAGTTTTCTATATGTTCTGAGACTTTTTCGGCCGTTCTGGCAAAACTATTTCGAAATTCTTGTGAACAATATTCCACCTCCACACATTCAACCCCTAATTTAATTTCAGCACAGCATACCAGATGCTTGATGAAATTAAAAGTGTTCTAATAAACAAACCCTAAAACGTTTTTTACTCGAGTTTTAACGAAAAAATGTCAATTTTCACCAAATCACCCCCCATTCATCCCCTACACCCTGAAGCGATTTTACCTAAAACAATTCGAACCGTTCGTTAATCGGGTGCTAACTGTATACCAAATTTGAAGACGATATCTCAATTCGTTTTAAAGTTATCGTGGCTACAAACAGACAGACATACAGACCGACAAACCTACAGACCGACTGACCGCCAGACTGATAGAGTGCCATACCGAAAGGCCCACAGCCAAAAATATTTTCGTTCCCAAATCATGTTTTCTATATGTTCTGATATTTTTCACGATGTTAAAGCGAAAAAAATATTTGAAATTTTTGTCGCCGATACGATACTTCCACACGTGACGATGTGGAAGTAATTGTATACGTTAATTATAGGGTGTCTTGAGCTGCATCTTATAAAATTATTTTTACAATCACAGGCTGGCCCATAAGTCGTTGGTGATACAAATTTTCTTTTTTTTTTAATCGAACACGCCTTATGTTATTTCATTTTTGCATATTTTTTTCGAAATATAATGCATGTTTGTAAGAAAAACAATTCGGGACGCAGCAAGTGCGTTATGGAAGCAAATTTTCATTAAATGCTTCAAATTTCAACCGCTGAATTTGCTATTAGGTAACCTAATGTTCGTTGGGCAGGAAACCAATTTTTTCAGGAAAATAAATATATTTTCGAAAAAATGTTGTACATTTTCAAACAATAATGTTATTTGATAAAATATGGTACAATGTTTCTACTATATAGGTTATATTGCTAACCAAATTTGATGCCCGCTTACTTAAAAAAAAATACATATTTGTTATTAAAAACATTTTTATGAAAATTCACTAGCATAACGCACTTGCTGCGTTCAAACTTTTTATTTCATTGCAACTTAGGCACTTTGTTATTTAAGGCTTGTTTTCAGAAAAAAAATCTTAGTTTACTTGTTACTTTTCTCCAAATATGTGTCCCTGAAATATATCTGTCATAAAGTTATTATGTCTAAGAATACGTCCAATAAATGTTGCCTTCTCCATCTCAATTTTTTTCAGCATGTACCTTTCTTCTTTCGCCTCTTGCAGCACACTTTTATTCGAAAGAACAAGCAAAATCACCCCAAAAACCACAAAAGTGATAAGAAAAAGTTATACGGTAGATATATATTTCGACAACGAAGTTGTCTTCATCGGTGGCTTTCGCTAACTCAGTTGACGACAGCTACTGACGATACTGGCGACAGATACCAACGATGATACTGACAAAGACAACTTCTCTGTCGAAATACGAATACAGCGCATAAATCCCTGTTTTAGTGAGTTTAAAAATATTCACTAATGAGGAGATCCCGACTTGAATTTTAAAACAATTTCTTCAAATGAGCGCTAATTAGGCCCTCTAGAATACATATCCGAGGTCAATCTGAATTTTTATATGTTTTCAATTTTTATGTGTATATATATATATATATATATATATATATATATATATATATATATATATATATATATATATATATATATATATATATATATATATATATATATATATATGTATGTATGTATCACACCGATAACTAAAAAAATAATGGGGCGATTTTGAACAAATTTTCTGAGTACCTTCCTTTTGCAAGTGGCTTGGATAGGTTTGTTAGCCAAGAAAATCGTTCCAGATTTTCCCGAAAATTTTGTGTTTTCTTCTTCAAAAAATTTATATCTCCGAAAATAACAAAGTAAGGGCAACCATTTTGGTACGCCTGTTTGTATTATAAAGAGTGAACCATGGTTTAAAGACAAAAAAGTTATGGGCAGTTAAAGAAAAAAATATTGAGTTTTCCTCAAAACGTCAAAGTCGCGATTTGAAACGTCAAAATTGGCAATGTTTAGGCAAAGAACGTAAATATGGATTGTCAAAAGAAAATGTTGCAAGAAGAGTGTTTTGCGTAAGTTTCAGCTTCAACCCTCATTGCTCTTTATTTTACTAAAATATTTACAGAAAATTCATTTCAAATAGACCCTTGTAGCTTTGGCTGTCGGTTTAGTTAAGTTGATGCTTTAGCTGTAGGTTTAGTCAAGTTTATGGTTTAACGGTTTATAATTTTTAGCTAATTTTCGTAGAACAAATTCGTTAATGTATTTTTGCATTTTTTATCGAAATATGATGCATGTTTGTAAGAAAAAAATCTGGACGCAGTAAGTGCGTTCTGGTAGCGAATTTTCATTAAATCCTTCAAATTTCAATAACTCAATTTGCTATTAACGTAAGGTTTGTTGGCTAGGAAACCAACGTTTAAGTTTATTTTCGGAAAATTTTTGTACATTTTCAAACAATAAGTAATTTTGATAAAATATAGTACATTATTTGTACTACATAGGCTATACCGGTAACCAGATTGATGCCTGCTCGCATTTGCTATTAAAAAGATTTTTATGAAAATTCACTTCCATAACGCACTTGCTGCGTCCAGACTTTTTTTATTTTTGTGGTGTTTGCGGTGATTCTGATTTTTGTTTCAGGTTCCATCCAGAGTTTCTAATATCGGTATTTTACACTTTGATTCGTCTTTCTATCGGTGCACCTTGTTTTTGTCATTTCTTTTCCGTGTTCACATTTCAAAAGCTTATGTTCTTTTTATGTCCTACTTATCCAAAGTCCTGCTTTCCGCCTAATACATAACACACATCCATACATATGACTTGATTCACCTCTTCCGAAAGTCAAAGTTAAAGTATTTGCAAGTGAGACGAGTATTTTGTCTAGGTATCATACTTAACATAAGAAAAACTATTCGACTTAAAATACAGTTACCGAAACATATCCAAAGTAACATTCACTTAAACTGCACTAACAAATATGAATGAATTTTAGGAAACAACCGACATAAATTACTGTTTAGTGACTGCAGCTCAATCATAAAACGAAACAACACCAGAAAAATCTAAAATTATCGAAATCAATATTAATATCTCCATATTCCATCAGTGCGACATCCCTGACAACCACGAGATTGACATTTTTCATTCCCTAACGCAATTATCCACATTGAAAGCTCAATTACTAGTCAAATGATAAACAATAATCTAAACTCTATATCAACACAACAAAAACAATACAACTTACAAAGCGCTCTTACCTTATAAAAATATCTGCACCCTACTTTTTCAAATATGTTGTAACACCACAAAACCGGCAGTAAATAGTGGATAAATATATATAGAAGCAATATTTCCAATCGCTTTTCACAGACCAAAGCTCAAACTGAACCCGCCGCCAACAACTGAAGACGGCAACCAGCACGCGACTGTCGTGACAGAGCGGCGGATCGCGGAAAACATGTTCGATATTTTCCCGGGCGCTTTTCCACAGGTGAGTTTCACCTATCACGCAAATCCGTAGAGCAGTATTTACTTCCTCATAGTTAACGTACACAACAAACACAACAATGAACTTTAGAACTGTTTTAGTTAAATGAATTGATAAACATGATATCCTGTGAGGATAGACTGGCATTTAACAAAGCGCGGGAAAATCATTAGAAAGGTATTTTGCGGCCAAGGTTACCGATTTTTTGTTGTTGTCAAAGACAATAACTATTTCCCACAAAATGTCATTATTAATAAATGTAACTAAATTTTACAACAGGCGTCAAATTGGTTATTTAATAGGTAAGGTCCTTTTATATATATATATATATATATATATATATATATATATATATATATATATATATATATATATATATATATATATATATATATATATATATAGTATGCCTATACAATAAGTCTGATACTTGTGCTGTACATTTGCATAATTTTAAAAGTTATATCTAAAGCAATATGACAATTATATACCAAATTCAGCAAACTTCAAATTTCGACAAAGCAGGTAAAAAAAAAATTTCTTCACTTTTATTTCTTCAATCTAATGCTTCACCCATTGCCTTCATTTATGATAGATCTAAACCACTTCAATAACCATCTTAACTATCATTCTATCTCCACATACCATATTTTTTGCCAAAATTATTAATTATATATATATATATATATATATATATATATATATATATATATATATATATATATATATATAAATAAATAAATATATATATATATATATATATATATATATATATATATATATACGAACCTCGGTGGTTCAGAGGTAAGAACGTGTGCCTTTGAACCGAAGGGTACTGGGTTCGATCCCGGCGTACTCCTTTCACTTTTTCAGTACAAACTGTAAAATTAACATCAACCGAGGTTCTGGCATTGTATTTGAGCAAGTTGAATGTCTGCACGTTCCGCCCTTCGGAGGGGGCGTAAAGCCGTCGGTCCCGTGTCCATGCGATGTTGGGCACGTTAAAGATCCCTACCCTCCTTACAGAAAGACAGGGGTTCGGCAAAATTTCCAGGATAGTGAGGTGAAACTGCTCCCTGGCGTCGGTGATTGGCCATAGTCGCGGAAATAGGCCGACGTTAAAGAAACAAAACACACACACACACACATATATATATATATATATATATATATATATATATATATATATATATAAATTTCAACAACACACCACGAGGTCTTACAGTCTAAATACTATCGTATCGTGGGTGTCGAAAAGCAGGAAAGAGGCAAGTTGTTAAATCTGGACTTGAAGGTTTGGGGGTTCGGAGGAGAATGAAAAACATGTGCCGGCAACGAATTCCACAACTTGGAAGTCCTCGGAATAAAAGAGCGGGCATAACAAGACGTTCTATCTGTGGTGACCTGGACAGTAAAAGGGTGCATTCGCTCTGTTCGCCTGGTAGATCTATTGGGGGCAGCAGGTGGAGGAACTATGTAAGAAAGCTCCTCTGAGCAGTGCCCGTGCAGATATCTATAAAAGAGAGAGAGGTCACCAACGGCACGTCGGTGGACAAGGGATGGCTGAGATGTATAGCTCTCTTCTGAATGGAGTCCAGGGTAGCGACTGTAGAAGCGGCAGCGGCACCACCGATGTGGGAGCAGTATTCGAGGTTTGGCCTTATTTGTGACATGTATATATATATATATATATATATATATATATATATATATATATATATATATATATATATATAAGGTATAGAGATTATAGTGGTGAAACGTATTTGCAAGCCCGGAAGAGGATACCTAATTTCTTAGCAGCCGCTTCTGAATTTGATGTGACATGTTGGTGATTTTGATTTCGATCCACAAAAATGCCAACAAGTGAAAAGGACTCATTACTTTGAATAATTTGGTTGTTCATTGAGATGGGTCTAGGGCTGGTGTATCTCTTATGAGATAGAAAGCAAGACTGAGATTTGGTGGAGTTGAATTGTACAAGATTTCTACTTCCCCAGACAGAACTATCAATGAGTCTGCGATCCTCATCTAATTGGGCTAAAGAGACAGGCTTAGAATATTGTATATTTGAGTGGAGGGTGCTGTCGTCCGCGTAACTGTGAACTGGGTTGGATGTGCTAGAGAGAAGGTCATTGATGTGGAGAAGAAACAAAGTAGGAGTTAAAGCTGAACCTTGAGGGACTCCTGCATTAATTTGATACAGTTTAGAGGAATGGCCATCCATGACAACAGAAATGCTCCGGTTGGAGAGGAAATTTACTGTCCAGGTACAGAGAGGTTTGATGGTAGGCCATAGGCCGGAAGTTAATTAAGCAGCGCTGCGTGCCAGACTTGGTGGAATGCTTTGGATATATCTAGAGCGACAATCTGGGATTCACCGTGTGGTTCCAAAGACTTGTTCCAAGAATGGGTGACAAAGGAAAGTTGGTTGACAGTTGATCTGCGCTGACGGAATCCATACTGCATGTCGTGGATTAGACTGTCTTTTTCAAGAAATTTTAGTAATTTGGTATTTATATACTTTTCCATCACTTTAGAGACGACTGAAAGGAGAAAAATAGGCATGTAGTTGCTAGGAAGCGCTTTGGATCATTTCTTGAGGACGGGTTGTACTCGAGCAGTTTTCCAGTTCTAGGGAATATGCCTCTATTGTAAGATGTTTGAAACAGACGAGTCAGGACAGAAGCAAGTTCTGGTGCGCATTTTTTGAGAACAATTGCTGGGATCTCGTCAAGGCCAGACGCTTTCCTGGTATTAAAAGAGAGCATCTTTCGTACCTTTTTAGTTTTGAAAATGATATATGTCATTTTATGCGCAACATTGGGGACTGTTGGTGGTTGAACATTTGGAGCTGGTTTGAGAGTAGAATTGCCGGCGAGCAACGAGGCAAAAAGTTCAGCCTTGCCCAGGGCGGTAGAAACAATTTCATCCCCTGAAACAACAATAGGTGGGAACGGTCTCTTGCAGAAATTATTCCCAATAGATTTGGCAAGAGTCCAGAATGGTTTGCTGCCGCTGGAGCTTAAGAGGACTTTGTTTTTGATGTGGTTATTAAACGATTTTTGTACCTTAGAAAAAATGCGGACATAGCGGTTTCTTGCGTCGTTAAATGCTTGACGGTTTTCTTGACTGGGATTGTGTAGAAGCTTTTTGTGAGCTTTGACCTTTTCAAGTCTGGCCTTGTCACAGGATTTAGAGAACCAGGGCTTTTGAGTGGCTGCAGAGGTTTTCTGTGTACGTGGAATAAATAATTCCATGCCAGCTTGGATAATTTCGGTGACGTTTTGTGAGATATCAGAGGGGTCAGGATCAGAGAAGCAGACGGTCGTCCATGGAAACGAGGAAAAGTAATCCCGCATTTCGTCCCAGTTGGCGGAGTTTTAGTGCCAAGCGATACGTGGGTGTCATGACTGTGTGACCGCGGGTTGCAATGCGCAGGAAGCAATGACAATGCCGTGGTCTGAGCGACCAAGGGGGACTGATGTCTTATAGCATTCAGGTTTTGTGGTAAGAAGAAGATCTAAGGGATTTAAGCTGTGTGTTGGGGTGCGAGGATCGTAAGTAGGTTTCCGCTGCTCTCCCTTGTGGATCAGTTTTTAAAGATCCTAGCCATACCTTATTAAGAACATTTCAGTCACCAAGAATAGTGACCTCCGAGGAAGGATATTCAGAAATCAGATGGTCGGCTTTTTCAGAAAGGTAGTCGAAGAGATGCACAAAGTTGTTGTCAGAAGGTGACCGGTAAATGCAACAGATTAATTTAGTTGCAGCCCTGAGAGAGAGAGAGAGATAGTTTCATCCAAAGTATATATTTTCTTCCAGCTTCTAAATTGGGGAATCTGGCGCGGGGTACATTGCAACTGACGTATGCGCACACGCCTCCATGCAATCTAAAGGAAGTAAGGAGCTCATACCCCGGAAAATTAAGGTGATTAGTGGCTGTTTTGGCACTGATTTGGGTTTAGGCGAGGAAGAGGAGTTGAGGCCTATTAGCCTGGAGGAAATGGTGGACGGAGTTCAGGTTATAATTTAGGCCACATATATTCGAGAAGGATATGTTAAATCTTGATGCCGGCGCCCCCTGCACACCCGTCTCCCGGAGATCCGAATGGAGAGGTATTTTATCTCTGGAATCTTTTGTACAAGGAGCCATCGTCATTTTTTGTTTATAAGGGAAACCGACTCATACACCCGAACCGGAAACGTCCGTTGGGACTTTACCGGCCCCTTGATGTAAGGGGTGGTACCTCCTCGGGCGTGAAAAATCCTTTACTATCACGTAAAGGAAAAGTTCACTATCACCTGCCAAACCTAACAAATCTGAATTATTAGACCTATTAAAAAAGTTACATTTTTCGATTTTTTGGGCAGTGGTGTATTTTCGAAATAATGATCCCACCGAATGGACCAACTCCAGTAATGGAAATATATTTTTCTTTAATGAACTTCTTCACCTACCCAGGACATTAGCGGGTTGCATGAAGAGACAGTGTGGGATGGTATAATATTGCTAATTCCTTCTTAAGCAAACGAAATCAATTTAATCTGCCTGGGACGCGGACTCGGATCGCAACGGACCTGAAAAATTGACAACCCAGTAACATTCGTCGATTTGCAAAAATTGAACCACGTCGGCTATAGAATTAACTTATTAGGTAGAGAAATCTGTATTCCACACTGAACATGGCAATTCTAAAATTGAACTTCTGGTTCAATAAGGCTTGTAAAAAGTCTGGACGCAGCAAGTGCGTTATGGAAGTGAATTTTTATGAAAATGTTTTTAATAGAAAAGGTCTCTTTAATGCAAGCAGGCATCGATTTAGTTACTGGTATAAAGTATCTAGTAAAAAGAATGTACCATATTAGTGTAAATAAATGCAGACTTATCAGGCTCACATGTATTGCATGCAGAGTAATGGAACGCATTGTGCTAAAATATCTTCTTCCTTTTATCATCAATTTTGGCGTAACACCAAACACACAACATGACTTCCTTCCTGGCAGATCTCTGGTGACCAACCTGCTCTCAGCTGCTAACGAATGGGCTCGCTTGCTCGATCAAAAGTAACCTGTGGATGTCATTTACCTGGACTTTAGCAAAGCTTTTGATAAGGTGCCGCATAGCCTATTGTTACCGACGCTGGAATACATTGGTATTAGGGGAAAACTGTTGTTGGGGATCCAGAGCTTCCTGACTGGCAGAAGTTTCTCAGTACGAACCGGTTCATCATTCTCCAGATCAACTCCTGTTAGCAGCGGTGTGCCTCAGGGATATGTTCTTGGTCCCGTCCTGTTCCTGGTCTATACAGCAGATCTATTATGTTGTCTCACTTCTCTCCATAATGCTTATGCGGATGACTGCAAAATATATAGATGCAATATATTGGCTAATAACAGCCTTCAGACGGATCTAAACACGGTAGTGTCTTGGTGTTCGGTGTGGAGTATACCACTTAACTATTATAAGTGGACTGTTGTTCACCTCGTTTGCAACAACGCTCGCCAAGTTTATTTTCTCGAAAATAAGCAGATTGCATCTGTAGGGTGTCAGGCTGACTTTGGAGTCATTGTGACATCCGCTTTGTCCGGGTCAGCCCAAGCTGTGCCGGCGGCCAAGAAAGCCAACAGGATAATGTATTTGTTGAAGAGAACCTTCCGAAGACCTACTCCTGCTCTTGCCAGAAAACTTTATACAGCATATATTTGACCACATTTGGAGTATGGAATCCCTGCGTGGTCAGCTGTACTTGTCAAGGACTGAACACTGCTGGAGAAAACCCAACGTGCAGCGTCCAGGTGGCCTCTGCAGCTTCGGCACCAAACCTATGAAGAACGCCTTAAGTGCCTTAGACTTACAACCCTGCAGGAGAGGCGATCGAGATGTGACCTGATTTGTTTGTATAAAGTGACTCATGGTCTGTGTCCATCTCCGTGTGAAACCCTGGTGCTTCTTAGTGATGACTCTAGACTGCGGGGACATTCTTTCAAGTTGAAGAAGACACTTTTCTGCACAACAAACAGACTCAATTTCTTTTCAAACCGTGCATTTGATATGTGGAATAGTTTGCCTGAAAGTATTGTCGTTTCCTCAAATATCGGTATATTCAAGAGAAGATTGGATGCTCATCTCAACAATTGAATTTGCCATTTATTATACACGTTCTTGATATTGAATGTTGCACTTTTAGTTTGACAGTATAGGCTATAGTTTTTGTATTATACTAATTAATAAATAACTAAATAAATAAATATTTTATCAAAATAACTTAATGTTTGAAGATGTACCAAGCTTTTCCGAAAATAAACTTACAATGTTTCCGAAAACTGGTTTCCTAGCCAACGAACCCTAGGTTAATAGCAAACTGAGTAATTATAATTTGAAGCATTTAATAAAAATTCTTTACCAAAACGCACTTACTGCGTCCTGATTTTTTTTCTTACAACATGCATCATATTTCGATGAAAATGCAATAATATAAGGGATGTTCGAAAACATACATTGTAGGTATCACCAACAACTTATGGGCCACCCTATGATTGTCAAAATCATTTTATAAGATGCAGCTCAAGACACCCCATAATTAAGGTATACTTTTTTTTTCATATTTTGTATAATAACAATTATATTGAGCTTTACTGTAGAAGTCCGTCACCCTGTATATAGATAAACAGATTAAAAACTCAAACGAAACCCGGATATGGATTCTAGGGGGTCTAGTTTGCACTCATTTGAAGAAATCTTTTTAAAATTCAAAGGTCCTCATGAACGATTTTTTTCTACAAACATTAGTTAAAAATTATAGACCGTTAAACCATAAACTTAACAAAAACTACTGCCAAAACTTCAAAGAAAGGGTCTATTTGAAATGAATTTTTTGGAAATATTTTAGAAATGTTTTAGAAAAATTAAGAACAATGAGGGTTGAAACTGAAACTTAAGGATTTGTAGACCACTCTTCTTGCGACATTTTCTTTATATAACCCGGATTCGTTTCAGGTTCTTTGCCTAAATGTAGCCAAGTTTGACGTTTTAAATCGCGACTTTGACGTTTTGAGTAAAACACCAATTATTTTTTCTTTAAATGCCTATAACTTCTTTTTCTTTTAACTTACACACCTAAATTTTGGTAGATAGTTCACTTAATGTAAACACGCGTACCAAATTTGGTGGCCACCACCTTAGTATTTCCGAGATTGGCGCTCATTTTTCAAAATTCAAACGTCACGAACCCCTCATTAGTGAATTTTTTCACTAAAAAATGGTGATAATAATTCTCCTTACAATTTTTAGCGCGAAAAACCCCAGTAGCGAATTGCTGAACAACGAAAAGATGTAAGCAGAGATGATCAGGATAAAAAGTGTGGACGCAGCAACTGTGTTATGGTAACGAACTTTCATTACCATATTTTAAATGGCCAATAAGTATTAATGCCACATAGGAATTTTTTGTTGCTAAAACGGCATAAAAAGCATCCAAACATATGGAAAACTGGATTCTAGAGCGAATTTTTTGTCTGTCGGTCGGTCTGTCGGCTTGTACGTCTGTCTGTTAATAGGCGCAATAACTTTCGAACGAATAGAGATATCAGCTTCAAATTTCGTATCTAGTTAGCTCCCGACAAAGTAACGCTTCGAATGGTTTTTGGGTAAGGTTGCTTCAGGTAGTAGGGGATAAATCAGAGGTGGTTTGGTGAAAATACACATTTGTTCGTTAAAACTCGGGTAAAATAACATTTCAGAAGTTTATGGGTACAGGAATACGAATATTTTTGCATGCATGCAGTACTGAAAGTGGTGGAAAGGTGGACGAAAAATGTCACCAACGACTTATGGGCCACCCTGTGATTGTAGTAATAATTTTTTAAGATGTAGCTCATCCTATAATTAATGTATACAATTTTTTTTTCATATCTTGTATAATAACGGATATATTGAGCTTTATTGATTTTTTAGGCAAATTCGAGAAAAATTATATACCATTAAACGAAAAACTCTATAGCTAAGATTACTGCGAAAGGGTCTATTTGAAATGAATTTTCCGGAAACACTTTAGTTAAATGAAGGACAATGATTGAAACTAAGACTTCAGGGTTTGTAAAACATTCTTCTTGAGACATTTTCTTTCCATAGCCCGTATTAGATTCAAGTTCTTTGCCTAAATGTTGCCAATTTTGACGTTTTTAATTGCGACTTTGACGCAAATGGAAGGTATTCACCAAATTTAGTCAAAAGCGGCCTATTATTTTTTTAGTTATCGGTGTGATATATATATATATATATATATATATATATATATATATATATATATATATATATATATATATATATATATATATATATAAACATATAAAAATCGAAACTGACCCCGGATATGTGTTCTGGGGGGGCCTAATTAGCGCTCATTTGAAGTTTTTTTTTAATT
Organism: Tillus elongatus; assembly: GCA_964006375.1. Taxonomy (NCBI): domain Eukaryota; kingdom Metazoa; phylum Arthropoda; class Insecta; order Coleoptera; family Cleridae; genus Tillus; species Tillus elongatus. The sequence continues at coordinate 95,532,221 of OZ023268.1, forward strand.
CAAAAGTCGAGATCTCTTCATTAGTGAATCTTTTTAAAGAAAATTCACTAAAATGTACTTGTTTTGTAATTGAGTATATATATATATATATATATATATATATATATATATATATATATATATATATATATATATATATATATATATATATATATATATATATATGTATGTATAAACATTAAAAAGCGAAACATATAACCCATACATTTGCAGTCATATCCGATCTCTTTACTGTAGTGCAAAATTAGTACATATATTGTACTTACTTATTTACGCCTACCATCATATTTGTAACATTGTAAAGGCACTAACAACTAAGAACTGGTGGATGAACCCTTAAAACAATGTAATTTAATCATGTTATTTTTTACTTCAATATAATTTATAACATTGTTAATGTGATTCGGTCACAATAAAAGCACAGCATAGTAAACAGTCTTATGCTGTGATAAAAGTGTGAGGGTATTCTTATATCCTTTCTTTATAGGTAATTTTATAAGTATAATTTTCTTTGTAGAAAGCTTGTAAGCTTATTGCACGGAAATCATAAAATGCTTTATTTGAGAAACGAAAAGGGAATGTTTAAACACTCGATTAAATTTTGTTCGGCAAATAATGCATTGTAAAATTAATGTCAATGGCAAATTTTACCGTTATTTTCATCATTGTTAACCAACTCATTTATTTTAGGTTGTCAAAAGCTTATGGTTATCGAAGTATTCAATTTCAGTGAGTTTTTATAACACTGACAACACTGCTTAGGCCGCAGGTAGAAAGTAATTGTATCCGATGGGGACGGCATCTGTTATAGAGTTGCCAAACTTGTGATGTCTCAGCTCAGTGACAATACAGTTGCACTTCTACTGAATTTGCCTCGGGCAGCGGTAGAAAACGTATTCTGTGTACATTTAATAAAAACGTAATTTAAAAAAAAAACTAGAAGGGCTACATACTTAGATTTTATTGCGATCGAATCTTTATATGTTCCTGCAGGTAATGAATAGTCAAAGTCATCACTTTTGGAACATGTTCGTATATATAATCCTATCTAAATCATTGTAATATTTAAGTGAATTTCAATTAATTATAACTAATAACACAAAACATTTTTTGAAATTTGCGAACATTTATCACCATTGGTGGTTTGTCTAGATTATGCAGCTTTTTAAATTGTTCCCGTAGACCTACTATTTCTTGAGATAATTACAATTTAAGGAGGCCTTGTTTTCCTATATTAAAGTGATAGCTAAATGCCACCCTTAATGGCGAATTGGAGTGTTAATTGTGAGTTTAAGCTTCTTATCCAGTAATCCATGTGATAACAAAAAGAATGTTTTAAATTGAAATGTAATTTGTAATTTGGTCTTGTATTTATTATATATCAATTTATTACCATTTTCTTAATATCGCTCTTGTTTTTAATAAAATAACAAGAAAATATTAACACAATAAAAGTATATAATTAATTCACATGACACATGTATTAACTTTAAATTTTGGATTTTTCAACTGAACCTCCATTTAATTGAATAAATTTATTGTATCGTCTTTCAATGTCTGCCAGGACATTAGACAATTGGTTTGGTGTAATTTCAGGGAGTGCGTCTTATCCTTTTACGCAGTTCTTCTCCATTGGTTGGACGGATATTATAGACTTTTTTTAATAGAATCCCATAGAAAAAATCTAGGGGGGTTAAGTCGGGAGACCTGGGAGAAAACTCTTATTCCACTATTTCGTCCTATCCACCGATTAGGAAAACGTTCTTCCAACCACGCCCTCACAGTCTTGGCATTGTGACTAGGAGAAATATCTAATTGAAACAGTAGATCAGCCACTTCTGTTAGTGGAAGTTCATACATAGAGAACTCACTATTTAAAAATTTTAAAATACTTTGGCTTTTCAAATTGCCTTCAAAAAAGAATGGGCCAATTATTCTGGTATTTAATATACCGCACCAGACATTTACTTTTTGTGAATACTGCCCTCTACAAGTTATTACTCATTTTGGATTTTCTTGTGCCCAATGATTTTGTGAAGTAACCGTTTCATTTGTTGTAAATGTTACCTTTTCAGTAAACAATTTTTTAAAGAGAATTCCGGTCATTAAGATATTTTCCTTGGCAACATAAACAATATACCATTCGCTTACCACTGGCGCCTTCTTCTAAAGTTTGCAAAAATTTTGGTTTAAAGGCTTTCATATTGTTGTACTGTTTCGTGAATTTTCGTAGAAAAATTTCACTAATGGGGAGATCCCGACTTTTGAATTTTGAAAAAAATTTTGCAAATGAGCGCGAACTATATATATATATATATATATATATATATATATATATATATATATATATATATATATATATATATATATATATATATATATATATATATATATCACACCGATAACTCAAAAAATAATGGCCCGATTTTGATAAAATTTGGCATGTACCTTCCTTTTGTAAATGGCTTGGATAAGTTCGTTAGTCAGAGAAATGGGACGAGGTTTTCTGGAAAAATGTTGAGTTTTCATTCGAAAAAAATTTTTAACTCAAAAAATAATGAACCGATTTTGATAAAATTTGGCATGTACTTTCCTTTTGTAAATGGCTTAGACAAGTTTGTTAATCAGGAAAATCGGACGAGGTTTTCCAGAAACATTTTGAGTTTTCATTTGAACAAAAATTTTGTCTCAAAAAATAATGAGCCGATTTTGATAAAATTTGGCATGTACCTTCCTTTTGTAAATGGCTTGGATTAGTTCGTTAATTAGGAAAATCGGATGAGGTTTTCCGGGAAAATTTTGAGTTTTCATCCGAAAAAAATTTTTCTCTCAAAAAATAATGAGTCGATTTTGATAAAATTTGGCATGTACTTTCCTTTTGTAAATGGCTGGGACAAGTTCGTTAATCAGGATAATCGGAAGAGGTTTTCCGGGGAAATTTTGAGTTTTCATTCGAAAAAAATTTTTATCTCAAAAAATAATGAGCAGATTTTGATAAAATTTGGCATGTACCTTCCTTTTGTAAATGGCTTGGATTAGTTCGTTAATGAGGAAAATCTACCGAGGTTTTCCGGGAAAATTTTGAGTTTTCATTCGAAAATAAAAAAGCTATGATAACCAATTTTGGTAGGTAGGTTTACGATATAAAAAGTGAACTATACACCAAAATTTGGATTTCTATGTTACATTTCTATGAAAATTCACTATCATAACGCACTTGCTGCGTCCAGGCTTTTAAGGTATCTCCTTATTGTTTCCCGTGGTAACTGTAGCTTTAAACTAGCAATTATTAAACTGTTTCTGGCATTTCCTATGAAATAATTTGGAATTTGTTCATTGTTTCTACTTTGCCGTTGTAGATTACCTTTTTTTTTAATGTGCTTAGACGCAGCTCCGTATGTGTTAAAACTATTGCACACTCGCCGAACAGTAGACTTGCTATTGTTGTGAAGTGTTGGTTGTCTATTATTGGAAATTCATATCAATTACCACCAAATATTGGGGTAACTCCAAAGAAAAAAGTCTAGTGGATCAAAATATGGGCCACGAGCTGTCCAAACTATTCGACTGCCAAGACTTATTCGTCTTTGGGGATACCTTTCATTTAGGTAATTTCGCGCTTGAACAGAGTAGTGTATCGATGCAGCGTCCTGCATAGAACACATATTCCACTTTAAATTTAAGAGTAAATCATTAATGATACAGGGCCAAGCGGACGACATTGTCATCATAGTCCGAGGAAAGGTCACACAGTCAGTGTAGGAGCGCATTCAGACTGCACTGAAAGTGGTGGAACGGTGGACAGTTGATCAAGGGCTCGGGGTGAGCCCCGCGAAATCAACCGTCGTGCCGTTTACGAGGAGGAGAAAGTGCGACAGCCACAGAACTCTCACTCTATACGGTAGGAGCGTTCCAATGGCCAGGGAGGTAAAATATCTTGGGGTCGTATTGGACTCTAAGCTAACCTGGAATGGTCACTTTGGAAAAATACTGCGTAAGGCAGTCATGACCTTAGCCGTCACTAGGCGGCTACATGGAAAAACGTGGGGACTAAGACCTAGTATGGCCCACTGGCTGTACACGAGGGTGGTCAGACCATCGTTAACATAAGCGGCACTGGTCTGGTGGCCTAAGGTGACACAATCCAGTGCCAAACAAAAACTAGGCAAGATCCAAAGGATGGCTTGCCTAGGCATCACAGGGGCCATGTCTTCAACCTCAACAGCCGCCATGGAGGTGTTGCTGGATCTGTCCCCCCCCCCTACACTTAGTTATTATGGGGAAGGCCAGGCTAGGACTATACAGACTAGCCTGCAATGGTAGACTGAAGCTCAACCCAGGCTTCAGGGCCCACTGCAAAATTCAGGAGATCGTGAAGGAGCCCATGCTTGAAATGAGGTCCGACTTCGCGAGCCCGCGAATGTGCAGGGAAAACAACTTTACAGTGGAAATCTCCGACCGCGATGCATGGCGGGAGGAGACGCCGGGCATACCACGGGACGCGCTCGTCTGGTTCACGGACGGATCCGACGGGGAGTGTGGGACAAGGGCAGGTGCTTACTCGGAAAGACCGAGGGTAAGTCATAGTATTTCCCTCGGAGCCCATGCAACGGTGTTTCAGGCCGAGATGTACGCCATCCTGCACTGTGTGCGGGAGAACAGGAGGAGGGGCTACACCAACAAGCGGATCCTCATAGCCACAGACAGCCAGGCAGCCCTTAAGCCACTAAGTAGCCCACGGGTAAATTCCTGGCTGGTGAGTAAGTGCCGAGACGAGACGAGCGACCTGGCTGGGCAGAATGAGGTGACACTCATCTGGGTGCCGGGTCAGTCGGGGGTCAAAGGCAATGAAGAAGCTGACAGTCTCGCGAAGAGAGGGTCAGCAGAACCATTTATGGGGCCAGAACCGGCTCTGGGCGTGTCAAGGAGCACTGCCAGGGGAGCCATTAAGTCCTGGGTCAGAAACCAACACAAGGTGTACTGGGCGGACTGTCCAGGGCTCAGACATGGGAAGTCAATAATTGACGGACCCAGTTCAAAGTGAGCTGTGGAGCTGCTAAATCTTAGCAGAAGGACAGCTCAGAAACACAACAGGTCTCTTGACGGGACACATGGCCGTCAAGAAACACCTGCATAAAATGGGGCGGTTTGAAGGGGACCTCGCATACAGACACTGCAGCGAGGGGGGATCAGCCCAGCACATCTTGTGCGAGTGTAAAGCTCTGGACCGCAAAAGACAACTGATCTACGGTCAGTCTAGACCGGAGACAGAGCAATATAAAACTTCACCCTACCAATCGCTGTGCAGGCTAGTTCAAGGCACAGTGATTTTGGAATGGGTGGAGTAAGACTAAGGGTATGCACAATCAACCAAAGGTTGCAGCGCTATCGGGGCGGCAAGGCCGCGGACGAGCCCTGAGGAAAAAAAATCATTAATGAGATCACAACTGATGACAATTCATATAGATATGATTTCCGATTATTCCACAGCGAACATTCGTCTTAAATTCATGTTGAAAATAACGTTATATTGCTACAGGGGAGTTTTCATTCTAGATATGATTTCCGATTATTCCACAGCGAACATTCGTCTTAAATTCATGTTGAAAATAACGTTATATTGCTACAGGGGAGTTTTCATTCTCGCATATTGTAGGTTTGTTTCTAAACTTGAATACACCCCGGCGAGTAAAGGTAGCTCCCATTTAATACTCTTTTATTTACAAACGGTGGATCCGCATTCTGGTTGTTTCTAAAAGAATGGCAAAATTGTGGTTTAGCAAACTGGCAATAAATTATGTACGAGTGTGAAGTGATATGGATAAAGACATTTGTCATAAATTATGCTTAGAACCGATGACCTACTCACGTTAGGAGCTGCACTTATTCTTTTTGAACTAATTTCCGGATTATCTGCTTTTCTGAACTAAGTACGATCGAAAAATATGCACGGATGCCACTTGGGTCATAAAATATAAACCTTACACTCATATACCTTCATAAATTATTTTCTTTTTACTTTAACCAATAGTTTTTATTTATAAAATGAACTACATAGGTACTTAATTCTCTTTGACGGACCTTTTATGTACACTCTAGAGGTCCCAAAAAAAAGGTTTATATCGTGCAGGCATTTTGTTCTATTGACACATCTCCGGCGCACTCTTGTTAAAATAATAGCCCCTTTTTAAGAATTCCCTGTCCCAATAATTCATCAATTTTTAATTAAGAGAAAATGATTTCAATTAAGCCTACAGTATTGTGTAAGTCTGATTACACTACAATTATGGTATTTTTAGCATACACTTCTTTAGGATATTAAACACTATAAATAGAACTTCTGGAAATAAGAATAGAATATCTGATAATTTTCATAATCGTTTTAGCTTTTATAAGAACCAATTCTGCGTCATATTATTTACTCGCTGCCTGAAAGAAAGAACGATATCGATTAATTGTGTATTTATGCAAAAGTCAGATGCTCGCTTTGTGTGTGGGCGGGTGTGGGTCAGTGACGTCATTCGTCACAATGTTAAGGTAAAAATGACGACATAAAGTGATTGATAACACACGACTAAGGTAAAAAAAGCCACACATAAGTAATTTGTGCGGGAACGCTTAGGTTTCGCTTTCAAGTAAATATGTGCCTATCCGAAATTTTTGATGAATTGTTTTAGTTTCGAGTTGAACATTTTCGGCATATTTAGAATAATTAGCCTATTAAAAATATAACAGCTTAAAGGACAAAGTCCTGTTGAGGAGACAAAAAAATAATACTGTCGGAACACGAGTTAAATTTTTGAGACTGCACAGGAGTCAATTAGCATATTAGTCTTTAAAATATGCAAACTGGGTCATTAAGGACGGGCATGTTACTCCCAAATTATTAGCGAATTTTTTTTATTTTAAATTCGCTAATGGAGAGGTTTCGATGGTGACTTTGAAAAAAAATATTTAAAAGGAGCGCAAATTTTGGCCCCTAGAGCCCGCCCGTTTATTTTGCTCTCTCTCTCTCTCTCTATATATATATATATATATATATATATATATATATATATATATATATATATATATATATATATATATATATATATATATATATATATATATATATATATATATATATATATATATATATAAAACCACACGATAACTCAGAAAGTTATTAACCGATTTTGATGAAACTCGGCCAGAATCTTTCTTTTATTAGTGGCTTGGACGAGTTCGTTAGCCAGCCCTCTAGGACCAGTTTTTATATTAAAAAATCCGAAAAAAATTGTACCTTCAAAAATAACAAAGTTATTTTGATAAAATTTGGTTGGTATGTTGCCGTCGGAAGTTACATACCACAACTCAACTTTCTAGGTTTATAGAAAATTGATTTATGCAAATTTGAAGCATTTAATGAGAATTCGTTACCATAACGCACTTGTTGCGTCCCGAATTTTCTTTATGATTTACAAAATGGTTAGCTTGTCGGAATCTTGCTAAGTTTCTCTATAACCTAAAATTCGTTTTTTTTTTTTTTTTTTGTACAGGATGTGCTAAAATTGGTTTGTGGTGGTGCATTAGACTGTTTTTAATGCTCTTGCCAGACTATTGTATTTGTGCTTGAGCAGCTGTTTCTGTTGAAGTTTTCTGGCTTGTATAAAGCAGTTGACTTTTTTTTAGAAACGAATTAAAATGTTTGCAGCATCGATTAGTATCTGACTTAAAGTCTATGGATCCCAGAAACAAGTTAAACCGGTGTGAAAATGATCGCCAACAAATAGCCGCCATTTCACCGACGTCCGTCTCGTAGGTTAGCAACATCAATCAAGTAACTTGCACATATAACCGATGTCAACCCTCTGAATAAACCCAAGATGATTATAAAACATAATACTTGGTTAAAGTACGATAAATAAAATGTTACGACCCGAAAGAAAACTGTTATATAAAATACACAGCAATAAAAGTATGACTGGCACGATAGAAATTAAAAGCCAGGTTCACGCTAACTTTAAAATATTGTTTGGGATACTAGGAACATAATATTTAAAGGAAAATGTGGTACATGTCTAAATGGTTTAAACCCGCCGCCAAAGTTTCAAAAACCGGCGTCTCAAACGATAGAAATGAAATACCAGCTTCAGACTAATGTTAAAATATGCTTTAGCATACTAGCAATATAATATTTAAAGGAAAATGCAGTACATGCCGTTCAAGTTGTGCAAATACGCAGCCAAAGTTTAACAACACTGCCAGCTGACACGATGGAAATGAAAAGCTCTAGTTAAAAACTAAAATCTTACTAGAAAAAAGAACTGACAAGACACAATCATGAAGATAAAATCAAAAGCCATGATAACAAACTTTGAACAAACCATTTAACAAAGTAGTTTCCATCGTTACGGGACTTGACTTTTGCGTTTTCGTCGTGACATCTAACTTTTACGTTTGAGACTACTCACTATTTTTAAGGTACTAATTGTATTGTCCGTAATTTTTCCAATTGCATATGGAAGTCTTTACCAACAACGAACTAACAGACATGCATGTTATGTATTACCGGGCTTTTGGTAACTGTTATGAGGCGAAACGACTGTATGAAGAAGCCTTTCCAAATCGAAGAATTCTAGACAGAAGGATGTTTTAACGGATTGTCATGCGTCTGCGAGAAACAGATACATACTTATATTATCTAATACATGGATCTGTCTCTGACTTACCAGGTACCCTTAATAAAGTTACTGCTGATCGAGGCAGACCACGAAGTGCACGAAATCCTGATTTTGAAGAGGCTGTTCTGGATAAAATTGAACAAAATCCAAAAATAAGTACTAGGGAAATGGCCAATCATTTGGAAGCATCCAATGCAACGATATGGCGAGTTCTTCACGAGCATCAATTGCATCCATATCACATCCAACGTATGCAGACACTATCGCCTGAAAGAGATTTTATACCTCGCCTACAATTTTGCCAATGGTTTCTTTAACATTAAAATGTAGAGAACTTGTTGAATTGTGTATTGTTCACTGACGAGTCTGGATTTAGGCGCGACGGGATCGTCAATTTTCGTAACAGCCATATTTGGGCTGACAAAAATCCCCACGCAGTTTTTGAGAAGCATCATCAACAGCAATTTTCCTTAAATGTATGGGCTGAAATTGTAGGGTGTAATTTGATAGGACCAATTTTTTTACCTCACAGACTTAATGCTACAACTTATCTTGAATTCCTGCAAAACCAACTAAATGGGTTATTAAAAAATGTACCTCTTCACATAAGACATAACCTGTGGTTTATGCATGACGGAGCCCCCAACCCCCCCCCCCCCTTTTCGCCCTAAATGTCAGAAATTACCGAAGCAATACTTTTGGACGCAGATGGATCGGACGCGGTGGACCTCAGCCATGGCCGGCTCGATCCCCTGATTTAAAATTATTTATGGGGGTATCTCAAAAGTATTGTCTATGAAGCACATGTTGAAAATGTTAATGATCTGTAGCAAAGAATTGTACTTGGATGCGAACAAATTAGAAATACACCAGAAATATTTCACAGAGTACGACGTTGTATGCTCCGCAGAATACAAAAGTGTATTGAAGTGGAGGGTGGTCATTTTGAACATTTATTGTAGTCAGGTATCATAAAATGTTAAAAACTTTTTTATTTGTTGTTAAAATTTGCAGACAATACAATAAATTACTTGAGAAAAAAAATTTTTGAGCGACATCGACATACAAAAATTGAAATATCTCGAAAATGGTGTGTCTGGGAGATTTCAATCAAATATAAATTTTTTGCTTACAATTGATAAGGGCTGCAATGTAGCTATACGGTAGGTCGATATTACTGGGTGTCAAAAAATTATAGCCAATTGAATGCAAGCCATGTCTTACAGGTGGCGCCCTCTGCCAGCAGTATTATTAACAATAACATATTTAAATTTCTTGCCCTCGAAAATCCTCACATGCCAATTTTCACGCCAAAATTTTAATTTGACTCAGACATTCGTGAAAAACTGACAAAAACAAATAAGTTTAACACGCTGTATTTAAAAAACTAAGCATTTGCGGACACATGTTTATATGAAAAAATAGTCTTATTTTTTTGTGCTGAATGTGCACCTGTAACATAGACTATCATTTGGAAACACCCTGTATACTAGAAACAATGTACCTACCATATTTTATGAAAATAACTTATTTGTTGGAAATGTACAAACATTTTGCGAAAATAAACTTGAAATGTTTCCGAGAAAATTAGTTTAGCCAACTAGCGTTAGGTTAATAGCAAATTGAATTATTTATTGTTTTTTTAAGTTTACAACTCTTTGGTCTTTTAACTTACGGACCTAAATTTTGGCACGTGGTTCACTTTTTATAATAAAAACATGCCTACCAAATTTGGTTGCCCTTGTTATTTCCGGAGATATAAAAATGTTCCGAAAGAAAACCAAAATTTTCCGGGAAAACTTGTCCCGATTTTCCTGACTAACTAACCTATCCAAGTCTCTTGCAAAGGAGAGGTAGTTACCAAATTTGATCAAAATCGGCCTATTATTTTTTGAGTTATCGGTATGATACATATACAGGTGTCCCACGTCGAGTAATGTATTAGATTATTTCCGAAAATATACATTTTTTGATTGCTGAAAATTTTTATACGGGGGTTTCCGAAGATGCTCTATTTAAGGGAAATAATTTCCAAAATGGCGGACTTCCGGTTACACTGTAAATAGATATAAACATCGTTATTTCAAATAGAACACCCTAGATATTATTGCATTTTTAGAATACTCATCTAATTTTAGGTTAAAAGTTATTAGTGTATGCTCTCCCTACATTCAACTGTTTTCGAGTTCTGTCAATTTATTTGAGAATTCTGTTCAAGGGGAGGCTGACTTAATAAAGATGATTTGGTGTCGTGTTAGGATGCTGCAAATTCTCTAATTTGTCAGCCACGTTCCAAGGACATTAAGCTTCGACATGATTGTGAGGAAAAATTGTTTCATATACAGGGTGTTTTATAGGATGTATTAGAATTTGGTGTGCTTTAAACTAGAATAACTCATTAATTTTAAATAGAACACCCTGTATATTATCTTCTCATTGAATAGAGCAGATAGTTCTCTTTCAAACTGTTTTAGCATTCTCTATACCCAAAGTTGATAATTGTCGAGATATTTGCGGTTTACCAAAAAAAGAAGACAAATTTAGGAGTATGTCTAAAATCTGTATGAATTCTAAGAGTGCTATGTGATGTTTGACATTTTCACGCTTATTGTCAGTTTTATATATGTCATTCACAACGTGAGTTATTTTGTCTTTGTTGTGTGAATTAATAGGAATTCTACGTTTTAATGTATAATGCCAGCTATTCAAAGGAACAAATGTTGAATTTATTTTATTTTCATGGAGAGTGCAACAGAGTGGTCAGCAGAACATGTCGGCTGTTTAATGATATCCCGAGTCCTCGCCAATGACTGCGTTGAAATTCAGACAGTATGAAACCAATTTCTTGAGAACGAGAAGTTGCACGATTAAACAAACATCAAGATCAGTTCCAGTTACAGAAGACGAAGACACACAAATTTCTGTGTTGTCTTATTTCGAAGCTCATCCAAAGGCGTCAATATGTTCAGCTGAACATGACATGAACATAGCACGTCCCTCCATACAGAGAATACTGTCCAAGCATAAGATGCATAATTATAAATTTATGAGTGTACAAGCTCTGGAACCGAACGTCCCAGCCCACCGAATTGAATGTTGTCACACTCTCCTTGACAGACACCGAAACGATCCTTTATTTCTGAAAAGCATAATTTGGACCGACGAAACAAAGATGTCCCATGAAGGAATATTTAACAGACATAATATTCACTACTGGGCTCAAGACAATCCTCATGTCAAAACAGAACGCTGTTTTCAGAGAAAATTCAGCTTCAACTTGTTTTCTCTTCTGATGGATGATAAAATATCGTACCGCATTTACGTTAATAATCTGACAGCTGTGCAATACCTAGAACCTAGAGATTTTGCGAACCACTGTCTCTGATTTCTTGGACAATTTACCACTTAGTGCGTATGTGAATTGTTGGTATCAACTAGATGGGGCTCCTGCGCATTATTCAGCAGAGGTGAGGAGCTTTTCAAATGATGAATTCGGAGAGAGGTGGATGGGACGCGGCGGAACATACAATTGGCCCCCACGGTCGCCCAAACTCACTCCTCTGGATTTTTACCTATGGGGTAAATTGAAATCAGATGTTTATGTGACTCCAGTCAACACTAGGGAAGAAATTGAAGATAGAGTTCGTAATTGTTTGGAAAATATTGATCCCGCAGAAATACAAGTACAACTAGTGAAGGAGTTGTAATAGCTTAGAGCGATGTATTAGTGCGAATGGTACACAATTTGAATAATATCAATCATGAGTTTCTTAGCTAGTCATAACCATTTTCAACTTTCAATACTTTTGGTTATTCTCTGTTATTTGTTGAAATTTCATAAATATTAAAAAAAAAATTTGTAACCCGCAAATACTTCTACAATTATCAACTCTAGGTATAGGGAATACTAATACAGTTTGAAAGAGAATTATCTGCTCTATATAATGAGAAGATAATATACAGCGTGTTCTATTTGAAATAAATGAGTTATTCTAGTTTAAAGCACACCAAATTCTAATACATCCTACAAAACACCCTGTATATGAAACAATTTTCCCTCACAATCATGTCAAAGCTTAATGGCCTTGGAACGTGTCTGAAAAATTAGAGAATTTTCAGCATCCTAACACGACACGAAATCACCTTCATTAAGTCAGCCTCCCCTTGAACAGAATTATCAAATAAATTGAAATAACTCGAAAACAGTTGAAGATAGGGAGAGCATACCCTAATAACTTTTAACCTAAAATTAGATGAGTATTCTAAAAATGTAATAATATACAGGCTGTTCTATTTTAAATAACGATGTTTATATATATTTACGGTGTAACCGGAAGTCCGCCATTTTGGAAATTATTTCCATTAAATAGAACATCTTTGGAAACCCCCGTATACAAATTTTCAGCACTCAAAAATGTATATTTTCGGAAATAATCTAATACATTACTCGATATATATAAATAAAGTTATAAAAATCGAAACTGACCCCAGATATGTGTTCTAGGGGGCCTAGTTCGCGCTCATTTGAAGAAATTTTTTGAAAATTCAATAGTCGTGATCTCCTTATTAGTGAATTTTTTAAAGAAAATTCACTAAAATATACAAAGAAAATATTATTACAATCTGTAACAAACAATTGTCCATAAATAATGCATTAATTCTCAATTATCAAAATACCTTTCAAAATATTTCAGTCTATCACAGTCAGGACACGTTTTATTATTACGATAATTCACTCAAAGAATTAACGTTGAATTTTATGTCACCCCAGATCAGGTTGCAGTCCTGCGTCAGGTACCAATATTAGATTTATTACTCTATAATTTATATCATTTACATTCTATTCCAACTGTATCTAACACTATTATAATACCCTCAACTTCATATATTGCTACAGTGGAGGAAAACATATTTTATCTTAAAAATCAATGTAACGGGTTGCAACAGGAATGCTATTGTTCGCTTCTAGATATAGAAAGAATTTATCAACAAGGTACTTGCATCAAAAAAAACTCGGGACGCAGCAAGTGCGTTATGGTAGTGAATTTTTATTAAATGCTTCAAATTTAAATAACTCAATTTTCTATAAACTTAGAGAGTTTAATTTCAATACGTAGTAAGGTTTTTCCTAAGGCAAGATATCCACAAAATTTCATTAAAATAACTTTGTAATTTTCGGAGAAAAAAATTTTTTTCGAAAGAAAATTTAAAATTTGAGTAACTCAATTTTCTCTAAACTTAGAAAGTTGAATTTTGGTACGTAGTAAGGTTGAGGCAACATATATAGTAAATTTCATTGAAACAGCTTTGTTACTTTCGGAGAAAAAAAATTTTTTCGAAAGAAAACTCAAAATTTTTCCGGAAAACCCCGTCTGATTTTTCTGGATAACGAACTCATCCAAGCCATTAATAAAAGACAGGCACTTGCCAAGTTTCATCGAAATCGGTTAATTATTTTTTGAGTTATCATATATATATATATATATATATATATATATATATATATATATATATATATATATATATATATATATATATATATATATATATATATATATATATATATATATATATATATATATATATATATATATATATATATATATAGACATATAAAAATTAAACCTATTTACAAATGAACTTTAATAAGATATTATGCTGTGACAATATCTCTCTCAAGCACCCTAAAATATAATCAAAATGTGCACAGTTATATATGTTTTATTTCTTTTTCCCTTGTCTTAATACACTACATATTTTATGACAATCGATTTAATTTACTTATTTGATTTCATAAATAGTCGGTTAATAGTGACTTGGAATGAAGTAGACACCACATCTTCAAACATATTAAGAGAATATGAGTAAATCAACAGCAACTGGGAATGAATTCGGTCAGTCGCCCAGCCACGTGGTTAAAAAACACTGTTTGTCTGAGTGGTTACAACTCTAGATCTAAATAAAAGGACTGTAACAGCGGCAGAAGCAGAAGTCAATGGAAGGTTGATGAATGAATCTCATGAGTCAATAAGAAAAGCATTGACTAACCAACAGCAACCACATACTTATGATTTAAACATGTTTCAAATTTGAATAGCTCAATTTTCTGTAACCCTAGAAAGGTGAATTTTGGCACATAGTTAGGTATTTCCCAAAGCAATATGTAGACCAAATTTTATCGAAATTTTCGGAAAAAAATTTTTTTTTGAAAGAAAACTCAAAATTTTCCCGGAAAACCCCGTCCGATTTTCCTGGCCAACGAACTCATCCAAGCCATTAATAAAAGAAAGGCACTTGCCGAGTTTCATCTAAATCGGTTAATTATTTTTTGAGTTATCAGACGGATACATATATATATATATATATATATATATATATATATATATATATATATATATATATATATATATATATATATATATATATATATATATATATATATATATATATATATATATATATATATATATATATATAAGCATATAAAAATTCAAACTGACCCCGGATATGGGTTCTAGGGGTCCTAATTCGCGCTCATTTGAAAGAATTTTTGCAAAGTCTCACCATCGATACCTCTCTATTAGTGAATTTTTTTAATAAAAATTCACTAAAAATTGTTTCAAGTAAAACTTGATCCAGAATGTAGACATATACCAGTGGACTAATTAATAGACAATTAGTGATGAAAAATATTTACCTATAATGCCCAGAGACACTAATTCATGAAAAGTGCAAAAGTGAAGAAATCCGTAAGGTAAAAGGTATATTTTTAATAATTGTTCTATTTTCTTGTTCATTTATAACTAAAGTATTACCCATACTAATTTGGAAAGTAGTGTTTTAGAAGAACCCGTATATTTGCCACCATTATTAGGAAATGTGGCAAATCTACTTCCGGTTCATTTAAGTCTAAAATCGATCAATTTGGACAGTTTATCAAAGTTAACATTACAGACAAATGAGCCTATAAATTCCATTAAAAAGACTTCTGGACGCAGCAAGTGCGTTATGGTAGTGAATTTTCATAAAAATGATTTTAATAGCTAACATGTTTTTTAAGAAAGCAGGCATCAATCTATACAATAGAAACAATATACCATGTTTCATCAAAATAACTTTATTGTCTGAAAATGTACAAAAATTTCCGAAACTAAACTTAAATTGTTCCCGAAAAACTGGTTTCCTGGTCAACCTTATAGGTTAATAGCAAATTGAGCTATTCAAATTTGAAGCATTTAATGAAAATTCGCTACCATAACGCACTTGCTGCGTCCCGAATTTATTTTCTTACAAAGATGTATTATATTTCGATGGAAAATGCAAAAATGCAATAACATAGGGCGTGTTCGATTAAAAAAAAATTGAGTCACCAACGACTTATGGGCCATCCTGTAATTGTGGAAATATTTTTAAGATGTAGCTTAAGGCACCCTATAATTAATATATACCATTTTTTTTTCGTAACTTGCATAATAACGGATATATTGAACTTTAATAATTTTTTACGAAAATTTGACAAAAATGATATACCATTAAACGGATACACTTTATAGCCAACACTACTGCCAAAGCATCAGAGAAAGGGTGTATTTTAAATTAATATTCTGGGAATATTTTAGTAAAATGAAGGACAATGACGATTGAAACTAAGAGCTTTGTAAAGCATTCTTCTTGAGACATTTTCTTTCCATAGCTGATATTAATTTCAGGTTGATTGCCTAAATATTACCAATTTTGACGTTTGAAATCGCGACTTTGGCGTTTTGAGGAAAACACAAATTTATTTTTCTTTAAATGCCTGTAACTTTTTGTCCTTTAACCTACAGAGCTAAATTTTGGTAGGTAGCTTACATATGATGATGTCAACCCGCGTACCAAATTTGGTTGCTCTTTGTTAATTCCGGATATAAATTTTTTTCGAATGAAAACTCAAAATTTTCCCGGAAAACCTCGTCCGATTTTCGTGACTAACGAACTTGTCCAAGTCATTTACAAAAGGAAGGTATGTGTCAAATTTTATCAAAATCGGGCCATTATTTTTTGAGTTATCGGTGTGATATATATATATATATATATATATATATATATATATATATATATATATATATATATATATATATATATATATATATATATATATATATATATATATATATATATATATATAAACATATAAAAATTGAAACTGGCCCCGGATATGGGTTCTAGGGGGCCTAGTTAGCGCTCATTTGCAAAAAATTTTTCAAAATTCAAAAGTCGGGATCTCCCCATTAGTGAATTTTTTCTACGAAAATTCACAAATAAATCACATTGCTCTCATTTTGATATTATTGAAATATGCTTAGGCATTGTTATTCTGATTATAATGTTAGTGTACGGTTTTGAAAAAACCATATCATAGATTATTAGAAAAGTTCGAGAATTACAAATTTCCGGACAGGTTAAGGAAGATGCAGGACTCAAAGAAGAATTTTCCTTTGCCCAGAGGAAAACAACAGATTATTTATGTTAAGCTTAGTTTAGTAAGAAATGCAACAGTGACAGAGTGTATAGTGCGGTAAGATATATTTTTAACAAGTGTTCCATAATCATTGTTTATTGTTAACTTTATATACTTAATATTTAAATTTCCGTACAGGTTAAGGAACACACAGTATACAAAAGGCATTTCCTTTGCATAAAGGATAACTATGTCATATATTATGTTTGTAAAAGTTTATTGAATGTATTGATGTATGGCTATATTGGTTTTCTATGTTTTGACCATTTTTAATGTTAAAAAATTATAAATATATGTAACCGCATAATTTAACCGTTGTTGTACTGTCTCATAATAAACCTTTAGTTAACACATCGTCATGCACAATAGGCCAAGGGCTGCAGTGCTATCGGGGCGGCTAAGCCGCGGACGAGGCCTGAGGGAGGCAAAAAAACGCACATCGTAGGCAGTACCTAAGCCCCCTGCTCCGGAATTGCTTAAGAAACCGTTTAAAAAATTCGAACAAGGTTATATCATTACTCATAATAGTTATTGCAGTCCGTTTCAGTAACCGCTTACATCGAAATATTTCAATGTTGTCCCTTCGGTTATGGAATTCCAGGAAGATCGGTCTAATTTTATTCCCAGATTTTTTAACAACTTTGTAACATTTGTTAAAGCTTTGAGTGGCAATGGTCGGAATTACTTATGTTTTATGATCTCACAGGTCGTCAAACATGCGTTTCGTCGTTTCTTTCAGGTACTCAGTAGATTCTAAGATTGTTGTTTTAACCCGCCTGTTTAATATTTTCTGTTGCAGTTATTCTTTCTTGGTGCTGTCCTATGACGTGATCTTGTTCTGGTATTTTGTTCATATACGCTTCAAATAAATCGTTAATCTTTGTCTGAAGTTACATCACTAGCTGGTCGCAGATTTTATTTAGGAACTCTTCATTATCAAGTAGGGTTTGAGATAGGTTCAAGATTTGCGATATAAAATTTATTTTCGGGATGAAGTATTACGTAATGTGCGATCCCCTCCTGTGATTGTAGATCGAAATGAATAACAAAGACGAGCAAAAACAAACACAAACACTGTCACTTTTAACACAGAAATAATAAATATATTGTCCGCGGTCACTTCAACCTCGATACGTCTAACCACTGGGGCCGTTCATTAGGCTGAGTACTTTTCAATATCACCTCGTATTATGACTAATTGATTTAATAAAAGTCTGTACGCAGCAAGTGAATTTTCATACAAATGTTTTTAATAGGAAATATATTTTTTTAAGAAAGCTTGCATCAAATTTGGTTACCAGTATAACTTCGGCGCATTGAAAACGAAACAGACCGATTTGCGTTCAGAGAATATTTTTTTTAAGAAACGCTGAAACACGTCAATTTTAATATTGAGGGGATATGTTTTGACATAAAACTCAACTTTGTCACATCTACCCTTTAAGGGTGGTGATTACAACCCTTATATTTTAAATAGGGAACATGGGTCGAGTGTTAAATCATTTGAAAGCTCTTTCTTTTCTGAATTCAGCACACAAATTTTTTTGGATGTTTTATCAATTGGTTTAAAAATTATTCACAGTTGGAGTTGCAAGAACGTATTTCATTCTTTGTGATAATAAATGCACTAATTAGTCAATTTTTCGTTAAAAAAAAACTAAAAAACAAAACCAAACGTTCAAAAATGTTTATTCAGTTGAGTAAGTGTTCAAATTGTTGACCACCAGCTTCCATACAAAGTACAAATTTTGTTCAAAACGAGGTCTGGCATTCTGGAGCATTTGTGGAGTTATTAGACGGCATTCTTCAACAGTGCGTCGTCGTAATTCTTACAGAGACTCCGGTTCTGTTGCGAAAATTCTACTCTTTAAATGGCCCCATAGAAAGAAGTCTAAAGGAGTTAAATCCGGTGATCTAGGGGGCCACTCAACAGCACCTCTACGCCCAATCCATTACTCTGGAAACTCTCTGTTCAAAAACTCTTTAACACGTTGTGAAAAATGCGGAGGAGCTTCGTCTTGTTGAAACACTAATTGATTTCCTTGATAGCGATCATCATTTTCAACAATGTCAATTAGTAGAGGGTAAAAGATATCTTCTAGTAACTCCAAATACGTTTCTCCACTCAAATTGCCATCAAGAAAAATTGGTCCGATTAAACGGTCTTCAAAAATGCCAGTCCAGACATTCAATTTCTGTGGAGTTTGAGTGTAGACTTCGTGAAAATTTCTTGGATTATTATCTACCCAATAACGACAATTATTACGATTGACTGTAGAGTTTAATAAAAACGTACACTCGTCTGAAAAACAGATATTGAACAAAAAGTTCCAGTTATCAGCTATTCGTGCAGTCATAACTTCACAAAACTCCAGCCGCCGATCAAAATCAGCTTCATTCAGTTGTTGTACAAGATGAATTTTATACGGGTGAAATTTATGATGCTTCAATATTCGCTGATTAGTTCTTCTTTTGATGTTTGAAACAGTGGCCAATTTTCTCGTGCTCAAAGTTGGGTCTGCAGCAATTTGTCCTAAAACTTCAATCTCGTAGTCTCATTTCTAACCGGAAATTCACGTTCAGGATCTCGTTT
The DNA here is from genome assembly GCA_964006375.1 of Tillus elongatus. NCBI lineage: Eukaryota > Metazoa > Arthropoda > Insecta > Coleoptera > Cleridae > Tillus > Tillus elongatus. The sequence goes on from OZ023268.1 coordinate 95,551,977, forward strand.
TTTTATTGGCTACTGAACCACTTGTCGAAACTTTGCAACTAACTCCAAAATGTATTTTCTGTTAACAGGTCTGTTCGGATGTCGTTCATTAAACAAATTTGCGGTACGGTTGGCACAGTCATCGTTTTTGAAAAAAGAGTAATTATTTCAACTCTTTCTTCTACAGAATACACCATTGTGAAATTAATTTTCAGTAGTACTATCAAGTATCAAACCGACCGATAAACTGAAATAATAAACCGCATTTGTCTCGTTCCGATAATAAATGTTCTGATAGTAAATTTTTTGTTTACAGACCAACAAAACATTGACTATCAGCACATTTCTTATCGGAATAAGTCAAATGCGTTTTTTCATCTTCAACTGTGAATAATTTTTAAACGAGCTGATAAAACTTCCAAAAAAATTAGTGTGCTGAATTCAGAAAAGAAAGAGATTTCAAATGATGTAATACTCGACCCATGTTCCCTATTTAAAATATAAGGGTTGTTATCACCACCCTTAAGGGGTTGATGTGACAAAGTTGAGTTTTGTGTCAAAACATGTCCCCCTCAATATTAAAATTGACGTGTTTCAGCGTTTCTTAAACAAAATATTCTGGACGCAAATCGGTATGTTTCGTTTTCAATGCGCCACCCTCTATAGGAGAAACAATATACCAATTTCATCAAAATAACTTTATTGCTTAAAATTGTACAAAAATCTTCCGAAAATAAACTTTAAATGTTCCCGAAAAAACTGGTTTCCTGGTCAACGAACCGTAGGGTAATAGTAAATTAAGCTATCGAAAGAAACATATTATGAAAAATAGCTACCATACTGCACTTGCTGAGTCCAGAATTTATTTGCAATAATATAAGGCGTGTTCGATTAGGAAAAAAATTTGTATCACCTGTGATTGTAAAAATAATTTTATAAGACGCAGCTCCATATAATTAACATATACAATTTTTTCTCATATCTTGTATAATAATGGATATATTGAGATTTATCCTAGAAATGCGTCACCTGTATATAAGAAAACAGATAAAAACTAAAACTAACCCGGATATGGGTTCTACGCGCTCATTTGAAGAAATCTTTTCAAAATTCAAACGTCACTATAATTGTAGCCAACTCTATGAGTAAAATTGTGATGGCCAAAAATAAATTTGAATGTAAGAAGAAGAGCATGCCTATATTTGTATTACACATGTCAGAAAGCAAAATACTTATTTACATGTCACTTTGAAAGTAGATCTGACATTTGTCAAAATAATTTGTCAGTTGAATATGACATGTACTGTTGCCATGGACTATTATGCACTGTTGTATTACGCCTTATAAGAATCCTGTTTTTTTTTGAGTACGAAAGCTTATTTTACTGTTTTAATATTTTTCGATCCCTTAACCTGAAATTGTTTTCGTCTCATTTAACGTTGTTTCATTATAGCGTCGCAGTTTGTTGTAGGCAAATGTATCCTTTAACGTTGAAACTAATTCGGTTGTTATTCGAAAAAAAGCCCAAAATAGTAGGTAAAAAAGGAGTACATAATACATACGTAAATAAATATTGTTTTTTAATCATTCTGCAGTCACAAATATGTACATGCATGTACATTATATTCATTCCCAATGATTTGTTTTACGTCGTTTCACTTAGCATCGCACTTAACGTTGCATACCTAGAAGTTTTATTTTCCTTCAATTATAAATGACAATTTTAAGTAAATTCCCATATTTTCTGTACCCAATGTGTTGAACGGGTGCGAAACGGAAGAAGGAAATTGCATATGACGAAGAGAATTTTATTCGAGACACGAGTGTTGTTTCCTTTTTTTAATATTAATAACATTTATAGGTAAATTAGCATATTAGCGCATTGTTCGTTTTTTGAAAACAAAATCAGAAACATGCTTAGAGGAACCCCTTTATGCATTAACCATCGGACAAATGCTGTGATCTCCACTCCACAATACAGTTAAGAGACCTAAAGCAAATTTGAGGTTCTGTACAGGGTAAACATGCTACAACGGAGCTAGAAATGCAAACTGTAAAAACTCAACTTACAGAAGTCCTTAGAAAGGAGAAACTCCTTACCAACACCGTTTCTCCATAAAAAACTCGCACTTTGCCCAATTGAGGAACAAAACGCTAAATAATAACGTAATCTGATTCGTTATTAGAATTAAATAAATAACTGAAACGGCTACCAAAACATCACATAAAGGGTATATTTTAAATTAATTTTCACCAAATATTCTAATAAAATAAAGAACAATGAAGATTGCAGCTGAAACTTAAGGCTTTCTAACTTCTTATGACATTTATGCCGCATAGCCGTATTCATTTAGGTTCTCTAGAACATGTCAATATTGACATTTTGAATCGCGACTTTTTTGAAGTTTTAAGAAGAAAAACTTAAAAGCTTATAACTTTTTTCTGTTTCAACGTAGAGATTCAAATTTTGATGCATGGTTTTCTCTTTATGATATAAACCCCATGTGGTTGCCCTAACTTTGCTATTTCCGGAGATATAAAAATTTTCCGAAAGAAAACGGAAAATTTTCCAAGAAAAGCTAGTCCCACTTTCCTGGCTAACGAATTTATCCAAACCACTTATGAAAGGAAGGTACTAACCAAATGTTATCAAAATCGGCATATTATTTTTTGAGTTATCGGTATGACACATAAATATATAAACATATATATGATATATATATATATATATATATATATATATATATATATATATATATATATATATATATATATAAAGCCTGAAACCGACCTCGGATTTGGGTTCCAGGGGTCCTAAATAGCGCTCATTTGAAGAAATGTTTTCAAAACTCAAAAGTCGCTATGTCCTTATTAGTGATTTTTTTTTAAAGAAAATTCACTAAAACGAGTCTAGTAATATTCTGGTCATACGGTTCACGAAGTCACGTACTCAATTCATTGAGTACATTGAGACTTTAATTTTCTTTTTAATGTTCAGACACTTGATTCTGCTACTGTTGACATTTTCTTTGAATCACTGAATATAAAAGGTATTTTGTTTTGCTTATATTCGTATAACTATATTAGAATCGCCGCCCACACGGAACCTTTCGGCGAATTGCAATTTCTGCTGATGCAATATCATGAAACATGATAACGGACAAGCGAAATAATCAGCGGATGTCGATAAACTGGATGATTCAAATGGACACCTGTTTTTCGTCGTGAGAAGTGCTATATGTTAAGATATATGCAAGATGATATGGGTTGGTTTTATTGTTTTTGGTTTACATTTGTATCTGCATATTTACTATTTTTCTAGATTCTCGTGTAATATATTGCGTAACGCGTAATTTATTATTTTCGTTCATGGGTCGTTGCGAAACTGAATTATTTGATTTGTGGAAACACAAGAGACCCGAGGTAAAATTCGGGATTGTCTTTTGCTAGATGAAAGTTTTAAATTTTATTTAAATAATTCTCTAGGTGATTCCATAACTTATTAATGATTACCTTTCAGTATGCATAAACCACAAGACAAATGTTAAGATTTTAACCCCCAAGAATGCACGGAACCCGTAGGGAATAGGAGTACTGGTTGGGGAAGAATTTAAAAATATATCAGCGCAAAATGTAAAAAAGGCGCCAAAAGGGAAGAAACAAGCCCCTACCAATCGCTCCCGCCCTCCAAGGGAATAGGGGTACTGGGCGGGGAATAATTTAAAAATATAGCAGTGCAAAATGTAAAAAAAGGATCCAAAAGAGAAGAAACAAGCCCCTACCAATCGCTCTCGCCTTCCAACCTGTCACTTAAAAAGCTAGGGGAAGGGAAAACCACATTACAATACATCCTCGCAGAAGTCATGGGAAATATTTCTGAGAAAAACGAGGGCTAGGCCGGGAGTAAGGAAGGTGCTTTGTCAATGGTGAAGGGGGTTTCTCCTTCCCTAGACTTCTGCGGAGGTGCGTTAAGATGTGGTTTTGCCTTACTCTAGTTTTTTTTATTGAGAGAACGGTGATCTTTCAAGAACAAATAGAGGGTGGGTTACTATGGCGGTTGAACGGCGGGGGCAATTGGTAGGAGTGTTGTCTTTCCTTGGATTCTATAAGCTGATTTTTACATTTTACCTTTACTATATTTCGTTTAAATTTTAAATGTTCTTCATCTCCCAGCACATGTTATTCGCTCCGGGTCCCGTAACTTTCTTGTGGGTCGAAACTACAACATTTCTCTTTTGCGTTATGCATAAAGGGGTGGTTTTAAACATGTTCCTGATATTTTTTTAGAAAGCTGATAATCTGCGAAATTATATAATTTTTTTAACAGCACAGGGTATCAAATAACATCATATTATTAAAACAATATTTCGCTTTATATTGAAGGAGGTGACTATATTTTAAAACTTAAAATTAAGAAAGTCCAGTTTTCTTTAAAATTTAACAAAACAGAAACTTTCAATGACTTACCTAATATATTATCCAGAACTGATGTATCAACACTTTAACATTGTAAAATATTAATAAGATACTGTAAAATAGATAGTCATATAATACTAACTTTGACACTTATTGTGGCAACTAATAATTTACACATTTCACTCTGACATTACTGCCTAATCATCATTTTTACTTAAGGCATCTGTTTTCATGATCTTTAGTAATAATAATAATAATCTTATCATTCGTTCATCATATTAATTGTAATAATAATAATAATAGTACTGCGACGAAACAACAAAATTACAAGCCAGCCAAAAGTTTGTAGCTAAGGAGAAAGCAGTTTACAAGCCATAAAAACCGCACACGCACAATAAGGGTTTGTCAAAGAGTCTATGGGATCCAATAAATAGATAGTCATTGTGCGTGTTCAGCAGACCCAGCAGTTGAGTTGTTTAGTCCGCTGAACGCAAGAAGTTGACTTGCGGTGATTCCAAACTATTGGAACTTTTAGGACCCAGATTACGTAAGTTTATTGAAATAGACTGTAAATTCGAACCTTACTTTTTGTAAAAATCTCGGTTAAGCTGGCAGTCATGTCATCTGTCATTTCAACAGTCAACATGCCGTTCAGACACTATCAACGTGATTTGTTTCAACATAATAGAAACACGTTTACGTTGCAATAGTTAGGTGTGCATTTGTCTCAGTTGTGTGCAACCAAGCTTACAATGGACGAAGAACTCTCCCCCCTTCTTAGGATATGTGAAAAAAATTGTGACATATCTTGGTAATAATATAAACTCTTTGGTACCTTTCTTTATTCGCTGATACTTTTTCAGACAAAACACGTTAGTTAAAAAGGTAAACTACCCGCCATCACCACCTTCCATATAGCTCATTTTCGACTTGTTATTACGATTAATAATCAGAGAGGGGTGCGCTTTGACATAGCAATTGTGACCATCCCCATGCAATTTTCTAGATTAGCTGGTCCAATCTTATTTTTCCCTTATCAGGTTCCGTAGCTTCGACGGTTTTTTCTACAGCTTTTGGCCTTCTTTTGGTTTTCTTCGCCACTGTGAGCTCAGCCTCATTAAGTCTTCACATTGACACAATACATAGAACGAGGTTTCGTCTTCTTATACTTATTGAGTGCGCAGTGTTTTATTCACAGACCTACTGTTATTCGAAAGACATTTCCATTCCTTACTAGTAGGTCTTTTGTCAATTAGGCAAAGGTTATTTTGTAAGCTCTCAAAGGTGTATCTGCCCTGGCGAGTTTTCCCACTATTCCAATGTTTTGTCACGGATCCATTAATTGTTGGATTCTCTCATTGCCGGCCTGGGCGGACCTCAAATAGGTTTGGGAGCTATCAGGTACCTGGACGCGCCTTCCTTAGCCAATTTATCTGCTAATCATTTCCTTTAAGACCTTCAGGTGTTGGAACCCATGCTAGTCTCAATTTATCTCAACTTTTTGGCTTTGTTAGTGTTGTCAGACAGTCACACACTCTTTGAATTGAGATCCATATATAACACAGTGCCTTATGCGCCTCCTCGCTATCCAAGTATACGGCAATTGACCGATTTGTCAACCCTTGATCAATTTTTTGTTCTGTGAAACATTCTATTGCGGCCATCCCGTGTTTTCCTAGGTTTATTGAAATTTTTGCTATGGGTCTTATTCTAGAAAGACTGGATCCAACTCCTTGTTTCCGCCTTAGATCCGTCGGTGTACCAGATTGTTTGTGCTATCACTGGTGTGTCATTTATTCATCATTCCTTCTCTGAATTTTCTATATTGAAATTTTTTTCGAAGCTATATTTAGGGACCATATTATCAAAGGGCATTCTCAGAGAATTTGTTCTGCCTTGAATTCCTTGTAGGATTCTGATCATTTGCTCCGTACTGCTGGAACTTTTAAAATGAGCTAGAGACTTTTGAAATGTGGATGTGGAGAAAATGATAAAAACAAGGTACACCGATAGAGAAACTGATAAAAGTATGGTAGAAGGTGTGACAGAAGAAACATGCTTTCTAATGTATTAACCCGAAACTTGACAATGTGTATTCCAAGATACATGGATTTGGGATTTTTTTTCTACATATGAAGTGAAAATTTGTGTCCAAATAGGCAAGTATCTTACAATACACATGTTTTCTATCCTTTTCTAGTTATTTTGTGTTCATATGATTCATCTAGCGCCACCTGTGCAGCATTTCCATTAACCTGTGTCTAATGACTGCAGAGTGTTGTTGTTTATTGTCTTAGTTTTGTTTAAGTGTGGAGTATCTAACTTATTATTTAAGATAGGGGCAAACGGTTTTTGCAATACTGTGCCCGATATTTATGAAACGCAGAATGGCAGTGACAGAAAAGTCGCCGCCTTCTCAGTTTCGTAGATATAGGGCTCTTTTGAAAAGTTTGCAATTTGAGACCCCACTTGTATTTTCTTTATTCAACAAGATATCGAAAAAGTGAAAACGGACTATGGTAGAACTTTTGCCATAGAATAAAGTGGTATACTCAGATATTTTCAAAAAAAAAAATTTTTTTTTTGAATGGGACACCTATATATTGTTAGCTATTTTAATAGCTCTCTTAAAGGCGATTCCAAGCATATTAGGTTTTACATATTTATCTTTTTAATTTTTGAGAAATGCCGAAGTCGTGTTTTTTTTTAATTGGACACCCTATGTATTCTAAGCTATTTTAATAGCTCTAATTGAGGCGATTCAAGCGATATGATTATTAATCTCCGAAAAATTTATTAGAAACTGTTATTTTCCATAACGTGCAATGTTGCAAAGAGACAAACTCACGGATAATGCAATACAACATTGCTCCTTATGAAAAGAAACGGGTTTTAATAATTATTAATTTAAATGAAACACCGTAGTTATATATATATATATATATATATATATATATATATATATATATATATATATATATATATATATATATTATGAATTGACTTTTATTGTGCTTTTAAAAAATGGAGTTTTCATGTAATATTCTCAAGCCCAAGAAAACCCTAATTCAAAAACTAAAAATACGAATATACCATTTTTTTAAATAGTACCTTTATTGTTCAAGTGTAAACAACGATCAACACATACAAATACTAAAGAAGGTGTTCAAACTAATTGCCATTTTCTGTCATACATTTATGACATACTTTCCTAATTCTGTGTAAAGCATTTACGATTACTATTTGGAGTCCTTGTAATTCTGCAAATGCCCGGTGCGTAGTATCAAACAGATCTGCAACTGTGTTCAGCCGAGTAAGATGAATTAAATTTTTTAATTGTCCCCACAAAAAGAAGCCCCACGGGGATAGGTCGGGCGACTTAGCAGGCCAACGTATATGCCCGTGCGTCATAATGCAGCGTTCGGGAAAGTGGTCATCTAAGTACCGCCTCACTATTGGGGCATTATGTGCCGGAGCAACATCCTGTTGAAAGGAGGTCTGGTTCCGCTAGGCTAACGGACATCTTCTAATAAATCCGGTAATATATTTTACAGTATGTTTAGTTACCGGTCTGAGTTAAGGTTATCCTGATAAGTGTGATATTTCATTTTAGTTCCCAATATGAAGCAGGCTAAACTAAAACCAAATCGCCCTTGTTGCTCACGGGAAACAGTAACATGTTGGTTTTCACTTGCCGAATGTCTTGTATTATTACGATTAAATAATCCAGCACTACTTATCTTTGCTTCATTTGACCAGATAACTTTACTTGCAAAATTTGGGTCCTGATCAACTTTTTACAGATACCACTGACAGCAAATAACGTCGTTCGGCATCTCCAGGATGTACATTGTGCACTACTCCGAACTTATATGGTTTAAATTTGTGACGTTTTAAAATAAAAGAAACGCGTGATCTGCAGACACCAACTTGGGACTCAATTCTTCTACAAGACATTTCAGATGCAACAGCTACACTACTCAATACGCTAGCCTCGCGATGCTCTTTATTATATACGTTCAGCCTAGGTTTCTTTAAATAGCCGAAGTTTGTTAAATTTGATTTAAGCCTCTGGAATATTACTTTATTTGACTGTCTCCTTTCGGAATACCTGCGACAACAAAGAATTTACTTAATAGAGAAAATGCAAATGAAATTAAAAATACTCAATACCTGTTAAAATAAAGTTGTAATGCTTCATTGGTATTTTCGTGGCACTCGATAAAACATACAAGCATATCATAGTATTCAATTTGATTTGCGACCATTACAAACAATAACGAGGTGCGTAAAAACAATCGGAATTTTTTAAATCTAGGTTTTGACAAGTGCCAACTTTTTTCCTTGTTTCCATGGTGACTCAAAGCATGTTATTATACAAATAGCCTTATTCAAATTTTTGTTTCGTTAACTAATTTAGAAAAGCCCAAGAATATGGCTATCATAAGAAGTAAAAAAACAAGGCGTGTTCCATTTCAAACAATAAGTAACCCGTTTCTTTCCATAAAGAGCAATGTTGTATTGCATTATTCGTTATTTTGTCTCTTTGTAACATTGCACGTTGTGGAAAATAACAGTTTCTAATTGTTTTTAGAAAAGTAGTAAAGATAAATATGTCAAACTTCTTATCGTTGGAATCTCCTTAATTGGAGATATTAAAATAGCTAACCATATATAGGGTGTCTCATTTTAAAAAACACAACTTTGACATGTTTATCAACCAGCTTTAGCCCCTACTTTGTTTCTTCTCCACATCAATGACCTCCTCTCTAGCACATCCAACCCAGTTCACAGTTACGCGGACGACAGCACCCTCCACTCCAATATACAATATTCTAAGCATGTCTCTTTAGCCCAACGAGATGAGGATCGCAGACTCATGGAGGGTTCTATCTCCGTGGATCTCCAAAAGATATTAGACTGGGGAAGTAGAAATCTTGTACAATTCAACCCCACAAAATCACAGTCTTGCTTTCTTTCTCATAAGAGATACACCAGCCCTAGACCCATCACAATAAACAACCAAGTTATTCAAAGTTATGAGTCTATTTCACTTGTTGGCATCTCTGTGGATCGAAATCTCAATTGGCACCAACATGTCACATCAATTGCAGAAGCGGCTGCTAAGAAATTAGGTTTCCTCTTCCGGGCTCGCAAATATTTTTCACCAGCTAATCTCTATACTTTATATACTTCACAAATAAGACCAAACCTCGAATACTGCTCCCACATCTGGGGTGCTGCTGCCGCTACTACACTCGCTATCCTGGACTCCATTCAGAAGAGAGCTATACGTCTCATCGGTGACCCTACCCTTACCAAAAGGCTGCCATCCCTTGCCCACTGACGTGCCGTTGGTGACCTCTCTCTCTCTTTTATATAGATATCTGGACGGGCACTGCTCAGAGGAGCTTTCTTCCATAGTTCCTCCACCTGCTGCCCCCAACAGATCTACCTGGGGAACAGAGCGAATGCACCCTTTTACTGTCCAGGTCACCAGACATCTTGTTATGCCCGCTCTTTTGTCCCGAGGACTTCCAAGTTGTGGAACTCCTTGCCGGCACATGTTTTTCCTTCTCCCCCGAACCGCCAAACCTTCAAGTCCATAATTAACAAGTTACCTCTTTCCTCCTTGTCGACACCCACGGTACGATAGTATTTAGGGTGTAAGCCCTCGTAGTGTGTTGTTTAAATAAAGAATAAAAAAAGCATTAAAAGATAAATATGTTAAACCTCATATCGTTAAAATCGCCTTAATTAGAGCTATTAAAATAGCTAACAATATTAAGGGTGTTCCATTAAAAAAAACACGACTGACATCTTTCTCGAAAAAAATTAAAATTTTTCAAAAACATCTTAATATACCACTTTATTCTACGGCAAAAGTTATGCCAGAATCCGTTTTTACCTTGTTGAATAAAGAAAATACAAGTGGGGTCCCAAATTGCAAAGTTTTCAAAAGCACCCTGTATCTACGAAACTAAGAAGGCGGCGACTTTTATGTCACTGTCATTTTTACTTTAATAAAAATCGAGCATAGTATTGCGAAAACCGTTTGTCTCTATCTTCAATAATAACTGAGATACTCCAAATTTACAACGAAAATAAGACACATAAGGTAAGATTGTAGTTTATGATCATTTTTAGTGAATTTTCTTTAAAAAAATTCACTAATGAGCGCTATTTAGGACCCCTGGAACCCAAATCCGAGGTCGGTTTCAGACTTTATATGTTTATATATATATATATATATATATATATATATATATATATATATATATATATATATATATATATATATATATATATATATATATATATATATATTTGTGTGTGTGTGTTTATATATTTATGTGTCACACCTATAACTAAAAAAATAATGGACCGATTTTGATAAAATTTGGTGAGTACCTTCCTTTCGCGAGTGGCTTGGATAAGTTCGTTATCCAGGAAAATCCGCCGAGGTTTTCCCGAAAAATTTTGTTTTTTTTTCGAAAAAAATCGAAAAAAAATTATATCTCCGGAATTAACAAAGTAAGGGCAACTAAATTTGGTACACGGGTTTATATCGTTATATGTAAGCTACCTACCAAAATTTAGCGCTGTCGGTTAAAGGACAAAAAAGTTTTCCCTTTAGATTCGCGGGCTCGCGAAGTCTAATCTCATTTCAAGCATGGGCTCATTCACGATCTCCTGAATTTTGCAGTGGCCCCTGAAGCCTGGGTTGATCTTCAGTCTACCATTGCAGGCTGGTCTGTATAGTCCTAGCCTCGCCTCCCCCATAATAACTAAGTGGGGGGGGGGGGCAGATCCAGCAACACCTCCATGGCGGCTGTTGGGGTTGAAGACATGGCCCCTGTGATGCCTAGGCAAGCCATCCTTTGGATCTTGCCTAGTTTTTGTTTGGCACTGGATTCTGTCACCTTAGGCCACCAGATCAGTGCCACGCATGTTAACGATGGTCTGACCACCCTTGTGTACAGCCATTGGGCCATACTAGATCTTAGTCCCCACGTTTTTCCATATAGCCGCCTAGTGACTGCTAAGGTCATGACTGCCTTACGCAGTATTTTTTCAACGTGGCCATTCCAGGTTAGCTTAGAGTCCAATACGACCCCAAGATATTTTACCTCCCTGGCCATTGGAATGTGCCTACTGTATAGAGTGAGAGTTCTGTGGCTCTCCCACTTCCTCCTCCTCGTAAATGGTATGACGGTTGCTTTCTCGGGGCTCACCCCGGGCCCTTGGCCTATTTTTAGATAAAATGCCTTGTATTATAAGTTTCTGTCATGTCTATCTAGATTAACAGTGCACATCGTCAAATTCCTGGTTTCTTAACTCCTAAGCAAATTGCACATAATTCGTTATCAATCTAGTTTTGCTAACAATGGATGGTCTTAATAAACCATGTTGGATCATAGATTTTTAAGAATTTGTAAAAAGTTTTTGCTTCCTTGATAAACGACATATTTTGCAAGACAATTGATTTTTTTTCTTATTTTCAGATAAAATGTATGGTCAACGATCAAGAAAAATTTTGGAGATAGCCAGGGTCTCAAATAATGACAACTTTGAATATTTATGCGTACTTATACCACAGCATAGATATATCTATGCTGCGCTTATACGTAATCGAGGAATATATTCCGACTGTGAAAGTGAAGAAGAGGAATCATACCTTCAACCACCGAATACCAATTCCAAGTTCACCATTTTAACTAATCGTGTAATTGTAAGTACCAGTGATAACCATGTAACACGTAACAGTAATTTTCCAGTAGGTATTTTCAACGAAAGGACGATGTCGGCTTTGTATTCAAAGTCAAATTTATAAAATTGCAAAACATGTGATGTAAGGCTGTGCTTGACTGGTAAAAGGAATTGTTTTTATAATTTCCATTTATAGTAGTAGTAACTAATAATATCCTGACCAAATGAATGTGATAAATGTTATATTACGTACTATTTGTATTGCTTATTTAATCTTAAAATAAGGTTTACCTTTTCTATTTGTTGATAAGAATTTTAATGTTTAGTTTTAGTCATTTGGTAATGTGTTTCCTAGGGCCCAATAGGCCAAGAGCTGCAGTGCTATCGGTGCGGCAAAGCCGCGGACGACGGCGCTGAGGGAGAAAAAAAGGTCACAGGTGTGATTTTCATGAAAATTAGCAATGTGTACTATTTTTTTTTTGTTCCCTCAGGGCTCGTCCGCGGCCTTGCCGCCCCGATAGCACCGCAAAATGTGTACTATGGTATACAAACATAGTTCACTACTAAGTTGGCAGTGTATTTCTAAAACACAATAGAGAAATGCAAAAAAAAAATAGGCACATGCTTAAAACCACTACTGTACACATAGAATTGGCAAACTGGACAGTGTTTTGAGAATAACTACAAGCGGCTCTAGTAGGGACGTCCCGAATTAACAAAGGAAGGGCAACCAAATTTGGTACACGGGTTTATATCGTTATATGTAAGCTACCTACCAAAATTTAGCGCTGTCGGTTAAAGGACAAAAAAGTTACAGGCATTTAAAGAAAAATAAATTTGGGTTTTCCTCAAAACGTCAAAGTCGCGATTTTAAACGTCAAAATTGTTAATATTTAGGCAATGAACCTGAAATTAATAGGATCTATGGAAGGAAAATGTCTCAAGAATAATGTTTTACAAAGCCTGAGCTCTTAGTTTCAATCGTCATTGTCCTTCATTTTACTAAAATATTCCCAGAAAATTCATTTCAAATAGACCCTTTCTCTGATACTTTAGCAGTAGTGTTGGCTATAGAGTTTATCGTTTGATGGTATATCATTTTTGTCGAATTTTCGTAAAAAATCATTAAAGCGCAATATTTCCGTTATTATTCAAGTTACGAAAAAAAGTTGTATACATTAATTGTAGGGTGTCTTAAGCTACATCTTAAAAAATATTTCCACAATTACAGGAAGGCCCATAAGTCGTTGGTGATTCAAATTTTCTTTTTTTTAGTGAATTTTTTTAATCGAACACGCCCTATGTTATTGCATTTTTGTATTTTACATCGAAATATAATACATCTTTGTAAGAAAAGAAATTCGGGACGCAGCAAGTGCGTTATGGTAGCGAATTTTCATTCAATGCTTCAAATTGTGAATCAATTTGCTATTAACCTATAAGGTTGACCAGAAAACCAGTTTTTTTCGGGAAAAATTTAAGTTTACTTTCGGAAATTTTTGTACATTTTCAAACAATAAAGTTATTTTGATGAAATATGGTACATTGTTTCTAATATATAAATTATACTGGTAACCAAATTTGGTGCCTGCTTTCTTAAAAAAAACATATTTGCTATTAGAAACATTTTTATGAAAATTCACTACCATAACGCACTTGCTGCGTCCAGAGTTTTTTTACAACTTTTATCTACATTTCATTCATGCTGGACCTTGATTTCGGCTTGTAGGTTGGTATCTGTGTAATTTTTTTAGCATTGATAAAATAATAAAAATAAACAATTGTTTGAAAAGTCATGTGTCTGAAAAAACACTCTGCCATGTTTCCTATATGTGAAAATGGGTCCTATACATTGCCTTGTATTATGTTTCCGTCATATCTATCTAGATTAACATTGCCCGTTTCGTAACAATATGTTGAATGTTGATAATAATGCACATCGTCAAAATTCCTGGTTTCTTGAGCCCTAAAAAATGTTAACATAATTTCGTTCTCAATCTCGTTTTGTTAACAATAGGGGGCTCATGATAAATCATGTTTGATCATGGATTTTTAGGAAATCGTAAAAAGTTTTTGCTTCCTTGATAAAGGCCATATTTTGCAAGACAATTAATTTTTTTCTATTTTTAGATAAAATGCCTTGTAGTATGAGTTTCTGTCATGTCTATCTAGATTAGCATTGTCGGTTTCGCAATAATATATTGAATGTTGATAAAAATATGTTCCCTCAGGGCTCGTCCTCGACTCATCAACCCCCCCCCCCCCCCCCCATCACTGCAGCCTTTGACTTTTTGTGCATGCCGTTAGTCTTTTTACTCCACCCATTCCAAAATCACTGTGCCTTGAACTAGTCTGCACAGCGATTGGTAGGGTGAAGTTTTATATTGCTCTGTCTCCGGTCTAGACTGACCGTAGATCAGTTGTCTTTTGCGGTCCAGAGATTTACACTCGCACAGGATGTGCTGGGCTCATTCCTCCCCGTCGCGGCAGAGTCTGCATGCCATGTGTCCTGTCAAGAGACCTGTTATGTTTCTGAGTTGTCCTCCGCTAAGATTTAGCTGCTCCACAGCTCTCTTTGAACTGGGTTCGTCAATTACTGACTTCCTATGTCTGAACCGTAGACAGTCTGCCCAGTATACCTTATGTTTGTTTCTGACCCAGGACTTAATGGCTCCCCTGGCAGTGCTCTTTTTCACGCCCAGAACCAATTCCGGTCCCATAAATGGTTCTGATGGCCCTCTCTTCGCGAGCCTGCAGCTTCTTCATTGCGTTTGACCCCCGAGTGACCTGGCCTCCAGATGAAGGTGACCTCATTCTGCCCAGCCAGGCCGCTCGTCTCGTCTCGGCACTCACTCACCAGCCAGGAATTTACTCGTGTGGTACTTAGGGCCTTAAGGGCTGCCTGGCTGTCTGTGGCTATGAGGATCCGCTTGTTGGTGTAGCCCCTCCTCTTGTTCTCCCGCACACAGTGCAGGATGGCGTACATTTCGGCCTAAAAGACCGTTGCAGGGCTCCGAAAGAAATACTTTGACTTACCCTCGGTTCTTCCAAATAAACTCCTGCCCCCGTCACACGCTCCCCGCCGCATCCGTCTGTGAACCAGACGAGCGCGTCCCGTGGTATGCCCGGCGTCTACTCCCGCCTTGCCTCGCGGTCGGGGATTTCCGCTGTAAAGTTGTTTTCCCTGGAGATTCGCGGGCTCGCGAAGTCTAACCTCATTTCAAGCATGGGCTCATTCACGATCTCCTGAATTTTGCAGTGGCCCCTGAAGCCTGGGTTGATCTTCAGTCTACCATGGCAGGCTAGTCTGTAAAGTCCTAGCCTCGCCTCCCCCATAATAACTAAGTGTAGGGGGGGGGGGGGGGCAAATCCAGCAACACCTCCATGGCGGCTGTTGGGGTTGAAGACATGGCCCCTGTGATGCCTAGGCAAGCCATCCTTTGGATCTTGCCTAGTTTTTGTTTGGCACTGGATTGTGTCACCTTAGGCCACCAGATCAGTGCCACGTATGTTAACGATGGTCTGACCACCCTTGTGTACAGCCATTGGGCCATACTAGATCTTAGTCCCCACGTTTTTCCATATAGCCGCCTAGTGACTGCTAAGGTCATGACTGCCTTACGCAGTATTTTTTCAACGTGGCCATTCCAGGTTAGCTTAGAGTCCAATACGACCCCAAGATATTTTACCTCCCTGGCCATTGGAATGTGCCTACTGTATAGAGTGAGAGTTCTGTGGCTCTCCCACTTCCTCCTCCTCGTAAATGGTATGACGGTTGCTTTCTCGGGGCTCACCCCGGGCCCTTGGCCTATTTTTAGATAAAATGCCTTGTATTATAAGTTTCTGTCATGTCTATCTAGATTAACATTGCCAGTTTCTCAATAATATGTTGAATGTTGATAATAGTGCACATCGTCAAATTCCTGGTTTCTTAACTCCTAAGCAAATTGCACATAATTCGTTCTCAATCTAGTTTTGCTAACAATGGATGGTCTTGATAAACCATGTTGGATCATAGATTTTTAAGAATTTTTAAAAAGTTTTTGCATATTTTGCAAGACAATTGATTTTTTTTCTTATTTTCAGATAAAATGTATGGTCAACGATCAAGAAAAATTTTGGAGATAGCCAGGGTCTCAAATAATGACAACTTTGAATATTTATGCGTACTTATACCACAGCATAGATATATCTATGCTGTGCTTATACGTAATCGAGGAATATATTCCGACTATGAAAGTGAAGAAGAGGAATCATACCTTCAACCACCGAATACCAATTCCAAGTTCACCATTTTAACTAATCGTGTAATTGTAAGTACCAGTGATAACCACGTAACAGTAATTTTCCAGTAGGTATTTTCAACGAAAGGACGATGTCGGCTTTGTATTCAAAGTCAAATTTATAAAATTGCAAAACATGTGATGTAAGGCTGTGCTTGACTGGTAAAAGGAATTGTTTTTATAATTTCCATTTATAGTAGTAGTAACTAATAATATCCTGACCAAATGAATGTGATAAATGTTATATTACGTACTATTTGTATTGCTTATTTAATCTTAAAATAAGGTTTACCTTTTCTATTTGTTGATAAGAATTTTAATGTTTAGTTTTAGTCATTTGGTAATGTGTTTCCTAGGGCCCAATAGGCCAAGAGCTGCAGTGCTATCGGTGCGGCAAAGCCGCGGACGACGGCGCTGAGGGAGAAAAAAAGGTCACAGGTGTGATTTTCATGAAAATTAGCAATGTGTACTATGGTATACAAACATAGTTCACTACTAAGTTGGCAGTGTATTTCTAAAACACAATAGAGAAATGCAAAAAAAAATTAGACACATGCTTAAAACCACTACTGTACACATAGAATTGGCAAACTGGACAGTGTTTTGAGAATAACTACAAGCGGCTCTAGTAGGGACGTCAGGGGAGAAAATCTGTGCAGAGGGCAGGGCTCTCCGGTTTCAGGAAAGGAAAAAAGGACAAAAGATTGTGTGGTGGAACCAGGAGCTCCGTAGAAAGGAATGGAAAACAGGAAAAACGAGAGCGGACGTGCAACGGGAGCAGGACCAGAAGCGTCGCTCTTCGAACGCTTCAAACAGATCCGGCTTGGGTACAAAAAAGCCACCAGAGAAGCAAATCTGGGATCGCTGAGGTAAATGCTCTCTGAAGGAAGCAACGACGACCCCTGAGGGCTGGCTCACAAAATCGTTTCGGCAACAAAGAAAAGCCCCGTCGTCCACGCCGTTGGTGCTAAACGCGTCGGAAATTTGGACCCAGGACAGGTGCGAAACAGCGGAGAGACTAATCGATAAATACTTCCCGGCAGACGACGCCGGGAGTGATTCTGAAGAAAAGAGAGTAAGGCGTGCGGAAACCGTACACTGCAGCGAAAACATGGACCTCGATTTCTTCAAACAAGAACTGGAGGAAACGGTCAGATTAAGACCTAAATGTAAAGCCCCAGGCATCGACGGGGGTCCGTCACCGAGGCTGCAGGATTTACTGGAGGTGGCAGGGAACGAACTTTTAGAAGTGTTAAATGCCTGCTTGGGGGAAAGAATTATTCCGAGGATTTAGAAGCAGGCACAGATTGCGTGGTAACCAAACCAGCGGGCGAAGGGCAAAGCCCGGTGTGCTTGTTACCCATCATCGGAAATGTGTATGACAAGTTTTTGGCTACAAGACTGTCATAGATACTACTTGGAGAGAAACGGGAAGCTGTCTGACAGACAATACGGCTTCCGTAAGGGACGCAACACCATGGATGCGCTGGCTAAGACAGTTAACGGTATAAAAAAGGCGGACGAGGCTGGGCAGCATGTCCTGCTGGTACGGTTGGACATTAACAATGCCTTCAACTCGGCCTGGTACCCCATGTTCAGGAAACTACTGGCAGAATCTGGCTGTCCGGGGACCTGGCCGAAGCAGTAGTTATATTCTTATAGGACAGGAATGTCACTTCTGAAGAGGTGCCGAAAAATACCAGCAAGGGCTGTTCACAAGGATAATGTTTAGGCCCGATCCTGTGGCTACTTATAATAAAGGACTGGTTTAATGAAATCGACTCCATGGAACCAGAATAGGCGGAAGCAAAAATCGAGATCCAAGCTTTTGCGGACGACCAGGTTATCACTATGACGGAGCCGTCAAGAAGCAAACTCGAGGCAGCTTCGCAGCGTACCTAGGAGGCATGTCATAACTGGGCGTCGGCGCACAAACTGGAACATGCCCCTAAAAATACCCAGGCTCTCTTCAGGGGTGCGAGAAAAGTACGAAAGCGCGGACACAAAGGACCCGGCAATCAAAATGGGAGACGTAACCATAACATCGGAAGCCAAAATGAAATATCTGGGAATGATGCTCGAAACACGTCTACTCTGGGTGGTGCATACCAGATATATAGCGGGCAAAATAGCAGGGGCGGCGCATAAGGTACACGCGGTAGCGGGAAAGACGTGGGGGGCAGATCCAAAGACTCTTAGGGTCATATATGAGGGAGCAGTAAAGCCACTTTTTTGTACGGCGCCGAAATCTGGGATGAGCGAGCGACGGATTCTGGGGTAATTCGAATACTTCAGTCCGTCCAAAGAGCGTTTCTGTTCGGCATAACAAGGGCCTACAGAAAAACTTCCAACGCAGCACTGGCAGTGCTGGCGGGGTATTCACATTTGTGGTTGGAAACACAGGAGAGGAATATAAGATGGGAACCCTCGAAGGCGGCAAATTTTGAGGAAAAATCGGCGTACGCACTCGGGGGAGCAGAGAAATTTCTGGGAGATGACCGACGGAGCGGAAAAGACAATAGGACGCTGGATATACAAGGACAGTCGAGAGCCGAAGTCGCGGTTGAAATAGGCCTGGTGACCTATGAATACAACGTAGTGATTGAAAGCAAAGGGCTAAAGCTCAAGGACGGGTACCCGGTGCACACTGCGGAATTATACGCGGTGGGTACGGCAGTGGAAAAGGCCGCCACTCTACACGGTGGAACCGTCAACATCGTTTCCGATAGCAGACTTTCTCTGGACATGCTCACCAGGAGGAAGGGAGGTACGGCCGACAGCATCCACAGAAAGATGCAAGAGGTGGAGAGTGGAGTGAACGTTCGAATGAATGTAAGGAATGTTCTATGGGTCTAAGGTCTTAAATTACTTGCTGATGTTAAGTGTATGGAGGTTTTAGGGGTTTCTATGAGGGCGCCTTTGACCTAGCAGTGCAGGAGGATACCATGGCCTAAAGTCTTCGGACGGGAGGGCAGCGGTTTTCGCCTCAAGATCTCAAACTCCATACATAGAACATAAAATAATTGTTGTGGTTCCAAGCTTCAAGAAGGTTTCGGGACCAGGAGCGAACAATGGTGCTGGGCGGGATAAAAGTTTAAAAGGAAATATAAATGCAAAATGCGAAAAAAAGCAGCTTTGTCGGCACTTCTACAAACTGCTTTTTTAAAACATTTTGTAGTTATATATGTTTTTAGTGAATTCTTATTTTAAAAAATCCACTAATAGAGAGGTATCGATGGTGAGACTTTGCAAATTTTTTTTCAATTGAGCACGAACTAGGACCCTTAGAACCCATATCCGGGGTATCGATTTTTATATGTATAATATATATATATATATATATATATATATATATATATATATATATATATATATATATATATATATATATATATATATATATATATATATATATATATATATATATATATTTGTGTGTGTGTGTGTGTGTGTGTGTATCCGCACGATAACTCAAAAAGTTATTAACCGATTTTGATGGAACTCGGCGAGAATGTTTCTTTTATTAATGGCTTGGATGAGTTCGTTAGCGAGGAAAATCGGACAAGGTTTTCGGGGAAAATTTTATGTTTTCTTTCGAAAAAAAATTTTACCTCCGAAAATTACAAAGCTATGTTGATGAAATCTAGTGGATATGTTGCCTTGGAAAAGACCTTACTCAAATTGAACTTGCTAAGTTATAGAAATTTTTATTAAAATTTGAAGTATTTAATGAAAATTCACTACCATAACGCGCTTGCTGCGTCCCGAACATTTTACTCTTGTTTATTTCGCACAGCAACTTTCTTGGAATTTGAAACCACAACATTTCTCTCGTGGCTTATGCATAAAGAGGTGGTTCCAAGCATGTTTCAGAAAAACATTCAGAAAGCGGACATCGCGTCAACCACCACACCCAATTAACAAGCTAGGATAAGTGAAAATTACATTAGAATGCACTCGTACAGAAGCTGGGTATAAGAAGAAACCAGCATGTTTCAGAAAAAAAACTTCAAAAAGAAAATATCGCGCCTACCACATCTAAATGTTGCCAATTTTGACGTTTCAAATCGCGACTTTGAAGTTTTAAGGAAAACCCCAATTTTTTTCTGTAATGGCCGTAACTTTTTTGTCTTTAAACTTACAGACCTAAATTGGTATATGGTATATGATTTACTCTTTATAATACCAACACGCGTACCAAATTTGGTTGCCTTTACTTTGCTATTTCCGGAGATATAAATATTTTCCGAAAGAAAACAAAAAATTTTCCGGGAAAACATGTGCCGATTTTCGTGGCTAACGAACTTATCCAAGCCACTTGCAAAAGGAAGGTACTCAGAAAATTTGATCAAAATCGGTCCATTATTTTTTTAGTTATCGGTGTGAATCATATATATTATATATATATATATATATATATATATATATATATATATATATATATATATATATATATATATATATATATATATATATATATATATATTAGGGTGGCTAGTTCGCCTCATTTGAAGAAATTTACTCATAATTTAAAAGTCGGGATCTCCGCATTCGTTTATTTTACTTGCACATCGTTACAACGTGTGGAAGTATCGCATCGGCGACAAAAATTTCAAAAAAAAATCCGCTTAAACGTCGTAAAAGTCCAAAACATATAGAAAACATGATTTGGGAAAGAATTTTTTTGTCTGTCTGTCGGTCTGTATGTCTGTCTGTCTGTTTGTAGCCACGATAACTTTAGAACGAATTGAGATATCGTCTTCAAAATTTGGTATACAGTTAGCACGAACGGTTCGGATTGTTTTTGGGTAAAATTATTTTAGGAGGTAGGGGACGAATGGGGGGTGATTTGGTGAAAATTGACATTTTCTCGTTAAAACTCGAGTGATATAACGTTTTAGGGTTTATTTATTAGAACACTTTTAATTTTATGAAACATCTGGTATTCTGTGCTGAAATTAAATTAGGGGTTGAATGTGTGGGGGTGGAATATTGTCGACAAAAATTTCGACTTTTTTTTGCTAAAACGGCGTAAAAGGTCTCAAAATATATAGAAAACTTGATTCTGTAACGAAATTTTTTTGTCTGTCTGTCGGCATGTACGTCTGTCTGTTAATAGACGCAATAACTTTCGAATTGGGATATCATCTTCAAATTTGGTATCCAGTTAGCACCCGACAAAGGAACGCTGCGAATTGTTTTTGGGTAAGATCGCCTCAGGGGGTAGGGTATAAATAAGAGGTGATTTGGTGAAAATTGACATTTTTTCAATAAAACTCGAGTAATATAAAGTTTCAAAACAAATATATTTTTTTGTGGTCAAGTCATGGGCCACAAATTCATTCCATGAGAATGTCTTTCTGAAGATGATAAATTATCACAGCTATGTGGAAGTTATGAATCAATTTGCAACACTATTTTTTAAGAAAATTCACTGAAAGACTTATATGAACTTGAGTTTGAGGAAAACACACACCCGGTGTGAAAATAGCAGCTAAAAGTTGACCGTCATTTGACCGCAGTTGCCCGAGCGTATACGCACATACAAGTCATAAACACAACCTAACTATATAACATAATGCTTGACTGAAGTACAATAAATAAAATATGACGACCTGAAAACAAAACTCTTATATAAAATTACAAAGCAATAAAAGTATAACTGACACGATATAAATGAAGAGCCAGGTTCACACTAATTTTAAAATATTTTTTAGCATACTAAAAATATAATATTGAAAGGAAACGCGCCGTCAAAGTGGTCCAAATCCGCCCCCAAGGTTTAACAGAACTAGCGGCTGACACGATGGAAATGAAAAGCCAGGTTTAGACTAATTTTTAAATTTTCTTTAGCATGTCGAGAAGCAGCCACAATATTAGATATTAGCCACTTATTGATTATTCGAATATTAAAAGAAAATAATGAAGGAAAATGTGGTACACGCCGTTAAAGTGGTCCAAATCCGCAGCCAAAGTCTGACAGAACTGGCGGCTGACACAATGGAAATGAAAATCCAGGTTCAGACTAATTTTAAAATGCATCCCTATAAATTGGTGTAAACTCAGAAGCTCATGGAAGACGATTTTGATAGAAGAATTTCCTTTTATGAACAAATGATCGAAATGTAAGATAACAATGTTATCCAACTAGAACATGTTTAATTTCCTGATGAGTGCAGTTCTTCACTTCAAGGCTATGCGAATCGAGAAAATTCTCGCTACTGGTCTAAAGAAAATCCACACTGGACGAGAGAAGAGTATACTGAATGCCCTGAAAAGGTTAGCTGTTTAGGAAGGAATAGTGGGGAACCATGTCACTGGTCCCTTTTTCATTGATGACAATTTGAATGCAGATAATTATTTAGCACTACTCCAAAATAATTCCGTGTTAACTTTCTTGATCAAGAAAACCCACAAGTTCCAACGAATGTGACATGGTTCCTGCAGGATGGAGCACCATCACATTACCAAATGAATGTCCGGCAGTACCACGACTTAATATTTACAAATCGGTCGATAGGGAGCCGTGGATCGTTAGAATGGCCAGTACCTTCACCTGATCTTACGCTATTATACTTCTTATAGGGATATGTGAAAAGCATGGTATACAAAATTAAACCACGCGATTTAACTGACGTAAAAAGAAGAATAACGAATGCGATTAGGTCGGTCACTAAGATGTCGATTAACCTTAAAAGACTTTTTTATTTACGATTAGAACGCTGCCATGACGTTCCATGCATTTTGAACATCTTCTACATTGAGATTGATGTGTTTTGATTTTTTCTCATTATCAAGAATGAAACGCGATCAGTTAGTAATTTTTTAGTGTGTTGTAACGAAGTACGTCAATCAGATCAATTTATTTTTCTTACAGTTAATTTTTGCAATAAATTTAAAAAACAGAGCATTTTGGAATAAGGAATGAAAAATTTTTTCAAATAAGGTATCACAAGTCCCTACTTCCTATTTAAACATTTCGGGGTTACAACTGTCACTCGAGGGGGTTGAATGTAGGTGAAGTTTTCACCTTGTGGGATGTCATTTCTAAATCTAAAATTGAAGCGTTTCCCGACTTTAAGTGAATTTTTATTTAAAAAAATTAACTAATAGAGAGGTATCGATGGTGAGACTTTGCAAAAAATTTTCAAATGAGCGCGAATTAGGACCCCTAGAACCCATATCCGGGGTCAGTTTCAATTTTTATGTGTTTATATACATACATACATATATATATATATATATATATATATATATATATATATATATATATATATATATATATGTATCCGTCTGATAACTCAAAAAATAATTAACCGATTTCAATGAAACTCGGCAAGTGCCTTTATTTTATTAATGGCTTGAATGAGTTCGTAGGCCAGAAAAATCGGACGAGGTTTTCCGGGAAAATTTTGAGTTTTCTTTCAAAAACATTTTTTTCTCCGAAAATAACAAAGCTGTTTTCATGAAATTCACTATATAGGTTGCCGTGGGAGACACCTTACGAAGTACCTAAATTAAACTTTCTAAGTTTATAGAAAATTGAGTTATTTAAATTTTAAATTTTCTTTCGAACATTTTTTTTTTGGTGGGTCTCTTGCCCTAGGAAGGACCTTACTACATACCAAAATTAAACTTTCTAAGTTTATATAAAATTGAGTTATTCAAATTTGAAGCATTTAATAAAAATTGACTACCATAACGCACTTGCTGCGTCCAGAGTTTTTATAAATATATGCACAATAATTGAGATACTGAATTTATTCCATTCGACTGTTTAACGCTGTATACTCTAAATCCCAACCTCATAATTACAAAAGAGGAGCAAATTTTGCTACAACCTGTTTTTCCACACCTGCTTCAAGGCCGCTTATTAAATAATTTTCATTTTTTTTTACTATATGTCTAATAAGATAGACTTGAGCCGAAACGAATGATTGGCCTATCCCACCATGTATACTCATTACCGGTGTATTAAGACTTATTTTAAGCATAGCTCTCCCCTCCATCACCGTGACGTCACTGCATCCAGAGATCGAGTACGCGAGATCCCTTACTTTTGAATACCAGCGGCAGCATTGCCAGCTTCGAGACGTTTGAACATCAACTCTAGAGGCATATCCCGGTCAACTGCAGAGATGTAATTCATGCACGTATATCGAAAAGCCCGGCTGTCATTTGACTTTTAGAAAGTTTTGACGGTGTACCGCGGAAACCAGGTTCCCCTTGGTCAAGACTTTCGTTTGTTTTGGTGTCAATTACAAGTTTCCTGCTGGTTGGTTAGAATTTCGGAATTGTGGTTATTTTTACAATAGTTTATGTTAAAAAGGTAGGTGCACTTTCTGTTTATTTTGATTTGGTAGTTGATTTATCTTAGACCTAGATTTTGAATTCTCTATTATAGTTTAAAATTTAAAAGGAAAAAGTCTTCAGTGTACCCAAATGTAAATATTCATCTTTTGTGTTAAATTTATATAGTTGGGCTTCAATTAAATTAATTTACTTATTACCAGATAAATTGCAACTAAGGCTCCATTTGTTTAAATATTTTGGTTTTTAAATATTTATGGGACAGTTTAGGAGTTTGTGCTGTTTGACAGTTGGCAAGTTAGCTTCAACAGGTGAATCCTCACCTGAGCTATGCATGCTAAACCAATTAGTTGGCTGCAAGTTAAATATACTGTCAGATTTCCCACATGGACCTCAACACAAGATAGTAATTTATTTTAAGTTGATTTTTATTAATCGACCAAATGTTTTTTTTTCTTTCATACCAAAATAGATGAATTTTCGGTAACCGAATTTTCATAAAAACGAAACATTAATAGAGAGGTCACAATATGTTTTATATTTGTGTTAAAAATAACACTTACCCGTTTCTTCTAGTAACTGTTTTGTGGTTTGGGCAATGCAACTTAATTTTTTAAAGATTAGCAAATTTTTGTAAAAAAAATCATTATTGGGAGGAACTGTTAAGTATCTTTTTCTTTAGCGTCTGCCTATTTTTGCGACTGTGGTCAATCACCGTCGTCAAGGAGCAGTTTCACCTAGCCAACCTAGAATTTTTGTCTTTCTGTAATAGGGTAGGGATCTTTAACGTGTCCGACATCGCATGGTACACTTGTACAGCGGTTTTACACCCCGTCCTAATGGCGAAACGCGCAGACCTTCAACTTACTCAAACATCAAACAAAATGTCACAACATCAGTTGATATTAATTTTAGAGTAAAATGATCCTCTACTGGGAGTCCAACCCCGGATCCTTGGGTTTTAGAGGCACACTTCTTACCCTAGCGCCACCAAGACTGCGAAATATTAGTATAGTACTTTTTTTAAATACTTAAACACTGAAATGTCAATCCCAGACTGTGTGACGTTCAGAAATGATTTTTTTTTTAATTTGGGAAATTATATCGGTGAGGTAGGTACCAAATAATGGATCGACTCTAATGAAATTTGGTATGTATCCTACTTCTGTCAACATAGTTTGGATAAGCAAGTTACCCAGCTCAGCATAAATTAGTTATTCCTGGAAAAAATACAAATGTTCTTGAAATATGATAATGTTTATATCTTCGGAAATAATCATGTTTCTTCGATATAAATTGGTTAAGTACACTTTTGGAAAACCCACAACACATTTTTAAAGACCTGACAATTGCTTCACTAACAAGGTAAGCGTCATCAGAGGATGATATATTTCATAATCTGATGACGCTACCTTATTAGCGAAACAATCGTCTAAATTTTTCACCGACAAGGTTAGCGTCATCCGAGGATTATATATTTTATCCTCTGATAACGCTAAGCTTGTTAGCGAAACAATCGTCGATCTAAAGATAGTTTCACTAACAAGGTTAGCGTCATCAGAGACTGATATATTTCATCATCTGATGACGCTAAAATCTTCAGGTTAACGATTGTTTCACTGACAAGGTTAGTGTCATCAGATATATTTCATCATCTGATGGCGCTTACCTTGTTAGTGAAACAATTGTCGACCTGAAGATTGTTTTACTAATAAGGTTAGTGTCATCAGAGGCTGATATATTTATTCACTATCTCATGACTATAACCTGTTAGTGAAACAATTATCAGGTCCCTAAAAATGTGTTGTGGTGAATTGGGTTCTCCCAATATATTTCATAATCTGATGACGCTACCTTATTAACGAAATAATCGTCGACCTAAAGATTGTTGATTTTCACCGACAAGGTTAGCGTCATCCGAGGCTCGTATCATCTGATGACGCTAACCTTGTTAGCGAAACAATCGTCGACCTAAAAATATGTTTCACTAACAAGGTTAGCGTCATCAGAGACTGATATATTTCATCATATGATGACGCTAAAATCTTCAGGTTGACCATTGTTTCACTGACAAGGTTAGCGTCATCAGAGGCTGATATATTTCATCATCTGATGACGCTAACCTTGTCAGTGAAACAATTTTCGACCTGAAGATTGTTTTGCTAATACGGTTAATGTCATCAGAGGCTGATATATTTCATTATCTGATGACTATAACCTGTTAGTGAAACAATCATCAGGTCCTTAAAAATGTGTTGTGATGAATTCTCCAATCTTGACTTATTAAAAACTGGTTGTTAAGTTGCCTTTATAGAGATTACGCCATCTACCAAGTTCTAAGTTTGAAGATTTCTGGAAAACTGTGCTTTAAGCATTTAGAAGTTTCTTTTTTGTGGGCTTCTGGTAGGGGGACAAAACTGTATGTGTGTGGGTGTTTGTTTCTTTAACGTCGGTCTATTTCAGCGGCTATGGCAAATCACCGACGTCTGGAAGCAGTTTCACCTCACTATCCTGGAAATTTTGCTCAACCCCTGCATTTCTGCAAGGAGGGGTGGGGATCTTAAACGTGCCCAACATCGCATGGGCACGGGACCAACGACTTTAAACCACCTCTCTCCCCCCTCCCCCCTCCCCGAAGGGCGGAACGTGCAGACATTCAACTTGCTCAAAAACAATGCCACAAGCTCGGTTGATATTAATGTTACAATCTGTACTAAAAAAGTGAAAGGAGAATACTGGGATGGACCCCAGTACTTGTTGGTTCAGGGCCACACGTTCTTACAACTGAACCACCAAGGCTCTTCGGACAAAATTAATTTTGCAGATTAGCCCGGAATATATGTGTATATGTATGTTGTAACCCTAAGTATGGGTTCTAGGGACTCTAGTTCGCGCTCATTTGAAATTTTTTTCCGAAAGTCTCACTATTGTATGACCTTTCTATTAGTGAATTTTTATTGAAAAAAATCAGCGGGAACTCTTAAGATGCAAATATGAGTAATCTTCTTACATTTGTTTCTTTTTTCTAGCCATCTCTGATAATGAATCTAAATGTAATTTACATTTATTTCTTAAATTCAACTTTTTTTTAAGTGCCTAAATTATATTGGTGTAATGTTTTGATTTTCATTTTCAAGATGTCATTTTTACAAAATATAGGTAAATATCGTTGCATTTGGAAACTATAAAAAGT
The DNA here is from genome assembly GCA_964006375.1 of Tillus elongatus. Classification (NCBI taxonomy): domain Eukaryota; kingdom Metazoa; phylum Arthropoda; class Insecta; order Coleoptera; family Cleridae; genus Tillus; species Tillus elongatus. The sequence continues at coordinate 95,579,868 of OZ023268.1, forward strand.
CTGGACGCAGCAAGTGCGTTATGGTAGTGAATTTTCAGTAAAATGTTTTTAAATAGTTTTTAAATAGTAAATATGTGTTTTTTTAGAAAGCAGGAATCAAATTTGGTTACCAGTATAACCTATATAGTAAAAACAATGTGCCATGTTTAATCAAAATAACTTTATTGTTTGAAAATGTACAAAAATTTCCGAGAGTAAACTTAAAGTGTTCCCGAAAAAACTCGTTTCTTGGTCAACCTTATAGGTTAATAGCAAATTGAGCTATTCAAATATGAAGCATTTGATCAAAATTCGCTACCATAACGCACTTGCTGCGTCCAGAATTTCTTTTCTTACAAACATGCATTATATTTCGATGGAAAATGCAAAAATGCAATAACATAAGACGTGTTTGATTAAAAAGAGAATTTGGGCCACCTGTGATTGTAGAATTTTTTTTCATATCTTGTATAATAACGGATATATTAAGCTTTATTCATTTTTTACGAAAATTCTACACAGATTATATACCATTAAACGATAAACTCTATAGCTAAGGCTACTACCAAGCATCAGAGAAAGGGTCTATTTTAAATGAATTTTCTGGAAATATTTTAGTAAAATGAAGAACAATGACGGTTGAAACTAAGACTTCAGGGTTTGTAAAACATTCTTCTTCAAACATTTTCTTTCCATAGCCCGTATTGGATTCATGTTCTCTGCCTAAATGTTGCCAATTTTGACGTTTTAAATCGCAACTTTGACGTTTTGAGGAAAACCCCAATTAATTTTTATTTAAATGCCTATAACTTTTTTGTCTTTTGACCTACATAGCTAAATTTTGATAGGTAACTTACATATAATGATATAAACCCGCGTACCAAATTTGGTTGCCCTTCCTTTGTTAATTCGGGATATATATATATATATATATATATATATATATATATATATATATATATATATATATATATATATATAAATTAGCGCTCAGTTAAAGACATTTTTTCAAAATTCAAAAGTCGCGATCTCCTCATTAGTGATTTTTTTTAAAGAAAATTCACTAAAATTACTTTACAGGCTAACATTTATTCCTTCAATTTTATAACACCTTTATTCACATGCGATACCCGATTGTCCTGTTCAAGGATAACATCCTTGTTTGCGTATGACATCATCGAACACATCACCGATCTAGTCAGTTTTAAATCAACGTGTCAGGAAAGCTTTAAACATAGACAAAGTACTTAATCGCCTGAATTTAAGGATTTCTGAGCAATTCCTAATCAATGCTTTAAATAGAACTGACTCCTTACTATAGAAAAGGTAAATAAACAAAAATAATACACAACTCCTATTCCATTCATACATTTGTTTACATGCGAAACGCAATTGTCCTTTGGAAGAGAAACACCCTTGTCTGTGTGACATCATCGAACTATCGAACACATCACCAATCTAGTTTATTCTAAATCAACCTGTCCGGAAAGTTTGAGCTGTACATAAATTATTTTATTTGTGCCTTAAATTTACAATATTTTAGAGCAATTGATCACCATTGCTTAAAATAGAACTGACGCTTTTTTTGTAAAAAAAAGGAAACAAACATAAACAATAAAAAATTTCATATTGCTCTATTGCTCTACTTGTACAAGTGAGCCTACTTTTTTAGCGAATTTTCGTTAAGAAAAATTCGTCAATAGAGAGGTCACGGTGAAAAGGTTTCGGAAAAAATTCTTCAGATGGGCGTGAATTTGACAAAGTTGGGATTTTCATATATTAATCCAGAGGTCTAACAACATTGCACCCGAACATCGCACATTCGGGTGCGATATTGTTGGACCTCTGGTACAATAGATGAAAATCCCAACTTTGTCAACCTGTGTATAGTTTTGACTCTAATTTTCAAGAATTGGAAAACTTGCCCCTGAGAATGGCTACTAGATAGCCGAAACGCGTAGAGTTTTAATAATAAATTTACTGTCGGGGACAGAAGCCTTTCATTGGGTATTTGATCATGTCTTATCATAGACCGTGTGACGTTTAGGAATGAAGGATTTCATTTCAATTTTAATATAGTACGTACAACCTCTATAAAAGCAGCATGAATACTAATTTTTATAAAAATAAGGTAATAAGCTTTGGCGAAACATGACTGTTTTAAAAAACCTTTTTTTAAATCTCTTCGATTGGGTTAGCCAAACCGAAATCATCCAAGTGATTAACAAAAGCAAATACCTGCCACGTTTATAATTTGGCAGATACCTTCCTTGTAAATAACTTGGATAAGTTTGTTAGGTAGTCCGAGTGGATCAGCCTTTTCTGGTTACAATTAAAGTTTATTCTGGAAAACTCTTGTAATTCGAACGAAATTTGTGACACGAGTTCTTTTATATAGACTATAGTACCTAGATATACCCAATTTTAATTTTATAGCGACACGGAAAATTGTGTTTAAGCATTGTTTTTATCAAAAAGAGCACAAGGTTAAAAAGTTCGGGACTCAGCAATTGCGTTATGGGAGCGATTTTTTATTAAATGCTTCAAATTTGAATATTTCACTGTTCTATAAACCTAGAAAGTTGAATTTTGGCATGTGGTAAGGTCTTTGCCAGCACAACATACTTACCAATTTCATTAAAACAGCTTTATTATTTTTGACATACATTTTTTTTCAGAAAAAAAATTATTTTTTTAGAAAAATTAGTCTGAAGGGCTGGCTGACAAACTCATCCAAGCTATTAATAAAAAAAGGTACTTGCCTAGTTTTATCAAAATCGGTTGATTCCATTTTAACGTTATCTTATCATATTGTGTAATTTTAATATATTTTTAGCGACTTTTTCTTGAAAATGAAAGATAAGCACTTTTAAGACTTAATGCAAGTTTCATAGTAGCTGTTGTTGCCCTTAGTTAGTAAAACCGTGCCACAGTTAACATAGACGTAGAGATTTGTGACATGACAAGAGGTTGTTTTCTTCTCTGCAACCGGATTCAATGTTTACAGCATCCACAGGCAAAAGAATTTCCTCTGTGAAGCCACAGAAAAAGTATATAGTTTTGTATTTAGATCAGATTTTGAATATTTTTTAATTTATTAGCGAATTTTTTTAAAAAAAAATTCGCTTATGGGGAGATCTGTGTTTATATATATATATATATATATATATATATATATATATATATATATATATATATATATATATATATATATATATATATATATATATCCGACCGATAACTCAAAAAATAATGGACCGATCTTGATAAAATTTGCAGAGTACCTTCCTTTTGCAAGTGACTTGGATAAGTTTGTTAGCCAGGAAAATCGGACCAGGTTTTCCCGGAAAATTTTGTGTTTTCTTTATAAAAAAAAATCATATCTCCGGAAATAACAAAGTAAGGTACGCGTGTTTGTATTATAAAGAGTGAACTGCGTACCAAAATTTAGGTCCATAGCTTTAAAGACAAAGAAGTTATGGGCAGTTAAAGCAATAAATGTTGGAGTTTTCCTCAAAACGTCAAACTCGCAATATTAAACGTCAAAATTGACAATGTTTAGGCAAAGAATGTAAAACAAATACCATTTGTGAAAAGACAATGTTGCAAGAAGAATGTTCTGCAAACCCTTAAGTTTCAGATTCAACCGTCATTGCCCTTCATTTTACTAAAATGTTTACAGAAAATCCATTTCAAATAGACCCTTTCTCTGGTGCTTTGGCTGTCAGTTTAGTTAAGTTTGGTAGCTGTTTGGATATTTATTTGTAGGTTTAGTGAAATTTATGGTTTAACGGCCTATAATTTTTTTTAGCTAATTATCGTGGAACAAATTTGTTAATGCATTTTTGCATTTTTTATCGAAATATGATGCGTTTATCTTAAAAAAAATCTGGACGCAGTAAGTGCGTTTTGGTTGCGAATTTTCGGTAAATTTGCAGTTAAGCTCCCGAACGTTTTTCAAAACACTGTTTTCAGAAACCTGCCTAGCCCCCCCCCCCCCCGGATCCACAAACCCCAAGAAAAATTTCTTGTTTACACTCCCCAAGGAAGTTACGGGACCAGGAGTGAGTAGGGATGCATAATTTTTTTAGCTAATTTTTTTAGAACAAATTCGTTAATGTAATTTAGCATTTTTTATCGAAATATGATGCGTTTATAAGAAAAAATCTGGACGCAGTAAGTGCGTTTTGGTAGCGAATTTTCGGTAAATTTGCAGTTTAGCTCCCGAACGCTTTTCAAAACACTGTTTTCAGAAACCTGCCTAGGCCCCCACCTGGATCCACAAACCCCAAAAAAAATTTCTTGTTCACACTCCCCAAGGAAGTTACGGGACCAGGAGTGAGTAGGGGTGTATAATTTTTTTTAACTAATTTTCGTAGAAAAAATTCGTGAATGCAGTTTTCCATTTTTTGTCGAAATATGATGCGTTTGCAAGAAACAAATCTGGACGCAGTAAGTGCGTTTTGGTAGCGAATTTTCGATAAATTTGCCGTTTAGCTCCCGAACGCTTTTCAAAAAACTGTTTTCAGAAACCTACCTAGGCCCCCACCCCTCTGGATCCACAAACCCCAAGAAAAATTTCTTGTTCACACTTCCCAAGGAAGTTACGGGACCAGGAGTGAGTAGGGGTGTATAATTTTTTTTAACTAATTATCGTAGAAAAAATTCGTGAATGCATTTTTCCATTTTTTGTCGAAATATGATGCGTTTGTAAGAAAAAAATCTGGACGCAGTAAGTGCGTTTTGGTAGCAAATTTTCGGTAAATTTGCAGTTTAGCTCCCGAACGTTTTTCAAAAAACTGTTCAGAAACCTGCAGGTGAGGTCCTAGTAATGTCTCTGAAAACAATTTGTTGAAAAGCATTCGGATGCTAATCTGCAAATTTACCAAAGTTTCATTAAATCCTTCAAATTTCAATAACTCAATTTGCTATTAACGTAAACTTTGTTGGATAGAAAACCAACATTTAAGTTTATTTTCGGAAAATTTTTGTATATTTTCAAACCATAAGTAATTTTGATAAAATATAGTACATTGTTTCTACTACATAGGCTATACCGGTAATCAGATTGATGCCTGCTCGCATTTGCTATTAAAAACATTTTTATGGAAAATCACTTCCATAACACATTTGCTGCATCTAGACTTTTGAAAAATGTTTATATATTTTCAAACAATAAATTTGTTTCAATGAAACATGATACATTGTTTCTACTATATAGGCAACCAAGTTTGATGCCTGCTTTCATCAAAGAAAGACATTTGCTATTAAAAATATTTTAAAGAAAATTCGCTACCATAACGCACTTGCTGCGTCCCGAGATTTTTTATTTTTCTATTTCTATTAGTTAATTTTCTTGCACAAAATATTCTTTTAATAGCGAATTTTCTTATAAATGAATTTAATTAATTTTCTTTGAAGATACGTTTGTAGCGAATTTTTGTATGAAAAATGACTCAATTGATGAAACATTTTTTAAACGAAATTCATCGAAAATACGGTTTTAATGGATTTTCGTGCTAACAAATTATTTTCAATTTTAATTACAGATTAGGTATATAAATTGAATTTTATCTATTCTTTTTGCAAAATTTTATGTAAAAAGATATTTAGCCAGTTTTCGCAGAAATTTTTTTGTGCTTCGTAGAAATAATTTTTTGTAAGATGTTTTTGTGAAATTTTGGTAATTAATGATAAATGTTTGATAAGTTATAAAAAAAATGTTTACGGATTTTCTTCAAAAATTGTTTGCAAATTTTCATGAAATTTTTGTTGTGTTGTCGAAAAAGTTTTTGTGAAAAATTATATTTTGGTAGGTGGGTAAATGGTTGGTTGGCCAGAAAAATCGAACCAGTTTTTTTAGTGAATTTTTATTTTTAAAAAATCACTAATAGAGAGGTATCGATGGGGAGACTTTGCAAAAAAATTTCCAAATGAGCGCGAACTAGGACCCCTAGAACCCATATCCGGGTCAGTTTCAATTTTTATATGTTTATATGTATATGTATATGTATGTGTGTATATATATATATATATATATATATATATATATATATATATATATATATATATATATATATATATATATATATATATATATATATATATATATATATATATATATATATGTATATATGTATGTATGTATGTAATAACTCAAAAAATAATTAACCGATTTCGATGAAACTCGGCAAGTGCCTTTCTTTTATTAATGGCTTGGATGAGTTCGTTAGCCAGGAAAATCGGACGGGGTTTTCCGGGAAAATTTTGAGTTTTTGGAGAAAAAAATTTTCTCCGAAAATTACAAAGCTGTTTTAATAAAATTTAACTGATATGTTGCCTTAGGAGAGGCATTACTATGTACCAAAATTCAACTTTCTAAGTTTATAGAAAATTGAGTTATTTAAATTTTCTTTTGAAAAATTTTTTTTCCCGAAAATTACAAAGTTATTTTAATGAAATGTGGTAGATATCTTGCCTTAGAAAAGACCTTACTACATACCGAAATTAAACTTCCTAAGTTTATACAAAATTTAGTTATTCAAGTTTGAAACATTAAAAAAAATCACTACCATAACGCAATTGCTGCGTCTCGAACTTTTATTTGTGTAATTTATTTTTATTAGCGAATTTTCTTGTACAAAATGTTCTTTAAATAGCATATTTCCTTATAAATGAATTTAATGTTTTTTCTTGGAAGAAACATTGAGAATTTTTGTATGAAAACACATTAATTTAATGGAACATTTTTTAAATGAAATTCGTCGGAAATAAGGTTTTAATGGATTTTCGTGCAAACAAATTATTTTATTTTCAATTTTAATTACAGATTAGGTATATAATTTGAATTCTATGTATGCTTTTAGCAGAATTTTGTGTAAAAAATATTTAGCCAAATTTGATGCCTGCTTTCTTTAAAAAAACTCTGGACGCAGCAAGTGCGTTATGGTAGTGAATTTTCATAAAAATGTTTTTAATTGCAAATATGTGTGTTTCCTTTTTAAGAAAGCAGGCATCAATTTTGGTTACCAGTATAACCTATATAGTAAAAACAATGTGCCATGTTTCATAAAAATAACTTTATTGTGTGAAAATGTACAAAAATTTCCAAAAGTAAACTTAAAGTGTTCCCGGAAAAACTCGTTTCTTGGTCAACCTTATAGGTTAATAGCAAATTGAGCTATTCAAATTTGAAGCATTTAATGAAAATTCGCTACCATAACGCACTTGCTGTGTCTCGAATTTCTTTTCTTACAAACATGCATCGCTGAAAAATTCAAAAATGCAATAACATAAGGCGTGTTTGATTAAAAAAAAAGAAAATTTGTATCACCAACGACTTATGGGCCATCCTGTGATTGTAGAAATATTTTTTTAAGATGTAGCTCAAGACACCCTATAATTAATATATACAAATTTTCTTTATTGATTTTTTACGAAAATTCGACAAAAATTATATACCATTAAACGATAAACTCTAAAGCTAAGGCTACTGCCAAGCATCAGAGAAAGGGTCTATTTGAAATGAATTTTCTGGAAACATTTTAGTAAAATGAAGGACAATGACGGTTGAAACTAAGACTTCAGAGTTTGTAAAAGATCCTTCTTGAGACATTTGATTTCCATAGCCCGTATTAGATTCAAGTTCTTTGCCTAAATGTTGCCGATTTTGACGTTTTAAATCGCAACTTTGACGTTTTGAGGAAAACCCCAATTTATTTTTCTTTAAATGCCTATAACTTTTTTGTCTTTTGACCTACATAGCTAAATTTTGGTAGGTGGCTTACCTATAAGGATATTAACTAGCGTACCAAATTTGGTTGCCCTTACTTTGTTAATTCCGGAGATATAATTTTTTTTCGAAAGAAAACACAAAATTTTCCGGGAAAACCTGGGCAGATTTTCCTGGCTAACGAACTTATCCAAGCCATTTGCAAAAGGAATTTTTCCACCAAATTTAGTCAAAATCGGCCTATTATTTTTTGAGTTATCGGTGTGATACATATATATATATATATATATATATATATATATATATATATATATATATATATATATATATATATATATATATATATATATATATATATATATATATATATATATATATATATACATATAAAAATTGAAACGGACCCCGGATATGTGTTCTAGGGGGCCTAGTTCGCGGTCATTTGAAGAAATTTTTTCAAAATTCAAAAGTCGGGATCTCCTCATTAGTGAATTTTTTTTAAGAAAATTCACTAAAAAGACATCTGCCATTAAAAATATGTTTATGAAAATTCACTACCATAACGCACTTGCCTCCAGACATTTTAGTAGTTAAACCGCCCCTTTCAGTTGCTCCTCTTTTATAACTTCTTGTTGTTCTACTTCTTCACTGGTGTTTTCTTCCGTTTCTTTATCTTCGTCTTCTTCGTTAGTTAGCTGTGTGTGTAGTAGGTCTTCAAATAAAAAGACAAGGAAGGTTATTGCTGTGGGTGGTCAATGCTTATATATTTTGACATCTGGAATAGTAGTTTATATTTTATATCACTCAGTATTAGTGATGGGAAAAACAGTTATTTTCTGTTAACAGCTGAAGCCGTTAACGTTTTTTAAATAATAACGGTTGAAAATAACGGCTTCAGTTATTTTAAACTGGATAGTCGATCGATAGTATCCTACATTCCCAAAGCTGTGAGCGAGAGCGAGCACACTAGTATAAATGCATTGTATTTTTACCCCGTTATTTCACGTAGTGTATAAATCTCAAATTTTGTCCATATGAAAAGGAAACAAAGGGTTAAGAAATTATAATAAGCGTGTCGTAAATCTTTTGCCACTCTGAAGTGAAACTTTTAGAAATCAGAAAGGAGTCTTCTATAAGAAATTACTTAGATGTTTTAGGAATTATAAACTAGTCATTTCTCACAAATTTATTTTATCAGGGTCTTTACGTAAATGTCAATGCCACAGCAAGAATCAATAAATAACATTATTTATCACTCCTTGGGACGTTAGACGTTAGAACTTTTATTGCTACACAGGGAGTGATTCTAAGAAATCCATAACATAACGCAGCTAATAAAATTTCGGTAAAGAAACAGTATAAAAAATTGAGTTTGAGTTTAAAAAAAAATTGGAAGATATATAGTATTAATTGTTTATTTACTTATTTTAATATTCGTTGTTTTAAAATTAGTTTCAAAAATTTCAAAGGGCTGTAACTTGGAGGAGAAGGGGTTTCAAGAAAAACTTAATAAAAAGACACCCCTTATTTTTTGCCAAAGAATCACCCTGTGTGTATATATATATATATATATATATATATATATATATATATATATATATATATATATATATATATATATATATATATATATATATATATTCATTTAATTTTTTATATTGAAATGTATATAGATATTAAAAAATGTTGTATCATTATATTTTTTTAATCAATTTGATAACTATTATCAGACAAACGAAAATGACGTGTTAACTGTTTTCTTAGGTAATGTATATAAATTTAAATAAATAAGTACTTTAATTTCACGTGAAATAACCCTATTTTGCGTTGTCTATAATGAAAGTAATAACACGTTTTTACAGAAATTCATCTTTTCACCCAACATTTTTTATTATTAAATATTTGGCTTTACATACTAGTGGGAAACTCAACTGTTTCAAAAATAACAGCTTCTCAGTTTAACAGAATAACTCTGTGTAGTAGTGTCCGTATGCCGTATCCCCATCAACAACCGGTTAAAGTTAAAATTAAACCGTTTTATTGTACCGAAAATCCTAGGTTCCTAAAGCTGTTAGCGAGAGCGAGCACACAGTATAAATAACTTGTTTAGCATTCCCAATGTCAAGGCTATTCATCCCGTTAAATAGTTAAATAAACAGTTGCCGATGAAAACCGATGTTTATTCATCGAAGCCGAACTAGTTGTAGTAGAACTGAAACAGACACGACTCCGAAATCTAGTTTAGTGTAAAAAGCGTTATTTTTTAAGCTGTTAATTTTATAAACCCATAACTGGTGGTTACCGTTACGGCTCGGTAACCGTTTAAAAATAGCTGACAGTTAAATAACGACCCATCACTACTCAGTATTAAGCATACCGAATTTGCGTAGCAAAACACACCCTTCGTGAATTACCTGCACAATCCAGCGCCATAGTTAGATTTTAATGTATTTCACATTTTAAAATTTCTTTCATTGAAAATATTTAGGTTCACATTTTATGACGGTCTTTTGCAGGCAAGCAATCCTCGCTTTTGTCAAACTCAATATTTAGTTTAGCTTATCATTTGAAGCTTTCGGGTAAATATTCTCCTGAAATATTTATAGAATACTATCTAGGTACGCTGGACATGTCATACAGCTGTTACAAATTCGATACATTAGCCTTGCTATCTCCTTTTTTTTTAATTTCAACAACACACCACGAGGGCTTACAGCCTAAATACTATCGTCCCGTGGGTGTTGACAAGGGGGAAAGAGGCAACTTGTTAATTCTGGACTTGAAGGTTTGGAGGTTCGGGGGAGAAGGAAAACATGTGAGGGCAAGGAATTCCACAACTTGGAAGTTCTCGGGACAAAAGAGCGGGCATAACAAGATGTTCTATGTCTGGTGACCTGGACAGTAAAAGGGTGCATTCGCTCTGTTCCCCTGGTAGATCTGTTGGGAGTAGCAGGTGGAGGAACTATGGAAGAAAGCTCCTCTGAGCAGTGCCCGTACAGATATCTATAAAAGAGAGAGAGGTCACCAACAGCACGTCGGCGGGCAAGGGATGGCAGCCTTTGGGTGAGAGTAGGGTCATCGATGAGACGTATAGCTCTCTTTTGAATGGAGTCCAGGATAGCGAGTGTAGAAGCGGCAGCTGCACCCCAGATGTGGGAGCAGTTTGGCCTTATTTGTGAAGTATATAAGGTATAGAGATTAGCTGGTGAAAAGTATTTGCGAGCCCGGAAGAGGAAACCTAATTTCTTAGCAGCCGCTTCTGCAATTGATGTGACATGTTGGTGCCAATTGAGATTTAGATCCACAGAAATGCCAATAAGTGAAAAGGACTCGTTACTTTGAATAACTTGGTTGTTCATTGTGATGGGTCTAGGGCTGGTGTATCTCTTATGAGAAAGAAAGGAAGACTGAGATTTGGTGGGGTTTAGGGCTGGTGTATCTCTTATGAGAAAGAAAGCAAGACTGAGATTTGGTGGGGTTGAATTGTACACGATTTCTACTTCCCCAGTCTAATATTTTTTGGAGATCCACGGAGACAGAACCCTCCATGAGTCTGCGATCCTCATCTAATTGGGCTAAAGAGACGGGCTTAGAATATTGTATATTTGAGTGGATGGTGCTGTCGTCCGCGTAACTGTGAACTGGGTTGGATGTGCTAGAGAGGAGGTCATTGATGTGGAGAAGAAACAAAGTAGGGGCTAAAGCTGAACCTTGAGGAACTCCTGCATTAATTGGATACAGTTTAATATATATATATATATATATATATATATATATATATATATATATATATATATATATATATATATATATATATATATATATATCCCATTGGTGAATATAGTGTCCTACGAAAAATTATCTAAAATCTATCAAAATCCATCAATTTAATAACTAATTCAGTGAAAAAGTCAAGATAGTCGCAGTTTCAGAAGCATCAGAAGTGGGCGGATTGAGGCATTGAAGAGTTCGTTTCCTTTCATAATTCCTTAACCTTTAGAAAATGGCTATATATATATATATATATATATATATATATATATATATATATATATATATATATATATATATATATATATATATATATATATAGGTTTCCGGTCATTGGTGTGAGTTATACTTCATTCTTAGGTCGCACCGCACACAGAATGTATTAATACTCGACGTTTAATCTCCTGTTTTGGATCTTTTTTCAAAAGGTTAAGGAATTATGAAAGGAAATAAACTCAGGCCTCAATCCGCCTACTTCGTAGAGCGGTGGATAAGAGTAAGTTTGGTTGTTGTAACTCGACTACGGGGCCTTAATAATGCTTACTCCCCAAATCTCGCTGGAAATCGTGTCTAAGGTCTCGTATGTTTAACCCTAGGCCTGAGAGAGATCTGACCATTTTTCGTAAGTCTGGCGTTATTTATAACGTTTCATCTACCTGCCTCGTTATCAGGGTAATTATTTGTGTCAAAGTCTATGAAGTCATGTGCTCTCGTAACGGTACTTTGAGGTTTGGGCGGATCAGAGGTATTTTTTGAGTTAGGTAATGCGATAGTTAAATTGTCTATCAAATTAATTGTCATTTTGTGTATTTGTAATTAGGACATAATAGAGTCCCGAGTAATTGGAAGTCGAAGACCAGCATCTCTCCAATTTAAACAATCGGGACGTCTTTCGATTTCGGTCGCTTCGCGGATAATTTTGGTTTAGATGTTTTAAACCGGTGCTACTGTTTTGTCATTGTTGAAGTCTATATGGTGTCCTTTGTGAACATGATGCGTGGTTAGTGCGGTTGGGGGGTCGGATTTTCTAACTGCGAGAATGTGTTCGTCTATTCTATTGTGGATACGTCTATTCGTTTGTCAAAGATAAGTTCGGGAGCAGTCTGAACAAGGAATTTCGTAAACTCCGTATGATTCATTTGGAGTCGTATCTTAGGGAATTTTTATTAGATTTGACAGTTTTTGACTATGGTTTTGATATTATGGGTTCTAAAAATTCGCCTGGTTTTGCCGGTGACACCTTGAATGAGTAAGAAGGCTTTGTGCTGTTGCGAGGACTGTGTATGTTCTTGTTGTGGTATAGCGGCTGGTTTTTGTGCCTTTATAATGTTTGGTAGTATGTGATTTTTTTGTAAGTGGCTTGGATAAGTTCGTTAGCCAGGAAAATTAGACCAGTTTTTTCCGGAAAATTTTGAGTTTTCTTTCTGAAAATTTTCGTATCTCCGAAAATAACAAATCTATGACAACCAAATTTGGCACATACGTTTCAACTATCAAACTTACCCTACGAAACTCATATGAACAGGCAAAAAAGTTATAGGCATTTAAAGAAAGAAAAAAATTGGTGCCACTGATGATCAACGGAAAGCACAAGAAAAAATATTTTGTGTGGTTAACAAACTCCGAAGGGCGGAACGTGCAGACATTCAACTTGCCCAAATACAATGCCACAACCTCTGTTGATCTTACTTGTACAGTATGTACTGAAAAAGTGAAAGGAGAACCCTGGAATCGAACCCAGTACCCTTCCGTTTAGAGGCACACGTTCTTATCACTGAACCACCGAGGCTCGCGAGAAAATAGATAACTTTCTGCCTATGTTCTTAGAAAGCGTATTGCGATTTTTACACTTAAATATTTTGTTTGTGTCTTCGCCATCTCCATCTTTTTGTTTAATTATTTTTAATTGTGTCAAGTAACAGTATAGTACAAAGTGCTTCGTATTGCTTCGATAACCATTAATTTGAAATCACTTGACAAATAGTAGCTAGTAACATGTAAAAAAATTATATGCATCCAGTCATTTTTTGCCTGAACAAAACGTACACTACTAGTTGAATTCTATTTTTACAACTAAACGTATAGATTTTTGGCATGCTTCTATTTCATACACTCTGCTCGAGTAAAACAGTGGCCTAAATATCAACTAAATCAATTATTATCATTATTATTACTGTATTATGGTATTAAGGTTTGTTTGTGTTAATTGTGCTTAAGAATTTAATCCATCAGCACGTTCTGCCTCTCGCTATTAGAATAGTTTACACGCTTCCCGATCTTATGTTTCGACTATCATAGCCTAATTTATAGAGTGTATCTCAAAAGTTTGAGTTCGTTGTTGATATTAGCTTTTTAACTGTTGGCAGCATTTCGAAAATTTATATTAAAAAGAGTCTGGATGCATCAAGTGCGTTTTTAATTGAATGCGTATTACTAATTTTTATTGTAACATAAAGATCTAAATTCTGGTGGATAGTTTACTTTTCAGAACACAAACCAACGTATCAAATTTGTTTACCATAGCTTTGTTATTTTCGGAGATCATTTTTTTCCGAACGAAACCCACAAATTTTCCGGAAAACCTGGTCCGATTTTCCAAGCAAACGAACTTATCTAAGCCACTAACAAATAGAAGGTACCTGTCAAATTAACTTATAAGAATGGAAACTGACCCCGGATATGGGTTCTAGGGCTGCTAGAACCCATTTGAAGAAATTAATGTTAAATTCAAAAGTCGGGATTTCTCCATTGGTGATTTTTTTCTACGAAAATTCACTAAAAGGATAGAAATTGATACCACTTTTTCAGAAACATCCACAAATATCTCATTGCCGTAGGTAACAAAACTTTTACGAGCAGTCTTTGATCAAGATATGATAAATAAAAAATTTGACGCAGCAGATGGTAGCGAATTTTCATTAAAAACTCTTTGGTTTACAACTTAGTTGGTTACACAGTTAATAATAATGTTCAACCACCAACAGTCCCCAATGTCGCGCATAAAATGACTGATATCATTTTCAAAACTAAAAAGGTACGAAATATGCTCTCTTCTCTCAATACCTGGAAAGCCTCTGGCCTTGACGAGATCCCAGCAATTGTTCTCAAAAAATGCGCACCAGAGCTTGCTCCTGTCCTGATTCGTTTGTTTCAGATATCTTACAATAAAGACATGTTCCCTAGTAACTGGAAAACTGCTCGAGTACAACGCATCCCCAAGAAAGGATCCAAAGCGCTTCCTAGCAACTACAGGCCTATTTCTCTCCTTTCAGTCGTCTCTAAAGTGATGGAAAAGTATATAAATACCGAATTACAAAAATGTCTTGAAAAACACAGTCTAATCCACGACAGGCGGTATGGATTGCGTAGTCGACTGCCGACCTCCTTTCCTTTGTCACCCATTCTTGGAACAAGTCTATGGAACTACACGGTAAATCCGAGATTGTCGCTCTAGACATATCCAAAGCATTCGACCAGGTCTGGCACGCAGCGCTGCTTAATAAACTTCCGGCATATGGCCTACCACCAAAACTCTGTACCAGGACAGCAAATTTCCTTTCCAACCGGAGCATTTCTGTTGTCATGGATGGCCATTCCTCTAAACTGTATCCAATTAATGCAGGAGTTCCTCAAGGTTCAGCTTTAGCCCCTACTTTGTTTCTTCTACACATCAATGACCTCCTCTCTAGCACATCCAACCCAGTTCACAATTACGCGGACGACAGCACCCTCCACTCAAATATACAATATACTAAGCCTGTCTCTTTAGCCCAATTAGATTAGGATCGCAGACTCATGGAGGGTTCTATCTCCGTGGATCTCCAAAAAATATTAGACTGGGGAAGTAGAAATCTTGTACAATTCAACCCCACCAAATCTCAGCCTTGCTTTCTTTCTCATAAGAGATACACCAGCCCTAGACCCATCAAAATTAACAACCAAGTTATTCAAAGTAATGAGTCCTTTTCTCTTGTTGGCATTTCTGTGGATCGAAATCTCAATTGGCACCAACATGTCACATAAATTGCAGAAGCGGCTGCTAAGATATTAGGTTGCCTCTTCCGGGCTCGCAAATACTTTTCACCAGCTAATCTCTATACCTTATATACTTCACAAATAAGGCCAAACCTCGAATACTGCTCCCACATCTGGGGTGCAGCTGCCGCTTTTACACTCGCTATACTGGACTCCATTCAAAAGAGAGCTATACGTCTCATCGGTGACCCTACCCTCACCCAAAGGCTGCCATCCCTTGCCCACCAACGTATAGTTGGTGACCTCTATCTCTCTGTTTTATAGATATCTGCACGGGCACTGCTCAGAGGAACTTTCTTCCATAGTACCTCCACCTGCTGCCCCCAACAGATCTACCAGGGGAACAGAGTGAATGCACCATTTTACTGTCCAGGTCACCAGACATATAACATCTTGTTATGCCCGCTCTTTTGTCCCGAGGACTTCCAAGTTGTGGAATTCCTTGCCGGTACATGTTTTTCCTTCTCCTCCGAACCCCCAAACCTTCAGGTCCAGAATTAACAAGTTGCCTCTTTCTCCCTTGTCAACACCCACGGTACGATAGTATTTAGGCTGTAAGCCCTCGTGGTGTGTTGTTGAAATTAAAAAAAAATCTGGACGCACCAAGAGTGATGTTAGCGAATGTTCATAAGTTTTGCAATTAATAACGCAACTTACCCGTCCCTGCCTAAACTCATTTACTTTGAATTAGTCTGTGGATGGTGGATGATCTTCCAATGCCATCGCTGTCTCTTCTGCGCGCGCGCACACACATCTTAAATTTATGTAACCAACATTTATTAACAACTTAAAAGCATCTCAATTTTTTCTGTGAATTTAGTATTGTCAATCATATTTTGTGACATTCTGTTGATTAGACACTACGGAGTGTAATGTGATGTATCCATCTTTGGTTATTCTTTTTAACTGCATATTACATAGTTTTCCTTTTCTAACAACAGGGAAAATGTTTCTGGTCCTTTTCCTTTTTCCTTTCCAAATTTGGTTAAAGTTTTTTTCCGGCAAAACTTATTATACAATTATCCTTAACCCATTGAATCTGTAATTGGATGGCAATATATGAGTTAGATTTAGTAAAAATAAATTCAAGTGTGAAACATACAGCTTTTTTACAAGATAATTTGCAATTTTACATGGGAAAACTTGATTCGTAGAACTTAGACTCCGGAAACAATTTTCCAGTGTAATGAGAAAAAATGTTTGGGACGCAGCCACTGTGTTATGGTAGTGAATTTTCATAACAATAATATGTAGGGTGGCGCATTGAAAACGAAACAGATCGATTTGCGTCCAGAGAATATTTTTAAGAAACGCTGAAACACGTCAATTTTAATATTGAGGGGGACATGTATTGACATAAAACTCAACTTTGTCACATCAACCCCTTAAGGGTGATCATAACAACCCTTATTTTAAATAGGGAACATGGGTCGAGTGTTACATCATTTGAGAGCTCTTTCTTTTCTGAATTCAGCACACTATTTTTTTGTGGAAGTTTTATCAACTCGTTTAAAAATTATTCACAGTTCAAGATACAAAAACGCATTTCACTCATTCCGATAGTCAATGTTTTGTTGGTTTGTAAACAAAAAATGACTATCAGAAAATTTCTTATCGGAATGAGAGAAATGCGGCTTATTATTTCAGTTTATCGGTCGGTTTGATACTTGACAGTACTACCGAAAATTAATTTCACAATGGTGTATTCTGTAGAAGAAAGAGTTGAAATAATTACTCTTTTTTCAAAAACGATGACTGTGCCAACCGTACCGCAAATTTGTTTAATGAACGACATCCGAACAGACCTGTTAACAGAAAATACATTTTGGAGTTAGTTGCAAAGTTTCGACAAGTGGTTCAGTAGCCAATAAAAAAACGAGATCCTGAACGTGAATTTCCGGTTAGAAATGAGACTACGAAATTGAAGTTTTAGGACAAATTGCTGCAGACCCAACTTTGAGCACGAGAAAATTGGCCACTGTTTCAAACATCAAAAAAAGAACTAATCAGCGAATATTGAAGCATCATAAATTTCACCCGTATAAAATTCATCTTGTACAACAACTGAATGAAGCTGATTTTGATCGGCGGCTGGAGTTTTGTGAAGTTATGACTGCACGAATAGCTGATAACTGGAACTTTTTGTTCAATATCTGTTTTTCAGACGAGTGTACGTTTTTATTAAACTCTACAGTCAATCGTCATAATTGTCGTTATTGGGCAGTTAATAATCCAAGAAATTTTCACGAAGTCCACACTCAAACTCCACAGAAATTGAATGTCTGGATTGGCATTTTTGGAGACCGTTTAATCGGACCAATTTTTCTTGATGGCAATTTGAGTGGCGAAACGTATCTGGAGTTACTAGAAGATATCGTTTACCCTCTACTAATTGACATTGTTGAAAATGATGCTCGCTATCAAGAAAATCAATTAGTGTTTCAACAAGATGGAGCTCCTCCGCATTTTTCACAACGTGTTAGGCAGTTTTTGAACAGAGAGTTTCCAGAGCAATAGATTGGGCGTAGAGTAAATTGAGTGGCCTCCTAGATCACCAGATTTAACTCCTTTAGACTTCTTTCTACGTTCTTGCAACTCCAATTGTGAATAATTTTTAAACGAGTTGATAAAACTTCCAAAAAAATTGGTGTGCTGAATTCAGAAAAGAAAGAGCTTTTAAATGATGTAACACTCGACCCATGTTCCCTATTTAAAATATAAGGGTTGTTATCACCACCCTTAAGGGGTTGATGTGACAAAGTTGAGTTTTATGTCAAAACATGTCCCCCTTAATATTAAAATTGACGTGTTTCAGCGTTTCTTAAAAAAAATTCTCTGGGCGCAAATCGGTCTGTTTCGTTTTCAATGCGCCACTCTGTATAATAAAATATCGATTAAGCCTGATATCAGAAGTTATAAAAAACTTACTTTATTTAATTAGGTAAAGGATAAGGTAAGGAAGGGCAAGCAAAAACATGATCTCTAACATAAATATTTATACAGTAATTTGGATACAAAACTCAAACAAAGAAATTGATAAACAGGAAATATACTCAACAAAAAATACTCTAGAAAGCTGAAGATATAAATAATCCTGTGATTCCGGCATTCAGGGTGATTGTATGCATGCAGAAGAACCTCCAGGACGAAGAGGGTTTCTGTCCTCTCATTCAAAACACGGGAGGTTCTCCTTCCACTTGTGCAAGCATACAACCACCTTCAAAGCATAAAGCACAAGAAAAATTTCTTGGGAACAAACCCCAAAAAAGTGATGGGTCCTGGGGCGAATATGGGTGTTGTGCGGGGTATACAGGGTGTAAAGGAGGTATTGCTGCAAAACGTGAAAAACGCATCTTTTCAAACTCCGATCAAGTGTTTTTCAGCATTTTCCACAACCTCCAGGACGAAGAGGGTTTCTGCCCCCTCATTCAAAAACACGGTGGGTTCTCCTTCCCCTTGTGCATGCATACAACTACCGCCAAAGCATAAAGCACAAGAAAAGTTTCTTGGGGGTAACTCCCAAGAAGGTTACGGGACCTGGGACGAATATGGGTGTTGTGCGGGTATACAGGGTTTAAAGGAGGTATTGCTGCAAAATATGTAAAACGCATCTTTTCAAAGTCCGATTTTTTTTCAGAATTTTCCACTCTAATTTCCTCCCCGCGCAGCGCCACTATTCATTCTTGGTCCCTTAACTTTATTGGGGGTTGTTCCCAACAAATTTGTTTTGTGGCTTGTGTATCCAAGGAAGGTTCTAAGCGTGTTTCTGAAAAAAAAAATAGAACCCTCCGTGCAGTAAACTGCAAATTTACCGAAATTACCTTCTATTTCATCGCCTATACTGTCTTTTTCAGATAATATAGAATACAGCACTAAATTAAATACGTTCACCTGCGTTTTCATTTCTTTTCTATTTTTATATTACATATATGTATAAGCACAAGATAAGTATAATTAAGGGGGGCCCTTAATTAATACATTCTGGCAACACACTTGAAAAGTAGAGAAGTTATTTAGAGTGCGTTAACAGTCATAAACTTGATTTCATCATCATGTCATAGTAATATTCTGATCATAAAAAAATACTTCTAACTGTATGCACACAAATCAATAAAATACATTTGTAAAGTCTATATTACACATAAAATCTCCATCGATTTGACACATTAACGGCCTATTGTTCGATTTCAAAATATTGTTACGTTCCACGGGTTTCTGGATTTGTCTATTAACAAAACACAGCTTTCCAATCCAAACTACTAACTTATTATTACCAACTATTTTCCAACACCAGCGTCAATTAAAATATTTCTCTTCTCTGTTATTAAATGTCCATAGAACTATATTCCACTATCGCCTTCTATGATCGCTTCTTATACATCAACACTGCTGATTCGCTTAATACTCTATGACACAGACTTAATACTGAACTAACTTACTCTGCGCACCGCTCGTCTGTTTATACTGTCTATAGGGATTCTAGACCTTCAACACCTGTCACTTCTGGTCTCGTCCAAAAATGTCATTCCAGACTGTTTGCTGTGACACTGCCCCCCTCTTAGATTCGATCGTCCCGGTCGAATCCTGACATTTCTTGGTATGGCGTAAGTCTGTGCATGTGGACCACCTTCATCTTGCTCTTCGGGCTCCTTTGAATGCGATAGACAACGTCATTGATCCTTTTGACCACGTTATAAGGACCTTCCCATAATTTCTGTAGTTTCGGTAACCGTCCCTTGCGTCGTACTGGATTGTAGAACCACACACGATCTCCTTTAAAACCAGCTGAATTAGCTCGCACGTCATAACCGGTCTTTTTTTAGCTTCTTCATCTCTCTTTCTGGCTTCTTTTTTAGCTTCTTCCTCTCTTTTTATCATTTCCTCTCTTGTCTCTTCGTCTCTTTTTCCCATTTCTTCTTTGGGTTCTTCGTCCCTTTTTCTGGCCTCTTCATCTCTTTCTCATTTCTTCTTTGGCTTTATCTCTGTTTCTCATTTCTTCATCTCCTTTTCTGGCTTCTTCTTTCATTTCTTTAATCAATTCCAATAGCTGGGCGTCCATTTTGGCTGTTGTGCTACGTGTCTTAGGCATAGACGTACTTAAAGCTGGTACACAGTTTATTCTGTTTCAAGAACACACCCAGTTATCAATTACTGCTGACACTAATCTATCAGAGATTCTAGAAATTTTCACGTTGTTCAACGTATATTTGGAAAATATCTCTGCTAACAGCTTGGAAATCCCAGTTCTGACACCAGTTGTTACGTTCCACGGGTTTCTGGATTTGTTTATTAACAAAACACAGCTTTCCAAACTACTAATTTATTATTACCAACTATTTTCCAACACCGGTGTCAACTAAAATATTTCTCTTCTCTATTATTAAATGTCCATAGAACTATATTCCACCATCGCCTTCTATGATCGCTTCTTATACATCAACACTGCTGATTCGCTTAATACTCTATGATCACTTTTACACTACACAGACTTAATACTGAACTAACTTACTCTGCGCACCGCTCGTCGATTTATACTGTCTATAGAGATTCTAGACCTTCTACACTATTCTACACCCGTCACTTCTGGTCTCTTCTAGAAATGCCATTCCAGACTGTTTGCTGTGACAATATCATGGCCTGCCATGCATTTTCAAAAAAGCGATGAGCAATTGTTTCGCCGATGACGGATTTGAATCCCTCGCCTGCTGTTATGCTGAGTGGCTTTAAAATTACGCCAATGTCCTAAATAATTACGTAGTTATTTGGGTGAGATACTTAAAAAATATACCACGTTTTGAAATTTTGTGACCTCATACCCCCAGAACGAATTAACTTAGATTATGTAACGTTAGGTCGCTGCACTCGGAATTAATATCTCCATGGATTTGACACCTTAACGGCCTATTGTTCCATTAAAAAATATCACGGCTAGCCATGGATTTTCAAAAAAACCGACGACTGTTTCACCGATGACGGATTTGAATTCCTCGCCTACTCTTAAGCTAAGTAGCGTTTTAATTACGCTAATATCTTAATAATTACGGGGTTATTTGGGCGAGACACTTAAAACGGTCTTTGTACATATATGAAGAAAGGTTGTACTGTTTGGGGGTGAAAGATTTTTGCGGTATATGTCATGAAATCTAATAAGATAACTAATTAAGGCGTTCTTTTCTCCACCGCAAAATACCGTAGGCGAAAGAACGGCTTACACTAAAAATACATTCTGTCTCTGTTAAAAAAGAAAAGATTTTAAAACTGTAACACACGACAAGTCACATATAGAGGGCCGTCAGGATATTATTATTTTTTAAGTAAAGAAACACATATTAATCCACACTCGCTGCTTTAGTTGACAGAAGAGAAGGACGTGCTTGTAGTTTCTAAATCTGTGCAATAAAAGATAAACCACTGTAAGTGTCCAGCTCAACCTTGTCTAACCTAAATCCCCCATTTAAGTCAAGCCATGTTCAGTATCCTAAATATCCCTTAAATATGGTACTAAAACAACTGTCTTTATATGTCTATAATTGCAACAACTCATTAATAAAGCATATCATGTCAATATTAATACAAAAGGGCCCTGCTTTGCCCCCGCCATTACCTTAGGCCTAAAGTAGCGCGGCCTGGGTACAGCAGACCAGGCACGCTGTTCGAACGTACCCGCAACTTTACATACCCAGAGGTTATGGCACCTTACAGACCAATCCAGGTCTTATATTTATGTGCCACGCCCGGGGGTCCTCCACTTGTCCCCTTGCGGGCAGACAAAGCAGATCTGAGACCCGATCACTATAACTACGTGAGACAGTCTAATTAGTAACCATAACTACAGCACACGTGGCTCTTAATATAATTTCTAAATATTTAGCAATTGTCGGTAAATATTTAATCTCCCTGTATAATAACCAACCCAGGTATATTCCACTAATAATTACTGCTATCTGACATATATTATTAGCTATAATGAACCAAGATACTTGGCGAGTAGGTACTCACCTGAACTGCAAAATTCAATTATCACATAAACTAATATGCACTATATTAACTATAATTAATCTTTACTATAAAATGCACTACAAACAAGCCCTTCCTAACTGACTCTCTTTCAACTAATAAATGGGTGAAGCATCTCTAGTTTCAGACGCATTAAACGTTTCAGTTTCTTTATGTTATCTACGCATAAAGATTAGGTGGTTGATAGACCCTTAACACACTTGAGTTCCCTGCGTTCGCAGTGTCGTTAAGTATTATACAAAATATCAGATGGTACAGTTTCTACTAAAGATTATGTTACTTACTTTACAAAACATACCCACAGTTTTCGAAAATGGCAAATTCATGATTATAATAAGATATAGTTTAACTAAAATATGATGCAAAGTAGAGAGGAAGCGGCGTGTATAATATGTGCGCAGAAAAATCGCAATAAATAAATTACAAACACTTCAGAATGAGTAATGGTGTCGATACAATTTCTAAGTAGTTTTGAATGTCTTAATTGAATATTATAGTTCACACTTGACGCTAAGTTATTATACACCTCATTGGTCATTGTCATCACATTGGTGTGAACATCTTTGCAATCTGTTCTGTGGGCATTTTGTATTTAGTGCTTGTGTGATGTTCGTAAATCAATCAGTGCTAGTTGCTCCTACCTGGGTTAGGTATGTGGTATATCCTCCTAAGAGCTGAGCCTATAAAAATTGTTTGTTTGGAATGAAATTTTCAAAGTATCTTTATTTTGTGTTAACTAAATCCTCTAAATTAAAAATATATATATATATATTTTTAAAGTACAAAAAAAGTATCCATTAAAATGGACATCAGTTAAATCTTACACAGAAATTATCGCAAATGAAAGTGTTTGAAACAATTGCTGGAGCCCGTAAAACACAAAAATAAGTTGCAAGATTCGCAGGAAACTTCTGCTTTACACTTACATCCTGGATTTTTACATCTTACCAGAGTTAAAAAAACTCTTAAGAAGCCATAACGGGAAGAGGTTGAATAATCTGCTTTGATCCTGTCTGTGTAGAAATGGTCCTTGGAATGGAAATGTTTCTCGTTACTAGTGATGGAATGTTAGTTAGTTGAAAAGTATTTTCTCCATTTGCATCCCTCAGCATCTACTCTGCCACACTTACTTTGTATTCCAGGAACTTCATATTCGTTTTTGTACTGTCACCAAGCTGCTTTTCGTCATCTCCATAAAAAATCCATGAATGAACTATTCCTAAGTCAAACGGATGAAAAATTGTTTTCACTGTCCATTTCTTTGTTCATGGTCCCATTCGATAATAGCTTATCATCCTATCAATGAAGTCTATTCCGCCCATACCCTGATTGTATTTTCTGACCAAGTGTGGCCTACGTATTGTAACATATTTTGTATATTTTTTAGACCATCGTCTACATTCGTCTTGTGGTTTTTTGTGCAAATCAGCTGATGCCAGGAGGATAGCTTTCATGTCATATCACTGCACGATGTTGATTTTTCCGTCAGACATGAAGGCCCATGACCTAGTCGCGCCATCATTTTGTCTGATGTTACATTAACAGTTTTAAGTACTCTGGATTTCATTATGGTTCGAGGAACGAGAATATTTTTTCTTAACATGTATTCAAGCAGCAACATTGTAGTAAAATATAGATCCACATAAATATAAGTGCCTTCTAGTAGTGTTGCAGATAATCTGATAACTGCAGATGGATCAACACCAAGTCTAGTAACAATGTATTTTTTCCCATTTGGAGTGACGCACACAAAGTTTTTGGGCCCTTCGGTGTTTGGCTTTCCTCATACAAATTGTTTCATTTGGCAAACGCCACAAAAGGAGATCATTTTTATTCATCAACAGCCACCTCGTATCCCGGTAGTGACAAACAACCTTTCTTGATTCTCTCATGCAATGGACGAATTTTAAATAGCCTGTCAGTTCGCTTCTCATCTTCAGAAATATCTTCATATATCACTACTTTCGAATGATTCCTTATTAGAAAAAATCTATCACGTGTCATGCAAGTTGCAATAGCAGTAACTTTCGTCATTTTGGCCCAGTCCATCTTAATGCGGGTGGTTTTATACATGAGCTTAGAACAGATATTCCAAAAAACATTTCAACTTCCGGAACAGTTAAATTAAAAGTCTCTTCTTCTAAATATCTCACGTTTCTGCAATTGCATATATTTGCAAAGTCAAAATCGTCCTAGAAAATGGACATGTAGTTTTTGGTCGTCCAATCTCTTCTTTCATTTACGGTATCTGTAACTCCTGTGAAATCCATGTCTGGCGGAATGAATGGAACCATTTTCTTCCAAGTTGTGCTCTTAGTATTTGCTGATTTTTGTTCATCTATTCTTTTTTTACTGTCACTCAGTAATTCGTTATCTTAATCGCTGTCATCTGACTCTCCCAGTTTTGCTCCATCACCATTTGAATTTCCAACATCTAACAATTCTTGATCCAACTACATTTTCATCTCCATCATTTACATGTACACCAAAATCTAACTGTTGGTCCAAAATGTTTTCGTTGTCCGAAAATTCTAAATCTGACTTTTCCAAAATCTGACTTAGTTTGTCTTCAGGTTCCTGCAAATTTAAATGCTTTTTCGTTCCAAAAATAGCTAAAGTAAAAAGCAGTATATAAAAATTTTTGTAGCCATAAAAAACTGATCTCCATTCAACTGTACGTGAAAGTTTTACTTGGAAAACAGATAGCAAAAAACTCTGGACGCAGCAAGTGCGTTATGGTAGTGAATTTTCATAGAAATGATCTGGCACAAAATATTTTTTTATAACTTTTTTCTTTTAACATAGAAATATAGATTTTGGTATATAGTTTCCTTTTAATGTCGTAAACTTACGTACCAAATTTGGTTACCATAGATTTCCTATTTTTTGAGATAATTTTTTTTTCGAAAGAAAACCCGAAATCTTCCTGGAAAACCTGGTCCGATTTTCCTGGATAACGAACATATCCAAGCCACTTACAAAAGGAAGGCACATGGTTAATTTTATCAAAATTGGTCCATGATTTTTTGAGTTATCGGTGTGATACATATACATATACATATACACATATATATATATATATATATATATATATATATATATATATATATATATATATATATATATATATATATATATATATATATATATATATATATATATATAAACATATAAACATATAAACATATAAAAATTGAAACTGACCCCGGATATGGGTTCTAGGGGTCATAGGTCGCGCTCATTTGAAGAAATTTTTTCAAAATTCAAAAGTCGAGATCTTCTTATTAGTGCATTTTTTCTAAGAAAATTCACTAAAAGTTCGGGACGCGGCAAGTGCGTTATGGTAGCCAATTTTCATTAAATGCTTCATATTTGAATAATTTCATTTTCTATAAACCTCGAAAGTTGAATTTTGGTACGTAGTAAGGTCTTTCACAAGGCAATATTTTCACCAAATTTCATTAAATAGCTTTGCAATTTTCGGAGATAAAAATTTTTTTCGACAGAAAACTCAAAATCTTCCCGGAAAACCTTGTCCAATTTTCTTGGCTCACGAACTTATCCAAGCTATTAATGGAACAAAGATTGTTGTGGAGCTTCATCAAAATCGGTTAGTAACTTTTTGAGTTATCGTGCGGATACACACACATAAATAAATTTATATATATATATATATATATATATATATATATATATATATATATATATATATATATATATATATATATATGTATATATATATATATATATATGTATATATATATATATATATATATATATATATATATATATATATATATATGTATATATATATATATATATATATATATATATATATATATATATATATATATATATATATATATATATATATATATATATATAATATATATATATATATATATATATATAAACTGACCCCCGATATGGGTTCAAGGGGTCTTAGTTCGCGCCAATTTGAAAAAATTTTTGCAGTCTCACCATTGATACCTCTCTATTAGTGATTTTTTTAAAATAAAAATTCACTAAAAGTGACTAGCCATGAGATCATTTTTAGATGTACAAATAACAACTCTATCTAGTGAAATATTCAAAAAAAAATAGTACCAGTAACTAAGTAAAACTCGTTACATACCGTCAAGTTTATCCCGCCGAAACGTTGCCATTGTTCACAAATTTTTATTGTGGGTTATTTTGTTTTAAAGTGCACGATTACAACACCGGCGCTGTTGTTCCTTGAAATCACATGTCCATTACGTTGGACCGAGTGATCTAAGCCAGTCGATTTAACTGTTACTGAAATAGAAACTAAAAACCAGGTATTTATTGGGACTCAGGAGGATATCTTTTATTTTTTGTCAAGTTCGTGTGTCAGTCAGTGCGTATGGCTTATTACATATATATATATATATATATATATATATATATATATATATATATATATATATATATATATATATATATATATATATATATACACAGGGTGGCGCATTGAAAACGAAACAGACCGATTTGCGTCCAGAGAATTTTTTTTAAGAAACGCTGAAACACGTCGATTTTAAAATTGAGGGGGACATGTTTTGACATAAAACTCAACTTTGTCACATCAACCCCTTAAGGGTGCTGATAACAACCCTTATATTTTAAATAGGGAACATGGGTCAAGTGATACATCATTTGAAAGCTCTTTCTTTTCTGAATTCAGCACACTAATTTTTTTTGGAAGTTTTATCAACTTATTTACAAATTATTCACAGTTGGAGTTCCAAGAACGTATTTCATTCATTGTGATAAGAAATGCACAAATTAGTAAATTTTTCGTTAAAAAAAAACTTAAAAACAAAACCAAACGTTCAAAAATGTTTATTCAGTTAAGTAAGTGTTCAAATTGTTGACAACCAGCTTCCATACAAAAGTACAAATTTTGTTCAAAACGAGCTCTGATATTCTGGAGCATTTGTGGCGTTATTAGACGGTATTCTTCAACAATGCGTCTTCATAATTCTTCCAGAGACTCCGGTTCTGTTGCGAAAATTCTACTCTTTAAATGGCGCCGTAGAAATAAGTCTAAAGGGCTTAAATCCGGTGATATAGTGGGCAACTCAATAACACCTTTACGCCCAATCCATTGCTCTGGAAACTCTCTGTTCAAAAACTCCTTAACACGTTGTGAAAAATGCGGATGAGCTCCATCTTGTTGAAACACTAATTTAGTTTCTTGATAACGATCATCATTTTCAACAATGTCAATTAGTAGGGGGTAAACGATATCTTCTAGGAACTCCAAATACGTTTCGCCACTCAAATTGCCATCAAGAAAAATTGGTCCGATTAAACGGTCTCCAAAAATGCCAGTCCAGACATTCAATTTCTGTGGATTTTGAGTGTGGACTTCGTGAAAATTTCCTGGATTATTATCTGCCCTATAACGACAATTATGACTATTGACTGTAGAGTTTAATAAAAACGTACACTCGTCAGAAAAACATACATGGAACACAAAGTTCCCGTTATCAGCTATTCGTGCAGTCATAACTTCACAAAACTCTAGCCGCCGATCAAAATCATCTTCATTCAGTTGTTGTACAAGATGAATTTAATACGGGTGAAACTTAGGATGCTTAAATATTTGCTGAATAGTTCTTCTTTTGATGTTTGAAACAGTGGCCAATTTTCTCGTGCTCAAAGTTGGATCTGCAGCAATTTGTCCTAAAACTTTAATCTCAGTAGTCTCATTTCTAACTGGAAATTTACGTTCAGGATCCCATTTTTTGTTGGCTACTGAACCACTCTGTCGAAACTTTGCAAGTAACTCCAAAATGTATTTTCTGTTAACATGTGTGTTCGGATGTTGTTCATCAAACAAATTTGCGGTACGGTTGGCACAGTCATCGTTTTTGAAAAAATGAGTAATAATTTCAACTCTTTCTTCTACAGAATAAACCATTGTGAAATTAATTTTCAGTAGTACTATCAAGTATCAAACCGACCGATAAACTGAAATAATAAACCGCATTTCTCTCATTCCGATAAGAAATGTCCTGATAGTCAATTTTTGTTTACAAACCAACAAAACATTGTCTATTAGCACATTTCTTATCGGAATGAGTGAAATGCGTTTTTGCATCTTCAACTGTGAATATTTTTTAAACGAATTGATAAAACTTCCAAAAAAATTAGTGTGCTGAATTCAGAATAGAACGAGCCAAGGAACTTGATTACATTTCAAATCGACATAACTCTGGAAGTCTTGAAGAAAGATAGATTGGAGAAAAACTGACTTTCGGGGTTCTTTTCCAACCTTTTTTTCACTAATTAAAAAATAAAAGCGAATCATCTGTCAAACTTATAGATACAACTTGCATATTTTTAAGTGGAACACCTTGTATGTTTTTAGATATTTGAATGCAGCATGTATTCTGAGTTCAACGATGTAGCACGCTTGATACTTAAAATCAGTTTTCAGATGTTTGCTTGGTTTCAAAAATGAAATAAGGGAAAATATTTCTACAACAAACTCAGTACTTATACAGTAATCACAAGAACTGCTCCACATGTTTAAGCCTTGTGATAACTCATTTTAAATATCTATTTACTCATTTGAAAATGCTATGGTTTTGAAATTTATTGCATAAATTAACAGTAGAAAAAAATAAACTCATCTGGTTGACGAACTTCGCTCTACAACACACTAAAAAGTTCTAGACGCAGCAAGTGTGTTATGGTAGTGAATTTTTATTAAATGCTTCAATTTTGAATAACTCAATTTTCTATAAACTTAGAAAGTTTAATTTTGGTAAGTAGTAAGGTATTTCCTAAGGCAAGATATCCACCATTAGTGATTTTTTTTTCCAGAAAATTCAGTAAAATGTGGTCCATCGAATTGTGATGAAAAAATGTAGGGTTGGTATTTAAAAAAAATTAATAAAGCTGTGGGGGTAAAATGGTGGGAGTTTAGTTTTTTTAACTATGATTATTATAAGATAATGTTCGACAAATTGAACTTCACGTGTCTCAGCGTTTTCCACAAAAAGTATTCTTTCCTGAATAATGAATTTTATTCCATAAGTGTGTTTCACAATATATATATATATATATATATATATATATATATATATATATATATATATATATATATATATATATATATTGAAATATTGCACTACACTGTAATCACTTTTAAATATACACGTTATTTGTTTGCTGTACGTTTGTGGTTTCTTATTGGTTTGCGTGGACTGCAGTTTCGAACCGTCCCGGTTCATCATGAGTAGGGTGCTGATGATAAACCGGGACGGTTCGAAACTGCAGTCCACGCAAAGCAATAAGAAATCACAAACGTACAGCAAACAAATAAAGTATATATATATATATATATATATATATATATATATATATATATATATATATATATATATATATATATATATATATATATATATATATATATATATATATATTGTATCACTCCGATAACTCAAAAAATAAAGATGTTGTGGTAACCAAATTTGGCAGGTAGGTTTATAATATAAAAGCTAAACTATACACAAAAATTTAGATTTCTATTACAAGAAAAAAAGTTATAAAAAAATATTTGGTACCAGATCATTTCTATGAAAATTCACTACAATAACGCACTTGCTGCGGTCAGACTTTTTTATTAATATGCACAATAATTGAGATACTGAATTTATTCCATTTGGCTGTTCCACACATACGTGTGTAAAAAGCATTTCTCTACATTAAGTACCCTTTTGGCGAAAACGAACTAGAAAAATTAATATACATATATTCGCATTATCCAAGTGTTCGTTTTTTCGATGTGGGTTTGCTCACGTTACCTCGTATAACTGGGACTGAACTGTACTTCTCTTGTAAGTTAATAACTGAAAAAATTAACAAAACATTCATTTTGTTTCAGTGCAATGGCACCGACAGCATCTACTATGATACCTCAACCAGTAAGCTCTTCGTTAAGTATTCCATCCAGATCCAGGGGACAAGATTATAACAGCAATTCTCTGTTTACATCATATGCCAATAGCAGCTGGTACCCTTTTCTAACTGTTGATCAGACACCCGAACAATATCAGGTAACATCATTTAGATATATTTAATGTCAGATATTTATTGTACCAAAGCTGTTACAAAAACAGACAGAACTCTTTAATAAAAAATATATCTGTTACAAAAACAGACAGTACTCTTTAATAAAAAATATACCTATACACTAACAACTAAAAACAAATTACAAAACAAAAACACCAACAAATGACCACCAAACAGAAAAAAAAACAATCGATAGAAGCAATAAGCAAACAACACACATAATAACAACTTAAAATACAAATCCCTATTATTCAAATATATTAAATCCACCATCTAAAACTTAGAACATAATTGCACAAAGACACTACAAACTAAAAGTCTAATATTTCTTAGTAGAAGAACAATTGTTTACTTAAGAACTCTTTAAGTTGGATTTTAAAATGGTTATCATTTACTATCTAACGCTAACTTAGTCAGTGAAACGATCGTCAGGTTTTTTAAATGTGTTCTGGTGATTTGGTTTCTTCGAGTGTACGTACTCCTCTGATGACGCTTACTTGGTTAGTAAAGCGATCGTCACGTTTTTTAAATGTCTTGTGATGAATTCTTCAAGTGTACTCATCAGTGCTCATCGCAGGTTTCAACCGTTACTAAGTGAGTTTACTATCTGCCTAATGATGATATGCAAATGATTGAATAAACTGGCAGCATCATGGTAAGGTGGCCAGTTGTGTTGAGTCTACTTATATCTATGGTAAGCTTTTTCTCGTGTCATAAGCACAGATATCGATATTAAAATTCAAAAACCGAGGATATAGTCTATCAAACATAATAGCCTTGTAAATGTAGACGCAAGGAACAGTCAAGAGGGAGTGTCGACGGAAATAGGGCCGACAGCTACCCTTCAGCTGAACGCTAAACATGAGCCTAACGATTCTTTTCTGTGCCACAAATAGCCGCTCGGTTTAAGTAGTACAACCACAGGCAACAGTGTTATACAAGACAAGTGCATAGTACACATACATTAACACATGCTGATCCAACACATCTTTTAATCTCACCAATGCGAAAATGATGAATTGAGCCTATCACAACCCCGTCTACCTACAGGTTCCATAAAAGATTACTCTGTATAACAAAGCCTAAGTAAGTCGCATACTCAGAAAAGCGAAGACCCATGGCATCAATCGAACTAACAAAACCATTCAAAAGAATCCTTCTAGCGAAGTGGACAAGAACCGTTTTGTTTATGTTAATCAGGAGATTATCATAACACTGCTCCTTAAATAATTTTATTAGTTGCCTCAAGAAGCTCACCAGAGGTATTCGCCGGGCTACCAATGCAACATCGTCGGCATACATTGTCACGTTATAATCTGCTAAATGGGACTGAAGGTCATTAACATACACCAGAAACATTAACGGCCCAGGACTGATCCCTGCGGAACTCCATGTTAGAGAGGGTATTGAGATGAAAATCTCACCGATCCTCACCCTCATGAGTATGTGTAATTTGAACCTACATCATTACAAAATTTGACACCTTACACCCATTGTTTCAAGTTTCTTTAACAGAAAATCTGTGCTAATAGTACCAAGGGCACTATTTACTTTAAATAAAAAATAAAATGTTTTCTAGTATCTTAACGAAAACACTTAGAATAGTAATGAGCTGATAACTATCTATTGATTGCCTGTCTTCTTGTAGAGTAAAATAACAAGAGCAATATTAAGAAATGCCCCTATCTATACACATATTTATTATATACACCAAGGGAACAACAAAGTGAGGAGCTACTGTTTTGATAACATATTTTGAAATTTTATCGGTGCCATGCGAATTGGATTTTTTTAGTTCTCCAATACATTGCAGAACTTCTTCGGCAGTTGTTGGCTCCACGAACATAGATTTCACACAAGTCTGGCTCAGGGTCACTTTAATGTTTATTCACACAATTCTCAGCTACTATAGAAGAAAGATACTCACCACACTTTTCAGCGACCTGTAGTAGTTCTTCGCTGCAGTACCGACTATCGATTTCCAATGTTGCAGGACTCGCCACTACGATTTAGGGTAGAATTCACTCCAGATTTCTTTCTGCATTAGCAACTTGTCGACAATAGTGGTTGTTTTTATTTTATAAGAGTGGTTTTTTGCTTAGCTTTTTTTTACTTTATATGCCTCAAAAAGTTTGAGATCGTTAAGGTTCGTAGCTAACCAAAAAGATTTTAATGGTCGTTGCTTTCATTCACAATCTCCGGGGTAAGTCATGTTTTAGTTGGAGTTGTGATTGCTACAAGTGGCACAACGTGTTGTGATGGGATATGCTTGGTCCAAACATGAGAAAAAAATTGTATAGAGCTATTAACATAATGAACACAGTACTCTTCACGTCAGAATAATCGCAATTCGTCAGAAGGTAAGTAAAGTTTTCTAAATTATCAGCACTCAAGTCACGAGATCTGCGCATACATCAGGCAACAGAATCTAAGTTGTCAGCAGAAACCCTTGAATAGTGGTCAGCAACTGAAGGGTCAACAAGTTGAGCAAGATAATAGCTCTGAGAGAAACCCATTATAAGATAATCAAGATAGGCTATACTAGTTTTACCGTTTTTGTCGGTAAAGATTCAAGTTGGGCGCTGAAGTGGCACAAAGAAATTAAAAGAATTGAAAATAATAGCTTTTTTCGTATTGTGTTATTATTATTGATATTAATATCACCACAGCAAGTTATATAGTTAGGCTTGTTATGCAGGTAAGTCAGGTACGATGAGAAATTCAAGAAAACTCATTCGGATGATTGCTGTGCAGTATATAGGCCGTCAGGATAACCAACCTTCGTTTTGCTGCTTGGTGCGCGACAACACATAGCTCCACACTGCAGTCAGACACAAATCTGTCAATATCCTATATGACCTCGATCTCTAGCCTACCTAGAGAAATATGTCTAAAAATCACCACTCAACCATGACTGCTGCTGCCCCTGCAATAGTGAAAAATAAGCCCTCTAAAGGGGTGGTATCACGATACTTTTGTGGCCACTCTATAGGTGCTCTTCTTCCAATCCGCCTGTTCAGAAACACAATCTAACTAAGCCCGGACAGGGGCTGCATAATGAGTATCTGCTCCATCCTGCTGGAAATAGATGGTTAGTTGCAAGATCCGGTTCTCCTTAGTGTGGGATTATGGCTGCCGGGTGCAGAATTAAGTATACCCAAGGAAAATACAAATAATTTGTGCCTATATATATATATATATATATATATATATATATATATATATATATATATATATATATATATATATATATATATATATATATATATATATATATATAAGCAACATATATATAAGCAACAAATAATGGAGAAACTAATAAAGACGTGTACAGGGAACTACAATACCGATTTAAGAAGGAAAAAGTTTCTCATTCGATAGTGAATATACGGGCGTCCCATTTGCATAGCAATACTTATGAATGCGTGAAGTTGATAGAAAGTCATCATTAAATTTTGAACATCTCCTTTAAACTCAGATACCATCTTGAGTATTTGTAATAAGCTCAAGGCCTCAACTAGGCGCTCTGTAAAAACTGTCGTCTTCAATATTATTGGAGATACACAATTTTGGATAAGGCATGTTTTTTTTAAATAAGCAAAAATAGATAAATTTTGGTGCATGAAGGCCCAATCCTCCTTAAATTACGGGTATAATTTAAAAGTACAAAAATATACATGATGTTCCGGGGTAACAGGAAGTGCCAGCATAATAAAAATAGGTTCATGTAAAACAATTGTTTCAGTTGGAATTAATATATAAGCAGCAAATAATGGACAAACTAATAAAGACGTGTATAGGGAACTACAATACCGATTTAAGAGCAAAAATTTCACATTCGATAGTGAACAGATATACGGGCGTCCCATTTGGATAACAATACTTATGAATCCGTGAAGTTAACAGAAAGTAGTCATTAAATTTTGAGCATCTCGTTTAAACTCAGATACCATCTTGAGTATTTGTAATAAGCTCAAGGCCTCAACTAGGCGCTCTGTAAAAATTGCGTCTTTAATATTATTGGAGATACCAAATTTTGGATAAGTCTTTTTTTTTACCAAGGTCCGGTACTCCAAGGAGAGCTGTTTGGTGGATGCGAACCCCACACCACCTCAAATTCCCACACACTACGGTCTGTGATTAAGCGTGTAAATCCTCACTCACGTTTCCAAAAACCAAAAATGGATGCTTCAGATTGTCTGGAAACCGCTAAAGAAAAGATACAAATATTTCTTACATCTGCTTTGTCATTGTGTCTTTTTTATCTGTAGTTTGCTGGATACAAAAATAAAATAAGCAAATGGTTTTTTATCTGCAGTTTGCTTGATAAAAAACCATTTGCTTATTTTATTTTTGTTTTAATATGAAATAAATTGTTTTCAAAATTTATTAAACGTCAATTTCTAATGCATGTTTTTTTTTCAGCCCAAGCTATTATCATCCTCTTGGAATCCATTTCCAACAAGTCAGTATCCTCCATACATGTATAATACGTATACGAACCCAGC
This sequence comes from Tillus elongatus, assembly GCA_964006375.1. NCBI lineage: Eukaryota > Metazoa > Arthropoda > Insecta > Coleoptera > Cleridae > Tillus > Tillus elongatus. Next base: position 95,615,019 of record OZ023268.1, read on the forward strand.
CGATCTGCAGGACTCGTTAGCTGATATTGCGGATCAATTCGCTGATCTCTCCTTACTCGATAGGCGTCCAATTAAAAGACCTCCACCCTCATATTTATGTCATCTCTGCTTCCAGAAGGGGCACTACATCAAAGACTGTCCTCAGGTAAGTAATTTTTTACCAGCTTTATAGGGCTAAATATTCGAAAGTGATTTTATTGTAAGCGACAATGGTAAAACCCTCCTGTATACATGGTCGGGGATTTTGAGTGTCGATCTTGAAAATTGTAAGAGGGATGTTGGAAACTATAAGAAATACAATATTTGTTAAAGCAGAAGAAGTTGCACAAATATAAGAGGTCTCAATTTTTTTCATATCAAAAAATGTTCATAAGTTACCAGATATAAAAAAAAAATTCTTTATTTTATGTTCCACAAAAGCCTAGTACCCTAGACGTTTGAAATTTTTACAGGATCATAATAGATCATTATTATTATTGTCATGTAGTCCAGTCCAATTAGACAAAACATCGCCTTGACCTGGGCATTTGAAATAAAATGCTGAAAATTGGTACAAACGTTGATATTCTAGTTCGAATCCCAAAAGTTCCAAACACTCACACTTTTGGAAAATCCGCCATCTTGGAAAAACCGCTGCCATCTTGGATGTTTCGAGTTCTGAGCTTATCGACCGAACCAAACGTCCGACTGTGTTCGCCTTTGTGTCAACTTGTTTTTTCTGTCATTTTAAACAACTTACATGATTTAAAAACAGCGATACGATGTTATTTAAAAAAAAACGAAACAAAGGGTCGAACAGTATGAGCTGTTTGTTTTGAAATAAAGAAGTAAAAATGATCATTTTGACTTTTTAACATGTTTAATAAACAATTTTCCGAAATAATTATAAATCAATAAAAATAAACAACTCTGCAAAAGAAACTCTAGCAACCTTAAAAAGATAAATTGAGTATTAATGTACTACTGTGCCCGAGTTGTCTTAGAATCTGATGTTACAAACAGGACCGTGGCTATATGAACTGGGTTACCAGTCCGAAGCCAAACAAACAAACAAAAATACCTTAAAAAGTACATTTCAGAATGACAAAGTATAGTTTTATAAAATATTAATGACATAAATATTTACATTAAAATTATTCACAACTAAACATTAAATGAAAGGCTTCTCTCCAGACAACAAGTTTATTTAAAAATATACTTCCCGACTCGTTTCGACACTCCAAGAGGTCATTTTCAGGGGATAAATCTAGAATCATAACAAAAAAGGTCCGTCAGAAAAACGTTAGTCTCTCTGGTACGCAATTGTACAGGTTAGAGCACAATGGTGACAAGATAATCTCTACAGAAAACGTCAAAGGTTAAAATCATAAGTCACACAGTAAAAGGCTAACTAACAGTCAAGCTAAAACTAAGAGAGTTACAATGAAACACAAGCAGATACAGCACCAGATGCTAAAAAACTATGTTAAAGCTAAAACATGCAGTCAAAAATGAATTAAATTAAAACATCAGAGCAAACTGAGAAGTGTTTAAAGCTACAAAAATGCAAAAAGTCTATTATTTTAACATTAAACAATTAAAGTCTATTGCAGAAATAAAACAAGCCAAGGAGCAAAACTGACAGGGTAAACACCACAAGTGGCAAGCACAATCAAGCAGAAACCCAATGAGAACCATTAAGGTGAAGAAATTTATGAAATATTAAAAGAGAAAAACAAAATAGAGACTACTCACTTGATCAATTCTTGCAAAATTGAATTTGAAGCTATACAAAGGGCTCAATAGGCAGAAACTTCATCTATTGTACTAGAGGCTCTGCAACACAACATCTGAATTCGCCAGGAATTTGTCCTTAAACAAAAATCAATGAAAAAGATCGGCGATTTAAATGAACAGTAGTAATGAGGGTCAGCCATTATGCCAACTTGAACAGATAGGAGGCACTGGCGCAAGTGCAGAAGGGTGAACCAGAAACAAGTGTCAGAAGCGACATATGTCAATGACAAAATAAGCAGAAATGGAAGGGGAGCGACAGAACAGCCATCTTCAAATCCATCATACTTCTGGTCACATAGAAAACCATAGAGTTCAGTAGCACTATTACACCAATTGGTTGTAGAAGGAAGGAAAGTTTGTTATATCAGTGTTGGACAAGTTAAAAACATCACTGGCTTGGTAGTTAAAATGTTTGAAAATCTGAATTTCTTCTAAGACAAATTGTTCTACACCAAAACTTGAAGGGTGCAAGATCTCAGCATCTGTATTTTTGTTAAATCAGTGGCCACTCTCCCTCAAATGGCAACCAAAGACTGACGTCATTATCTGGTTGGTTCCTACTACTGGTCTGGAATATTATCTTTGTACCAGACCTGAAGAAGTGTTAACACCGTTGTTCCGTGACTCTGGTGCCCAATGATCTTCCGGTTCTTCCTATATAGACAGCTTTACAATCAGGGGTACCACATCTTAAGCGATAGACACCGGACTTCTTCAGGTCTGGAATATTATCTTTGTTGTGAATGAACAAATTGTTAACGGTTTTAACACTTCGTCAGGTCCGGAACAAATTGTTAACGGTGTTAACAACCGGTCTCCTGTGGGTCCGGGAACTAACTAAAAGAATAGGCCCATAGTAACTCCTGCCTGTCGTACGAGGCGACTAATCGGAGTCAAGCAGGTGGTAGTGGACTTTTCCTTTACGTAATAGTAAATGATTTTTTCACGCCCGAGAAGGTATCACCCCTTACATCAAGGGTGAAGTCGCAAGGGACGTTTCTGGTTCTGGTGTACGGTTTCCCTTATAAACAAAAATGATGATGGCTCCTCCTTGTACAAAAGATTCCGGAGATAAAATACCCCTCTATTCGGATCTCCGGGAGAGTGGTGTACAGGGGGCGCCGGCATCAAGACTAAACATATCCTTCGCGAATATATGTGGCCTAAATTCTAACTTGAACTCCGTCCACCATTTCCTCCAGGCTAATAGGCCCCAACTCTGCTCCCTCACCGAAACCAAAATCAGTGCCAAAACAGCCACTAATCACCTTAATTTCCCGGGGTATGAGCTCCTTACTTCCTTTAGATTGCATGGAGGCGTGTGCGCATACGTCCGTAGCAATCTACCCTGCACCAGACTCTCCAATTTAGAAGCTGGAAGAAAAGACATACTTTGGATGAAACTCTCTCTCAGGGCTGCAACTAAATTCATCTGTTGCATTTACCGGTCACCTTCTGACAACAACTTTGTCCATGGCATGGTCACTGCTTACTGCGCAATGCAACCCGAGGTCACACAGTCATCACACCCATGTATCGTTTGGCAATACATCTCCGCGAACTGGGACGAAATGCGGGATTACTTTTCCTCATTTCCATGGGCGTCTGTCTGCTTCTCTCATCCTGACCCCTCTGATATCTCACAAAACGTCATCGAAATTATCCAAGCTGGCACGGAATTGTTTATTCCACGTACACAGAAAACCTCTTCAGCCACTCAGAAGCACTGGCTCTCTAAATCCTGTGACAAGGCCAGATTTGAAAAGGTCAAAGCTCACAAAACGCTTCTATTGTGTAGATCCAAAGCGCTTCCTAGCAACTACTGGCCTATTTATCTCCTTTCAGTCGTCTCTAAAGTGATGGAAAAGTATATAAACACCGAATTACTCAAATTTCTTGAAAAACACAGTCTAATCCACGACAGGCAGTATGGATTCCGTCAGCGCAGATTAACTGCCGACCTCAATGAGACCAGGGAGGGACCCAAATTCGCGCTCTGAAGAAATTTTTTCAGAAGCTTTTCATCGTGACCTCTCTATTAGCGAATTTTACTTAATGCAAATTCGCTAATAAAGCAAAATGATACTTGATGACTGTGGCGGTGATTCCGACCGCAGTGTTTCCGTCAACACTACTCTGTGTTTCTCTTGACAGCTAAAACGTTGCGTTACGTTATTCGACAGCAAGCTGTCAAGAACTACTATATAAGAGACACCAGGGATCTCTCTCGCTCTCTCCTCGCTACTAACCGACACAGTGAAGATACGTCTCTCCACGCTCGGTCAGTTATCTGTTATGTGCTGTCTGTGATTGTTTTATAGTTAAATGTATAGTTTATTCAGTTAGTGAAATAATAAAGTATATTAAATGTTTACGTATGGATTTAATATCAACAAGTGCAATTAACATCCATATTGGTGACCCCGTGCCGCAAGCCGAAGATGCCCAGCCTGATGTTCCAGCCGACGTCGCCTAACTTCCACGCACGTGCTCATGCCTACAGAAAACTAATATCTAAACAGGTCAGTCTTTTCTAATTTAAAAATTATCTGATTTTTTTCACAATGGCCGAAGATTCTTCAAGCAGCAATATCATGGCAAGGGTTGCAATAAAATTACCTCCTATATGGAGACGTAACGTGAAAATCTGGCAAATGCAGGTTGACGCCCAGTTTGATATATCGCAGATCAGTTCTGAAAAGACAAAATTCAGTCATGTACTCGCTATACTCGATCCTGATGTCGCAGAGTCAATTTCAGATTTTTTAACCCAACCATTATCATCAACCCCCTATTCAGATCTAATGAAACGTCTTTTATTAGAATTTGAAGAGTCCGATAGTCGCAAACTAAATAAACTTTTAACAGAATTAGAATTAGGCGACAGAAAACCATCGCAACTTTTACGCGAAATGAAGTTTTTAGCCGGTAGTCAGATTGGAGAAAATTTCCTTAAAATTTTATTTCTACAACGTTTACCAGTCAACGTTCGTTCAATTTTGGCTTTGAGCAACGATTCTCTAGAAAATTTGTCGGTTACAGCAGACAAAATCGTGGAATTTTCCAGAGATAAATACAACGTGGCTGAAATTCAGTCACGCGAGCCCGACAAGCTAGCCAAATTAGAAGCGCAATTAGAGAAGCTAACAGCATCAGTCAACGAATTGCGAACGCGTTCCCGATCTACCTCCCGAGAAAGACCCAAGCTTTCTCGAAACTCCATAACCGCAAATTCCTCAACCTCCACGTGTTGGTATCATGAACGATTTGGCAACAAGGCCAAACGTTGCATCCAACCTTGCAATTTCAAAGCAAAACATGTGTCGGAAAACTAATAAGGCACTCCCTCCACGCGGCAGGAGACGAGAGCCACCTAACACGCCGCCTTTTTATTTTTGATAGACGCTCCAATATGAAATTTCTAATCGACTCTGGAGCGGATATTTCAGTTATTCCACCCACTCACGACCAACGGAAATTTCAATCGAAACGTACCTTGTATGCTGCAAACGGGACCCCTATTCATACCTATGGCGAACAACTATTAGATTTGGATCTAGGTTTACGCCGTAGGTTCTGCTGGCCCTTCACACTTGCCGATATCAAGCAACCAATTATAGGCGCTGATTTTCTAGCAGAGTTTGCTTTACTTGTAGATATGAAACATAGACGTTTAATCGATACAAAGACAAACCTCTCTAAGACCGGTGCTAACCCACCACCAGGATTTAATTCTAAAATTCATCTCGTAGACCCGACACACCAGTACTTCAAATTGCTACAACAATTTCCTGACCTGTTTAAGGAAAATTCTTCTAGCAACCTTCCAGAGGTTGAGTTCTTCCATACTATAAGTACGGAAGGACCACCTGTCACTGCAAAAGCTAGAAGATTGCCCCCGGAAAAGCTAGCTCAAGCAAAGCTAGAATTCCAGCACATGATGGACTTGGGAATTTGTAGACCCTCCAAAAGTCCATGGTCAAGCCCCCTCCACATGGTGCAAAAAAAGGATGGCTCATGGAGACCATGTGGGGATTACCGAGCACTAAACGCTAAAACAATCCCAGACAAATATCCCATTCCAAATTTGCAGGATTTTAATGCCCAGTTAGAAGGCAAACGTATTTTTTCAAAATTAGATATCATTCGCGCTTTCCATCACATCCCAGTAGCACCTCAAGATATTCCCAAAACAGCAGTCATAACTCCATTTGGGTTATTCGAATTTGTTAAAACCCCATTTGGCCTTCGTAATTCAGCACAAACATTTCAAAGATATTTACATTCAATTTTAAGACATCTTGACTTTGCCTACTCCTATCTTGACGATATTCTCGTTGCATCAGCCTCTGAAAAAGAACATCAAGAGCATCTAGCAAAACTTTTTCAGACACTTCAAGACAACGGCATCCGTATCAATTCATCTAAATGTGAATTCGGAGTGGCCGAAATTTCATTTTTAGGTTTTCGTGTAAATAAATCTGGATTATTTCCACTTCCTGAACGCATCAAAGCTATTACCGACCTACCTCTTCCCGATACCATTGAAAAACTCAGAAGATTTCTAGGTCTCATAAATTTCTACCGTCGTTCTCTTCCACGTGCTGCGGAAATTCAGCAACCACTATTCGACCTCTGCCAGAATCCGAAAAAACGCGACAAACGTAAAATCGAGTGGACTCCTCAGACTCGAGAAGCATTCGAACGTTTGAAAGAGGCACTAAAAAACGCTACACTAATAGCTCATCCGTCTTCTTCGCTACCACTGATTCTCCATGTCGATGCTTCTGATTATGCCGTAGGCGCTTCCCTCCAACAATTACGTGATCAAACACTAGAACCCCTAGGTTTCTACTCTAAAAAGCTTACTTCAGCCCAAAAATCTTACAGCACCTACGATCGCGAACTTCTAGCTGCTTATCAGGCAGTTAAATACTTTAGATATACCCTAGAAGGTCGCCATTTCACTATTTATACGGACCACAAACCTTTGACATACGCTTTTGAACAACGCGTCGATAAAGCATCTCCAAGGCAACTACGACATTTAGACTTCCTAGGTCAATTTACCACAGACATTCGCTACATACCAGGTCCTACAAACATTCCCGCAGACTATTGTTCTCGCATTGAAACAATTTCACTTTCTTCCACTGTGTCACTCCAAGAAATTGCGCAAGCTCAGTCATCTTGTGAGGAACTCAAACACCTTCTGCAGTCTAAATCTTCCTCATACAAATTTCAAAACATGCCTCTTGACAACGGAATGAATCTTATTTGCGATTCTTCTTCAAAGAAACTTCGCCCATTCATTCCGCTCAAATTTCGCCGAAAGATTTTCGATTCTATCCACAATTTATCTCACCCAGGCATATCAGCTTCAGTCGATCTGGTCCAGGATAGATTTTGTTGGCCCAAATTGAAACGCGATGTATCTCTTTGGTCTAAAACTTGCATTCCCTGCCAGAAAGTCAAGATATGGAGACACACTTCCAGTGCCATTGGACAATACACCCCAGCCATGAGAAGATTCTCGCATATAAATGTTGACATTGTGGGACCATTACCACTATCACAAGGTCAACGCTATCTGTTAACAATAATAGACAGATTTTCTCGATGGCCCGAAGCAATTCCATTGTCAGATATTACAGCAGAAACAGTAGCGAACACTATTTTATCATGCTGGATCTCTCGTTTCGGTGTTCCGCAATACATCACCACAGACAGAGGTAAACAATTCGATTGCCACCTTTTCACACACCTCACTAAAACACTAGGTGCAGACCACATCAAGACCACAGCTTACCACCCAGCAGCAAATGGTGTAATCGAGAGATGGCATAGAGTTCTGAAACAGACCTTGAAAGCTCATATGGACGAAAACTGGGTCGCTAAATTGCCAATTGTGTTACTAGGACTCAGATCGTACATAATTCCAGAATATCGCTCAACACCCGCTGAAATAGTCTATGGAGAATCAATCAAACTTCCCACCGACTTTTTCAACAGCACACAAGCTCATGATGTTCCACCACTTATATCTCAGCTGAAAGAAGACATAAGGAAACTTCGACCAGTACCTTTTAAACACCATACTGCAAAAAAGGTATTTGTCCATCCTAAGCTTATGGAAGCTCCTTTTGTTTTTGTTCGCATTGATATTCCGCGAAAAACTCTCGAACCAGTTTATGACGGCCCCTTTGAAGTGTTATCCCGAACTGACAAAGTCTTCAAAATCAAGAAATCACACGGAGAAGAGACAATTTCTGTTGACCGTCTTAAACCCGCATTCATTCTTTGTGATAACGAACAGACAACTTTCCAGCCTCAGAGACATCCTAGTGAAACTGACAGTGACAGTCAAAGTCCAACACCTAGTGAAACTGAAAGTGACAGTGAAAGTCCAACACCTAGTGAAACTGAAAGTGACAGTGAAGTTCCCGTTCCCGTTCAAACGACACGCCATGGACGTAGAGTTCGATTTCCACGAAGATACTTGAACTAATAGCGTTGCCACTGAGAGGGGAGTATGTGGCGGTGATTCCGACCGCAGTGTTTCCGTCAACACTACTCTGTGTTTCTCTTGACAGCTAAAACGTTGCGTTACGTTATTCGACAGCAAGCTGTCAAGAACTACTATATAAGAGACACCAGGGATCTCTCTCGCTCTCTCCTCGCTACTAACCGACACAGTGAAGATACGTCTCTCCACGCTCGGTCAGTTATCTGTTATGTGCTGTCTGTGATTGTTTTATAGTTAAATGTATAGTTTATTCAGTTAGTGAAATAATAAAGTATATTAAATGTTTACGTATGGATTTAATATCAACAAGTGCAATTAACATCCATAATGACAAATTGAAATTATTACCTACTTTAAATAAATTGAATTATAAGGTGAAATGTAAATTGTAATATAAATTAAAATATAAATTAAAGAAAAACAATCAAATTAAGCTAATTTTAGTTAACGTTTGGCGTTGCAATTTAGGTGGTGTGACAGGGCTTCATTCCCAAAATAAAATGACCACTTAGAGCTGGTAAAACTTCTCAAGACGATTGAAGGTATTCTGCGGCTTCATGGGCTTGGTAGCATTAGCCTCCTTGCTCTGAACAATGCTTTGGATGTTGCTCTGAACGGTTTTCTGGCTGGTGCTCTGAGTAATGGTTACTTCATGCTCTGAACAGTGCTATGAATTATGTTTACTTCGGTGCCCTGAACGCTCTGGTGCTCTGAACGGTATGTTCTGGATGGAACTATAATATTAATCCTACGGCAGCATTCTGCTCGTTGTGCACACTAGATGGGGTAATTTTAAGTAAATGCCATAAAAGATACTTTCGAAACACGCATTTTATCGTTTTATTGGGCTCACATGTTTAGTTGCAATTTTTTCTAATTGCTGCTAGTTATTATTGTTATACTTTGATTATTATTTTCATGTTAAATATTGACACATCACGTAGACATTTTGATCACGTCATCTTTAATTTTCATTTTATTTTTTTAATTTTTTGATTAAAATATAACTTAACAACGGATTTTTATTTATAGTTGTCATGAACACGTATAAATCAACACAATTTTCTCCTGTTTGATGATGCTGTCAAGCAGCGAAACCTGTTACAGAAAATAAAAAGAAAACGTACATTTGTGAAGCCAAAAAATAGTCTCTACGTCTGTATTTTGTATGGAACGGTTTCACCAAGAGCAACAACAATTAATAAATATTTAGCAAGGCCTTAGATTTTTATTTCTGTTAATGTTATTCATTTCAGTAAGATATTTGCATTGTTTTGGTAGCAGTTTGGGATAGTGACAACGAAATGACACATTCAACAATTTTTAAAAGAAGATTCTGACAAAATTACATTTATTGAGAGCAAATATCGCAAGACATGTGTTCTACTAGTTAAATATTTTGTTTTAATGGTGAATTTGCTTGCAGCTTAGTTCACGGACAGTTTTAAATAAATCAAATCATAGATAAAGTTTAGCATCTTACATGCACGTTGACACTACTCTTTACCTTTTGCTTCGTTGTTTTTGCTGAGTTATTCACATTTAAACTCTGTGTTATAGGCTAAAAATGAATGTTAATTATCGCAATTTCTTTTTTCGCTTGCTATAGACATGCTCCTTTACCGGTACACCCCTTCCCCTGCACTTATCTGTCACTATATATTTCTCAGGTTGCACACCATTGTGTTTTAGTGGGGTTGAGGGGACTGTCAGGGCCGATATTCGTTGTAAGAGTTTTCCCTTCTCTCTGAATGCCTACAACCACCCTCAACAAGAGAAATTTCTTGGGAGCAACCCCCAAAACAGTTACGGGACCTGGGCCGAATAGTGCGCTGTACGGGCTAAGCAGAGTTTAAATGTGAAAAAGACAGCTTTTCGAGGTCCAACTAAGCTGGTTTTTTTCTGTCGCATTTTCCGGTCATTTCCTTTTTATTCTTCCCCGCCCAGGACCCCTATTCACTCCTGGTCCCGTAACTTTCTTGGGAGTTGTTTGCAAGAAATTCTTCTTGGGGTTTGTGCGTCCAGACGGGGTTCTAAACATGTTTCGGGAAAAAAAAAACTGAAAATCCTCCGTGGACTAAACTGGAAATTTACCCCTTTAATTGTTACTTTGATTGGGCAAATATATCTTCTACATATTATGTTATTAATTTACGTAGAAACATATTTTTATGAAAATTCGCTACCTAACGCATTTGTTGCGCCCAGATCTTTTTTTATCTGGATAAAATCATGAAATATCAATTGCTATGTGAATACCCGATACTTAGGAACGTCTGATACACAAACAGGTTTGGGAAAGCAATGACACGTCTTAGGGGAGCTACCTAATTTATTTAAACAGATCCTGTTCCTGTTACTTGTTATTTGTATTTTTGTATTATATATTTTCGATGCGAGCGCTGCGACTGCGACTCGTAGTTTGTAGCAAGCATCCCACATCAAAGTTCATCAGTTTTTATCAGATTATCATTGTCAATCGAGTAAGCGCCTCGGTATGAGAAACTGACAAATAAATGTGTCGTACAATTACGTATATTGATAAAGCATTGTATAGTGCCTGGATACTGTTCTGTTTACTGGGATATGAAAAAAAAATAGTGTTTTTTTTTTGAGTTATTGTTCTTAAGGTTATCGGTTATACAATAAACAAATAACCAAATTAAATTATCAATCATGGACTCTATCATCAAAAAATTATCAAAAGTAACTATTACAAATGCTAAGGTATGTAATTAATTTTGATTTACATATTTTTAATTTGGGTTACCATTCGTCCGGATTTCCCTGGACAAATTCTGGTTTTTGATCCGTCCGGGGACGTCCGGAAACTCCAGTGCATAACACCACGCTATAGAGGACCAAAAATAACAAAAAAAAGTTCCTATACACTAATGTCCGATCGTTTTTTGTTTTCAAGTTACAAGCTGTTGAAGTTTCTTTATAAGTTGAAAAGGTGTTTATTAAATATTTAATTAACCAGCATTTAAAAAAATGTAAGGTACTTAGCTCTACGGAAAGTGTTCAATTCGGTGACCTTGTTCTTGAAAACACATTTCCAATATTCGTGTTACTGATTGACGGGATCTTTGAAATATGTTCGGATTATTACGAAATCTATCGGCAGACTCCACAATTCTGTTCCATAATTGCCCTTTACTATTTATTTCTATAGCTTAAACTTCATTTTGCATAAACCCCCAAAAGGAAAAAATCGAGTGGAATAAAATTGGGACTACGTGCTGGCCATGGTATAGGTCCACCACCACCGATCCACCTATTTACAAATCTTTCCAAAAATGCTCTTGTCCTTTGAGGAAAGTGAGCTTGCGCTCCGTCATGCATGTAGTACACTCTTCTAATAATATCCAATGGGACATCTAATAAAGTGGTCAGTTTATTTTCCAGAAAATTTCGATACAGTTCGCATGTCAATGGATTGGGCAACTTCCTTAGGGGATATGAACAAGACATTTTTCTTGTGGTTTATGCAACGAGGGTGGTTGTACGCACGCAAGAGGGGAAGGGAAATCCCTACGGCGAAGCCCCATCCCCGCCGACAAAAGTGGAATAGCAGAGGAAGGAAAACCCAATTACAATATAAGTGGCAAAGTATGTACAGAAAAATTGAACATCCCATAGCAAATACCGCGAAACGATTGAAATTTACAAAAAAGAACAACACATTTACACAACACTTACTTTTCTTGTGGTTTATGCAACGAGGGTGGTTGTACGCACGCGAGAGGGGAAGGAAAATCCCAACGGCATGCATAAGGGGAAGGAGCAGCGAACCAAGATTTTCAATGTATGTTTAAATTGTTATTTCACTTCATTTTTTTTTAATATTTTACCCAAAATGATTTTGAGGTTGCCGTTTTTGTCAGTCTTAAGATAGTAAGCTGCAATATTTTATCATTTAAAAAAAGTATGGATACAGCAACGGTAAATAAGTGTTGGATTTGGAACTGGGTGCAGCAAGTATGTTATGGTAGAAAATTTTCATAAAAATATTTCAAATCCGATAGCTAAATAAATTTCCCATTAAGCTAGAATCCTCAATCTTGAACCATAGTAACACATATGTAAACGCACGTGGGTACTAAATTAAAGAAAAATTACATTAGGGGCTTCGCGGATAACTACAAATTTGTTTTAAGAAACCTTTTTTGTTGTTTATTGTTTGCAAAAACTGGATGGGTTGACTAAAACAAAACCGTCCAAGCAATTAATAAGGAAAAATACCTGCCATATTTATAATTTGACAGGTACATTCCCTTTGTAAATAATTAATTTTTTCTGGAAAACTTTTGTAACTTTAATTAAATTTGTAACACCACTTTTGGTAAATTTGCAGTTTAACTCACGGACGATTTTTAAATTTTTCTCTTCAGAAACGTGCCTAGAACCCCCCCTGGACGCACAACCCACAAGAAAAATTTCTTGTTCTCACCCCCTAAGGAAGTTACGGGACCAGGAGTGAAGAGGGGTGCTGGGCGGGGCAGGAAGTAAGGAGGAAATATGAGCAGAAAATGCGAAGAAAGCGGCTTGAAAGCTGTCGTTTTCACATCCTGACGCCATATCCCCCCTAAACCCTGCCTACCCCGTACATCACCCCTATTCACGCCAGGTCCCGTAACCTCCTTAGGGGGTATGAACAAGAAATTTTTCTCGTGGTTTATGCAACGGGGGTCGTTGTACGCACGCGTGGGGGGAAGGAAACCCCTACAGCGAAGCACCCGGAAACACACCCCAAACCCCCCCTCCACCGAGAAAAGGACGACCCTTAAGTAGGCGGGTCCCGTCATTTAATGCTGCATAGGGTCCTCCCTGGCCTGACGTTTCTGACCAACAGGGCTGCCTGACCTGACCTTCCTGACCTGCCCTGTAGGTCAGGTCAAGTCAAAGTCAGGTCAGGGAGTCCTGTTGGTCAGAAACGTCAGGCCAGGGAGGACCCTAGAGCCATAAGCACAGTCCGGCAATGCTGCATGAAATGACGGGGCCCGTATACTTAAGGATCGCCCGAAATTTACACAAAAGAACAACAAATTTACACAAACTTACCTTAACATCTCAGGAAAATGATGTAGGTCCGGCCCTTGTGTAGGCAACCTGACCTGACCTTGTAATTTGACGGCCTCGACATGGCAATTTCCTCGCCACAAAAACAACATAGGAAACAAATAACGCGTCACCGACCAAGAAAAGGGGCCACACATGCAGCTTATAAGCCACTATAATATCACTGGTCATCAACAGAACAAGGTAAACAGCACACAATTTCAGAAAAAATGTTCGTAATATAGGAATGCATGAGAAAGCGTCCAAAGCATACTGGTACTAGCGCCGTACTGAAAGGGATGTGTAAACTGTCAGTTATAATGTCAATTTCCCATATTCTGATTCCAGAATATTCTAGGGATTCCCAAACACAATGGACACCTTATGCCAAATGTAATGTTTAGGAGGGAATGAGACGGCACGTGACAGGACCGTACTAGGAAATTGTTAAAAAACTGTGTAATGTGTAAACAACTTTAAATGCGAATAACTCGGGAAATAAGGGAGAACAAAAGGTAACATTTGCGTCAGCGTGCATTTAAGACACCAAACTTTATCTATCAGCAGTCGATATTTTTCAAATCGTCCGTGAGTTAAACTGCAAATTCACCGTTTTAATAATACATCTTACTAATAGCGTACAATTCTTATGAAAACTCACTACTATAATGCACTTGCTGCGTCCCGAGATTGCAGAGCTATTCACACGCAACGCGCCACTTTTATCGTGCAACGCAAGCTGCAACTTTTAATATACTAGTAAAACAAAAATAAAATAACTAGTCTAAGATTTTATGTAATAATAATTGTATAAATAATTCTGGGGAGGATGAGAAAATACAAGCCACCTCCCGCTTAGCAGTTATAGTACTCCAATGGCGAGAAGCAAGTGAATTTTCATAGAAATTGCCTGGCACCAAACATTTTTTAAGTAAATGTGTTTGTTTTTTAGCTTGAAACATAGAGATCTAAATTTTGCTATGTAGTTTACTTTTTATAACGTGAGTGTACCAAATTTGGTTACCATAAATTTGTTATTTTTCAGAGAAAACATATATATATATATATATATATATATATATATATATATATATATATATATATATATATATATATATATATATATATATATATATATATAAAAACGTCGGGATCTCCCCATTAGTAATTTTTTCTACGAAAATTCACTAAAAAAAGAATTTGGGTAAAAGGGTACATAAAAAAACATAACCTAACCAACACCGACAAGAAATGTCATTTGTCCTTTATTAGTGAATTTTCTTAGAAAAAATTCACTAATGAGGAGATCTCGACTTTTGAATTTTGAAAAAATTTCTTCAAATGAGCGCGATCTAGGACCCCTAGAACCCATATCCGGGGTCAGTTTCAATTTTTATATGTTTATATATATATATATATATATATATATATATATATATATATATATATATATATATATATATATATATATATATATTTATATATATATATATATATATATATATATATATATATATATATATATATATATTTATATATATATATATATATATATATATATATATATATATATATATATATATATATATATATATATATATATATATGTATCACACCGATAACTCAAAAAATAATGGGCCGATTTTTATAAAATTTGGCATGTACCTTTCTTTTGTAAATGGCTTGGATAAGTTCGTTAGCCAGGAAAATCGGACAAGGTTTTCCGGGAAAATTTTTAGTTTTCATTCGACAAAAATTCTTATCTCAAAAAGTAATAAGCTGATTTTAATAAAATTTGGCATGTACCTTTCTTTTGTAAATGGCTTTGACAAGTTTGTTAGTCAAGAAAATAGGACGAGGTTTTCCGGGAAAATTTTGAGTTTTCATTCGAAAAAAATTCTTATCTCAAAAAGTAATAAGCAGATTTTAATAAAATTTGGCATGTACCTTTCTTTTGTAAATGGCTTTGACAAGTTTGTTAGTCAAGAAAATCGGACGAGGTTTTCCGAGAAAATTTTGAGTTTTCATTCGAAAAAATTTTTTATCTCAAAGAATAATAGGCCGATTTTGATAAAATTTGGCATGTACCTTCCTTTTGTAAATGACTTTGACAAGTTCGTTAATCAAAAAAATCGGACGAGGTTTTCCGGGAAAATTTTGAGTTTTAATTTGAAAAAAAAATTTATCTTAAAAAATAAGAAATCTATGATAACCAAATTTGGTAGGTAGGTTTACGATATAAAAAGTAAACTATACACCAAAATTTAGATTTCTATGTTACAAGAAAAAAAAGTTATAATAAAATATTTTGTGCCAGATCATTTCTATGAAAATTCACTACCATAACGCACTTGCTGCGTCCAGGCTTTTATAATATTATCGGGTATCGATAGTTTCATTGTGATATTTGCTAGGTATCGATACTAGTCTTAGAGATGTCTCGTAGTATCGATACCGTGTCCCTAGTCCTAGTCCCTAGACATAAATAGCTTTGTTTAATTTTTAATATGTTGATGGGTCTTCAGGGCGTCAGATATTTGGAACACAGAAGGTTGCGTCCTCGGTGTCCCAAGCGGAATAGAATCATAAGATCATATCCAAAATTCATCATTCGCCATAGTATGGATAAGTTATATCCCTACTGAAGACAGCTTAACAAGAGTTTTATGATGTAGTAGGCTAGGCACACTTGACACTGGAACGTGAAAGGTATATCCTGGTGACATCTACAACAGATTTTGGAACTAAAAATATTCTTCACTATACCCTATGTATATTATATATATATATATATATATATATATATATATATATATATATATATATATATATATATATATATATATATATATATAAAATATACAAATACAAATCTCCTTTAGCATTTTATTAGAACACTGTTCCTAAACGTCAAAATGTGTGGGGTTGACATCTTTGGGTGATGAATAAAAGGCCTTTTCTTTCCAAACAAATACTTTATTCCTTGTCCCGACGCGTTTCGACCTTACCTAACAGGTCATCCTCAGGGGAATTTGTCTTGTTAAACAGTACTAAAAAACTATACAGTTGAATGCCCAAGGAACATGCTTCATCTGTTGCTACAGGATTGATCCATTTGGTATCAGAAGTGCTAACAACTTGGAAAATAACAACTCTGTTGAAATCAAGAAAGAATTTTTGTTTTAAATTTGAAAGGTGAGATATAACGTGCATAACACGTGATGGAGAATACAAGCCGGCAGAACATCTCAGAGATGTTGGCAACTTGGAAAATAACAACTCTGTTGAAATCAAGAAAGAATTTTTGTTTTAAATTTAAAAGGTGAGATATAACGTGCATAACACGTGATGGAGAACACAAGCCGACAGAACATCTCAAAGATGTTATGTTGTTAGCACTTCTGATACCAAATGGATCAATCCTGTAGCAACAGATGAAGCATGTTCCTTGGGCATTCAACTGTATAGTTTTTTAGTCCTGTTTAACAAGACAAATTCTCCTGAGGATGACCTGTTAGGTAAGGTCGAAACGCGTCGGGACAAGGAATAAAGTATTTGTTTGGAAAGAAAAGGCCTTTTATTCATCACCCAAAGATTTTATTAGAAGTTACCTATATTACAAACATTTATAGACTGAACATTCATTAATAAATATGTTTAATTCCACTGTCCTAAGTTTTATCTTATTTATTATAATGTAGTGATAGTATCTCGTTTTATTGAGGACTTGAAAATATGTTAAGTCAGTGATCTATTTTTGTAATTAAATGATAAGACTAACCTGGAAATTTACTTTTCTAGATTCACTAATAGTCTTTGACGTCATGTGCTAATCTTACGTTAGTTAGAGCCCCTATTGACTGTAATGAAAATCGTTATTAAAGTCCCGTTTTTTATCTTTTTAACGAATTTTTCCTAAAGAAAATTTCGCCTTTAAAAAGGTAATGCCTGATTAAATTAATGTCAGAAACTGATTTAGTAAACAACTTTATTGAAACAGTCCACATTGGAATTTAAAGTTAAAAAAACATAAAAAATTATTAAAAACCTACCTTTACTTCTTTCTACCAACTCAAGTTATCAACGAAAACACAAGACTAAGAAAAGTTGTTTTTTTCAATATCCAGGGATCACCAAAGATGTTATAATTTTTCAAAAGCGAATCGATGGCTTTAATACAATATAAATACTATTTTAGATTTCTTAGTTTGAAGTTTTGAAAGCGAATATCAAAAAAAAACTCATCGCTAGATTTTACAATGGCAGCTTTGCATAATTATAAATTATAATTAAGAAACAAATTATAACGTAGCAGGTATTTTTCCCTGTTAATCGTTTGAATGAGTTCATTAACCAACTTATATTTCAAATAATGGAGGAGCAGCTCTGTTTAAATCAAAGGAAAAGTTATCGGCATTTAAAGAAAAAAAAATTGGGTGCCATTGATTACCAGACAGACGCACGAAAACAAAATATTTTGTGTGGGTAACAAAATCTATTGTATATTACCGGCAAAGATTTTAGTTTTTTTACGCAAAAAGGACAAGAAATACCAGAAAACGTACTCTGAAAGTTATACAGGCAATTTGTAGAAGGAAAAATTTTCTCACGAAAATCGGGGAAAAATTGTGAAAATTGACTAAGAGTCAGGAAATTTTTGTGCGTGTCAGCGAAAAATTATTTGTTTCCGTTTGATGATATATAAATAAAACGTGCATTGTAGGCACCTCACCTCACTAGTAAACAAACAATTCGGGTGGAATCGGAGCGCAGAAGTGGACGCTGGACGATGTGCACTTTTGCCAGATGAGCATTACCAAGGGTCATTTTAAATATAGAAGGAAATCAAGGGGTGAACAAATGTTTTTATAATGTAAATAAATTATAATATGGCGTCATCTACATAAATCAATATTTGACATATTTTGCGGAAAGCGGTAGGAAAACGGAAATGTAAAAAGTTAATTTTCAGCCATGGTGGTCAAGTGAAAAAAACGTGGGCCTCTGGACCCAATCCCAGATTTCCTATATCCTCCCTTTTTAAGTACATCAGTAACATCAACAGAGGTTGTGCCATTTTGATTGAGCAAGGTAATCTGCACGTTCCGCCCTTCCCAGGGGGCGTAAAGCCGTCGGTCCCGTGCCAATGCGATGTTGGGCACGTTAAATACCCAAATTTCCCGGACAGTGAGGTGAATGAATCACTTTAGTAAAGTCAATGAAGCAATTTCCATTGCGAATTGCCTATGATAAATACAACTGTATATGCTAATAGCAATCGGTATCCAGTATATTATTTTGAAAAGTCGCGATGTTTCATGGTAATGAAGCAATCTACTCACAACTGTCGATGATACACATAACCGAGAAAATGGCCCAAACTGGGCTTACCTTCGAAGATTCCTAGGATCTGAATTTATAGTTGTCAAGTATAAATGTCAAAATTTGCTGTAGTAATTTAAGATTGAATTTTAGGTCATAATTAGACCGTAGACGAAGAAGAATATACCAAAATAGAGGTTGAAAGGCGGAGAGTTAGTGGAAGTATTGGTGAAAAGGAGATATTCTTAGGAAGCTAGAATTTTAACACAATTGATAGTGACAGTTCCAGAGAACTCTTGGCAATTAATTAGGCATATCTGTAACAAAATTGTGTTTATTGCATATACAAGCAAGAGCTTATTTGTTCGACACATTGTACCATTGTAGACAAAATATACTATACTATACAAAATAAATATTTTAGTTTCCAACCTTAAATGAGTGTGAAAAGTGAATGAGGCAATTTCCGTTGCGAATTGCTGATGATAAATACAACTGTATATGCTAATGGCAGACGTTATTCAATATATTATTTTGAAAAGTCCCAATGTTTCATGGTAATGAAGCAACTTCTACTGACAACTGTCGATGATAACATAACCGAGAAAATGGCTCAAAATGGGCTTTCCTTGGAACTGTTTGTTTTTATTTTAGTTTCCGAACTTAAATGAGTGTGAAAAGTGATTGACGGCTGATGATAAATACAACTGTATATGCTAATAGCAATCGGTATCCAGTATATTATTTTGAAAAGTCGAAATGTTTCATGGTAATGAAGCAATTTCTACTGACAACTGTCGATGTTAAACATAACCAAGAAAATGGCTCAAAATGGGCTTCCCTTCGACATGTGTATCATCGACAGTTGTCAGTAGATATTGCTTCATTGCCATGAAACATTGCAACTTTTCAAAAGAATATACTGAATACCGATTGTAATTAGCATATACAGTTGTATTTATCATCGGCAATTCGGAACGGAAATTGCTTCATTCACTTTTCACACTCATTTAAGGTCGGAAACTAAAATAAAAACAAACAGTCCGAAGGGAAGCCCATTTTGAGCCATTTTCTCGGTTACGTTTATCATCGACAGTTGTCAGTAGAAATTGCTTCATTACCATGAAACATTTCGACTTAAAAAAAATTACTGGATACCGTTTGCTATTAGCATATACAGTTGTATTTATCATCAGCAATTTGCAACGAAAATTGTTTCATTGACTTTACTAAAGTGATTCATTCACCTCACTGTCCGGGAAATTTGGGTCTTTAACGTGCCCAGCGTCGCATGGGCACGGGACCGACGGCTTTACGCCCCTGGGAAGGGCGGAACGTGCAGATTACCTTGCTCAATCAGAATGGCACAACCTCTATTGATGTTACTGATGTACTTAAAAAGGGAGGAGAGGGGAACTCTGGGATTGAACCCAGTACCCTTGGGTCCAGAGGCCCACGTTTTTTTTTCACTTGACCACCATGGCTGAAAATTAACTTTTTACATTTCCGTTTTCCTACTGCTTTCCGCAAAATATGTCAAATATCGATTTATGTAGATGACGCCATATTATAATTTATTTACATTATAAAAACATTGTTCACCCCTTGATTTCCTTCTATATTTAAAATGACCCTTGGTAATACTCATCTGGCAACAGTGCACATTGTTCAGCGTCCACTTCTGCGCTCCGGTTCCACCCGAATTGTTTGTTTACTAGTGACGTGTCTACAAGACAGGATTACCTAAAAGACAATTATAAGTGCATATTTGTATAAGTAGCGTTTTCCGGCATGAGGCGAAGAGCTACTGTATTCCGTAGTAGTGTGTTACAGATTTTTGGGGTAGATTGTGAATAGCAAAATCAGAGAAATAGGTTTTGGCACGTCAGGGAAAAGTCAGGGAAGTTGATACGTTCTTTTTAGTGGGAACCGTGTTATAGTTTTTCTTCTTAAAGCGTCAAAGTCGCGATTTGAAACGTCAAAATTGGCAACTTTTAGTCAAAGAACCAGCAACGAATACGGGTTATGTAGAGAAAATGTCGCATGAATATTGTTTTACAAAACCTTAAGTTTCAGCGTCAACCGTCATTGTCCTGCATTTTACTAAACTATTTGCATAAAATTCATTTAAAATGGACCCTTTCTCTGAAGCTTTGGCAGTAGTTTTAGTTATATAGAGTTTATGGTTTAATAGTCTATAATTTTTAACGACTTTTCGTAGAAAAAATATATTACCATGGAGGCGCGACTTTGGAATGATTTTTTCAAATGAGCACGAAGAAGGCCTCCTAGAACCCACAACAGGGTGGCTCATAAGGTGTGGGTGGTACAAATTGTCAATTTTTTTTTTTTTTTAGTCGAACATCCCTTATCTTATTGCATTTTTGTAGGGGAAAAAATTGGACAGCGTTCATCATTTCAGAGTTATTTCAATTGTTTTGCAACTTTTCACATGTTTGGCACATAATAAATTATAATACGGCGTTTTTACCAATAGATAGCGGACAAAGAGGTTGTAACATATACAACCTCTTTGATAGCGGATAACAATAAGGTTATTATGAAAAAATATGAAACATTGCTTCTATTATTATATAGATTATACTACCAAATCTCAGACGTGCTTTCATTAAAAAAGGCATATTTGCTATTAAAAACATTTTTACGAAAATTCACTACAAGAACGCGCTTGCTGCGTCCAGACTTTTTTATTTATAGTTGCCATGAATGCGTATAGATAATATTATTATTATTATTATTATTATTATTATTATTATTATTATTATTATTATTAATAATAATAATAGGCAGCAAAAAGCAAGTGCGTTATGGTAGTAAATTTTCATAGAAATTGTCTGGCACCAAACATTTCTTAATTAAATGTGTTTGTTTTTTTAGCTTCAAACATAGAGATCTAAATTTTGCCATGTAGTTTACCTTTTATAACGTTAGTGTACCAAATTTGGTTACCATAAATTTGTTATTTTCCAGAGATATATATATATATATATATATATATATATATATATATATATATATATATATATATATATATATATATATATATATGAATCTCCCCATTAATACATTTTTTCTACTAAAATTCACTAAAAAGAAGAATTTGGGTAAAAGTGTAGATAAAAAAACATAACCTAACCAACATAGACAAGAAATGTCATTTGTCCTTTATTAGTGAATTTTCTTAGAAAAAATTCACTAATGACGAGATCTCGACTTTTGAATTTTGAAAAAATTTCTTCAAATGAGCGCGATCTAGGACCCCTAGAACCCATATCCGGGGTCAGTTTCAATTTTTATATGTTTATATATATATATATATATATATATATATATATATATATATATATATATATATATATATATATATATATATATATATATATATATATATATATATTTATATTTATATATATATTTATATTTATATATATATATATATATATATATATATATATATATATATATATATATATATATATATATATATATATATATATATATATATATATGTATGTATCACACCGATAACTCAAAAAATAATGGGCCGATTTTGATATAATTTGGCATGTACTTTTCTTTTGTAAATAGCTTGGATAAGTTCGTTAGTCAGGAAAATCGGACGAGGTTTTCCAGGAAAATTTTGAGTTTTCATTCAAAAAAAATTTTTATCTCAAAAAGTAATTAGCCGATTTTAATAAAATTTGGCACGTACCTTTCTTTTGTAAATAGCTTTGACAACTTTGTTAGTCAGGAAAATCGGACGAGGTTTTCCGGGAAAATTTTGAGTTTTCATTCGAAAAAAATTTTTATCTCAAAGAATAATAGGCCGATTTTGATAAAATTTGGCACGTAGGTAGGTAGTTCGTTAACCAAAAAAATCGGACAAGGTTTTCCGAAAAAATTTTGAGTTTTCATTTGAAAAAAAAATTTATCTTAAAAAATAAAAAATCTATGATAACCAAATTTGGTAGGTAGGTTTACGATATAAAAAGTAAACTATACACCAAAATTTAGATTTCTATGTTACAATAAAAAAAAGTTATAAAATATTTTGTACCAGATCATTTCTATGAAAATTCACTACCATAACGCACTTGCTGCGTCCAGGCTTTTATATTATCGGGTATCGATGGTCATTGCGATATTTACTAGGTATCGATCCCGTGTCCCTAGTCCTAGTCCCTAAGTCCCTAGACACAAATAGCTTTGTTTCATTTTTAATATGTTGATGGGTCTTCAGGGCGTCAGATATTTGGAACACAGAAGGTTGCGTCCTCAGTGCCCCAAGCGGAATAGAATCATAAGGTCATATCCAAAATTCATCATTCGCCATAGTATGGATAAGTTATATCCCTACTGAAGACAAGAGTTTTATGATGTAGTAGGCTAGGCACCCTTGACACTGGAACGTGAAAGGTATATCCTGGTGACATCTACATATATATATATATATATATATATATATATATATATATATATATATATATATATATATATATATATACATATATATGTATATATATATATATATATATATGTATATATATATATATATATATATATATATATATATATATATATATATATATATATATATATATATATATATATATATATATATATATATATATATATATGTATATATATATATATATATATATATATATATATATATATATATATATATATATATATATATATATATATATAAATACAAATACAAATCTGCTTTAGCATTGTATTAGAAGTTACCGATATTACAAACATTTATAGACTTAATAAATATGTTTAATTCCACTGTCCTAAGTTTAATCTTATTTATTATAATGTAGTGATAGTATCTCGTTTTATTGAGAACTTGAAAATATGTCAAGTCAATGATCTATTTTTGTAATTAAATGATAAGACTAACCTGGGAATTTGCTTTTCTAGATTCACTAATCTTCTTTACCGTCATGTGCTAATGTAAATATCTTACGGTAGTTAGACCCCCTGTCGACTGTGATGAAAATCGTTATTAAAAGTCCCGTTTTTTATATTTTTTACGAATTTTTCCTAAAGAAAATTTCGCTTTTAAAATGGTAATGCCTAATTAAATTAATGTCAGAAACTGATTGAGTAAACAACTTTATCTAAACAATCCACATTGGAATTTCAAGTTAAAAAAAACACGATAAAAAATTATTAAAAACCTAACTTTACTTCTTTCTACAAACTCTTACAGTTTATCAACGAAAACACATAGTACAGGCAATAGAGAATTTGTTTTTGCATTAAACTACAGTAGTTATTTTTTTGATAGATAGGTTCTGAATGACGTACTGAATGTAAAAAAGTCTGGACGCAGCAAGTGCATTATGTTAGTGAATTTTCATAGAAATGATCTGGCACGAAATATTTTTTTATAACTTTTTTTTTCTTTTAACATAGAAATATAGATTTTGGTATATAGTTTCCTTTTAATGTCGCAAACTTACGTACCAAATTTGGTTACCATAACTTTCCTATTTTTTGAGATAAAATTTTTTTTTCGAAAGAAAACCCAAAATTGTCCTGGAAAACCTGGTCAGATTTTTCTAGATAACGAACTTATCCAAGCCACTTGCAAAAGGAAGGCACATGCTAAATTTTATCAAAATCGGTCCATGATTTTTTGAGTTATCGGTGTGATAACATATAAAAATTGAAACTGATCCCGGATATGGGTTTCGGGGTCCTAGATCGCGCTTATTTGAAGAAATTTTTTCAAAAGTCGAGATCTTCTCATTAGTCAATTTTTTCTAAGAAAATTCACTAAAAAACACAAAATCCCTACAAATTAGGAGGGCGGAAGTGCCGCCATTTTGAGAAAAACCGTTTCGGCCTATATCTCGGCAACCGTGCACTTTAGGCCAAAAATGGTAATGACCTTTATTGTAGATAATTGCATTTCTCATCTTTTTTGTAAATGTTTTTTTTGTATCACTCACCGTTTACAACTTATAGGACTATTAGCATTCATTTATTGACTTTTAGTGAATTTTCGTAGAAAAAATTCACTAATGGGGAGATCCCGACTTTTGAATTTTGAAAAAATTTTTGCAAATGAGCGCGATCTAGGACCCCTAGAACCCATATCCGGGGTCAGTTTCAATTTTTATATGTTTATATATATATATATATATATATATATATATATATATATATATATATATATATATATATATATATATATATATATATATATATATATATATATATATATATATATATTATATATATATATATATGTATCACACCGATAACTCAAAAAATAATAGGCCGATTTTGATAAAATTTGGCACGTACCTTTCTTTTGTAAATGGCTTGGATAAGTTCGTTAGTCAGGAAAATCGGATGTGGTTTTCCGGGAAAATTTTGAGTTTTCATTCGAAAAAAATTCTTATCTCAAAAAGTAATAAGCCGATTTTAATAAAATTTGGCGTGTACCTTCCTTTTGTAAATGGCTTTGACAAGTTCGTTAATCAGGAAAATCGGATGAGGTTTTCCGGGAAAATTTTGAGTTTTCATTCGAAAAAAATCTTTTCTCAAAAAGTAATAAGCCGATTTTAATAAAATTTGGCATGTACCTTCCTTTTGTAAATGTCTTTGACAAGTTTGTTAGTCAGGAAAATCGGACGAGGTTTTCCGGGAAAATTTTGACTTCATTTGAAAAAAATTTTTATCTCAAAGAATAATGGGCAGATTTTGATATAATTTGGCATGTACCTTTTTTTTGTAAATGGCTTTGACAAGTTCGTTAATCAGAAAAATCGGACGAGGTTTTCCGAAAAAATTTTGAGTTTTCATTTGAAAAAAATTTTTATCTTAAAAAATAAAAAATCTGTGATAACCAAATTTGGTAGGTAGGTTTACGATATAAAAATTAAACTATACACCAATTTGGTAGGTAGGTTTACGATATAAAAATTAAACTATACACCAAAATTTAGATTTCCATGTTACAAGAAAAAAAAGTTATAATAAAATATTTTGTGCCAGATCATTTCTATGAAAATTCACTACCATAACGGACTTGCTGCGTCCCGAGTATTTTTACCTATATCTTTGTTAATAATTGTTTAAAAAATAAAATGCTTTTAACTTAACTTTTTAATCGACAAATTTTCTAGAACTTTTACTTAAAACTTTTTTTCTCAAATTAATATTAGTGAATTTTCTTTTTAAACAAATTCACTGAGGAGATGCCGACTTTTGAATTTTGAATTTTTTTTCAAATGTGCGTTAATTATGCCCCCTAGAACACATATCCGGGGTCAGTTTCAATTTTTATATGGTTGTTTATATATATATATATATATATATATATATATATATATATATATATATATATATATATATATATATATATATATATATATATATATATATATATATATATATATATATATATATATATATATATATATATATATATATATATATATATATATATAGGATAACTCGAAAATAATGGGCCGATTTTGATTAAATTTGGTGAATACCTTCCTTTAGCAATTGCGAGTCGCTTCGTAAGTTCGTTAGCCAGGAAAATCTGCCAGGTTTTCCCGGAAAATTTTGTGTTTTCTTTCAAAAAAAAAGTCATATCTCTGGAAATAACAAAGTAAGGGCTACCAAAATTGTAGGTTAAAAATAAATAAATTGGGGTTTTCCCCAAAACGTCAAAGTCGCGATTTAAAACCTCAAAATTTGCAATATTAACTCAAAGAACCTGAGACTAATATAAGCTATGGAAAGAAAATGTCGCAAGACGAATGTTTTACAAAACCTGAAGTTTTAGCTTCAACCGTCATTGTCCTTCATTTTGCTCAAATATTTCTAGAAAAAATGGTCGATTGAAAAGTGCAACATTTAACACGTTATAACTTTGAAAATATTGAAAAAAGTTGTAGGAAATTTGTCGATTGAAAAGTTAAGTTATAAGCATTTTATTTCTTGAACAATTATTAACCAATATATAGGTAAAAAAGTCAATAAATGAATGCTAATAGTTGTATAAGTTGTAAACGGTGAGTGATACAAAAAATTATTTAACAAAAAAAATGAGAAATGCAATTATCTACAATAAAGGTCATTACCATTTTTGACCTAAAGTGCACGGTTACGGAGATATAGGCCGAAACGGTTTTTCTCAAAATGGAGGCACTTGCGCCCTCCTAATTTGTAAGGATTTTGTGTTTTTACATTCAGTACGTCATTCTGAACCTATCTATCAAAAAAATAACTTCTGTAGTTTAGTGCATTATGGACAAGAGTAACGGGCTCCTCTATTGCCTGTACTAACAAGTCTAAGAAAAGTTTTTTTTAATATCCAGGGATCACCAAAGAGTTTATAATTTTCAAAAGCTAATCGATGGCTTAAATACAAAATAAATACTATTTTAGATTTTTTTAGTTTGAAGTTTTGAAAGCGAATATCTAAAAAAACTCATCGGTAGATTTTACAATGGCAGCTTTGCATAATTATAAATTATAATTAAAAAACAAATTTTAAATGTAGCAGGTACTTTTCCTGTTAATCGTTTGAATGAGTTCGTTAATCAACTTGATCAAACCTGGTTTTCCGGAAAAAAAGTTTCTTCTCGAACAAATTCGTATATCGTTTTCTATGAAGCTAGAAAATTAAAATCGGAATTTAAGGTTTGGTACTGCGCTTAAAGGAAACTTGTGTTAAAAATTTGTTTCCTTGTTATTCGCTTGAATGAGAGTTAGTTAGCTAACCAAATCTAACCAGTTTTCGGGAAAAGACAGTGTTTTCTCAAACTAATGTGTATTACCGCAACTAATTAATTCGTTATTTTCCGGGTTTTACGCACTTCTGCGTCAAGACTTTTCTAAGTTAAATTATCAACTAAATGAAGATTGGAACCTGTGATGAAAAAGTCTTCATCCTCCGATGGCGCTAACTTGGTTAGTGAAACGATCGACGCAACTTTTGATTTGGGTTCTTCAAGTGTACTTATATTAATTATCAAGATCACTCAATTTTTCCGTGGTTAAATTTTAATGAAAAATTGTCACCATAACGCACTTTATGCGTCAGGCCTTTTTAGTGAATTTTCTTTTAAAAAATTCACTAATGAGGAGATCCCGACTTGAATTTTGAAAAAAATTCTTCAAATGAGCGCTATTTAAGACCCCTGGAACCCAAATCCGAGGTCGGTTTCAGACTATATATATATATATATATATATATATATATATATATATATATATATATATATATATATATATATATATATATATATATATATATATATATATATATATATATATATATATATATATATGTGTGTGTGTGTGTGTGTGTGCGTCACACCTATAACTTAAAAAATAATGGACCGATTTTGATAAAACTTGGTGAGTACCTTCCTTTCGCAAGTGGCTTGGATAAGTTCGTTATCCAGGAACATCCGCCGAGGTTTTCCCGGAAAATTTTGTGTTTTCTTTCGAAAAAAATCGAAAAAAATTTATATCTCAAATTAACAAAGTAAGGGCAACCAAATTTCATACGCGGGTTTATAGCATTATAGGTAAGTTAGCTGCCAAAATTAAGCTCTGTAGGTTAAAGGACGAAAAAGTTGCAGGCATTTAAAAAAAATATTTGGGTTTTGCTCAAAACGTCGCGATTTTAAACGTCAAAATTGGTAATATTTAAGCAATGAACCTGAAACTAATATGTGCTATGGAAGGAAAGTGTCTCAAGAAGAATGTTTTACAAAGCCTGAAGTCTTAGTTTCAATCGTCATTGTCCTTCGTTTTACTAAAATATTCCCAGAAAATTCATTTCAAATAGACCCTTTCTCTGATGATTTGGCAGTAGTGTTGACTATATAGTTTATCGGTTAATGGTATATCATTTTTGTCGAATTTTCGTAAAAAATCGTTAAAGTTCAATATATCCGTTATTATGCACAATACGAAAAAAATTGTATACATTAATTATAGGGTGTCTTGAGCTGCATCTTAAAAAATATTTCTACAATTACAGGGGCTGGCCCATAAGTCGTTGGTGATTCAAGTTTCAAATTTTCTTGAAAAAATTCACTAATGGGGAGATCCGTGTTTATATATATATATATATATATATATATATATATATATATATATATATATATATATATATATATATATATATATATTATATGTATCGTACCGATAACTCAAACAATAATGGATCAATTTTGGTGAGTACCTTCCTAGACAAGTGGCTTGGATAAGTTCGTTGGCCAGGAAAATCGGACCAGGTTTTCGCGGAAAATTTTGTGTTTTCTTTCTAAAAAAAATTTGGTACGCGTATTTGTATTATAAAGAGTGAACCCTGTACCAAAATGTAGGTCTCTAAGTTTAAGGACAAAAATTTACGGGCAGCTAAAGAAACATTTTGGAGTTTTCCTCAAAACGTCAAACTTGCAATTTAAAACGTCAAAATTGGCAATGTTTAGGCAAAGAACGTAAAACAAATACGGATTGTGAAAAGAAAATGTTGCAAGAAGAGTGTTCTGCGAACTCTCAAGTTTCAGATTCAACCGTCATTGACCTTCATTTTACTAAAATATTTACAGAAAATTCATTTCAAATAGACCATTTCTCTAGTGCTTTGGCTCTCAGTTTAGTTAAGTTGATGCTTTCGCTGTAGGTTTAGTGAAGTTTATGGTTTAACGGTTTATAATTTTCAGTTAATTTTTGTAGAACAAATTCGTTACTGCATTTTAGCCTTTTTTATCGAAATATGATGCATGTTTCAAAGAAATAAATCTGGACGTAGTAAGTGCGTTTTGGTAGCGAATTTTCATTAAATCTTTCAAATTTCAATAACTCAATTTGCTATTAACGTAAGTTTTGTTGGTTAGGAAACCAACATTTAACATTATTTTCGGAAAATTTTTGTATAAACGCGGCAAGGGCGTTTTAGTAGCGAATTTTAATTAAATGTTTCAATTTCATTAACTCAATTTGCTATTAACCTAAGGTTCATTGTCTAGGAGACCAGTTTTCTCAGAAACAATTAAAGTTTATTTTCGGAACATTTTTGTACATTTTCAAATAATTATTTTGATAAAATATGGTACATTGTTCCTACTATATAGGTTATACCGGTAACCAAATTGATTTTTATGAAAATTCACTTCCATAACGCAATTTCTGCGTCTAGAGTTTTTTACTGAATCGTCTCCCACAAATCGTCAAAAGTGAGATGAGAATGAAACAATAAAACGGATTCGTACGTGACGATTTCAAAGGAACAATTTGCATCTTCAGCAAAGTGGTTCGGTTGCACTCTTATCTGGTGTTTAACGTTCGAACATTACCGGCACATCCACAAAGGATTTATCGTATTTGACATTTCTGCGAAAGTAATTATCTTGATATTTTAGATAAACATATCCTCAACAGCGGATGTTGATGTAATATAAAGATCGTTTATATGATACTCCGAATTCAAAGAATAACACCTCCTGATATTCGTTATGAATAGTTTTAGGTAATGGTGACATGGCTTATTATTTCATTTTCCACTTTTTTTCTTACTGTTTTGCTTCTGTGCTTGATAACCTATTGTGTTTGTTTTGTTAATAGCATCATCACTGTAATGGGCGATTTCGCCTTGCCGTCGCATCCATAACTCTTTGTCTCCAGCACTTTTATCATTTTATATCCTTTTTGGTCTACCTCATCCTCTTTTTCTATGTATCTGTCCTTCAATAAGTGACACAGTTATGTCATGTCCGAGCATTACCTGACGTTTCCGGTTTACGACAAAAATTATAGGTAGAAACTTCACCACCAGCTCCATTCCTCCCCTGGCTTTAAATTATGGAGTATTCGCTGTATCGACATAAGAAAACTCCGTAAAATTCCAGCCTTGATCTGCAAGGAAAAAGCCCACCAACTATTCCAGCTGTAAAGTGAAAAATGGGAGAAAGATTTTTCAGGCATCGTACGTATCAGGATCCGATGGAATCACAGCAATACTTTTTAAAATGTGTGCTCCTGAACTGACTTCAATTTGATGTCACCTTTTTTCGATGTCCCATAAAATGGACGTATTTCCATCCCTCTAGAGACAAGCTGAATTTCAGTCCGATTACTAAATATCGTCCTATGTCCATTCTATCAGTTTTGTCTAAAGTTATGCAAAAATAACTCGAAGAATCAGATATCCTAAGTGATCACCAATACGGCTTTCGTCAATACCGACCTTGCCGTTGGTGACCTCTATCTCTCTTTTATAGATATCTGCACGGGCACTGCTCAGAGGAGCTTTTCTCCATAGTTCCCCCACCTGCTGCCCCCAACAGATCTACCAGGGGACCAGAGCGAATGCACCCTTTTACTGTCCAGTGTTTTATTTCTTTGGCGTCGTCCTATTTCCGCGACTATGGCCAATCACCGACGCCAGGGAGCAGTTTCACCTCACTATCCTGGAAATTTTGCCGAACCCCTGCCTTTTCGCAAGGAGGGTAGGGATCTTTAACGTGCCCAAGATCGCATAGACACGGGACCGACGGCTTTATGCCCCCTCCACAACCTCAGTTGTACAGTATGTACTGAAAAAGTGAGAGGACTTGCCTGGGATCGAACCCAGTACCCTTCGACTCAGAGGCACATGTTCTTACCACTGAACCACCGAGGCTCTCAATACCCAACGACCTACTGGTGATATTCTGACATACGTCACTCATCCTTGGAGTTCTGCTCTAGAAATTAGGTATTTCTAAAACATTCGCTCGGGTCTGAGATCCAGCACTTCTCAATATACTTCTCCCATACGGATTGCCTTTAAAAATATGCCTATGGATATCTGATTTTTGGAAGGTGCGCTCCTTGCATGTTGTCGATGGTGTTTAATCAAGCGAATTAAAAGTTAATACGGGTGTTCCACAGAGTTGCGTTTTCGCTCCCACACTTTTTCTTTTGTATAAAAATGATAATGATGATGGTAATAGTACTGTTCACAACACCTTCTCATCGACTCTCTCAATATCTGCTTCTAGCTCCTTATCAACGAAGTAAGCAACACCCTAAGTGATGACCTGTCTAAAATCTCACCTTGAGATCTGCAAATCTGGTTACGTTTAATGTCTCGAAAATACAGAATTCCGTCTTCTCTTGGAACAGCGATCTACAGTGCCCAGACGTTCAAAAGGCTAACAAAATATAGCACAAAAATCGACACTGTCTACTTTGCATATAACTGTTGCGAACGATCTTTGCTGGCATTTACACGTTTCCAATATTGCTAAAGCAGCAAAGAAGCTGGGTTTCTGTTTCGAGGTAAACGTTTATTTTCATCACAGCAGCTTCTGACGCTCTATAAAACACATGTGTCGACAGTTGTAATATTGTTCTCATGCCTGAGGTGCTGTCGTAAAGAAAATCCAGATTCTGTACAGAAACAAGCTGTTCGCCTTATTGCAGATTCATCTATCACAGTCAATCTCACTTCTCTAGACTACAGGAGAAAGGCTAGGGATCTCTGCCTCTTCTATCGATAATAATATCGACATTGCTCCTTGGAAATTACTACGTTAGTACCTTGCTTGTGAGATTTAATCGGAAAACCCATTTCAGCCGAAAATCGAACGCTTTTAGTGTCAAATAGCCACCTGTAGAACGGGTGGTTTTGAACCTGCGTTGCTTCCTAGAGTATCTAAGCTTTGGAATGCATTTCAGGCAGACATATATATATATATATATATATATATATATATATATATATATATATATATATATATATATATATATATATATATATATATATATAGTGTGTCCCAAACTGGATGGGAATGTATTGCTATGTCCATTATTATTAGAGATAGGGAGACGGTTAAATTAGCAATGTTTTGTAGAATTTCATACTTATTCCAAATATGTATTGTATTTTACCCTGCCTGTTTTCGTTTTCGAGTTATTTTGAAACAAACAAAATTTGTCGATTTCTTTTTTCTTCAATATAGGCGTTGATCTGACATGTCTAAGACTTGCACATTATCAGGACACTTTTTACAGGGTAATCTTTTTGTGATATTCTCAGCTTTGGATTGTAATTTGTTTTTGAGCTACAGGCATCAACGTTTTCTTTGATTATAGCAGCCATATTGGATTTTTTGCTCATGTGATAGCCTGTGAAAAAAGCTTTCCCATGATGTACAACACGCTTGAGAAATCTTGTAATTGCACTGACAATTTTGAGAAAAACCTTTTTGAGGATAGTAGGCTATGAAATCCTATACCAGACAACAAATGACAAAACGTAAGTCAACTGAAAAACAACAGAAGAAAAGGTGCTATTGATATAAAACTATCGCGACAATTAAGAATACTGTCATCTTAATTATCTGAACAATTTGAGATGTATTTAACCCGTTGCTTAAAATTTTGTACTAAATAGTTTGTTTCCTCTTTACTTTAAATATTATTCAACAATATGTTCAGTAATGAAGAACATTTTGACATGTTGGAATGTTATATTCGTTCTAACCGAAATACTGAGGCAGCTGCAAATTCATAACAAAACAACTACCCAGAAAGACGACAACCAAACACCAGAATATTTCGCAGGATAGTGACCAATCTATTGAACGACGGTAGCTTCCACGCAAAGAAACTACCAATGGCTAGAAATGAAGAAAGAAATAATGGCATCTTACAGGTTTCAAACGAAAACCCTCCGCAATCTGTTCGGTTTTATGGTGAAAAAATTGACGTTCCAAAAAGTAGGGTACACTGTGTATTAAAACAAAGTCATTACCATCCATAAAAACCCACAATCGTAGAAGGCTTAAATGTTGACGATTACCCTAAGCGAGTTCAATTCTGCAGATGGTATCAAGGACAATGTCAGCAAGATGAAAAATTTCATTTGAAAATGATATGGACTGATGAATCCAGATTTACAAATTTAACAGAAAAATTGGACCAGTTTTTTTGGGGAACATCTTAAGTTTATTTTTGGAAAGCTGACCTCGGATATGGGTTCGCAAAGCTCTAAATCACGGTCATTTGAAGACATTTGTCGTAAATTTGAAAGTCTTCACCTCTTTCTAAGCGGCATTTCTTTGTTGAAAATTCGCTGGTACACCAAAGACCAATTAATACTGACAGTCTATCATCTCTCGTTAATTAGTACTTGAAGTAACCTGTCTGTTGTGATATTTTAAGTTCCTTTAAAGTTGTTTATACCGAAGGGGTACTAGATGCACATCTTAATTCAAAAGATAATCATTGTGTTAGGTAAACTGCTCTTAAACACTCGACGAGATGACACTCAACACAAGTGGGCGTAACCCCGGGGTCAATTATGTTGAATATACTACCTATTTCAGACTTATTAAAGTGTTCTGTGATTTTCACTCATGATATAATGTCTATAACGTAAAAATAATTTACAAATGTTAATTTAAAATATGTGAAATGGCGTAATATCGTCCCTTTTTGAATACATATCTAAGAATAAATTCGATCATTAGTCTTTTTGGCGACTTTTCGTAAACAAAATGTCACTATTTAGAGAGATCACGGCATTCGAAAATTCGAAATTTTTTAATGAGTCGAATTAGAGCCTTTGAAGTCCATTTCCAGGTTTCATTTAAATATTTTTATATATATTGGGTGTCCCAGCGAGACCGGTCATTAGAAGTTATGAGTTCTGGTCGGAATAAAAATTTGAAAATTCAGACTTTATATAATCGATTACATTCTCCTTAACTGAAATATTTTCGAATTTCCAGCACTTTCGGCTATACTGGAAATTGCCATTGTCACTTTGTTGTTTTGAAAAGAATACCCTGTATATTTTTGCATTTTTAGATGTGAATTATACACTATGTGAAAACTGGAACCTGTGATGAGCACTAATAAGTACACTTGGAGAACACCCAAATCACCACAACACATATTTCAGAGACCTTACGATCGTACTTACGATTCTTGAATTTTTCTTTCTCTGAAGATGTTGACATGGTCAACGAAACGATCGTAAGGTCTCTGAAATATGTGTTGTGGTGATTTGGGTGTTCTCCAAGTGTACTTATGGGAATTATAATTCTGAATATTATTTCCACATCGTCACAACGTGTGGAAGTATCGCATTGGCGACAAAAATTATTTTTTTTGCTTAAACGTAAAAAGTATCAAAACATGTAAAACATGATTTGGGAACGAAAGTTTTTTTGTCTGTCGGTCTGTATGTCTGTCTGTTTGTAGCCACGATAACTTTAGAACGAATTGAGATATCGTCTTCAAACTTGCGTTAGCACTCGACAAATGAACGGTTCGGATTGTTTTTGGGTAAAATCGCTTTAGGTGGTAGGGGATGAATACTTTGGTGAAACTTGAAATTTTTTCGTTAAAACCCGAGTAATCTAACGTTTTAGGGTTTATTTATTAGAAAACTTTTAATTTCATCAAACATCTGGTATTCTGTGCTAAAATTAAATTAAGGGTTGAATGTGTGGGGGTGGAATATTGTTTACAAAACTTTCGACATTTTTTGTTTTGCTAAAACGGCGTAAGAAGTCTCAAAACATACAAAAACTTAATTCTGGAACGAAATTTATTTTGTTTGTCCGGTAGAGAGTAGATTAACACAGCTATTATGATTCAATTTACAGTACTATTTATTTTATTATTAAGAATGAAACGCTATTAGTTAAAAATGTTACTTCCCTATCGTCAAAACATGTGTAAGTATGGCATCGGAGATAAAAATTTCAAAAAAAATTTTTCGCTTAAACGCCGCCAAATGTCTTAAACCATATAGAAAACATGATTTGAGAACGAAAATTCTGTTGTCTGTCTTCATTCCTAAACGTCACATGGTCTGGGATATATATAATTGAATACTCAATGAAAGGTTATTTTTTGTCTGTCTGTCGGTGTGTCGGTCTGTCGGTGTGTCGGTCTGTCGTTCTGTATGTCTCTGTTTGAAGGCACGCTAACTTTAGAACAAATTGTAATATCGTCTTCAAATTTGGCACACACTTGGCACTCGACGAAGATAAAATCACTGCGGGGGAAGGGGATGAATGGGGGGTGATTTGTTGAAAATTAACATTTTCTCGTTAAAACTTGAATAGTATAACGTTTTAGGGTGTGTTTATTAGAACTCTTTCTATTTCAACAAAAATCTGGTATTCTGTTCTGAAATTAAATTAAATGTGTGAGAGTGGAATATCGGTGACAGAAATTTCGATTTTTTTTTGCTAAAACGGCGTAAAAAGTCTTAAAGGATATAGAAAACTTGATTCTGGCACGAATATTTTTTTGTCTGTCGGTCGGTCTATCGGCGTGTACGTCTGTCTCTTAGGAGGCGCAATAACTTTCTAACGAATTGAGATATCATCTTCAAATTTGGTATCCGGTTAGCACCTGATAAACGCTTCAAATTATTTTTGCGTAAGATCGCTCCAGGGGGTAGGGGATAAATGAGGGGTGATTTGGTGAAAGTTGATATTTTTTCAAGAAAACTCGAGCAGTATAACGTTTCCAAAGTATATGGGTACAGAAATACAAATATTTTCTTTCTGGTCAAGTCGTGGGCCCTAAATTCATTCCATGAGAATATCTTTCTGAAGAGAATAAATTATCACAGCTATGTGGAATTTCTGATTCAATTTTCAACACTATTTTTTATTGAGACCATACCATCTCCATCTATTAGAGCTTTTGAGAAAAAAAATATTTTCCGAAATTCTGACAGCTGGTTGAAAACATTTTTGTCTGCGAATAATTTCTAATTGTATACTTAATTTTCAGCAAGAGTTAAAACTGTAAAAAAACATGTTTTCATGGAATGGCCCATTTTGGTTACTGAAACGAAATGCCGATAAAAATGGCTTCAAAGTGCCGCCACCTAGTTGCGGAACCAAGTAGTATGTTCGTCACGTCAGCTCCAAATAACACAAAGTGTTAAAAAATAGAGACTGTATACAACCAACTAACAATTTAGTAAATTGTCAACCCTGTCCCATTTCTACTCTAATATAGGGACAAAGTATGTAAGGCTAGATGCATTCTCACCACAATTAGAACCGTAGACCGGTTTCGCTCCAATTAGTATGCCGTACTGACGAGCTCTAATTAAAGCGAAACCGGTCTACGGTTCTAATTGTGGTGAGAATGCATCTAGCCTTACAAGAAAAACAATATTTAACTTATACAGGCATATATATATATATATATATATATATATATATATATATATATATATATATATATATATATATATATATATATATATATATATTTACAACGTAACACAAAGTATAACTAATTTACAAAATAATCTCCTATTGTTGGTATAATAAATAAATATAACATGTAATTCTAAACTAAAACCAAAATCGTTAATTAGGTAAAATAAGTAAATTGTAAAAAGCTTACATGACATTCGGTAAAAGAAAAAATTCACATTCACAAAAAACTTGCACCGTATTAGAGCAAAGGCAAGCAAGAAGTGAACTGACCTTACTACGGATGGTTGATGAGAAATTGACAGAAAAAATCATAATAATCCCAACCAACAGAAACATATATGTTTTTATTTCGCTAGCATTCCACTAAACATCTGTTTACCGGACAGAGTGGAAATCCTTTGCATAATTGTAACAATATAGATAACGCACAAAACGTCATAAAAACCTTCCCTCTAGTCTTCCCACGATTCGAGTTCTGCTAAAGATACCTACCTCAACCAACAAACAAAATATTAAACCGGCTTTAAAAAAGTGCTTAAAATTTATCCATTATGTGATCCTTTCTAAACATACGACTTCCGAAATTTTTTAGTAATTTTATATTAAAACTTCTACTCAAATATACTATTATGCACAAAGCAGAAAGGTAATATAAGGTTATGGTAAATTATTTATTTTAAATTTTGGCCGATGTAAACAATTTACCAATAAACTTTGCATTCATCATCATGATTACAGTTAAAAGGCGATGTCGTCGCACCCATGACTTTTGTCTTCAGCAGCTGCTTATTTCATTCTAGCCACCACTTCATCAATACATTGATTATTATCCCCAGTTAAATTATACATTATTGACAATATCTTTATTATTTTGGCATATTATAAAAACTGTCAGGTACTCGTATGGTTACAAACAATTAGATTATCTTTCTTTTAACTTTTAACAATGCTTAATTTTAAGCTGTTAGGATGTACAGTTTTTAAAATAATTCAAATATTCAACTAGATTTCCTTACCTCTCTTCTCTCCTACGGCTTGCGAGTGTTTGGCGCAATATTTTTTGATAGCATTTTATAGGAGCAATAACCACGCTTAGTCTTAATCTGTTAGTATGTATAATTTTTGAAATAAACATTTAAATATCTGTCAAGATTTCATCCCCGCCGTCAAGATTTCATCCCCACCCATCATAACCATCTGACACTTTACAAGTTGCTTTAATTTTTTATTCTGTATATGAATTTTCTTAATTAACATTGCGTTGGAAGAGATAAACACAGCCTTTTTTCTCTCCCTCGGGGCGCGTCCGCGGCTTTGCCGCCCCGATAACACTGCAGCCTTTGGCCTATTGTGCATGAAACACAGCCTTCGGCCTAGCATCGAATCGCAGTCACTTTGATATCTTTTTTTTAATCTCACTAAAGAAAATTTTTATTTATTTTTTATTAAAACAGCAAAATAAAGGTAAAAGTTCTCGCAGATTCACTTTAAAAATTCTGGAAGACATAAAATCAAAGTTAATCCTATAGCATCGAATCCCAGTTACTCCATTGAGATCTTTTTTTAAATCTTACTAAAGAAATGTTTTATTTTTGTTAAAACCTTTTAGTACAGCAAAGCAAAGGTAAAACCGCTCGCAGTTCCTTCAAAAAATTTAGGAAGCCAAAAAACAGACTTGGTCTTGGCATCGAATCCCAGTCACTGCCTTAACATCTTTTTTTTTTATTTTAATAAGAATTTTTTATTTCTTAAAACTACTCAGTACAAAAAAATAAAGCTAAAACCGCTCGCATTTCCCCTTTAGAAATTGTCGGAGGCCTAAAAAATAGTCTTGGTCCTAGTATCGAATCCCAATGACTTTCTTTTTTAAATCTTATTAAGAAAAATTTTTCTTTCATGGTAAAACTTCTTAGTACAGCAAAATAAACGTAAAGCCGCTTGCCGTTCCACGCTAAAAATTCTGGAAGATAGATGAACATTAGTTTTTGAAGTAAACATTTTATTACTGTCAAGATTTCCTCCCCTCCCATCTCTCCTACAGCTTGCGAGTGTTTGACGCTATATTTTTTGATAGCTTCTTATAGAAGCAATAACCACGCTTAGTCTTAATCTGTTAGTATAAAAATTTTATAAATACTCTAGGTCCTAGTATCGAATCCCAGTGACCCCTTGACATATTTTACTTTTAATCTTACTAAGGAAAATTTTTATTCATTAAAACTTCTTAGTACAGCAAAATAAAGGTAAAGCCGCTCGCAGTTTCACTCGAAAAATTCTGGAAGATATATAAACAATAGTTTTTGAAATAAAAATGTTATTACCTGCTGTCAAGATTTCCTCCCCTCCCATCTCTCTTACGGCTTGAGAATGTTTGGAGCTATATTTTTTTAATAGCATTAATAGGAGTATGTATAGTTTTTGAAATAAAAATCGGTGTGGTTTTTGAAATAAAAATTTAATTATCTGTCAAGATTTACTCCCCTCCCATCCCTCCTGCGGCTTGCGAGTGGTTGGCGTTATATTTTTTTCATAGCATTTTATAGGAGCAATAATTACGCTTAGTCTTAATCTGTTAGTATGTATAGTTTTTGAAATAAAATTGTAATTATCTGTCAAGAATTTCTCCGCTCCCATCTCTCCCACGAGTTGCGAGTGTATGACGCTATATTTTTTACGGCATTTTATAGGAGCAATAACCACGCTTAGTCTTAATCTGATAGTCGCTGTGGTTTTTGATATAAAAATTTAATTATCTGTCAAGATTTACTCCCCTCCCATCCCTCCTGCGGCTTGCGAGTGTTTGGCGTTATATTTTTTCATAGCATTTTATAGGAGCAATAATTACGCTTAGTCTTAATCTGTTAGTATGTATAGTTTTTGAAATAAAATTGTAATTATCTGTCAAGAATTTCTCCCCTCCCATCTCTCCCACGAGTTGCGAGTGTATGACGCTATATTTTTTATGGCATTTTATAGGAGCAATAACCACGCTTAGTCTTAATCTGATAGTCGCTGTGGTTTTTGAAATAAAAATTTAATTATCTTTCAAGATTTCCTCCCCTCCCGTCACTCCTACGGCTTGCGAGTGTTTGGCGCTGTATTTTTTTCATAGCATTTAATAGGAGCAATAACCATACTTAGTCTTAAAGTGTTAGTATGTTCAGTTTTTGAAGTAAAAATTTTAATATCTGTCAAGATTTCCTCCCCTCCCATCTATCCTACGGCTTGCGAGTGTTTGGCGCTATATTTTTTGATAGCATTTTATAAGAGCAATAATCACGCTTATTCTTAATCTGTTAGTATGTATAGTTTTTGAAATAAGATTTCCTCCCCTCCCCTCCCTCCTAGTGCTTGTGAGTGTTTGGCGCTATATTTTTTTGTTAGCATTTTATAGGAGCAATAACCATTTAGTCTTAATCTGTTAGTATGTTCAGTTTTTGAAATAAAAATTTTAATATCTGTCAAGATTTTCTCCCCTACTATCTCTCCTGCGGATTGCGAGTGTTTAGGGTTGTTTGGAGTTTGGAGCAATAACCACACTTAATATTAATCTGTTAGTATGTTCAGTTTTGAAATAGAAAAATTAACAAACAGTCTTGGTCCCAGTATCGAATCTCAGTGCCCCCTTGACATCTTTTTCTTGTAATCTTTTGACAGTATCATATAGGAGCAACGATAACCCTGCTAGATTTTAATTTGTTTCCACGTGCGGGTCTGATATTGTAACTAAGTAACTTAAAAAACTTTAAATGTATCTTGTGCGTCATCCCTGTTATACGGTCCTGTAAAACGTTGGGTTGTTTTCATGAATCTGCTGATTGACGTTTGGCCCCCAAAATCACATCGGTCATAAACAGTACCTATTTATGTACTTGAATAACAAATTTCGAAACGAATTTCTAAAATTCTTTTTTATTAAAAAAGTGATTAAAAGGGTAACGACTAAGTTTCTGTTTCAGGCCCGTCCGAAAGGAGAGGGAAAAACACCATACCAGGGACGCAAGCGCTGCTTTGGAGAGTACAAATGTCCCAAATGCAAACGAAAGTGGATGTCTGGAAATTCTTGGGCTAATATGGGTCAAGAATGCATTAAATGTCGTATTAATGTTTACCCACATAAACAAGTGTGTATAATCATTTTACCTCTTTTTTTTAATATTAATTTCATGGCAACTCAATTTGCAAAAAATTGTTTTTAGATGGTTATAAAAATTGGATAACGCAGTGTTTTACATAATTGAAAACGTATTTTTTTCTCTATCCAACCCCATAAAACCAAATATTGCTGCCATAAGGAAATACAAAGTTGGCTATGAAAACCTAATATCTAGTAGGCCTACAAAATTTTTGAAACGGGCAGTAGATAACTCGTGGCACTTCTGTGAAGCTAACAAATATCAATATTTTCAGCTGAGCTTTCAGAAGAAGATATCTAGCAAGATTATGTCTTAATACATGCACAAGCATCGCTTTCTTGCATGACACACTGTATAATTTAATTTACTAATAAAAATATATAAAGTATAAAATATAACATTCGCTTAAACAATAAAAAAGATATGGAAGAAATTAAAAATGCAACTTTTCAGTTTTTTCAGGATATTTCAGAACCGACTTGTTTTTCCGGAATTCCAAATTCTTAATGAGCATGAAATTGTACAACATTTCTGTAATTTAACCAACTCTTTATCTTTAAAGCTTTAGAAGATAGCAATAGTGTGCAAGATAAAACTGACCAGCCTGTATATAATTGGAATATGATGTATTTTATCAGCAAATTTTTGTGTAAATATTTATTCTGTATTTGCAGACATTTTTTTCAGTGTTTTTGTAAAAATAGTTTTTTGTAAAATTTTTGTGAAATGCAAGTGAAAAAAAAATTCGGAAAAAAATTGTTCGTGTGAAAAACTTGGCAGTTTTTCGTAAAAAGGATTTATATATTTTTCGTGTAACATTACTTAAGCCGATTTTTGTTAAAAAATGGCGAATTTCATAAAATAAATGGTTTAATTTTCATGTAAATGTTTCTTTAATTTTTGTCAAAAGGTTTTTTGCGGATAATTATATCGTGGCAGCTGTAGTTTTTGTGTAAATTCTTGCAAAGGTTCGTTGGCCAGGAAAACTTTTTTTTTTTTCAGAAATGTTTTAAGTTTATATTCGGAATATTTTTCTTCTTTTTCCAACAATAAAGTTTTTTTGATAAAATATGGTACACAGTTTTTACTGTGAGGGTCATACTGTCTACCAAATTTGATGTATTTCATTCACATATTTCACATTTAAAACATTTTTATGAAGTCTGGCTACCATAACGCACTTGCTGCGTTCACACTTATTATAATTCACAACTTAAAACACACTTTCTCTGACCCTAAAACTTCTTTTCGGTTAACTAATCTTGCTTCCTCGGAAGAATACTAACAACCCCACGGTTTTAGTGAATTTTTATTGATTTTTTTTTCCATAAAAATTCACAGAGGTATCGATGGTGAGACTTTGCAAAAAAAAATTCAAATGAGCGCGAACTATGACCCCTAGAACCCATATCCGGGGTCTGTTTCAATTTTTATATCTTTATATAAACTCAAAAAGTGATTAACTGATTTTGATTAAACTCGGCAAGTACCTTTGTTTTATTAATAGCTTGGATGAGTTTGTTAGCGAGGAAAATTGGACAAAGTTTTCCGGGAAGATTTTGAGTTTTCTTTTTAAAAAAAATTGCAAAGCTATTTTGATAAAATTTGGTGGATATGTTGCCTTGAGAAAGACCTTACTACGTGCCAAAATTCAACTTTAGGTTTATAGAAAATTGAGTTATTTAAATTTGAAGCATTTAATGAAAATTCGCTACCATAACGCACTTGCTGCGTCCCGAACTTTTTTTATACGGTAGTAAGTAACAGACACCCTCAATCACACACCTTGATGTTTGGGAATTTGAGGTAGTGTGGGGCTCGCACCGACTAAACTCCCTGGAGTACCGGATCTTGGTCCATACCTCCGTCGGAGTGATTTCACACATTACATTTGGGTTGTGAATATTTCCATTCTGTTTGCCGTAGGGGCGTTAGCGGGTCAGGATAAACTTTGGGCTTGTGGACGCTTGTGCCTTAGTGGAAGTTGCTCCTCGTAGTCGGTGGCCTTACGGAGAATAGCATTTGGATGAGAAACGGCTTTGGCGAACTGAGGGGTGAATAGTTGAATTGTATAAGTCAAGCATTGAGGGCATTTTCAGCTCTGAGTGAATCTGACTGTTTCTGACAAACCATGGTGCTCCGGTAACCATTCTCCGAAATTTATTCTGGACTATTTGAAGGGTCTTGATGTGTGTGTTGCCCGCAGTGGCCCGTGCGGTAGATGCGTAGGTCAAGGTCGGATTGTGACTTTATACATGAGCATTTAATTGTTTATGGAAAATTTGGAGGTTTTTTTTTTCTTTTCATAAAAACATTTATTAATTCCAAATTTACACTCTTACACTTTTAATTTTTTCACCAATTACCCATAACTGATTGGAAACTCTCTCCATTAAAAACAACATGATATAAGAAAATAGATAATAATACAATTTACATGTCTAAAAATAAAAATAAAAATAAAATAATTTCCTACTAAATTCCCCAATTGATCCATTCGCCATCTTGTTGAATCTATCCTTTCTTCAAATTTTTTCTAAGTCTTCTAAGTTACCATCTGTTTCCATATTCACATAAGTTAAGGAACACAAAAACCATATCCACACATTTTTATCTGCATTCTTTTTGAATTCC
Source organism: Tillus elongatus (assembly GCA_964006375.1). NCBI lineage: Eukaryota > Metazoa > Arthropoda > Insecta > Coleoptera > Cleridae > Tillus > Tillus elongatus. Next base: position 95,658,734 of record OZ023268.1, read on the forward strand.
CTACATAATTCACTGTAAATATTTTCTTCCATTTCTATTCTGAATTTTTGCAAGAGTTTAAGGCTAAGCCAGATATAGTTTACTTTTTGTCTAAAACACCCATTTGGTCTGTGTTTATTTGTGGCTACCCTGCCACAAGAATCACAAATATCTGCAGTTATTATGTTATGCCTTTTCATCTTTTCTTTCGTTGGATATACTCATTCACATATTTGTAGACTGCCGATTTCCTCAAGGTTGGTATAAATGGAGAATTTAGATTTTTCCAGAGTAAATTCCAATTAACATTACTGTGTTTAGTCCCAATTTTTGGTTGGATACTTCTTTGACTCAGTAAATTTTTATAGATATCCTTTGTAATAAGATTAATGTTCTTTATAATATTTAGATCACCAATTTTCTTGCAGATATTTTTATAACATTTCATGTTACTACCTAAAAGATTTATGTTTCCGAAGATACAATTTATCAAAGAATGATGCCTAATGTTACCGTTATCGCTCCATGACTGGTACTGGGTGCGTATAAATAAAGCATCAGCCTTGTCTTCTATACAAATTAAACCAACTCCACCCTTGTCTGTTGGTAAATATAATTGCGGACGTTCAGTTCTGTAAAGAGACCCATACCATCAAAACCTGCCTATAGTCTGTACCACTTTCTGACTATATTCTGTACCTAATGGTAGAATTTGAGAAACGTACCACAGTTTTGATAAGACGAAAACATTGACGTACCATGTTTTCTTATATATGTCTAAGAACTGCAGTTTGCTGTTAATTAGTGTTGTTTCTATGTTTCGCACAATTTTTTCTCAGTTCTTGTATGTGTCTGTGCTACTTCTTGTGAATGTTACTCCTAAAATTTTGACTTCATCTACAATCTGGACTTGCTGCTGGCTGCTCTACAAATATCGGTATTTTTATTTTGGCCTAATACTAATATCTTTGCTTTGGCTTGATGGAGTTTTCCATTTGAAGATTTTTCGTACATTTTAATTAATGTTTCTGAGACATGTTAAATCGGTTGCATTTCCTATAAAAACGTTCACGCCATCAGCATAGGCAACAATTTTATGATTTTGGTTATTTATTTTCAACCCGTTAAGTCTATTCTTACAAAGCCTCACGAAAGGTTCTATTGTCAAAGAGAATAATAGACTTGATATCGCACAACCTGGTCTAATTCCTGAATATGTGTATATGAAATCCGTAAGGTAGCCATTAGCCATTAATCATCAATTTACACCGGCTGATATTATATATCTTTTTGAGTGTACCGATTATTTTTCCGGATACACGCATTTTTTCAAGAATTTTCCACAGGTATTCATACGACACTGTCGAAAGCATGCTCGAAATCCAAACTCACTATGGCACCGCTAAAAAATTTTTGTGTTTCACTTTCTATGATTGTATCTCTTGTTATCATTAAATTACTAAAAATGGATCTCTTCATCCCACGGCTCTGTTCTGGTCCTACCATACCAGCTGTAAATTTTTCAAGGCGTTTGTCAAGGATTTTCATATACATTTTATAGTCCGTGTTTGTCAGTGTCACTCGTCTATAATCTTCCAGTTTACTTGGTTCATTAACTTTGCGTATAAGGATCATTATGCCGTCAACAAATGATGACTGTGGCGAAATTCTAGTTTCTAGTAGTAAATTCATTAAATTTAAGAGTTCCGTCCGTAATGTCTCATAAAATGTTTTATAAAATTCATAACTAATTCCATCCAGTCCTGGTGTTTTCTTATTGGCAAAATTTCTGACAATTGAATACGTTCATGATCCAGGATATCCTTATTAGGCTGCCTATTCGTAGATGCATCAAGTTTTGAAAGCTGTTGCTCTGTTTTATATGTTGACTCTTTGACGCGTGGTTTTACCAAAGCCCAGTTTCTCTGTACATGACCGTTGGTTCCTGACTCCCTAGGCGTTGTTAAACCTATTCCATTATACATCTTGGATCTTATTAAATTATGTTCATAAATTTGTACTTAAAACTATCTTGTTAATTAAGAAACTAATATGTAACACATAATATTCCGTTAAGAAGTGGAAAGAACTTCGAGATGAACATCGAAACTTTCCGTCGGACATGTTGACATGGGGACACCATGTTAAACGTTGGTCGAGGTAAACCCCGAGGTATTTGGCGGAGTCTTGCCAATGAATTAACCTGTTGTCTAATGGTATGTGATCGTGAGGTGTGTATCTCCTCTTGGAAATAGAACTGCTGTGCATTTGTTGGGGTTTGTGGCTAGACATGATTTCTTATACCAGTCTGACGTGGTCTGTGGTGGAGTGCTGGTGTCTGAATCCGAATGATATGGTTCTCAGAGGTATATGAGGCTAGCCTTTCCTGGATTAATCTCTCGGCGATTTTGTCGATAAAGGAGATTAGACTAATTGGTCTATAGTTTTGGGGGGACAGCGGGTCTTCGCAGGGCTTTGGAATATTAATGATATCGGCAAGTTTCCACATGGATGGAAAATGTTGATATCTTAACATGGCATTTGTAATCGTAACTATAAACACTACTGCTTTACGAGGTAGATTTTTCAGAACTACATTGGAGATTCCATCGTATCCCGGAGCTTTCCTTTTTTTTGGTACTGGATTATTTGGGAATCTTCTCTGTAAGTAACTTCTTCTTCTTCAAGTGCCATCTCCTTTTAGAAGGTTAGCTATTCTCACTTTTGATGCTGCAGTTCTGAATAACTCAACGGAACTACAGTTGTACCATTTTCTTAGGTTATTTAACCAGGAAACGCGTCTTCTTCCTCTGCTTCTTTTTTTCCCCTGTATTTGGCCCAATGTTAATGTCTGGGGTGGCGCGAAGTACTTTCCTAATATAACAGTGCGTTCTTCCGACGTGCGACAGATCAAAGTGGTTGTGATTCGGGCTGAATTGCAACTTCAGACGATCCGCGAAGACACTTGCCGTATGTGCAGCCGTGTAAACGGTGCCGTTTTGACAATGAAGTTTTTGAGAACGAAGAGCTTTTGCCATTTATCAGATGGAATTGTCTTGGGCGGACAATGTTTGCAGCCGATGTTCCAACGATTGTTGCGGAATTCTTGTAGGGCGGATCGTACTTATTTGACGAATCTGTTTGCGTTTCGTTTGTCGGTGGGGTGTCCGGTGCTTGAGCTAGTCTACACACACGCTTCATTTCTAGTATCATTTCTTTGATACTTGACGAACATGGTGGCAGATTGTTTGGGGCGGGGTACGTCCTTGATGTATGTTAGATAGAACATTCAATTTTGGACTGTAGTGTATCCACTGCATCCTCGAGTTCGGGAATGCTGCGGATAACAGTAATATTGCCAAGGTTGTGTTTAAGGTGTTCTGTGAACACTGGCCACAGTACCTTTTTTCTTGGGAAGTTGGGTTCGCCATTGTCATATCCGAGCTGTAATACGACTGGGTTGTGGTCCAACGAGAGGTCGTTTATCGTGGTTATTTCGTGAAGAAGGGTGGTGTTCGACATAATTGCTATGTTGAGCACCTCGGGCTGTCCCACACCGCCGAAGTGTGTCGGCATTCGAGATGCTTCAACGATGCCGTTTGCATGGTTGTCGGCGTAGGATTGGATGATTTTTTCCATTTGTACTGCCACTGCGAGAATGCCAGTTAAGGTGTTTAGAATTTAAATCGCCAGCCATTCTTATGGGTTAGTTGGTGTCTAATGAGAAGTCTAGCTCTGCGTCTAGACCTAGAATTATCTTTCGTTGCATATTGTAGACAGAAACGAGCTTTAGTGGACCTGCAGAGGAAGTGTTATCTACGATTTACGTAGCCTAAATTGCATCATCTATGATGTGAGTTCATTATCTTATTGCGTCAACCAATGCATCATCTCCGATATGAGTTCGTGATCTTATTGGTGATGTTTCGTTGTATTTTACTCCCCGCTCAAAAGTAGATTAACGTAGATCTGACAAATTAATATAAGTACCAATAATAATGAAACCGTAAAGAACGGAAAAAATCTTTCAGCTTTGCTGTACACGCTGGAAATTGTCGTATTTTGAATATGTTGTTTTTTTTTTTTCAGCGACCACTAGAAAAGCCAGATGGTTTGGACGTCTCAGATCAATCAAAAGTCCATCCGCAGCAGTTATGTCAAAAATGTAAAGAGTTAGGGTATTATTGTCGAAGATTCCAATAAAAGATCGACTCTATTTCCTTTCTATTTAGTTTGGACGTAATACTTCATCTTTGTTCGTTTTTTTATAATTTTGTATTATTTTTTATGTTTAATTATTATCTTATTTGTATTCTTAAGTTTGTCTGTGATGAGCCACTTAATTGGATATTTCCACAGATAAATTGTTGAACGTTATTTGCATGATTGGGCATGTACTTATAATATTTTTATTTTTTATTATGCCCTGAAAATTATATTTTATGTTATACTTTCGCTTAAGTCAAGATTTTTTTTGTTATTTTTTCTATTGTAATGCAAATAATAAGGTTTAAAGTTGTTTTGTAACTTGCTAATTTTTTAAGAGGTCGACATGCAGCGATATATTGTTGAATTATAGGTCCAGTTAAGAATTAAAATATTTATGTATGTATATACCTGTTTATGTATGTCGTTTTCGAATGTTGTCAAGTATAAAATACTATTGTAATGTTGAGTTTATACCTCTTAACTAAGTGTATGTAATTTAGATGTTACCATGTAATACTGACCAATGTTTTCTGTATACACTGGTTATTTATACTTGACAACTTTTATGAAAGTTTAACAGATATTTTTGTATCTATTTGTGCGTTATTTGTATGTCTTTAATACTTTGTAAAGACGATTTTGATAAGATCCGCAAAACGACAATAAATTTAATATTAAAAATGTAACCATGTGTATTTTTTGTCCTTTCAAATAAAGGTATTGAATCTGATTTGTAACTAGGAAAACTACTACGTTCGACAGCTCATATCAATCCATCAAACGGGCTCTGCAAAAAAGAAATAGAATTACCCATTGTAAAATGGACTGAGTCAATGCTAAAAGGCCGTGTTATCACAGCTACTACAAATGACAATGCAACAGTGGCGACGATAAACGGTTGTCTTCAAGAAGGGGTGCTATTACCTCTGCTGCGATCGCTCGTTGTTGATAAATTTATGACTACTTTTTTTGATACAGGATGGGGAAATGCTCATGCAGACCTCATTCACGGCCCCGTAGGTGCCGTGGGATATCGAGGTACTGTGAGACTGTACTCACTAAAACCCCCTCCCTGGGAGTACCGGACATTAGTCCATACCTCCGTCGGAAAGATTTCCCACAATTACTTTTTGGGTATGAATGTTTCCATTCTGTTTTTGCCGCGGGGGCGTTAGCGGGTAAGTATAAGCTTTGGACGCTTATGCTTATGAGGAAGTTGCTCGTCGTAGTCGGTGGCACTACAGAGAAGAGCATTTGGGTAAGAAGCGGCTTTTGCGAACTGAGTTGTGGATAGTTGAGTTATAAACTCAAGTATCGAAGGCATTTCCAGATCAGAGTGAATCTGACTGTTTCGGACAAACCATGGCGCTCCGGTAACCATTCTCAGAATTTTGTTCTGGATGATTTGAAGGGTCTTGATGTGTGTTGCGGCCGCGGTGGCCCATGCAGGTGATGCATAGGTCAAGGCTGGCCGTGGCCGGATGATGACTTTGTACATGAGCAACTTATTGTTCATGGACAATTTGGAATTTCTATTTAGAAGTGGGAACAGCTTCGAGATGAACATAGAGGCATTTTTGCGGGCGTTATCGACATGGGGGCGCCATGTTAAGTGTTTGTCGAGGAAAACCCCGAGGTATTTGGCGGAATCTTGCCAGGGAATTAGAGGGTTGTCTAATGTAACGTGTTCGTGAGGTATGTGTCTCCTCTTGGAAAATAAGACCGCTGATCATTTATCGGGGTTTATGGCTAGAAGGGATTTCCTATACCATGATTGCAGCTCGACTACGGCGGTCTGAAGTCGTTCGGTTATTATCCTCGGCTGAGTGGAGTTGCTGAGGATGGTAATGTCGTCTGCGTACAGTGCGTATGTCACGTTTAGGGAGGCTGTCGGAATGTATGCGACAAATATATTGTACAGCAGAGGGGAGATAGCAGAGCCCTGCGGGAGACCAGCCGTGGCTGGGTACGTTCTAGATCTGGCTCCCAGATGTTTGACATGGTACTTCCTCTGTTGTAGGTATGACCTGATTAGCAGAATCAGAGGGAGAGGATAATTAAATGATATAAGTTTGTTTAGGAGGCCCGCATGCCAAACCCTATCGAAGGCTTGAGCAATGTCAAGAAATATTGCACCAGTTGACTTGCTTTTATTAAATCCTTCGGTGATGTTTTCCACCACACGAAGGACTTTGTCTGTGGTGGAGTGCTGGTGTCTGAAACCGAAGGATATGATTTTCTGAGGTGAAAGAAGGTAGCCTTTTCTGAATCAGTTTTTCGGCGATTTTGCCGATGACTGCTAGCAGGCTAATGGGCCTGTAGTTCTGAGGGAACAGCGGATCTTTGCTGGGTTTTGGGATGTTGATAATGTCTGCAAATTTCCACATGGAAGGAAAAGGTTGAAATCGCAGCATGGCATTCATAATTGTAACTAGGAATACCACGGCTTTGCGGAAGAGGTTTTTCAGGGCTACGTTGGAGATTCCATCGTATCCCAGAGCTTTCCTATTTTTTAATGATTTGATTATTTGGGAAACTTCTTCGAAAGTTGTGGGCTCGATAGTTGTGTCTGTGGTGGCGCGAAGCGCACTCCTGGCGTAGCGGTGCGTTCTTGCTACGTGCGACAGGTCAACGTTGTTATAATTCGGGCTGAATTGCAAATAGCAACTCCAGATGATCTGCGAATGCAGTAGTTTTCTCCGCATCCGTGTATACGACACCGTTACGGCCGTGAAGCGGGGATATCGGAAGTTTTTGGGAGCGAAGGGCTTTTGCTATTTGCCAGACGGAATTGTCTTGGGTAGACAGCGTTTGCAGGCGCTCCTCCCAACGGTTGTTGCGGGGTTCTTGTAGGGCGGATCGTACTTGTTTGATGAGTCTGTTTGCGTCTCGTTTGTCGGTGGGGTTTCCGGTGCGTTGAACTAGTCTACGCACGCGGTTCTTTTCGAGTATCATTTCCCTGATACTGGACGGAAAAGGTGGCAGATTGCTCTGGGCGGGGTACGTCCTTGATGCATGTTCGAGAGAACATTGAATTTTGGACTGTAGATTATCCACTGCACCCTCGAGTTCGGGGATGCTGCGGATAACCGGAATATTGCCAAGGGTGTTTTTAAGGTGATCTGTGAAAACTGGCCACAGTACCTTTTTCCTTGGGAGGGCGGGTTCGTCGCTGACGTCGCCGAGCTGCAATATGACTGGGTTATGGTCCGACGAGAGGTCGTTTTGGGTTGTTATTTCATGGAGAAGGGTGGTGTTCGACATGATTACTATGTCGAGCACGTCGGGTCGACCTGCACTGCCGAAGTGTGTAGGTATTTGGGGAGCGTCAACCGTGCAATCTGCACGGCTGTCGACATAGGCTTGGAGGATTCTCCCATTTGTGTTGGCATTACGAGAATGCCAATTGGGGTGTTAGGAATTTAAATCGCCAGCAATTATTATGGGCTGGTTGGTATCGAATAAGAGGTCTAGGTCGGCGTCTAGAATTCTCTTTTGTGGCGGATTATATGCAGAAATGAGCTTAATTGGGCCTGCAGAGGAAGTGTTGACTACGATTTGCATAGCCTCAATGTTTTATGACTACATTGAGCGGAGCAGGCTTTATATAGTCCAATGATGCGCAGATAATACTTTCATGACTGTAAGGGGCAAGCAAGTATGATGCTGTAATATCCAGCCTAATACAAACAGCCCAGAATAGAGTAAGGAACTGGTGTGGGGCAGAAGGGCTTGATGTCAATCCTCATAAGACAGTTCTTACCCCATTCACGAACAGAAGGAAACTAAATTTAAAAGCTTCCACTCTAAATGGAACACACACAATTTTCCAATGAAAATATTTAGGGATCTCATTAGACCAAAAACTGAACTAGAAGGCACACATGAAAAAAACTCTTTCGAGAGCCACAATGGCAACCTGGACTTACCGTTGACTCGTAGGAGAGACACGTCGGTTGAATCACAAGATGGTATTGGATATACCAAACTGTGGTTAAATCCATGGTCACAGATGCATCTAAAGTAAGGTGACTAAAAACGGATCAAGCCACTTCACAAAGCAAATTGCAAAGGCTGATATGTCTTGAAATAACGAGAGTCATGGAATCATGAACTGCAGCAGCAATAAACACAATGCTCAATGTTACTCCACTGCAGATATGAGTGAAGAAGGAAGCAGCACTAAGTGCCTCCAGACTATTTCAAGCAGACAAATTCAAATCGGGAGACTTAGTTGGCCACTTAAAGATCCTGGAAATTATTCCATTGTTATACCACTAGGCAAACCAACAGATCAAATGCCAGCTAAACTCAAGGTTTGTAGATGAGATGGGTTGTCAAGTAACCTTGAGAGGGGCGAGACGCGAGAGGGGGGTAATGCGTCATGTGTATTCCAGATGCGGATATTTCCTATAATTTCAGATTGCGTTTTGGTGTTTTAAATGATATTTATTAGAAATTTGTGTAGCTTTTAATGTGTGCTAAAAAATTCGAATACGATCAGTTACAGATTTATTTTAATGCTTATTTTGTATTAAGTAGCAGCTAAATCGAAACCATTGTCTTAAAGACAATATTTTATTTTTTGAGGTCAAAGTTTACAGACCCGTTCTTTTGGTCTCTATTCTTTGGTGCTGTGTTGCAAACATAACTTCATAGTGAACCAACCGTATTACCAATTGGACGTTATTTATTCAAGATTTTTTTTATGTTCATCGATTAAATCGGCGAATCGTGATAAATGTAGATAAGTATGTGTTTAATGTACAAGAACTCAATAGGTAACTTAACCTAAATATCTGTTTCAATGCCAGGGGGAGTTGTTTGTGGTGTATTAATGGGCAAAAATAATTCAAAAAGGCAATGGAGGGTGGCGAAAAACTTTCCTTCTTTTCTTTTCCAAAATAAGTAACTATAAAGTATTAGGTAAATTTGTGGGTGAGCTCACGGAGGGTTTTTAGAAGAAAAATTAAGAAACGTGCTTATAAACCACAAGAAAGATTTCGTAAAACAACCCCCTAGAAAGTTACAGTATCAGGAGTGAATATGGGTGCCTGGCGTATTTGGGGCGGTGTCTGCCAGCATGAGACGAGGTTGAGGGTGGGTTGGGTGCTTCGTACTTGGGGGTTTTCCTTTCCCTTCTGCATGCATACAACCATCCTCAATGCGTAAACCATAAGAAAAATGCTTTGGGAACAACCCCCAAGAAGGTTACGAGACCTGTGGCGAGTAGGGGTTCTGTGCGGAGTAAACACAGTTTAAAGAGGTGCAGCTGCAAAATGGAATAAAGGCAGCTTATACAGGTCCAGATAAGCTGTTTTTTTTTTAATTTTTTTGGTTCTTCCTTCCTGCCACATCATTCACTCCTGGTTCTGTATTTTCTTGGGAGTTGTTCGTAAGAATATTTTTTGTGGTTTATGCATCCAAGGATAGTTCAAAGCATGTTTCTAAAAAAAGTTTCTAAAAGCCCCCCATTCATCTGTAATTTAACAAGTATTATTATACCTATATTATTAATTTAGTTATTGCCCTGCCACAAGTTACTTTTTTTTTAATTAAATATAAGAGTTTGAGTTTTTTTGCTTAGAAACTGATTATAGATATTATATAAACCTACTATTTTGTATGTGTATAAATACATACCTACCTAAATAATTTACTTACTGTGATTCGTTGCATGTTTTAAATGAGGCATATCCAGTAAAATAGATAAGTAAACTACTAAAACAAACTAACTAAAATGCCTAGATTGTGGTTTAGAAGAAAAACTTTCTGTTCAATTTGAGATTATGAATTTATAATTTCATAAATAATAATTATTTTTTTAATCCTTTTTAAGATAAACCAATTAATTGAAGCCACTAATTTGAAATTGATTAATATCCTAAAACTTCAATCCTTTCTGTTACTATGTGAAAAAAGTCTTCATTTCAACTTATTAATAAATTTTTAATGTTGCTACGACTTCAAAAAGAACATAACTTTAAAAAGACGAACATAACAATGCCGACGGATTTCAATATTCAATGCACTATTATTCCACTAGATTTACATTTGGAATACATGTGACGTATTCTCGCGTCACTCCTAGATTGATCGTGTATTACCAACCTCTTTAATCTATAAACCTTGACAGGAGACAAGGTTTATAGATTAGACAGGTTGTCTGGTAACTCGGAGACGGGAGAAACGCGAGAGGAGGGTCATGTGAAGTCTAATGTCAAAAGTTTAAATTTGGCTTTGGTGCTGTAAATAATATTTATTAGAAATTTAGGTAACTTTTAATGTGTTTGCTAAACATTTTTCGAACACGATCAGTTACAGACATATTTTAATGTTTATTTTGTACAAAATAGCAGTTAAATCGAAACTATTATCTTAAAGACTGTATTTTATTTTTTTAAGGTCTCTTGTTGTAATGTTGTAAAAATAAGTGTGCAGTGAATCAACCTTAGGACAAATTGGACGTTATTTAATCAAGAATTAAATCGGTAATTCATCATAAAGGTAAATATGTATTTAATTTCGAAAAATAAACTATACATACTTAAAAAAAGAAGCCAATAGATAACTTAACCTAAATACCTTTTCAAATGGCCAGTGGGACAATTTGTAACGTATCAACGTGCAAAAAGAATGCTAAAACGGCAAAGGAAAGTGGAGAGATACTTTCCTTCTTTTTTTTCCTAAAGGGCCTAAGATTAAAAAATAATGGGTAAGAAAATGTTATCGCAAAGGTGTCTGGCATGTTGCAAATAAGAGAATTGGCAGTAAGCATTGCAAGCAAACCTGAGGATTTTGAAAATGATTTGCAGGCTAGGAAAATGAATACACAACCGACGCATTTTAAAAATCAGGTACAAGTTTGTGTTTGTTGGTTTTGATTATTTATGTATTTTGTGTAAGAGTATGTAGTACCTACGTATGGTTTGATACCTACGTATTGAAGTTAGCCTAAGACCTTTGAGGGTACCTATTATACCTACTTGTAATAAATTTATATTTTCAGCTGTCCCTTCATTATATCTGTTGAACGGGCAAAAAAAATACATAATGAGAGTGGCCAGTCCAAGAGAATGATGCATCAAAATAGGAAAGCTATTGTGGAAAGTTTAATTATCAGGAATGAAGGACCATCATTGAACATTACAGAACCAGCTAATGGAATTAGGCGTCAAGAGGAAACTTTGAGCATAGACTTGTCAGAAAGACCACACCTTAGTAAAGAAACAGGGTATGATATCTTAAAAAGAAATTACGAAGAATTGGAAATTGAAAACCCGTGTTTCAAGAAAAAACTAGATTACTATGAAAATTACCAAAATTTACTGCAGCAACATATTTCTGATCTACATAGAATAAGGGCTAAAAGAAGTTGGCATTAATTTTGAAGATAGAGTGAAATAGCCTTTAAAGAGCCTTTAACTTTTAATCAAATAGAAATTATATAATACCACAAATATAAGATGTATAAGATTTTTGCTTACAATAAGTGATTGCAAACATTATAAAGCTACGATTTTATATGTGTACAAATAGATACCTACCTAAATATTATATATTAAAATTATTAACTTATTGTGCTAACCCAGTGTACTATTTTACTATAAGTTTTTTGCTTAGAAATTGATTGGAAAAATTATTAACCTACGATTTTGTATGTGTACAAGTAAGTACTTTACTTATTATATATAGTAGCCCAATGTATTATTATTTTACAATCCGTAACAAGAAGTATGGTTTTTTGCTCTGAAATTGATTGTCAAAATTATAAACCTATTATTTTATATGTGTACAAATAAATACCTCCTTAAATATTATATACAAACATTATTTACTTATTGTGCTAAAACTCAGTATACTATTTTACAGCTCCAAAGATGCAGGAGTTTTGTGGTTGTAAATTGATTGCAAAAATTAAAAACCTACTATTTTGTATGTGTACAAGTACATACCTACCTAAATAATCTTTAAAAATTAGTTTCATGTTATTAAATGAAGCTTATCAAGTAAAATAGGAAAACAATTAAGAAAAAGAAACCAAAAACAGATTGCAGTTCAGAAGAAGAAAATTATGTCCAATTTGAGGCATTATGAATTATAATTTCATAAGTATTATTTAATTTTTAATCATTTTCAAGATAAACCAATTAACTGAATCCATTACTTTGAAATCGAATAATATCCTAAAACTTCAATACTTTCTGTTACTGTGTGAACAAAATCTTAATTTAAACTTATTATAAAATGTTTAATAGTTTAATCTCGTTACAAGTTCAAAAAGAACATAACTTTGTAAATACAGACCAATAAATGCTGGCTGGTTTCTATATTCAATGCACCATTAATCCACTAGATTTAAATTCAGACTTCATGTGACGTGTTCCCGCGCCACTTTCTGATTGGTTAAAAGTTACCAGACAACCTATCTAATTCGTAAACCTTGGACAGGAGACTGTAAACCTACTATTGGTTTAGTTTAGGCCTTTGACTATATCGTCAAAGGTTTAGGTAGTAATCTAGTTTACCAACATTTTATCTGTCAAAAACGTCAAATTAAAATACAAATACAAAAATACCAAGTTACTGGACTTGTCAATTAAAACATTAATCAAGTGGAGGTTATTTTTAAATTATACAAAAATAGTTGTATCACATTCCCCTTTTGGAAAATATATAGAACACTCGACACAACTAAAATGAAGTAAGTACAACAAAATTACAGCTAACTTACGTTTCCACATAACCTAAAATCTTCAAGGCTTTTCAGTCATTTTTTGCTTTCCTTTAAATTTTTTTAATTCCTATCCATTTACATATTTGATAAGCAATAGTTCTCTGAATTTTTTTAATTTATGAACTTCCCTACATATCTTATCTGAAAATATGTTAAATGTTATTTAAATTTTCGAGTTTTAAATGTATTGAACACCATTAAAAATTAATAATGTTGATGATGTAATTTAACAAACATTTTATGGCATTTACAACTTTATATCCATATTTTACAGGTTTGTCACCAAAAGTGTGACTTTGGCATTAGGTATATCAGTTTTTGGTATATCAGGTTATTTGCTATATCTTCTCTGGAAAAAAGATGAGGATGATGATTATTTTAGTACATTCGCTAAAGCTTCTAAATGCAGAACGGTTGAATTAAAAGTGCCGAAAGATGCAGTTCGTACACTGATCGGTAGAAACGGGAGAAACATTCGATTAATACAAGAGCAGTCGAATACAAAAATTAGCTTTAAAGGAAATGAAAATGCAAAAGAAGAAACTTGTGTTATCCGTGGCTCACCAGAGGCATGTAAAATAGCAGAAAATTTAGTAAAAGAGGCAGTTTGCAACCAACCTGTTTTAGAAGTTGAAGATATTTATGTGCCACCAAATGTCATTAGCAAAATATCAGGTAGAAATGGTGAGAAGCTATCTGAAATATCAAGCATGTCTGGTGCAAAACTTACTATTATCGATGATGAAAATACATCAGCCGCAAGAAGAATTTCTACAAGAGGTAAGAAAAACAGTTTTTTTCTTGAATGGTGAAACCTTTATACCTATATTGGGCAGTAAATGTGGACAGTAGAAAGTACACATCCTGATTTAACTAACTTCTATAGGCCACCACAGACAGACGTCGATGTCTTAGAACATGTGCGTACACTCATCGATGTACGAACAACAACATTGTATGTGGGCATAGAAACATTTAAACATGTATGTACATACATGTTCAAAGCAACCTGTTAATTAAAAATGTTGTTCATTGCCAAGATAGTTTTTGTTGACCAATCACCGTTAATTTTAATTGACGCAATACACTCTCCTTTATAAAGGTGAGCTGACTTCCCTCATCTATGATAATGCGAATTCGATTTTCACTTATTTCAGTGCTTGACATGATATAGACACAAGTTTCTAAATATACATTTTTCACAATATTATCGGACAGTAAGCTCGTTGCATTTTCCGAATGCGATATTGAAAGTTCTTTATTTTCCCCTTTGTTGTAATCAGGCTTACACATTACAGTCATATGCCGTCCACCACACTTTTCACATTTAACGTTGTTTGATTTACAAAATCTCGATCGATAGTTTGGTTTCAGGCATCGAAAACACACGTTATATTTAAGAAGTCTGTCTTTTTTCTCACTTAATGTCACTGGAGAGTTACAGCGTGAAGTAAGATGTTCCGTTGATGAACAAAATAGACCTGTATCATTAGCTCTGGTCGAAAGTCCTGCTGTGGTACACAATTCTACATGTTTGTTGTCACTTTTCTTGTAATAATTCCAATTCCGATTAACACTTTTTCCATTACATTGGCTATGGGTCACTTTCACGTCATCAAGTCCCTGAGCCAACTCGACTGACTCAAGATCTGTCTTTACAAAATTCATTAACTTATTTAGTAATTTAACACCATCCTCTTCGGTAAGGCTGCTGGTAAAGCCCGTTACATTTTCGTTCTCTGTTTTTAACAGCCTGTTCTCTCATACTGTAGGGAATACTTTTCATAAGAACCGTTTTGACCATTAGCCAGTATTGATTTGCAGAAACACCCATTGATATTAATGATCTCGTTATTGATAAGGTAAGGTTTTACGAATCTCTTAAACCGGACACATCATTTCTATTATTGACGGCACGTAATTTTAATAACTGTTGAATATGGTGATCGATAATATGTTCCGCGTTACTGTATTCATTTTTCAATAAATTTTCTGCATCACTGTAGCATATCTGTGTAATTCTAAGACCACTAATTGTAGCTGCTGCATTTCCTACAAATACAGACTGCAAATATTGAAACTTTGAGCAATCATCCAGGCCGGTATTTTCGTGAACTGCGATACTAAATTGCTCCCAAAATGGTGACCAATTTTTTAGCATACCATCGAATCTTCTTAGTTCTAATTTCGGCATTTTACAGTTTTCAAATTTCTTGCTAATGGCAATGATGTGTTTTGTTCACCTTGTATACTGCGGCTACTGTCTGCAATACTTAAATTATCATATTCTTCGTTTCTTTCTTTATGCTTCAGTGTTTTTATTCAAGCTTTACAATCGTAGATCTAGCGTTATCTTCATATTCTAGAATCTTGTTACACTCTTCTTCGAGCTTTTCTTTTTGCATATAATTTAAAGATTCTCTTGATATTTTACTGAGTTCTTCATGTAGCGATTTCATATGAGACGGTTCTACTTATATGTTTCCAACTAATGCTTCGTTCTCCAGCAATGTCTGGGTGTTATTGATCGATTTTGTTAGCTGTGTTCTCATAGATTTTTCAGCATGTTACTGACATCAATTTCATTTGCAGTAATAATTTTTCTTCGAATTTGTTTACATTTTACTACGGACTCGTTACCAAGACTTTTCAGAGTCTTTTATACACGTTCGCGACGATCACTACTGTTCTTCGATCTAGCAAATGTCCCTTCGTTTTTTCTTTCGTTAGCAAGGATAACTGTTTTTTTTTTCGGTGGCACAGTTCACTCCTTTTTCGTTACCGATGATCACTCCCTGGTTTCGGCACCATAAAATGTGGAATGTTTTTCGTTACAGGAATCGATAGACCTTACTAAAATAATATAATACTGGCAAGATTAACGCCAGAATAACAGTCTCAAATAAAGAATGGTTATGCTCAAATGGGATGTGTCGAAGGATTGTGCTTAACATATCTCAGGCAGAGCTTCACTGCTGACTGTTGTGATTGCAGCATATGCTGACACTGTATAATAATCTATGGGCAAGCTTGATATATTTTATGTTATGAAGAATGATAGTAGGGCCGCTTTTGGTTTGTCATTGTGCGGTTTGTTAATTTTCGTCATGGTGTTTATTAAATCTTGGATTTTAAGTTTGCTTTTAGCTTTTACTTTTTGTTTGGTTTATATGTGTTTTAGTTCATTGTGTTTTATTATATTTTGTTTTTCTTTTTAGATTTTTTGTTGTCCTGTAATTGGGTTGATAACCTGTTGGGTAGTTTCAGCAAATAGAAAAATATATAACCATTTAAAAATGGAGGAACGCTAATGAAAAACTTTTTTCTTATTCGCAGGTACTAAAGAACAGATAAGAGTTGCAAAATCTTTAATAGAGGATGTAATAGAACAGTGTCGGCAGTCACAAATGCATCTGGACTCAACGCTAGCCAAACGTGAACCAAGATTACCACAAAAAAGTCCAAGCACACCAAAATTGGAAAGTCCTAAAGTAGAAAGAATTTCACCCATTCCAGGTAACCCCTTTTCTGTATATCAATAAGAATCACGTAAAAAATATGAATTATTTTCTCTGTTGGGCAATTCTGAGGACCAAAATATTTACGAATTTTTGAAAGTTGTATTACATAAAACAAACTTTTAATAAGTTTTAAGGATATAAACATATTGTTCCGTTATGTATTACTCCGTAATTAAAATTGTACTAGTTGACAGATTAACCTGATCTATCAACATTTTCGAGCAGTGTTGTCATATGGCTAATGAAACCTCAAAATTTCTGGTAACTCTTATTGAAAAACCCATTATTGCTCTTAAATTTTTTATAGGCCAACCAGATGCACAATTTGAAGTCTATGTTTCTGCAATGGTGAATCCTTCTAGATTTTGGTTGCAAATTGTTGGACCGAAAGCTACAGAACTGGACCTACTTGTAGAAGAGATGAGTGAATATTATGGCAAACCAGAAAATCGTGAACTTCATGTCTTGGATCGGGTGAACCAGGGTGACTTAGTGGCTGCTGTGTTTCAGTATGATAATAAATGGTAGGTAATTTATACAGTATTTTATTTAGTGTAAGGAGTATATTCCATTTCATACATCAATTTTACTTTCTTCTCATGTATCGTGGCACCTTTTAAAAAATCAACATGACTTTGTAAAGAAGCCTCTCCTGTTTCGCGCAATTTGTGTCCGATACTCTGGACAAAAAATGATTGGTAGACACTTTACTTTTATTTCAAAAAAGCATTTGACTCGATTAATCATGAAAGTTAACTAACTTAGTTTATTTGGTTGGTCCGAGCATTTAAAGAAAAAAATGATTGGTCACACTGGAGATCAAAAAAGGACACATGACCAACATATTTTATGTGGTTAACGAAATATGTTAAATACTACAGATCAAGATCCAGTTTTTGTGCAAAAACGTTCAGGTAGTATAAAAAACGCCTTGAAAGTTCTATGGTTTTAGTGAATTTGCTTTTAAAAAAATCACTAATGAATGAGGAGAATCCCTACTTTTGAGTTTTGAAAAAATTTATGTAAATGAGCGTGAACTAGTCACCCTAGAACCCATATCCAGGGTCAGTTAAAATTTTTGTATGTTATATATATATATATATATATATATATATATATATATATATATATATATATATATATATATATATATATATATATGTATGTATGTATGTATGTATGTATGTATGTATGTATCACACCGATAACTCAAAAAATAATGGGCCGATTTTGATAAAATATTCTGAGTACCTTCCTTTTACAAGTGGCTTGAATAAGTTCGTTAGCCAAGAACATCGGCCCAGATTTTTCCGGAAAATTTTGTGTTTTCTTTCGGAAAAAATTAGATCTCCGGAAATAACAAAGTAAGGGCAACAGAATTTTGTACACGTGTTTGTCTTACAGAGAGTGAACCAATTTAAGTCTGTAAGTTAAAAGACAGAAAAGTTATAGGCATTTAAAGAAACAAAAATTGGGATTTTCCTCAAAACGTCAAAGTCACGATTTGAAACGTCAAAATTGGCAACATTTAGGCAAAGAACCTGAAACAAATAAGGATTATGTTAAGAATATGTCGCAAGAAGAGTGTTCTGTAAACCCTTAAGTTTCAGCTTCAACCGTCATTGTCCTATAGTTTTAGCTATAGAGTTTGTTGTTTAATGGTATATAATTTTTGGCGAATTTTCGTAAAAAATGAATAAAGTTTAATATATCCGTTATTATACAAAATACAAAAAAAAATTGTATACATTAATTATAGCGTGTCTTGAGCTACATCTTAAGAAATTATTTCTACAATCGCAGGGTGGCCCATAAGTCGTTGGTGATGAATTTTTTTTTTTTTTTTTTTTTAAATTGAGCACGCCTTATTGCATTTTTGCATTTTCCATCGAAATATATTGCAGGTTTGTAAGAAAAGTAATTCGGGGCGCAGCAAGTGCGTTGTGGTAGCAAATTTTCATTAAATGCTTCAAATTTGAATAGCTCAAGTTGCTGTTAACCTATAAGGTTCCTTGGGCAAGAAACCAGTTTTTTCGGGAACATTTTCTAACAAAGTTATTTTGATGAAACATGGCACATTGTTTCTACTAATACATTACACTGGTAACCAAATTTTATGCCTGTTTTCTTGAAAAAACAACCACATATTTGCTATTAAAAACCTTTTTATGAAAATTCACTACCATAACGCATTTGCTGCGTCCAGACTTTTTTATTCTTAAAACGTCAATGTGACTATTGGACACCTCAAAATTGGCGATTTTTAAACAGATTATAAAATGACCGTGGGTTACCAACAACAAATATTGTCAGAAGTGTGTTTAGTAAGGTTTCTTTTAACAGCTGTGCTATTGTTCTTCATTTGACTAAAATTTCAGAAAATTAATTTTTTATATGGTAGCTGTTTAAATTATTTATTACATTTTTTTTGTATTTGACAAAGCTTAGGTTTTATTAGTAGAAATACAAAACACTTCACATTTACTGGTATTTTAGTGATTTTTTATAAGTTGCCACATACCTGTTGTCTTTTTTGTCTCTAATATTTGGATAAATTTAATTAATCGCTAATTTGTATTCTTTTCTCTTGATCATTTTATCTATTATTTTAACAGAGTACCCATAATTAAATGCTATTTGTTTAGTTATTGAAATTTCTTTTTCAAAATTGTTTTGGGACATAGGTACTGAAAATGCACGATGTATCATAGAATGATAGGCTGACAGCTTTTGTGAAAAAGGGTGACATGAATCATATGGTATGGTTGTGTCAGTGTAAGTTGGTTTCCTATATATTGAAAAGTCAAATGAATTATTTTCTAATTTTCTAATTGTTAAGTCTAAAAAGTTTATACAACTATTAGCTTCTTCTTTCAAAGTAAACTTAATATTTGTGTTAAGGTTATTAATAAAATTTAAAAATTCATTTAATTCTGTATGGCTAGCTTGATCACATGCTAAAATATCACCTATGTATCTGTACCAAAAGACAATATTATGCGAAAGTTCTGATGTTATAATTTGATTTTCTAAGTTTTCCATAAATATGTTGGCTAATAAAGGAGACAACGAACTACCCATAGGTAGGCCTTCATTTTGCATATAAATTTTATCATTAAATTTAAAATAGTTTTGTTTTATACATTCGTTGAAAAGATTAATTATTTCTTGTCTTTTCATGACATTTATGTTTTTTTCTATTAAAACTTTTTCTAATAGAGTTAATCATTCTCTAGGAGGTATCTTAGAATACATGCTACAAACATCAAATGAGACTAATTTATTATTTGTAGGAAAAATTAAGTTATTTAATTTTTATATTAGTTTATAAGAATTCTTAACAGAATATTTTTGAATCTAATTGTATTCTTTAATAAGTGAAACCAATTTACTCGATTTACTCGCTATTGTATGATTAGGTGTATTAACATAGCTAACTACTGGTCTCACTGGACTATTTGGCTTGTGACTCTGTCTGATAGCCATACATATTCGGTGGTTGCAGGCTTTTATATAAAAGATATTTATTTTCTTGTTGACTAAACAGAGATGTATTTTTAAGTTTATTTTAGTGAATTTTCTTTAAAAAAATTCACTAATGAGGAGATCTCGACTTTTGAATTTTGAAAAAATTCCTTCAAATTAGCACTAATTAGGCCCCTGAGAACACATATCCGGGGTCGGTTTGAATTTTTATATGTCTATATATATATATATATATATATATATATATATATATATATATATATATATATATATATATATATATATATATATATATATATCACACCGATAACTCAAAAAATAATGGGCCGATTTTGATCTAATTTGGTTAGTACCTTCCTTTTGCAAGTGGCTTGGATAAGTTCGTTAACCAGGAAAATCTGCTCAGTTAAAATAGATTAAACAATGTTTTCTTTTAATTAGACAGGCGGATTCCCCCTCTCAGTGTCAGTTCTGAGCCAGCTATTAAGCAATAAGGTTCGTTGGCCAGGAAACTAGTTTTTTCGGGAACATTGTAAGTTTATTTTTGAAAAATTTGTTTACATTTTCAAACAATAAAGTTATTTTGATGAAATATGGTACATTATTTTTACTATATATGTTATATTGGTAACTAAATTTGATGTCTGTTTTCTTAAATAACAAAACACATAGTTGCTATTTAAAACATTTTAATGAAAAGTCACTATCATAACGCACTTGCTGCGTCCAGGCTTTTTTAGTTTTGTTTGAAGTGAGTTTGTTGGGTCTCTCCTAATTTCTGTTAAATTTTCTGCGCTAATAAAATCATAAATTTTAATGCTATATGCGTCTCTAGTTATAGCTACAGTTGTATTTCCTCTATCAGCTTTAGTAGAAACTAAATCATTTTCTGATATTTTATGTTGAATAGATTTTATAATTTTATTTTCATTAATTTGACGTTTTAAAGTTAAATGTCTTGAAAATTCACATATTTTTAATCTTTCATATTGCCTTATAGATCTGAAAGCAATGTAGGATTCAGAAGCTAATATCTCTTTAATTTTGTTTGTAAATTTAAATTTCGGGCAGTATTTATATCCTTTATTTATAAGAGAAATTTCTTCAGTTGTAAAAATTGTATCGCTTAAGTTTTCAAATCTTATGTAGAAGTTATGTGATTGTGGGGAGATCTTTCTAGATTATGTAAAAGTTGTGTCCTTTCTAGGTTTCTAATTTTGATTCTCTGTGTTTAGGGTTTTTTAAATTTTAATTCACTAACTAAAATATGTATTTGGTCATCTAATATGTCAAATTCTATGGGATGTAATTTATAAGTAAGTTCTGAATTTATTACCTAAATATAAAGAAGCAAACTTTCACCAATGGAAGACCATTTTTTTGGATTCTTTTTCAGCAAGATGAAGCTGGCTTTCCTGATAGCAATTTTTGATGGATTTGATGTTGCAGTAGTTGTCATGGTTACGTACCTCAGGATGACCTTCTTTTTTATGCACTCTGGGTTAAACCATGCATTCTGGGAAGCGTTCATCTGCTTGATTTTCAATTTTCTATACAAATGGGCAAGCTCTTTGATAGAAGACCTCTTCAATTCATTGATTGTTATTGCCCTTACTTGGTGAAACTAGTCCATTCTACATACATACTTGGAGACTACTTCTCTGGCTTCACTGTTTAGTTCCGTTCCTGTAGGTGAAGGACATAGCCAGCACGTAAGCTAACTAGAGCAAGCGGCCCTTCTGAATTCTAGATGTTCTAGGATCTTCTTCAACGTTTCTGTGACTATTTTCGCTGCTTGACAGCAGTAGACATTTTGAAAGCCTCATCTGTCTTTGTGTGTCATTGTCAACTTATTTCCTGAAACCCATTATATATATATATATATATATATATATATATATATATATATATATATATATATATATATATATATATATATATATATATATATATATTACACCTTTAAACAATTCACAAGTTTACAAATATAAGAACTTATTCATTTTCCATCATTTTTCACAGGTATCGTGCAGAAGTTTTGAAGATAAACGAAAATAATTCAGATAAAACAGCTGAATTATATTTTGTTGATTATGGCGACACAGATGTTGTACCTTGTAAAGAATTATATGAATTGAGAACAGACTTTCTTCGTTTACACTTTCAAGCTATTGAATGTTTCTTGGCAAAAGTAGGTGAGTAACAGTATAATAAAGCTTTCATCAATGTTTATTTTTATAATTGTATAATAGAATTAGAATGAATAGAAGATTTTGTTTCAAGTAAGCTGTTTATTTGCATGAAGCCTACAAATTCTAACAAAATCAAGAAATTGGAATGAATAACAGATTTTAAATAGAATTGTTTCATGTAAGCTGTTTATGTATTTGCATGAAGCGTACAAATTCTACAAAAGGCGTTTTTTGGCGGTCCCTAACTTTTCAAACTATTCCAAACTGCAGTTATCTTAAAATTAACCATCCATAACTGACAGCTGTCAAGTAATATGACAGACGTATGTCATCTAATGCGAAATGCTAAGACGCCAATAACGATTATTACGTTTAATAATTGATTTTTGTGTTGGAATTTTACAGACGACAATATACATCATTCTTTTAGGAGGAATGAAGCATCTTGGGAAATGACTGATGTCGAATTGATACATGATACAATTTACATGTTAACAAGTTACATCATTCTTTTGATGCCTCTCTTGCAAATTCTCTGTCATTCACGTTTACAGTTAAACTATCTATTTTACTATTTTACACAAAGAACAAAGATATCATGCCACGCTGTTCTTGGACAATTTCCTTTAATAACACACTTTTAAAACATCCATAAAAAAAGGATAACCTCTATTACGGCTGCATGCGTTTGTTTACACACAGCTGACTATAAACAAAACAAGAATAAGAATAGTATTGGAAAGAGATAGCAATATTCACTGTAGCTCTATCTTTTTAAAAAATTTAAGCAGTTAGCCAAACTATTCATAAGCATGAATGCGGAAATGTCTATAGTTAGGAACAGTTAACTCCAGTTAGAGCACTGAAAAACGGCTAAAATCAAGAAAATGAATAAGTTAAATATAACTCTTATTGGTCTTATTAATTCAGATTCATAAATGATATAATTTTATTTATTATTTAAAGTCATATATCACGCATATCATATGATGTTATTCAAAGGTAAGTGCTAAAGTACCCAGCGTTGTTTTATGCTTTCATTATTGGGAACATCAAACAAAAGGCTCGCCATTTTGCACGTTGTAATATCAACTTCAAAATTTTTGACACCTGAGATCAGTCTTTAAGTGTCAGATCTGATCGGCTTACAAAACTTACCTGCATCGGGTTGAGGCATCCATAAGTGATGATGTTAAATCATTCTGGTGATATATCCAAAATAAAACCTGATCTTCAAGACTTCCTGGTTTGATGATGAGTGATGATGGCATTTTTGATACACCAGAATGTATAATCGATTCACTTGCAGGTTATTTTCAGAGTGTGTACCTTACACCTTTTAATAGTGCTCTCAGCTCTTGCAAATCTGGCCAATGTACAGTTTTTTGCATGATTTCTTTGCTCATGAAGTCAAGACGTCATGACTTAAATTAAAAAACAAACTTACAACTGATCCCGACCTAATTCCATTCTTCTTGGTAAGCGATAGGTGCTGGTGTTCTAGCAAGATCTTTAACTTTCATATTTAACATAGTGCTGAGGCTGAGACTGTTCCTGATGTTAGGTATATCGCGAAGGTTATTCCCATCTTAAAGAATGACGATAGGTCCTTGATTTTCAACTACAGACCGATGACTTAAAATAAAAAACAAACTTACAACTGATCCTGACCTAATTTCATTCTTTTTGGTACGAGATTGTGCTGGTGTCCCAGCAAAATCTTTAAGTTTCATATTTAACTTAGCGCTGAGGCTGAGACTGTTCCTGATGTTAGGAATATCACGAAGGTTATTCCCATCTTAGAGAATGGCGATAGGTCCTTGATTTTCAACTACAGACAAATTGCTCTTTTATGCAATTTTGCTAAAGTATTTGAAATCCTTATTTATAATCGCATCTACCCAACTGTCAAAAACACGATTTCACCATGTCAACATGGCTTCATGGAAAAGAGGTCTACTGTTTACAATATATCTTGCATCTTACAGCTTATTGCTAATACTATTGATAGGCAAGATAGTCAGATTGGTGTGTTTCATATGAACTAGACAAGGCATTTGATCGTATTGATCATATGGTGCTACTTTATAAACTTAAATCTGCGGGTTCTCTGCCTCTTTTTCAGATCCGATTTGAATAGTAGGCTAATTCTGTCTCCTTCAGTGGTTTCGATTTCATTTGTTATTACACAACTTAAGGTGTCCATCAATGATTCAACCTCGGGCCTTTATTCTTCTTACTTTTCATTAACGACTTGAACTTTGTTTTGCAAGCCAATCACCTCCTTTTTGCTAAAAATGTATTCTATAAGTGAAGTTGATGATTGTGTAGAGTTTCAATGTGCAATAGACAGAGTTGACAAGTGGTGTGTAGACTGTACCTGAATTTTTCAAAGTGTAGGGTGCTGTTATATTCAAAGAGAATATCTTGCACCGAATATCATTATGATATCAATGCCTCTGTAATCCGTAAAATGTAGGAGCTCAAAAGATCTAGGCCAAGTTATCTTTCAACTTGCACATAGAGGAAGTAGTAACTTCGGCCCTTCGTATGCTTGGCTTCATAATTAGAAACTGTAGTAAGTTCTGTAACAAAATGGCACTGGAAACTATTTATTTTTCACTTGTACATACCAGGCTCGAATATGTAGCACTCATTTATTCTTCATATTATACTTCTCAAAAGTGTCGCCTTGAGTCAGTAGTTCAGAGGAGGTTTCTGAAATTTTTGAGAGTTAAAGTTGTAGGGGATTTAATCATTTGATGCTGCTTCAGGTGTGCTGCGCTGATAGTCTTGAGTCTCGTAGAAAGGTTGTTTCTATAAGGTTCCTTTATAAGCTTTTTAATTAATTTGCTAGATCGTTCATGTTTGTGTCATTTTAAGTTTTTGGAAATAATTGGTGACTGTACTAATCCATATCATTGGCAAATATTTTTGTCCATTGATTGGGTGTAAGTAGGGTGTACCGTTAATTCGGTACGTTCTTCGGTAGCTTTAATTGATTACGTTTAATTGAACGATTGCATGTATATCAGGGGTTAGATGGTAAAAAAACATTAACGTGGGTTAATTAAATGAATTTATTGCACAATGGGCAAAATTACACAGACAATAATAAACAGAAGCAGTGTAATGCGAACAAAATAACTTACACCTTAGTTGACACGTTGCAACCTTTTGCCTGGGACATCGTTGATGAGTCAAACAAGGAACAGCCTTGATGTGCTTCGGGAACAGCCCTTCTTCTATAATGAATTTTAATATTATAACTAATTAAAGCCAGTATGACTTAAATAAATGCCTGAACGTTGGGCGCAAGTATAATGAATTTTAAAACTCCACTGTTCGGGCCGCAGTATAATGAGTTTTAAAGCTGTTTATTGAATTTAAAATAATGAAAGAATAAAATTTATATAATAGATAAGATTTAAATTGGCTGCTCAGTCAGAGGCACAAGCTCTGCTACAAATTAAACACAGGGCATGGGCTTTAGCACTTACACTTGGCAGGATATAAAATGTACAAATAAAAATCAAGAATGCAATAAAAATCGGTTTATTCAAAATTATTGAAGTTATATAATGCTGCTTGCTTTGAATTGACCAAATTTAAATAAAAGATCTAAAATGATTAATTACTTTAAATTCATATTTGAAATTGTTCAGATGAATTGTGGTCAAAATTATTAACGTCTTGAAGAGAAGGTTTTACAGATAAATGGTGTACTTAGCTTGCTAGTTTGGTCGATGTGGTTCGGGTTGCTTCCCTTGAGGTAATAATTCAGATCTGTCGAGGCCAGGATATTATGGGGGCCTCACTGTTCATATGCATCTTCTTACAGGAGCAGCTTGAGTGATGTTTCTTACAGGGGCAGCTTCAGTGACGTGACACACTGGATATTCCTCCTGGGGACGGATGTAGAATTCAAGCTGTGTGTTTGCCTCCTCCAGAAGTGACTATCGTGTCCATAACGACGGATGTTCTTCTCCATAACGATGTGTCGCCTATTAAATGATGAGTGACATAACGACGTTTGAATCTCCTCGAAAACGATGGCCCCATAATTCAGGTGGATAAATGTCGGTTTAGTTCTTTATTATTTACACAAGGCAGGCGGTAGCATGTTCCGTATGAGTACAAAAGTTATCTGCATGTTAATAGTTAATAAAATTTAATTGACTTTGTTGAAAGTACAGTTAGTACGGTATAATAGCAAGCAATCATTTAATATTGTTTTTTTTTTTCTTTTTTTGGAATGCTACCACAAGCCACCATAGAACAATATTGCATTCACAATGAACAGAGCAATTATTGAAAGTGAATTTAGTACAGTAAAACAACAGACAGTCTACATCAATCATAATTCAGGAAATTTACAAGCAATCATAAAATAAGCGAGCATTATATCTTTACTCTCACCTATATAGACATGCTGTTCTTTCTGGTTAATTTAACTACATATTGGCATATTGTTAGATTGACTTTTCAAGGAAGAAGAGGCCGCATCCGTGTCTACCGTCTTTTAAAGAGTTCTTATCTTGAAATATATTCGATCAGTCAAGCTGTCGCGTTCGCAGAATCGTTCTCATTGAATCATAATGTGGTAGAGCAACAGACTACGAACTGTGTATGCCGCGTCAAGGATTCTGACGTCACTAGTGGGAGTGATTCAGAAACCGTATAGTTTGGAAAAGGGTGGTAACACATTTCACATGTTACACTTCATAGAGTAAATAACTAGTTTAACAGACAGAGAATAAGGAGCAGCCTCATTCTCTGGTACACGCAGTTTGTAGCACTTAAATGGGAACGAGGGACAGTCTCGCTCTATGATCCACGTTGTTTCCAACACTTTTCAGAATGAACGAGGAGCAGCCTCGTTCTGTAATCCACTTGGCTGCTACAGGTGCTGTTTGTCCAATGCCCATGGGGGGCGATGAGGGACTCAAATTGATTGAATGAACTTCACTATAGCACGATCATCGATGAAATGGGGGCTTTGCAGAGTTCTTGATTACGAAGTCTTCCCGGTTCTCGGAGTTTAGAAGGGGTAGGCGGCATCTCTAGCGAATCAGACAGTCGTTCGAGAACATTCCCACAGCTCTGATTTGGCCAAAAAGGTAAATCCCCAGGGTGACATCTTCGGGTTGACCAACATTGCTTGACGTGCTCAGGCTGACCAACTCTATTTTGGTGTCCATCGTAGGTACGTGCGTGTGGCAAAAAAGGGGTCGAAAATAATGACACAACATAGGGTATCCAATACCAGCATACCGAAATTTCCAGATCCCGGGATCTCAGATTTTTTCTGAGGTATTTGACTGCCGGCAATTTATTGTCCAATACTGATAATTTTAGGTACTTTTGGGACTGATGTTAACTTACTTCTAGTTAATACCGACAAATTCAGTATTTTCGTTATTTTCTAGATTCATTTTATCTACGTTGCATGGTGACCAATGACGCATCCACATCACGGGATGTGGTGGTACGAGGTACGAGTTACAGCATATTGTATATGGGAGAGGTATGAGCTTGCGCTGTCGTCTGATAGATAGTTTAGGTGTTAACCTGTAACAGTAAGCTGTGTTTGGTTATTACTCTTGTGTTTTTGTGTAATTCGAAAGTCAGGTGTCCGCAATCTGAGGTATATATTTTTATATTTATTAGTGGTATGTTAGTCTCATAAAGTTGATAGGTAAAACATAAAATGGAAAGACGCGGACGAATGCGCATTTCATGTAAACGAAAACAGGGCCCACTGTTTAAAATCAGTTTGGAATTATTTTTTAAAACAAACCAACGGCAAAGCAGCCCAATGTAAACGATGTAAAGCAACTTTAAAACCAAAAGGTGGGTCTACAAATAGAGGTGTGCGAACCCATGTTTTGTTCGAACCGAACTATGAACGAACCCAAGCAAATATGTTGCCTCGAACTTCGAACCTCTGAAATAGTATGTCTAAGGTTCACAGTCGAACTTCGACCTTATTAGAAATTCAAAATCGAACATCGAACTTCCCAAAATTCTTTAATGTTCATATATCATTTCATTAAATACAAAATTTAGGAATATTGTAACATACAATATTTGATATGTAAAAGATTCCCACTCTTTTTACAAAAAGGAGGGGTTCGACAAATTTGCAGGTTGATTGGGTGAAAATGCCTTCCGGTGCTGATCATTGTGGATGGGTCAATGTTAGTAGTAGTAGCAGTGGTGGGGAGGCCAACGCCAAGCAAGTAGGCCACAATGGGCCCTTTTTGCCAACCCCAGCAACCATGCATTACTCTTCCTCGGTTCCGTCGCCAAACCGCCTCGACCTCGAGATGAAGGCCATGACGGTCTTCAATTGGACGGTACTTACCTGATTCCTCTGCAGAGTCCTTGATCCGAACAATTCTGCTCGAAGACTCCCAAAAGCCTCGCATTTACACAGGTAGTGGTAGGACGTTTCTTCATCCTCGCCGCATTCCTGGCAAATGGGATCCCTCTCTACGCCTATCAATGTGAGGTGTCTTCTAAGGGCGCAGTGGCCTGTCAGCACCCCGAGGATGCGGCGAAGCGTAGGTCGACTCCTTCCGAGTAGCCAGACAGCTTTATCTCTGTCCGGCCCCTCCACGAAGTCCCTCGCCTGCCTGCAGCCACCAACCGTGGGTCAATGTGTTAAATCAAAACCACAAAAACAAAAAATATTTTAAACTTTTTTAGATTTCTATATCCATAGATAAGCTGACTTATAAATATGTTGTTTGGGATTGACTAGGCAGTTTTAGCAAACAGATTGAGAGGGTTCAAAGTGAGCATGATAGGTATATAACAATAAAAATTTTAAAAAACAGGAAACCAACTTCATTAAGAATTACACAAAAACTACTGGTCAGTTATTCATCAAATTTATATGGCACCACATGAGAAGCACCAGCTTCCAAATAAAAGAAGAATCATCAGAATCGGTTTGCCTAGAAAAAAGTTCTGAGGTAACACAGATTTAAAAAAAATGCAGTCGAATTGAGAACCTCCTCCTTTTTTGAAGTCAGTTAAAAATAACCACTAACAAGTTCAAACTGTCTGCTGATTGTGAATATGTAACTGTTTTGGCTCACTGTGAAATAAAGCATGTTGAAACCAATGTTTTCTAAAGGCATTCTGTAATTATCCTCAAATTCTGAAAATTTACGTTACCGATCGCCTTCGAACACTGCCATCATAATGTTGTTACTGAAAAAGGTGTTTGGAGGCTAGGATATTTAAGAAAAAATATTTCTATGATTGCTAAATGGCTCCGTTGTGTCTTAATGTGTCCCACCTACTATCAAAAATATGCACGAGTGAAATCTCCTGAAATTACGCTATCGACTCAATGAGACTGATAACGAGTTTAAAGCGTCGCTACCGAGTTAAAGGGGCCGCAACTTCACTACCTTTGGCAACATTCAATATCTGTACAGTTAAATTTCGAAGTATTTTTGACCAACGAAGTTCGAACTATTTTAAAGAATTGCATATTTCGAACTCGAACTACTTCAACATCGCTAGTGCGAACATATTTTCGAACCGAAGGTTCGGTTCGAGTTCGGTTCAAAATTTCGAAGCTTAGCACACCTCTATCTACAAGGGGTCTTCATGTTCACTTGGCTAGCAAACAGATTAATCTTCAGGACAATAATATTAATAAACCCTTAACTTTAAAAAGCTAAACAAAAAATGTAGAAAAAAATTGACGAATCCATGCCTAGCAATAAACAAGAACTGACGGATTTTTTCTTTTGAAGGAAGATAAATCCCTGAAAGCTATGCTTGCCCGTATGAAAACCAAATTATTTCATCTATCAGTATTTTTAATAGATAATGAATCTAAAATTTCCAGAATCCTAATATTTTCGTTAGTGAATACCGAGACACCGAAATGTTTTATTTGAATACCGAAATCCCGGTACTGAAAATTTTGTTCGGTATTGGACATCCTATGTGTAAGCCTGTTGGCAATGAAGTGATAAATAAAATAAATAAATGTTGTGTACATTAGGTTAGGTTAAATTGTGAGTGGGTGCCTCCACTGCGACCTTAATTGAGTACATTAAAAATATCTATCCATCTATATTTATTATATTATCTGTATTTATTTATTTATTTGTAATTTGTATTACAAAACAAAATTCTGAGGTTAAACATGTAAAATAATGTCAAGCGATGGTAAAACACTATTCATTTTATTCTCCAGAACCTACAGGTGAAGACTGGTCAGAAGAAGCCATAGATAAATTCGAAGAATGGACCCACGTCGCACGCTGGCAAAAATTATCTGCAAAAATAAATGGTTATTGTGTACGTGAAAAAACCAGAGCCAAAAGAGAAGGCTCTCCAGTACCCGGGGTAGATCTGTTCGATGTCAACAATGAGCAAGACATCGATATAGCACAAGAACTGGTTACTCACGGATATGCTGTCTTCAAGAAAGACTTTGATCTGCGATCAAGCCGAGCCACTAGTGTCAGCAACGTAAGTGTGGCTTCAAGTTCGTAATTTCCTAATGGTTTTTTTCTTCTGAAATCTTGTTTATGAAACTGTGAATTTCAAGTATTATCAAGATGAACTTGCTTCGCAGTCATCTATTTTAATGTTACATGCGCATGTGAGTGATATGTAAGTGTCAAAGTAGACAAACGTTGGTACCTGAATTGATTGAAGGATGAAGATTTTATTTAGGTGATAAAATTAGAAATAATTTTTAAATATCCAAGAAACAATTTAGGTGGGCTTTAGAGACGATTTTTAACAAGTTAATGTCCAGGTATTGATCTTCTCTTCACTAGGTTATCAGAGTTGAAATTTTGAAAAACAACTTAAGTTGGTAATTGTAATAATGAGAATGGAAAGTACCAGTATGACCATTTAAATGTTCTTACGTCCCAAAACATTAATATTTGATGTCGGAGAACAGCCAAGGCTGTACCTTTTTCCTTATCAACACTTTTTTAATCTGTCAGCTAGCTACATTATTATTTTACTATTAGTTGGCTGTGGGATTCAAATGTTGATGACATATATAAAACAGTTTGATCTGTCAATTAAACTTGATTTAATTTCTTAGAGTTAATTGACAATTGAAGTGTCAATACTTACAATTGACGGTACAATATGTCAATTTGCAGATTATAATTATATAGGTGTTACTAAATAAAAACTATTGTTTTGACTATTCTGGAGCTGTACTTGTAAAATTGATTTGTAAGTTTTATTTGAACTCTGCAAATCAAACTGAAATTTTGCTTTCATGTCACGCTAGTTTATTTTATAAATAGAAAGTATATTTTATTGTTGTGGATTTGTTTTTAAGCTTTAGATCAGAAAATGGCATTTAAATTGTTTCTTGGGTTGTGTTTTATTTTAGGTTTAGATTTTTAACCTGTTTCATGCCCTTAGGAATTCACCAGTTGGTCTTAACATTAATATATGCAAATTATGCTTTGAAATTGCATTTGAAATAAGAAATATTTAGATATTTGTAATAATTGTTAGAAAAAACCTACCAAAACAGAAGCGATCTTTTTTAAAGTATAAATTTCATTTCTGAATTTTCAAATTTCCCTTGTTGCCATTTCATAAAAAATATTGAAATTGTTAAAAATCAAATTTCAATAGCCTTTTATCTGTCTTTGTTTTCAATTAAAAGCATAATTTGTTAAATGGTTCAGAAAAGAATCAACATGTTTGCTGCTTCTTTTAAATTGCTTAAAGTGATTTTTTACTACCTTTTATAATCAAGTTATTAACACGTGTTGATTTAAAATTGACCCCTAGTGGACTGAAAACTTTCAATTTAGAAAGCTGCAAAAAACGGTGCATTAGAATTTAAAATCACAAAGATTTATGTCGTTTTCTTTATTGTTGTTGCCCTTACTTTGTGAAATTGTTCCATACTAAATACAGGTGTAGAGACTACTTCTCTGGCTTCACAAGCGCTTGTTTTCTTGTCGGTGTCGTCTTTTAAGGCATTTTCAGGCAGGAGACATTTTTTCTCCTATCTGGTAAGGTCATAAAAGGTGAAACTGGTTGCATAGAAGCCAGAGATGTCTATAAATTTATTATTTACAGGTATGTTATATTTTTAAATACGATACTGTAAAGCGTGTTCGCTAAATGGTAGCTTAAAATGTAGAGATATTGATATATTTAGTGGCATGTTTGGAATTTCTTCATAAAATTTGCGAGTGCATTCTTGAATGGGGTGATTCCAAATCCCACCAATTTTCTTGTCATTATGCAAATAACTTTCTAACAAGAAAGCTTTTTGTTGTTGCATGTAAGCATATTGTTTTGAATTTAAATTCGCCAATGTTTCTAAAATATCAAAGTTCGTGATTGTTGAGAAATAACACCCCTATTTTTGCACTTACTTCTAGAATTAATTAGCTGTATATTCGGCAGTCACTACTAAAATAAAAGATACACTACTATAAAATAGTTATGTTAATATTTAAAATGGAAAACAGATCCTGTAAAGTCATATAGAAATGGTCAACGAGTGCTGTTTGATGTATGGATCCACTTTTAAAGTAACAACAATGAGAAGGTATAAATCTACAACATAAATGTCATGTTACTTTGGTATTCAAAACTTGTAAACGCCCTCTAAAGGTCGAATTTAAATGAACACACAAACATAAAGGGCGTTTCCTGATTGTGTGCAGAAAATCCAGGGGCGTATTCTAAGGGCAAAATGAAGATAATCTTGTTAAATAAAGTGTCCCAAGGCCGTCGTTTCCGAGATATTGGGTTTCCAAAAATGATAAAAGAAGCAATTTAAAATTCATAACTTTGTAAATTCATGACTTAAATGTTAAACTTACAGAGGTGATCCATCAAACTATCGACCAATAGCCATACTATGTGTCTTCTGTAAGATATTAGAGGCCTGCCTTTTTCAGCGAATACTGTTTCACATCAAAAACAGACTCTCCATCTCTCAGCATGGTTTCATTCCAGGGAGATCGACCGTGACGAATTTAGTTGATGTTACACAGTTCATCACGTCCGCTCTCGACCGCTCTTCACAGGTTGATGTAGTGTATACTGATCTATCTAAGGTCTTCGATTGTCTAAGTCATTCTGTTCTAATTGACAGGATGAGGGCTATCGGATTATCAGAGGGCTTGCTTGGCTTATTCAGATCTTACCTGGATGGAAGGAGGCAATTTGTCGAGGTTGGGGGCTTCAAATCTAACACATATCACATTGCTTCGGGAGTGCCACAGGGTTCCATACTCGGTCCACTACTGTTTAATATATTTATTGACCCAGTTAAACATGTTTTACATGTCCCGTTATTAATGTATGCAGATGATATTAAGATTTTTGCAAATATTTCGAGTGTTGTTGACTGTTTCCAGCTTCAGAACTGTCTTCAGATGCTTGATGAATGGTGCTGTCAGAGTGGTCTTTCTGTGAATGTTTCGAAGTGTTGTGTGATGTCCTTTACTCGAAATAAGCACTCAATTACTTTCAGATATAATATAAGGGGGCTTTCGCTTGATCGCCCCGGGACGGTTAGGGACCTTGGAATTGTTTTTAATGGTACTTTATCTTTTAAACAACACTATGAGCAGACTGTCAGTTCCGCTTACAAAAATCTTGGGTTTCTGATAAGGAACAGCAGGAATTTCTCACTGACTGACACCCTCTCCCTGCTCTTTCGTTGTCTGGTTAGGTCCCGACTAGAATATGGCTCAGTTGTGTGGGCTCCTACTTATGAGATACATGTGGCAAACTGGAATCTGTGCAAAGGAAGTTTCTAAAGTTTCTTAGCTTTCGTGAGGATGGTCATTATCCTTCTATTGGTTTTCCTCAGGAGAGTTTACTTCTTCGTTTTAGTCTGCAGAGTCTGTCGATGCGCAGGCAGTGCAGTCTCGTTATATTTTTATACAAACTGGTTAATTCTGTGTTCGACTGCCCTGATCGGCTTCAGCAACTTAATTTCAATATACCTCGTGTTGCAGCACGTTTTCCAGGCACATTCTATCTCCAGACTGCTCGTATGTGATTGCTGCAGTCGTCTCCAATCTACCAGATGTGCAATGATTACTCTGTAGTCCAAGACCGCCTTCATATCTTCTCATGTAATATATCAGAGATAAAAATGTTTTTCAAAGAGATGTAATTTGTGACTATTGTGTAATTCCTTTGATTATTGTTTTTTATTATATTTTGTGTAACGGCCCATCCTTAATTTGGCTTTTAAGCTGTTGGATGGTGTATGTATAAATAGATAAATAAAAATAACTAATTGTTGGAAATGGCCACCTCACACACAATACAGGCTTCAGATCTTCTTCATATAGAGTCTCGAACACGTGCAAAAATGCCAGGGGTGGCTTTTATAGTATCACAACCAATTATGATTTCCTTGTCGTAGTTGCACTCTTCATTTTCAGAAGGTTCTTGGTACACCAATGTTTTGAGATGCCCCCAAGGAAAGAAGTCTATGGGATTCAATTCCGGTGATCTAGGCGGCCTAGCTTAACATGGGTGTTCAGTCCCTTGTCCAACTAACTTTTTTGCAAAATGTTCATTTAAAAATTCATGAGCAGTGTCAAATTAAAATGGGGTGTTGGCGGGTCCATCGATAAACCACATCCGTAGTCTTATTACATCTTCAGGCAGCTCAGGTACCAGTATGTTTTGAAGAAAATGTCGATAAGAAACGCCAGTAAGGGTTCCTGGTTCCTACCCAAAAATTACTGATCAAAGCCACTCGTATGTTGACAGATAACTGATGTTGAAATCGGGATTCTATTATCGCATGAATTCATAATAGAATTTCTAGAAAAAGTTGCTTCATATGTAAACACTGTCAGCGGAAAAGTGTAGGTTTTGTTCAATTTGCTGCACAATCCAGTTACAAAATTGTAAGCGAGGGGTAGCCTTGAGGAAGTAAAGCTTGAACAGTCTTGAACCGTGGTGCAGGTTAATCTTTGAGGATCGACCATACTAATTTATTGCTTATATTAAAATTTCTAGCTATTTTTCTGGTGCTTGTGTGAGGGTTTTCTTCGATTTCATGTAATGCAGCTTCCAGAGAGTTGAGACCTTATTAAATGATCCTGATTCTGAAAATTGTTCAAAATATTTTTGAAGGTTTTGGGATTCTGAGTTACATGTGGGGGTAATCTTTCAACATAAATTTGTCTAGCCTCATGACCATTATGATCAGCAAGACCATAAACATAAACCATATTAGCCATTTCTACATTTGTGTAAGTTGCCAAAGTAATTAATAAACGAAACGAAACTTGATTTTAAATTTGAGCAAAATATTAAATATTACGCTATACTGACACTAGCTACAACTCTTAAAAATATAATTTGTCTCTAAATAGCGTGAGATACAAAAAAAAAAATGTGCACAGTTCAAAAATTATGAAAACCAATTTTAATAATTATAATTATACAGGGGATAAACTTTTTCTTGTGAAAAAAGTCATTATATAACCATAACCCCCTGCCACTGGTACTTTACGTAAGCTACAAATTTCATATTTTTTTTTAGATTATTCTTTTACATTTTTGGAAACCCTATATCAGATATATAGGCCTTAGGACCCTATGTTTATTTAACAAAATTACGGGGACGGTCGACTTAACCGCAACTGGAATCTAGCAAAACGGCGCACACCACAAGAAAGAGTAGGTAACGTAGATTTACAATCGGGAAAAAAATTACGGAAAAACCAAAAATAACAGAATAATTGAGAAATGAAATTCCAAAAATGCACCAATTTCACGTTTCGAACTGTCAATTTTCAGCAGCGTTGCCACATTGAATGAATGCACTGCCGGACAGTGCTTACTGCTCTATCGGCCTGCCTGACCTGACCTGACATCCCCCCAGTATCAAGTAAATAGCTTCGAAACTGACAAGAAAGCCTATCATGTCAATGAAACAACAGTCATAACCTCAGCTACAAAAATATACGGTTTTGTTGCAAATCGAAACGTTTTAATTACGTTTATCATTGAAAGGTTATGAAAAATGAAATATACCACACTGTTTTACTTTATTAAGGTATGTACAACTGTTTTTAGGCCACATTCTATTATAATCACGTTAATATGTAGTTGCGGTTAAGCCGACCGTTCCCAAAATTACTTTAATTTTACCCATAGAATTTACCCCTAGATTTTCTGCACGCAATTAGGAAACACTATATCCAATAACACCAACAAAAAAAAAGAACTATTGTCTTTAGACCTTGCAGATCTGGTAGCAAACATGTTAAATTGATGATATGATTGATCTGCTATTTGCCAGGTTTCAAACTTTGACAGCTTTATCTTTGAGCACAATAAAAAGACCGTAAGAGTTAAGTCTTAAAATAATTATAAACTATTACTAATATGTTTACTTATAACAATTGTTTTAGTCAATACACTATCGAATATTTTCACAAAGGACACCAGTTTAAACTCTAGTCTTATGTCTTTAAAATGAAGATGACTTTATTTTAGCTTTATTACTTCTGTGGTCAGTTGCACAAACATCCGTCATAATGTATGTACCTGCATAGCTTATAAACTACCAACCAAAACTTTTACTGTCTCTTGTTATATCCACGGAAGATTTTAAACACAAAATGTTTGCAGGTTCAAATCTCACCACTCACAATAAAATATTTATAGTGGTTCCGGAAACGTGTACAGCAGTTAAAAAGAGGAAGTTCGTGAAGTGAAGAACTGCTGCTGTGAACAGGCTGTAAGAAGAGGCATTCTACATAAGAACAGCGAAGTGAGAGCAGGTACAGGACCCACATTGGGCGCCATTTAATGTCATGGTGGGGTTGAAGATGAAATAAAATCCAAAAAAATTCAACCAAATCAATTTACTTCTTAATCACAGGGTTTTATAATGGGTTGCTAGACAGAGATTACAGACAAACACCACAGATAATTACATTTACGGTACCTTATTTCAGCTGATAGGCGACAAGAAAGATTGTAACTCTGCCTTACATAGCAGAGATTGTGGCTGCTCTTACCTCGCTGTTCTCACATCGAATGCCTCTCCTTACCCCTTTCTCACAGCCTGTTTGAATCTCGCGTTTAGCCGACACACCACAGCGTTCTTCACTTTACACGCTTATTCAGTTTAAGTGTCATACACATTGCTGGAACCACTACAATGGTGTGATTGTAACTATACTGTGTTTAGATAATCGAGAGAGTTGTCAGTGCTGGTCACATGCACAGGACAATAACAACGCTACTTTTAATAACTACACATAAATGGTGCATGCAAAAGACTTAACTAAGCAGGAATAATGTAAGCATTACATTCCAAGAATTTATGTCAAATTAATGATAAAGTTGTTGGAATTGATTGTTATCTTATTACATTTGAAATACAAACTAAATGTGGTGAAACTTTTAGCTTTAACGCTTCAGGAAATAATAACAGACGTTATTACACATTACAAACTCATCATGATATGGTTAGTATGCTTTCCTTTTGGAAGAATGGTCAGCAACTCTCCAGATAACCCAGATAAAACAAAGATCTAAGAGTTCTTTTCTGTTAGATAAAATCTCTTAATGCATCACCATAAGTTCCACATAATAAGATCTCATAAGGAGCCAGCTAAGGACGTTTGCGAAGTGGATAGTCCTTCGGTATTTATAGGTTGCTACCGATTTCATTTTTTGAATACTGAAGATAGCTGTAGACAGTTTGCTGCATAAGTTATTTATGTGGGTAATCCATGTCAGTCCACTGTAAAGAATTCCACCACCCCATCACAAGATAAATTGTTATTTAGTAAGAATTCCACATGCTGTGTTCGGTATTCAGGGTGTGTGCCAAACCAATATGTGGCATCTTCTAGTACTCAGCTCCTCTTTGATGATGATACTCCACGAGCAATAAAAATTGCATCATCTGCATATAAGATAGAAAATGCACTATCTATATGCTTGGGTAAACCATTCATATAGATGAAGAACAAGACTGGACCCAAGATAAACTCCTGAGGCACTCCAGCTGCTCAACAAATAGCCAAACCAATATGTGGCATCCTCTAGTATTTGGCTCCTCTTTCATCAGATAAGGCACCACATCCAATAAAACTTTCATCATCTGCATATAAGTCAAAAAATGCACTATTTATATGCTTGACTATACCATTGACAATGAACGGGACTGACCCCAGATAGACTCCTGAGGCACTCGAACCGCTCGCCAAATGTTTACGTATTCTAGTGCATAAATTGCTTCCTGTTGTCCAGATAAGTCCTCAGTAACATCTGACACTCCCCTTGTCCTTAACTGAGCCTTCTTAGTAGAACTTCATGTGCCATTGTATCAAAGACCTTACTTAAGTCACATGGTGAATCTCCACTTTTGTCTCATTATCCATCCCTTTTCGGACTGCTTTAGCATATTTAAACAGAAAGTTGATGTTGACCTGTTGCTTCTAAAGCTGTGTCAGTGAAGAAGTGATTGAACATTGTTTTATGGCAGCCTTAAAGATTAAGTGAAGATTGGATCCTGTGATGAGGACTGATAAGTACACTTTGAGAACCCAAATCGCCACATCTTTTTAAAAACCTAAAGGTTCCTAAAGGTCTTTAAAAAAGATGTGTTGTGGTGATTTGGGTTCTCCAAGTGTACTTAGCCTTAAAGATTTTCAAAATTACAGGGAGGATTGCTATGAGTTTGTAATATGTGAAGATTGGAACCTGTGATGAGCACTGATGAAGTGTGCTTATGAGTCTGTAGTTGTTACATGTATGAATTCACCCTTCTTAAATACTGGACACATTAGATATCTTTAGCAGCTTTGGAAAAACTTCTCCAGTATGGCACTTGCTGATTAATACGTTATTGGACTGCTTATTGCATGTTTATCAGTTTTGATATTTTTACTGTAAGCCCATACACATCTTGTGAAGTTTTGGATTTCAAAATTTCTGGCTCATCCACTGGCGTCCTAAAAAATTATATGCTAGGCTGCAAGAGATTTATTTTTAGGAGATGAACATGATTTAAATTAGTACGCACAATGCTTGCACCTGTCTTTACCTACACAGAAATAATTAGTGAATTGTTTTTTTTTTAATAATAATAATAACAAAGGTAGGCACACTCCGCATTCTGAAGCCATATCTTATGTGAGGGGAGCTTACACATCCATGCAGACAAAGAACATCACCCATAACATCAGAAACTGGCTATTTCACAGTCGAGTGAAATAACTGAGTGGCTGAGACACAAACTTGCAACGTCATAGTCCGAACTTTAGAGATTACTCGGCCCTGCTTTCTTTCATTTATTCTTGTTTTCTTGGTTTCTTATTTTATTATCTTCCTTATTGTATCTCCAGAAAACACCACCAAACAATGTGCTCAGCAAGACATAAGACGCTTGGGGGACAAAACATTTTATTTCATTTATTTATGATACTCCTAAAAATCTCACATAAAGGGTAATTCCCAAATTTGTTTATAAGTATGAACTTTGAGGTACTGATTTTACTAAAACATGTGCCATGCACAAAAATGTTTGTTACTTTTAGAAGTTGATTAAAGTTTATTTTAAAACTAAATCAAAAAAGTGTGCTATAAACATAGATTATTATACAAAAATAAGTATTTTATTTATTTTCTTTTGATTAGCAAAATGTTTTAATTAATTGGCTTTAATTATTAAGTTTACTTGAAAGTTTACTATGCTTTAATTTTATTATTATTTGGTAACTAAAAACAATTCTAGACTAAATGCATAAAACGCTCTATGTGCCAAAATGTTAATTTTTCAGCAGATGAATTAAACAGCACAATGACTGTTATTTCTGTCCCATTGATACATTAATGGGTTTAATTCATTGCTCTAGTTAGCCGAATTGTTATCTTATCATCTTTTGTTGAAACATTACATTGATCTATACAGGGCTTCATTAATTCCCGAACCCCACGTGACCGGATTCTGTCTATCTCTTAGTGGAATATGATTTTATGAGTTGGCAGTCAAAAAGTAACCAAAAAAACCACTAGACTAGGGACCCTAAAGTTACTAAATCAATTGACAGTTCAGTCCATTGGCGCTCAATTCCCTTTTGACGGTTATTTTGTATGTATATTGTGCATTTTCCACATTCGACCTTCTTCAAATAATTTTCTATCTGTTGGACAATAAAAATAAACAGTTTTTATCTAAACTTAGCATTTTCATTGCGTTTTTACGTAAGTTAAAAGTGTAGGTATGTTAAGGTTATGTTGTTGACGATATTCAACATCGCATGGAACGAAGCCCTACCAAATCTGTTCATCAGTAATCTGCCCAAACGGTACATATTTGTTACATGTTACACAATACACATTTCTAAAACCGTAAATTAGAAGTTTAAATAATCGGACCTCAATTTCTTTACGTACATTACAAAATTTTGATATCTATACAAAATAAAAGTAATATTTTATTATGTTTTTAATTCATTTTTTTAACAATCAATAACAGTAAACCAAACATGAACAGACTTGCTGTTAAAAAAACTAAACAAATACATTTAAGACATTTACTGTTTTAACTTATTATCATTTTTATATTTTTTATAAAACCCCAAAGGATATATGACACAACACTGGCATCTTAGGGATTTCAATAATTCAGGTTGTACAACCGTGTATGCCGGGTTGCCTAACTTAAGCGGTCACGTGGGGTTCGGGAATTAATGAAAGCCCTGTACCAGAAACAAGGCATAAACAGAATTTCTTTTCTAGCACTCTAAGTGCAATATAAAATATTATATTGAAGCTGTAAGTACCAAGCATAATTTTCGGAAGAATATACATTTAAGTGATGGTAAGTTTTATTCAGAAGTAGTATGGACAAAATTAATTTTCAATTCTAAGCAAACTGTATTGAGCGAAATTTAAAAAAAATTGAGTTTCATGTCTACAGAAAATAGAAAAAATAATATGCACACTTACATGCTATAAACTTTCTAAAAAGCTCCTTATGCTCTTCATTTTCCAAAAAGTGTATCATATCTCGCAGATTATCTTTCTTCTCGTCTGAAATATAATTAATGATTGGTAGATGACTGAGTGTCATTCTTTGGATAATGTCAATGGTAACGTTTTTCTTGAACACATCAATTTTCTTCCATTCCTGACAGTCATTAAAAGTCTCTTTTAACTTTAATAATTCCTGGATTACTCTTCTCAATTTTTATTCATGTACCCTTAGTGATGTTTAATTTCGAAGTGTGTAATGTTGAGGCTGCTGCTGATTTAATTACAAGGAAATCATTTGCTTCAACCGTATTAACGTATTAACTTTGAATGGATGGACATGATTTGCACCATCAATCATCTTCTTAAGATCCTCTGGTACCAAGCATTTCTCAACTTTTTTCTAACCTCGAATTTTGAGAAATCCCTATTACAGCTAAGAAATGAAGGTCCCAACACAAGGAATTTTTGATCGACTTCTTCCAATGCTCCTCTGCAAATGAGGTATATCCATATAAATATCATCATACGATTTTTATTTTGGCCACAGCAGTTGTCACTCCACATTATTAGCTTCTTTTCAAAGATTGCCTATTAAAAAATAATTTCAAAACACAGCAGGCAACGTCATTGCCCCGACGACCAGCAATTCCTTCAACTCTAAAGATTCATATAAGTGGTATTGTCATCACAACATGGATACAGACGTTGTAATTGGATAACTGGCTCAAATAAAACATCTGGCTATGTGTCAGTATTGGGAGAATAAACACTTGCTCCAAATCCATTTTAAAGTTTTTCTTCTTAAAACGTCAAAGTTGCGATTTAAAACGTCAAAATCGGCAAAGACCCTGAAACGAATACGGGTTATGCAGAGAAAATGTAGAAAGATGAGTGTTTTATGAACCCTCAAGCTTCAGCTTCAACCGTTACTGTCCTTTATTTTACCAAAATATTTCCAGAAAATTCATTTCAAATAGACATTTTCTCTGATGCTTTGGCAGTAGTTTTAGTTATAGAATTTATCATTTAATGGTCTATAATTTTTAGCCAGTTTTCGTACAATAGAGCTCAATATATCTGTTATTATACAAGATACGAGAAAAAGTTGCTTCCGTTAATTATAGGGTGTGTATATGTTAATTATAGGGTGTCTTGAGTTGCAAATTATTTTTACAATCACAGGGTGACCCATAAATCGTTGGTGATACAAATTTTCTTTTTTCTTAATGGAACACGCCTTATTACATTTTTGCATTTGCATCGAAATATAATGCATGTTTGTAAGAAAATAAAATCGGGACCCTGTAAGTGCATTATGGTAGCAAATTTTCAATAAGAGGTTCAAATTTCAATAGCTTAATTAATGGGCTATTTGACCTAAGATTCGTTGTCCAGAAAAACAGTTTTTTCGGGAACATTTAAAGATTATTTTCGGAAAATTGTTATACGTTTTCAAACAACGTTATTTTGATGAAATATGGTACGTTGTTTCTACTATATAGGTTATACTGGTAACCAAATTTGAGGCCTGCTTTGTTGGCCAGGAAGCCAGTTTTGCCAGGAACATTTAAAGTTTGTTTTTGGAAAATTTGTGTACATTTTCAAACATTAAAGTTATTTTGATGAAATATGGTACATTGTTTCTACTATATAGGTTATAGCGGTCACCAAATTTGACATTTTTACGAAAATTCACTACCATAACGCAATTACTGCGTCCAAACTTTTTGTTTTCATTTGAGCATTGAGTATACACATGTGCCACATATATCAACACGGGGACTGCGAAAACTTAATTGTGGGATGGAATTCTTAGAAACTCTGGAGTAAAGTCTGTAGTTGATTGTCGGGTGTAAATACTCAAATCGACAACTTTTATATAGTCGAATTATATTTCAATCCGGGCTAAGGTACTTGTTATCACTCTTATGTATAATGGTGGCTTTACTCTCTGGGAATTCTGTTTTCATGTTCAATTACCATTTTTTCATAGTCAGCTGTGAATTTTCTATATTTCTTCTTATTCCTCTTCTTTCTGTGTAAATACATTCACCTTGTTTCTTTTTTTCGGTTAAGACTTGAATCTTCTTTTGTGCCAATCCAATTGTATTTGCAGCTCTACATACTTTCACTACATTCCCTTTTCCATCAGGGACCGTGTATGTGACTGAAGTTTGACGTCTGCTTTGATCAGAGGTTTCATAAAGTGTGTGTTTACATCTTTTGATTGCTACAATATGCATTAGACTCAATATGTAGGAAGACATGGTCTTGGAATCTAGAAAATTCGTCGAACAACTTCATTCGATGTTGGAATGAAACCACCCTACATTTATGTCCTTTGAATTTCTTGAAACACTTGCAAGTAATCTGTAAAGGGGTAAAATTTGTAAAAATTTCACGGAAAATGACCGTGCCTCACAATAGTGTGATTCAGATTGATATATTAGATTACTACTACTAACTACAAAAACATTTCGCTCTGGTGTGGGTTTCTCAGATATTGTCTTATTTTTGGGAGTTATATTTTGTCTTCCCTGAGCATGTTTTCGTTCCTTTTCTTCGTTGAGTCTACCTTCACCCTTAGATCATCATTTTTCCCCAACTTTTTCA
The DNA here is from genome assembly GCA_964006375.1 of Tillus elongatus. NCBI lineage: Eukaryota > Metazoa > Arthropoda > Insecta > Coleoptera > Cleridae > Tillus > Tillus elongatus. Next base: position 95,702,479 of record OZ023268.1, read on the forward strand.
TTTATTTCGTGAGACGAGAATAAAGCATTGCAAAGACAAACGACAACAGCTCACGACAGATAAAATCAGCTGATTATATTGATACACGTTACCGATATTATCCACTGGCACTTAAGAGCGTTATTAATAAAAATGGCAATTGGAACACACAACCAGCAACATCTTTTGTATCTTATTTACACTACTGTATTTCAGTTGGGACTTGGAGCTTTATTTACGTTGTTGGCGATGGCATTTGGAGTATCTTTTGATACTTGCCTAGATTTTGCTGATTTTGGCATTTAGAGCCTTATTGACATGTCTAGAATTTTAAAATAAGTAATTTGTTTCAAAATTATCGAAATAATTTTTACTTCTATATAAAAACAGTTAATTTTTAATAAAAAAATGTTTGTTTTATATTTATTGTTGCTAATAAGCGTGCCATTTTATTATAATGTATATTTTATTTATATCCTGTGGAAATGTGGTTATTTTAATAGATTAAGTGTCTGTGGCACTTTGAAATCAATTACAATTATTATATTTGATTTTAACTAATTTCACATAATTTTTATTTATGATTTTGTGCATATACATTTGTTAACTACTTAAAAAAAAATAAAAGAATACTACTTTATTATGAAGCTGTTAAAAGAGCAGGTTATTCTTTCTTAATTGATAGGTTGGTCTGTCAAATGTAAAAAATTTAATTTGCATATAAGAATTTTAATTCGGTTACATTTACATTTTCAACTGCCATATGTACATAATTCACAGACTGAACTGTCAGTTATGGAAAAATAATACTGTTAACTTTGCACAGCTGTCTATATTCAAAATTAAATAATATATTTTTATACAATGACAATATTTAATCGATATTTTTTTATTTGATCCTATTTTAATATACTAATGCTTTAAATTAAATTAGATACAATCATGTTAATTATTAATACCTTTATAATGTTAAAAATGTTTTATCAAATTTTTAAAACATTTCTAATTATGTATTTGTTGGTACTTACATTTACTTGTTCTGTCCATTGGTTTGTATTGTGTGAGAGTAATTTTTGAGGATATTATTATTAAGATTATATATTATTATTGCCAAATTGTAATTTTATGTGTTCTTATTTTTTGTAAATACATAATTTCTTCAAGGTTTTATATTGTTTTATTTTTATGTCACGTTAAGAATATAGGGTGCAATACTTATTTTTTAATTTCTTTTATAGTGAATTTTTATTTTAAAAAATTCACTAATAGAGAGGTATCGATGGTGAGACGTTGCAAAATTTTTTGCTAATGAGCGCGAATTTGAGCCCCTAGAACCCATATCCGGGGTCAGTTTCGATTTTTATGTTTGTTTATATATATATATATATATATATATATATATATATATATATATATATATATATATATATATATATATATATATATGTATGTATATATATATATATATATATATATATATATATATATATATATATATATATATATATATATATATATATATATATATATATATTTGATGTATTTCATTCACATATTTCACATTTAAAACATTTTTATGAAACCTCGCTACCATAACGCACTTGCTGCGTTCACACTTTTTATAAATCACAACTTAAAACACACTTTCTCTGACCCTAGAACTTCTCTTGGGTAAACTAATCTTGCTTCCTCGGAAGAATACTAACAACCCCACGGTTTTAGTGAATTTTTATTGAATTTTTTTTTTGATAAAAATTCACAAATAGAGGTATCGATGGTGAGACTTTGCAAAAAAAAAATCAAATGAGCGCGAACTATGATCCCTAGATCCCATATCTGGGGTCTGTTTCAATTTTTATATCTTTATATAAACTCAAAAAGTGATTAACTGATTTTGATTAAACTCGGCAAGTACCTTTCTTTTATTAATAGCTTGGATGAGTTCGTTAGCCAGGAAAATCGGACAAGGTTTTCTCGGAAAATGTTGAGTTTTCTTTCGGAAAACATTTTTGTCTCCGAAAATTATAAAGATATTTCGATAAAATTTGGAGTACACATTGCTTTGGGAAAGACCTAACTATGTGCCAGAATTCAGCTTTCTAGGTTTACAGAAAACTGAGCTATTCAAATTTGAAACATTTATCTAGTCTGTCGTTGCCTTAGTAACGGAACATTTGATATTATTGCGCAGGTCTGTTAGTTGCTGTAACTAACGTTTACCGGATGATATAAGATCGTTTATATGTTTATTTGTTTGAGTCAACGAATTATTTGTGTTATTTGGGAAATTTTTATATACAAGTGCAAATTATTCCTTTATTAATGTTAGTGGGTGGATTAAACAGTGTTTGTTATGTTTTATCAACACATGTAAAGGATCGAAGTTTTACAAAAGGTGCTGATATGCAACAGGTTAGTTATTTTCTCTTTGATGCTTCGGTTTTAGTTAAGTTTATGGTTTAACATTTAACGGTCCATAATTTTTAGCTAATTTTCGTACAAAAAATTAGTCAATGAGAAGACCGCGTCTTTAAAATTTTAAAAAGATTTCTTCAAATTAGCGCAAACTAGGCACCCTGGAATCCATATCCGGGTTTCCGTTCAGTTTTGATCTGCTTACATATATACAGGGTGATGCGTTTCTACGGTAAAGCTGAATATAATAATTATTATACAAGAGACGAGAAAAAAATTGTATAACTTAATTATAGGGTATCTTATAAAATTATTTTGACAATCACCGGCTGGCCCATAAGTCGTTGGTGATCCCTACAATTTTTTTTGAACGGCGTTATTTTATTGCATTTTTATCGAAATATGTTTGTAAGAAAAAAAATCAAGACGCAGTAAGTGCGTTTTGATGGCAAATTTTCATTAATTGCTTCAAATTTCAATAACTCAATTTGCTATCAACCTAAGGTTTGTTGGCTAGGAGCCAATGTTTTGTTTGTTTAAAGTTTATTGTCTGAAAATTGTTGTACATTTTAAAACAATAAGTTATTTTGATAAAATATGGCACATTGTTTTTACTGTAAAGGTAACCAAATTGATGACTGCTTGCGTTAAAAACACATTTTTGATATTCAAAGTATTTTTATTAGAGGTGTGCGAACCCATGTTTTGTTCAAACCGAACTATGAACGAACCTAAGCAAATATGTTGCCTCGAACTTCAAACCTCTGAAATAGTATGTCTAAGGTTCACAGTCGAACTTCGAACTTCTTAGAAATTTAAAATCGAACATCGAGCTACCCAAAATTCTTCAGTGTTCATATATCATTTCCTTAAACACAAAATTTAGGAATATTGTACCATACAATATTTGATATGTGAAAGATTCCCATTCTTTTAACAAAAAGGAAGAGTTCAGCAAATTTGCAGGTTGATTGGGTGAAAATGCCTTCTGGTGCTGATCGTTTTGGCTCATGATGAATTAAATCATGTTTAAACCAGTGTTTTCCAAAGTCAATCTGCAATTATCCTCATAAATTCTGAAAATTTTCGTTACCAATCACTTTCGAACACCGCCATCATAATGTTGTTACTGAAAATGGTCTTCGGAGGCTAGGATATATACGAAAAATAATTCTGTCATTGCTAAATGGCTCCATCGTGTCTCAATGTGCCCATCAACTGTCAAAAATATGCATGAGTGAAATCTCCTAAAATTATGCTATCCACTCACTGAGACCGATAACGAGTTTAAAGCGCCGCTACCGAGTTAACGGGGCCGCAACTTCGCTATCTTTGGCAGCATTCAATGCCTGTAAAATTAAATTTCGAAGTATTTTTGAGCAACGAACTTCGAACTATTTTGGAGAACTACATATTTCGAACTTCGAACAATTTCGGGTTCGGTTCGAAATTTCGAAGATTCGCACACCTAATTCTTATAAAAATTCACTGTCATAACGCACTTGCTGCGTCCAGAGTTTTTTTGTATATTTCAGTACCTACCTTAACCCAGATTCTCCTTTCTTCTGTCAATGTAATTGAATGAATAAAAATCTTCAATTCCTAAAACTCAATTTTATCTGATCCTAGAAAATTAAAATTTGGTGTACAGGTGTCCATTATCTAAGTCAGTATAATGGGTAACTTTGTTATTTGTGAAGATACAGCTTCAGTTAAATTAGCAAAGTTGGGCAGAATTTGAAGAGCAGTTTGATAACATGAAGAAACATTTAATGCATCGTCTACTTTCTGATAATTTGAAAAAAAACGAATATGACCGAATGTTCCATTCTTTAATATCTCTGTCATGGTTAATGGTATAAAAGATATCGTGAGCTCATTTTGTAGGTATTTTTTCTTAAAATAGAATAATGTCAGCAACAAATCCATGGCATGCTTGGTTCGAAAGAGATGCTACATTTTTTGAAATGGCAATCATAGTTGGCTGTGACATGTTTTAAAAGCTTATTTTTTTCTGATTCCAATGATATGAGGTTTAATATGGTTATTTTCATTAATTTGAGATTTATTTAACAAAAACTTTATTATAAATTATTTGCAAAATCATGGTGAGCCTGTACGATTGTCTGTTAGTAGGCGCAATAACTTTTGGACGAATTTAGATATCATCTTCAATTTTGGTATACAGTTAGCACCTGACAAAGGAACTCCTCAAATTGGTTTGGGTAAGACCGCTTCAGGGGGTAAGAGAAATTGCTGCATTTCATAGAGAAAATAATTTCCTTTCATATGACACTAGGGTTCCATATACCCAAGTGCAGCGGTTCTGGCGCTATTCACACTTATTATTGTTTTTGCATAAATGACTTTTTCATCTTTAACAACAAATTTAACTTGCTTTGTTTGAAATTCAACCTGGAAACTAATCTAAGGTGAACAAATGATGAAAATAAGAACAGAAAAACCAAGATTAATTATAATAAACATAGTTCTACAAATGTTCAAACTGACGTCCATCCTGTTCAATGCATAATTGTAGCTTTTGTTCAAAGTAGCGCTTAAAATTGAGCAACACTTGCGGCGATATTGTATTGGTTGATCTTGTGTGGTTGGATGCATTTCATATACAATATTCTTAACATGTCCCCACAAGAAAAAATCAAGACATGTCAGGTCTGGTGATCGGGCTGGCCAGTTTTGTGGACCTCCTCGTCCTAACCATTTATTCGGAAAATGTCTACTAAGTTCTTGTCACACTCTAATTTGAAAATGTGCCGGAGCAACATCCAGTTGTAGCCACATCCGCCTTATAATAGATAGTGGGACGTCTTCCAAAAGTTCAGGCAAACTTAAACGAAGAAGTCTATAAAACATCTCCATTTAGGTGTCCATTGAAAAAGTAAGGACCTATTACTCTTTACCCTAATATTCCACCCCACACATTAATATACCATTGATTCTAACAATACTGCGGCAAAATTGTGGATTTTCATCAGTGTAGTAATGAAAATTATATCTGTCTACCAAGCCGTTACTATGGAAAGTCGATTCGTCTGTAAACAGCACATAATCGAAGAAGTGTTCATCCTCACCCAACATCTCTAATGCCCACATACATAAATAAAGTCGTTAATTGAAGTCAGCATCTGTAAGTTCTTGATTTAATATGGTAGGGATAAAATTTGTGTTTTCTAATTATTCTGCCAATGCTCTGCCTGCTCAATGCCGTTTCCTGACTGACTTTGTGCTGGATTATGTGGTAATTTTCTATAAATGTGTGTCGGGCCGTCTTGCAGTTGGATAACACCTATAATTGTGCCTTGAACATGGGCCAACTTTTTGTTGGATACGATCGCTGTTCTGTGTATGATGCCATTGACATAATCCGTTTTATATGCTGTGGATTTCATCATACATCTAAAAACTTCAAGGAAAATACCGTTTGTCCTAGATGTGCAGGAGAACATCTTGTGAATAGCTGCACTTCCACATCTCTCTGTTGTATTAACTGTGCTGCTAAAGTTAAGAAAACCATTGCTGCTGACCATGCTGCCTGGGACCATGAGTGTACAGTATATGAACAGAAACTACAGTCTGTTCGGGCCGATATACTTGGTATTCAATAGCAATCAACTTGTCCACTTTCTCCTTATATCAGTGTTGAACTTTCCTCATTTGCCTGTTCAACAAAGAAGCAATTTAACATATTTTATCAAAACGTCAGGGACCTCGGGACATGAACTAATGATGTTTACTCTTTTGTTTGCTCGTAGGCACACCCTCTTGACTGTTTTGCTTTCACTGAGACTTGGCTGCATAGTGATATTTATAGTAGCGAACTGTTTGATGATCAATTTATTGTCTATAGATCGGATAGGGATTTTTCTTCCTCTTGCAAGACTAGGGGAGGTGATGTTCTGCTTGCTGTACTTTGCTACTCGTCGCCTTGATATTCGGAGGGACTGTGGTGGGTTTGATGCTCTTTCTAGTATTGATATTGTGGGGGTCAGAATCTTGGATCATCAGGCCTCGCTTAATGTTTTTGTTGTTTATATACCTCCCAATACTCCAATTAATGACTACTACCTCTTGTTTGAAGCTCTCGAATCCCTGTGCATAAAATATGGTCGTGAGACATTCTTAGTTGGTGACTTTAACATGCCTGAATATGCTTCTTGTTGTCGGAACAACCCCTCCGCTCGTGTGTCTGCTTTTCAAAATTTCTGTAATCTACTACTCCTTGGACAATTTAGTCATGTTGAGAATATTAACAACAGGATTCTTAACATGGTTTTGTTTACACACACTTGCTTGGTGGAGGAGGCTCTTGATTCACCCGTGATTCCTGATGGTCATCATCCCCCCTTAATCATAGAGTTTCCGGTCAAAGGTTCAGTGGTCTCTTCCCCTGTTGGTAACACTAGGCAGAGATCATATAATTTTCAAAAAGGTGATTTTGTCGGATTGTATGCGGAGCTTGGCGGCTTGTGCTGGGATGGTATGGATGAGCTTCAGGATGTTGTTTCTATGCTTGACTTTTTCTATTCCAGAATTTACAACTTGCTTGATCTGTCTGTTCCCATGACTGCTCCAGGAGCATGTAATAGGTATCCCCCATGGTTTTCTAAAGAAATTAAGGTTAGTATCAAATATAAATATTCATTGTGGTGCAAGTTTAAGTAGTCTAGAAATGTGGAGTTTCTATATAGATTTAGAGACCTGAGAAAAACTTTTATCTTTCTCGAGTAAACTACTTCCAGAGGGTTTGAAAGAGGGGTTAGATCTAATCCTAAAAAATTCTGGAACTGCACTTGCCGGCGCCATCAAAACTTTTCTATTGGGAATTCATCTAACCAGCAACAGGCAGTTGACAGTTTTGCTTCTTATTTTGCAAGATGTTCTGGTTTCACCTACAGCCTGGCTGCAGATGACGTCTCAGTGTTTTTTGTTGGTGACTTTACAGATTATGAAATTATTACAGCTGCTAAGAGAATTAAGGCTTACATGTCCTGTGGACCTGATCTAGTTCCTGGCTTCTTGGTGCGCAACTACTTATATGATTTCTTGACTCCACTTAAGAAAATGTTTGAATTGATTCTTAGATCTGGAACATTCACCGCGAAACTGCCTTGAGGTTCTTGTATGTGTTAAAAACGGGTCAGCAAGGGTTATATCTAATACATCTTTTATGATCGCGTTTATAAAGGTTGGCTTGTTACCTTCTTGACAATGTCCATGTTATTGGAGGACAAGATATCAAATAGGCGCTCACTTCTCCAATTAGTGTCTGTGCTTCCTCATCCTTGGGCTCCTTGTACGCTGCCTCTTTGCGTCAGGAGCTCCCGACTGGAGTTTAGCACCTCTTTCTCACTAAGCTTCCTTAGGTTTTGTGGTTCCAGAGTACCCGGTTGATTGTGGTCATCCTCGGTACAGGTTTTCCGTATCCTTTTGCGTTTTGACCTCAGTGTTGTGTTACCAAATTTGTATTTGATCACATAGCTGTTTCTTTTTAGTGCCTGTGATCCAAAGAGAGGGTCAATACCAACGCGGGGCCGTCGCTTTCGCGACGCATTACCCTCCAGCTGGCAGCATTAAGCCCCACATTTTGACCTTGGATTAACTTGAGGACCGTTTCCGTAGGGTAGTCGTAATTTCCTGGGAGATAAGCAAGCAAGACGCCTGGATGAGGAATTTCCGATTCCTCTGCAATCTTGGTTTTAACCCTAGGACCATGCCCTTCAGCCACTGTAAAGTGCTGCTGTCTTCACAGACTAGGGCTGGCCAGCCGGAAGCTGGCCTGTCTTCAAGGCAGGGATGGTGGTCCATCAAAGTATTGACCAATAGCCATACTATGTATCTTCTGTAAGATTTTCGAGGCCTGTCTTTTTCAGCGAATACAGTTTCACATCAAAAACAAACTCTCTATTTCTCAGCATGGTTTCATTTCAGGGAGATCGACTGTGAAGATGTTGCATTTGTGATCCGTCCACAGTTTTCTATATGACCCTTTCTCTTTTAATTAATGATCATTTTTTATTCTGCGACTGGTGTGCCTTTTGTCCGTGTGTGTCTGTGTATGTGCGTGTGACTGAGCAGGTAATTACATTGGTGGTAGCATATAGCCGTTTAAATAACTGTCCATGCTTGTGTACACGAGGCGGTGGGCTGCAGTTATGGGAAATGCAGTGGATTATTCGGGTGCTCTGCGGGTCTTTATTTTCACAGGAGGCTGAATTTTAGATGACAGCATATTAGGGATTATGTAAACTTACACAAAAGTACCTATTATGAGTACTTCGTGAGTATTTATCTCACTGTTTATTCTGAGACATCTATATTTAAGGATAACGATTGTAAACTATTTTTTTCTTATGTATATTTTTACGTTGAATAAACCCTATTATTATTATTATTATTAGCACATAGCACTCTCGTTTACTTTAAAGTACTAAACACAAAAAGGAATGATTTTCTAATTTTTATTTAAATAAAAAATATAATAACCACCATTCACTTTCATAATTATTTATACAAAACCTAAAATGTATATACAGCTTAAAGAGTCCTCTTACTAATATTCGTGTAACCAGTTCCTACACAAGTTAAAACTACTTTATTTGAAGGTGATTCACTATTTTCTTCAGGTTCGTGATTCTCCATTTTGAAGGTAACACCAAGAAATTCTCTGATATGCCTTAAAAACTCAATCGAATTGTCGGTGAGCGTAGACATCACAATATTAGACACATCCTTAGGTCCTAACACCATAAATAATATAGCGAGTGCCTGACACACAGACTCTACAACTCCACCTAGATATATTTCATAAAGCAAACCTTGAGCCGCTGCTTCTCCTATGTCTTCTGGCACTGATGGTTCTTCACCATTTGACACTACATTTGATACCTATTAAACAAAATATATAATTGTAGGTCATTATTTTAAGTGAAAAAACACAATATTCAAGTCATGAAAACAAGCACATTCAGTGAATTACTTCGATCAACTATAAAAAATATATATAGGCACAAACAGATTATAGTGGATTTAAAATATAGGTTGAAAAAGCGATAATAGAAGTAATATCCTTCAGGGTCCTCACAGCTACAGCACACAGGGTGGCAATCATTTAAGATAGTTTCCCAACTCTTATGATGGAACTAGGAAGGCTAAATGCTCTTCAGGGTTTTATCACATCACTTGAGGAAACCCCCAAAAAGACCGCAAGTGTACACACCACTTATTGTGGCATGTGCTGATGCAGCAAGTACATGAGCTTTGGAGAGCCATGCGCCTGCTCCGGACATAGCCAGACGCAAGCCTCAGAGTCCTGGGAGGGGGATGAGAAAGATTGGAGGCCAATAAAATGCTAACCAAATTATGGGTGAGCAAAAAATGTCTACAGATATGTCTCCACGTTGCAGTGTGAAGAGTTCCAGCTGAAATGATACAACTGTTAACTTTCTCCATGGAAAAAATCCATGCAGGAACTAGAGATGGTAAAATGATGCCTCTTCTTCAAAGGCAGAAGGCTACACAAATGAGCCTCTACCTAGGCTGTGGATTCCAATAAAAGAATGATAACGAAACTCACCTTCAGTTTACTTCATTGGTGTTATTAGGAATTGACGATGATGGATGAAATTTCAACTACGGCAATGTTTTATATAGGTACAGTTTAAGTACAGTTTTGAAATTCAGGACAGCATGTATGTTAGCCATTTTATTATTTCTTCTAAATGTATCAGATTAATTCAGTAAGACACTTATTCTCTAAAAGTTATTCTCAGCTTTACAGCCTACTGCATCTCTTTTTAGTTTATGTTTAGGCAGTTTATTGTTAAATTTGTAGGGTGGCATTATTGTGTACATAATGCATTATAACATTGAAAGTGTAGTTTTCACTTGACATGACTTTTGTTGACTGTTTCTTTTGTTAACAATTTGATTTTTTGAGTTGATACCTCAGCTTGTATAATTGCATGCTGCCTATCAAAAACACAGTTTCTGGAAGATGCTTTTTGCGTATTTCAATTAAGAACGTGTGAAGCTTTATAATTTCAAACCAAACTTTCGTTTTGAAATATTACCCGCTAGGCGAAGTTAATATAGTTCGAAGTTCCAAATAAGTAATTTCCCAAAATAGTTTTAAGTTCGTTCGCTCAAAAATACTTCGAAATTGAACTACATGCATTCAATACTATCAGAGGTAAGGAAGTTGTAACTCTGTTGTGAACCGGTTAACACTGTAGCAATGCTTTAATCTCAGTATCGGCCCCATTTAGTTGATAGCATAATTTCAGATGCATATTTTTGACAATTGGAGACACTAAGACCTGACAGCCATTTAACAATCACAGAATTAATTTTATATATACCCTAGCATCCCAACGTCTTTTTCAATTATAACATTATGATGACAATGCTTGAAACCAATCGGTAACTTAATTTTTCAGAGTTTATGATGATGATTGCAGATTGCCTTCAGAAAACACAAGGTGAAACATGCTTTATTCTACAATGAACTTAAACAGTTAAATATTCGTAATCAACATAGTTAAACTGCCTAGCTAAAACCAACAAAACATATTTATAATTGAGCTTAACTATAGGAGTAGAAATCAATCTAAAAAAGTTTTCAATATACCTTTTTGTATTTTTGATTCAACATTGCAAATCAACCTGTAAATTTTGTCAAACCTATACTGTTTGTAAAAAGAATAGGTATGTTCTACATACCAAATATTGTAGTTATAAGTAGGGACACATATAACAATAAAATTGATGATTTTATTACTACAGAAAATTTAACAGAAATTAGGAGTGACCCAACCAACTCATTTCAGACAAAACTAAAAAATGAACTTAAAAATACATCTCTGTTTAGTCAACAAGAAAAGAAATATCTTTTATATAAAAGCCCACAACCACCAAAATGTATGGATATCTGAAAATTCACAAGGCAAATATTCTGGTAAGATCAGTAGTTAGCTATGTTAATACACCTAATCATAAGATAGCGAGCAAACTGGTTTAACTTTTTAGGGAATACAATTACATTCCAAAATATTCAGTTAAGAATTCTTATGAACTGACACAAAAATTAAATAACTGAATTATTCCTACAAATAGTAAATTAGTCTTTGATGTTTGTAGCATGTATTCTAAGATACCTCCTAGAGAATGTTTACCTCTATTAGAAAACGTTTTAATAGATAGGAACGTAAATGTCATAAAAAGACAAGAAATAATTAATCTTTTTAACGAATGTATAAAACAAAACTATTTCAAATTTAATGATAAAATTTATATGCAAAATGAAGGCCTACCTATAGGTAGTCTGCTGTCACCTTTATTAGCCAACATATTTATGGAAACCTCAGAAAACCAAATTTTAACATCAGAACTTTCGCATAATATTGTCTTGTGGTACAGATACGTAGGTGATATTTTAGCATGTGTTCAAGCTAGCCATACAGAATTAAATGAATTTTTAAATTTTATTAATATCCTTCACACAAATATTAGGTTTACTTTAGAAGAAAAAGCTAATAGTTGTATAATTTTTTTAGACTCAACGATTACCAATTTAGAAAATAATTCATTTGACTTTTCAATATATAGGACACCAACTTGCACTGACACAACCATACCATACGATTCATGTCACCGTTTTTCACAAAAGCTGTCAGCCTATCATTATATGATACGTTGTACATTTTCAATACCTATGTCCCAAAACAATTTTGAAAAAGAAATTTCAATAATTAAGCAAATAACATCTAATAATGGCTACTCTTTTAAAATAGTAGATAAAATGATCAAGAGAAAAGAATACAAATTAGCGATTAACTTAATTTATCCAAATCTTAGAGACAAAAAGGATAACAGGTATATTTCAATAACTTATTTTGGAACCATTTCAGAAAACATTTCAAAAATTTTAAATACCAGTACAAATACAAAGGTAGCTTTTAAATCTTACAACACGACACGTGATTTGTTATTTAACGTGAAAGAAAAATCTTGTTTCTTGACAAAAGCTGAATATGTCAAGCTTCTAGAAATTTCAACACCCAATAGAAAGAACATATTTCTCCATTTAGAAATAACCATGCTGACAAATCTACATTTGCAAAACATATTATTGATACCGAACATAGATCTACAGTAAATAACCGCATACAACCACAACATTTTTGTAAAGACAAACATAAGCTACACTTTTTTGAAGCTTTATGTCAAAAAGCACACGACTAAAGCTGCCTTGTTTTAAATGAGCAAACTGATTTAATGTATTCCCTTTCTTGGATATTCTTCTTCCTAATCAAATAAGTTCAAAGAAAATAAATGTAACTATTTTTTTCAAAAAAGTTGTTATAAGATAATGATTTGATGTATGTCGATACTTTCATTGTATAGAGTCTACTTTATTACTGCTGTTGTTATAGGCTAGTTCTATTTTTATGTTAAATATTGACATACATCACTTAGACATTTCTAAAGCGTCATCTGTCATCTGTGTTTCATTTTATTTTCAATTTTGATGAATTTTTTGATCAAAGCATCATAACATAGCAAGAGATCTTTATTTGTAGTTGTCTTAATTTGGTGTTAATTCGATTTTTATCTGTCTGAGGATGCTGTCAAGCAATGAAACTAGTCACAGAAACGTTGAAGAACATCCTAGAACATCTAGTGCATAAGGACCTTTGACTCTAGTTAGCTTACGTGCTGGCTACGCCCTTCAACTACGGAAACGAAACCCAACAGTGAAGCCAGAGAAGTAGTCTCCAAGTATGTATGTAGCATGGATCGGTTTCACCAAGTAAGGGCAACAACAATCAATGAACCTAAATTTTGTTCTACGGAAATTACATATTAACACTGAAGAATTTTGGTTAATTTGATTTAAAATTTTTTTAGAGTCTGAAGTACAACTGTGAAGCTTAGACATATTATTTCTGAGGTTCGAAGTTCGAGGTCACATATTTGCTTGGGTTCCTTCATAATTCTATTCAAAAAAAACATGGGTTCGCACCCTCCTAATTTTAATTCCCCATAAGATAGCTTTAATAAGCTGAAACACATACGGAATAATATAATAAATGTTATCTGTGATTTAAAGCCTTTTAATCTTAAAGACTGTGAATACGTCATACCCTATGTATTGATCAAAAACAATATAAATTATGTTCACATATTATGGACTGGAAGTTGGTCAGTTTTTTGGGTAAAATACTGATTGATGTTAGGTTGGCCATATTTGATTATTTTGGAGAAATAGCGCCACCAGTGGTGAGATAATACAATCAACAACAGCTGTTCTATCATTTTTCTAACAGAAATCAGTGTTAGTTTGCACATGAAAAAGTGTTTAATATATTGGAAGAAAAGCCTAAATATGAAAGAATATTTTGTGTTGTTGACTGCTATAATAATGAGAAATCATACAGACAAGCCCATTATTTAATTATTTCGTTTATTTCCAACTGGAGCCGATTCGTTGCACCTAGAATTTATTAATAAACCGCCTTATTTACGAGAGCTGTTACCACAGTGGCTACATATTATAAAATGCTAATTAATTTAGCATACCTACATATAGCTCTGGATTACATATCTGTGGGAGCATCTAGCAGCTGTACATAAAGTAGTAGTAGAAGCAGTGGTGGGGATGCTAACGCCAGGCAAGTAGGCCACCATGGGGCCTTTTTGCCAACCCAGGCAACCCAGCAAGTGAATCAATGTTAAGATTCTGCATAGCTCTGGAGGACAGTAGGATTTAGCTTTTGTTTGTTTATTATATAAGCAGGACATATACAAGTCAACTTGACTCAGATATCAGTAATAGTGATGGGAAAAACAGTTGTTTTCTGTTAACAGTTGAAGCCATTAACGTTATTTAATAATAACCGTTGAAAATAACGGCTTCAGTTATTTTAAACTGGATAGTCGATCGATAGTATCCTACATTCCCAAAGCTGTGAGCGAGAGCGAGCACACTAGTATAAATGCATTGTATTTTTACCCCGTTATTTCACGTAGTGTATAAATCTGAAATTTTGTCGATATGAAAAGGAAACAAAGGGTTAGGAAATTATAATAAGCGTGTCGTAAATCTTTTGCCACTCTGAAGTGAAACTTTTAGAAATCAGAAAGGAGTCTTCTATAAGAATTTACTTGGATGTTTTAGGAATTATAAACTAATTTTTCTCACAAAGTTATTTTATCAGGGTCTTTACGTAAATGTCAATGCCACAGCAAGAATCCATAAATATCATTATTTATCACGCCTTGTGACGTTAGACGTTAGAACTTTTATTGCTACACAGGGAGTGATTCTAAGAACTCCATAACATAACGCAGCTAATAAAATTTATTTTATCAGGGTCTTTACGTAAATGTCAATGCCACAGCAAGAATCCATAAATATCATTATTTATCACGCCTTGTGACGTTAGACGTTAGAACTTTTATTGCTACACAGGGAGTGATTCTAAGAACTCCATAACATAACGCAGCTAATAAAATTTATTTTATCAGGGTCTTTACGTAAATGTCAATGCCACAGCAAGAATCCATAAATATCATTATTTATCACGCCTTGTGACGTTAGACGTTAGAACTTTTATTGCTACACAGGGAGTGATTCTAAGAACTCCATAACATAACGCAGCTAATAAAATTTATTTTATCAGGGTCTTTACGTAAATGTCAATGCCACAGCAAGAATCCATAAATATCATTATTTATCACGCCTTGTGACGTTAGACGTTAGAACTTTTATTGCTACACAGGGAGTGATTCTAAGAACTCCATAACATAACGCAGCTAATAAAATTTCGGTAAAGAAACAGTATAAAAAATTGAGTTTGAGTTTTAAAAAAAATTGGAAGATATATAGTATTAATTGTTTATTTACTTATTTTAATATTCGTTGTTTTAAAACTAGTTTCAAAAATTTCAAAGGGCTGTAACTTGGAGGAGAAGGGGTTTCAAGAAAAACTTAATAAAAAGACACCCCTTATTTTTCGCCAAAGAATTACCCTGTAAAATTTTTCGCATCAATTTGGAAACACCTGTATATATATATATATATATATATATATATATATATATATATATATATATATATATATATATATATATATATATATTCATTTAATTTTTTATATTGAAATGTATATAGATATTAAAAAATGTTGTATCATTATATTTCTTTAATCAATTTGATAACTATTATCAGACAAACGAAAATGACGTGTTAACTGTTTTCTTAGGTAATGTATATAAATTTAAATAAATAAGTACTTTAATTTCACGTGAAATAACCCTATTTTGCGTTGTCTATAGTGAAAGTAATAACACGTTTTTACAGAAATTCATCTTTTCACCCAACATTTTTTATTATTAAATATTTGGCTTTACATACTAGTGGGAAACTCAACTGTTTCAAAAATAACAGCTTCTCAGTTTAACACAATAACTCTGTGTAGTAGTGTCTGTATGCCGTATCCCCATCAACAACCGGTTAAAGTTAAAATTAAACCGTTTTATTGTACCGAAAATCGTACGTTCCTAAAGCTGTTAGCGAGAGCGAGCACACAGTATAAATAACGTGTTTAGCATTCCCAATCTCAAGGCTATTCATCCCGTTAAATAGTTAAATAAACAGTTGCCGATGAAAACCGATGTTTATTTATCGAAGCCGAACTAGTTGCAGTAGAACTGAAACAGACACGACTCCGAAATCTAGTTTAGCGTAAAAAGCGTTATTTTTTAAGCTGCTATTTTTATAAATCCATAACTGGTGGTTACCGTTACGGCTCGGTAACCGTTTAAAAATAGCTGACAGTTAAATAACGACCCATCACTAATCAGTAAGTTATATTATGTATTTTAATTGGTTAAAAGTTGCAGAAGAGAGGATATGTAAGTTATATTATTTATTTTAATTGGTTAAATAGTTGGAAAAGAGAGGATATAAATAAAATAAAAATGGTTGGTACTTGCATAGTCCTATTTAAATTTTTGGATTAACTTAGAAGTTTATAACCTATATTACCTGTTCAGAAGAATAAATGCATCCTTTAGTAGTTTCTGCATACAGATGTATCCCAAAACCTGGACTATTTCCAGCTCGTTTTCCCTTGCATTGATCGGCAGTTATAAAAACATCAGGAATAAAATTCAACATTACCCCTTTGGCCTTCTCAATCATTCTATTAGTTAATGCAGGAGATACTCGCAAGGCATATGCTATTCCTCGAATTCTCTTAATTTTTCCTGCCTCCATCAACTGCACTGGCCGGAGTTGCTTACGTACAGGACATGTGAAGAGCACTTCCCCACCTCCTGCTGGCATGACTCCTGTAAGATATATTTTTAATAAAAAAAAGTTATTTACAATATAAAAGGCAGTGATTATTGCCAACTTAATATGGTTTAACCATTTTACATTTACTCCAGATGTACAGGCTTTCATGCCTCTGTGTTCAGGAACAATATCTTAGCCAAAAATGGCTATCACAATATTAGATATAATATATATTTAGAAAAACCATTCAATTAACCTAGTAATAATATCAATAAAATGTGTCATTGTTATTCAAGCAAAGTTGTCTTCCAAGCATTTTTAGCATTGTGTGTAAAGAATGTGTGGAATTCCAACTCTGCAGGTGTGTTGGATTACATTATTTATGTTTATTGGATTGCAATTTTCTCCAGAGCAATCCAGCTTTTGGCTTATCTTCGTATTTTAGACACTTAAGCAATATTGCAATAATTGTAGTTTGTGTAATTAGATCTGACCTAAAGAGGTTGTGTATATAGTCTATGTTATTTGTGAGAAATGATTTTTATTTATTCAGTGTTAGAGTATGTAGTTCTTCTGTGTTATTAAAGTAAGTCATGTTAGTCAATATACAGTGTGTTCCCTAGTAAGCACAAAATCTCCTTGTTCCTTAAACACTCTGGTCACAATCTGTTGTTTCTATCCACTGCTCTATCTTGGTTTAAAACGTCATTTAGCTTAATTGCATAAATTGTTTTTAATATTATAAGGTAAAACATAATGCAAAATGAATTAAATAGTTACTGACAAGTTAAAACATTAATGGCCATTGTTGCTTGGACTGTCCGATTTCTCCCAGGCATTTCTGCCATAGCCAAACTCACTTTGGGATAAATTAATTACACACTTTTTCAACCATAGCTCCTGGTTTCCTCTGTAGCTAGACTAAAACTAAAGCAGTCAGTTACACTCAAGCTACTAAAAAAGCCGGCAGCTATGTAGACATTTCTAGCAACCCACCAACTGAGTTCAATCACAGCAGAGCAACCCAGAAGCCATTCAGCAGTCCAATTGGAAAATTGCTCAAGAGCAGTGAATAATTTAACCTGTGGAAGATAAATCACATATTAAGTACCACAACAAACCTCTTTTGGTAATTTTCAGGTCCAGACCTTCATCATCCAAGATAAACTTTTTAACAGTTTGTAATATTGATGTTTTCATCACATCAACTGAGGGGTCTATACTATTACTTGTTACTCCACGTAATGTTGCAGTGACAGGATTTTTACAAAATAGTCCTAACATAAACAGGGTTTCCAAATAATAGCCTGAAATAAATTACTGAATTATAATAGAAGAGCTACACATACACGTATATTTTACCAATTCCTCTATCTGTACAACAGTCATGTTCTATTTTTCCACCATATAAAAGTCCAGGTTGAAAATACAGTGATGTACCAGTATCATTCAACTCTATTACAGTACCATTTGTAAGTTTATCAAGAAGTCTTATTAAACTCACTTCATACTCCTGTAATCCCGGTTGATCGTCCATTATCCGTATTTCATTTATTCTTACTGCTCTACCACTTAATATTGATAATAAAAGTCGTTGTCGCAAACAACTTGAGCCTTTGTAGTTTAATGTATTGCCTTGCACTCTAGCTCTCGACATTTTCTAACTATACAGATTTAAGGCGATAAACAACTATATTTTTCTAAATACCACGTTTCTCTAAATCACGGCTTTTAAGAATTAATACTTAAATAACCCTAACTAACAACTTCAAACTCAAATAGGCAAATGTGAATAACCATACCATAACCAACAAGTGTAAACATAAACACGTGTTGGTCATATAATAGATTTAGTAACAGTAACAGTAGTTTATCTATGGTATAGAGAAAGCCATCTGTTCTGTGATCTATGGCGTAAGTTATACCAAGGCTGCCAATAGCACAAACAGAAATTTGCCAATGGAGAGTCCAAAAATTCCCACTTTTTCGTGAAATGTTTTTATTTTCAATAACCACGTAATTTATAATACATTCCGCGTCATAAAGACATCATTCACATTATTCAATAGTACCTTTATAATTTTAAAATACATGTTATTTCAACACTATGACATCACTAAGCAAATGAATCATTGTAAAATTTAACAAAAGCTCTACCTTTTTAACGATTTTTAAAGAATATTGACCGACTTTAATGAAACTCGACAAGCGCCTCTCTCTTATTGACAAGGAATTTAGTAAACTTTGTTCTGACTGATCCCGAACTTATGTGGGACAAACAAATAGACGCATCCACAATAGAATAAATAACACACCCTCACAGTTAGAAAATCCGAACCCTCATCGGCGCTGGCCATGCATCATATTCATACAGGGTACAAATTAGACTGATGCCAAAACAATAGCCCCGATTTACAACTTCAAAACCAGAATTATCCGCGAAGCAATCAAATTCGAAAAACGTCCCGATTGTTTAAGTAAGAGAGATGATGGTCTTCGCCTTCCGATAACTTGGAAACCTAATATATATACATTACAAACACACAAAAAGACAATAAATTTATTAGAAAATTTCACTTCCCCATTATCTGTCTCAACAAATGCCTGTAATCCTTTTAATCCTAAAGCCCCTGATCATGACCTGACTACTTTCACTGATAACGAAGCAGGTAGACGAAACGATACATACAATACAAGACTGGCAACGAACTTCCAGATCTCTCTTACACCTAGGGTTGAACACACTGAGACCTTAGAGACGATCTCCGGTAAGATTTGGGTAGTAGGTTTTGAGTTTTCTTTCGAAATAAATTTTTATCTCCGAAAATTACAAAGCTATTTTAATGAAATTTGGTGGTGATGTTGCTTGGGGAAGGCCTTACTACATACCAAAATTCAACTTTCGAAGTTCATAGAGAATTGGGTTATTCAAATTTGAAGCATTGAATGAAAATTCACTACTATAACGCACTTGCTGCGTCCAGAACTTTTTTGTATTTTTATACGAAATCTGCAAAAAACATAATGCTCCAGCATAAGTAAACAAATAACAGTCAATCTCATCTTACCTTTTGCCAATATATTTGGCTTCTGATGATAATTTCCTCAAATATCCTCTTTCCATCATCTGAATAAGAGCCTCGGTGGTTCAGGGGTAACAACGTGTGCCTCTGAACCGAAGGGTACTGGGTTCGATCCCAGCACTCTCCTTTCACTTTTTCAGTACAAACTGTAACATTAACATCAGCCGAGGTTCTGGCATTGTATTTAAGCAAGTTGAATATCTGCACGTTCCGCCCTTCGGAGGGGGCGTAAAGCCGTCGGTCCCGTGTCCATGCGATGTTGAGCACGTTAAAGATCCCTACCCTTCTTATATAAAGGCAGGGGTTCGGCAAAATTTCCAGGATAGTGAGGTGAAACTGCTCCTTGGCGTCGGTGGTTGGCCATAGTCGCGGAAATAGGCCGACGTTAAAGAAACAAAACACACACACATCATCTGAACAACAGAAAACAGTACCCAAAACACTATTTTGGTATAAAAATGTTTACAAAAGGTTCATTTTATCTTGTTTATTGTGATTGTGTGCCAACTGTCAATGCCCTCAGACGCCATGACAGTGTCACGGTCACGTGACGTGATGTGAAATTTTGCAATGTATACCTAATTACCTTACGTAATACTCTTTCAGAACAGCGCCGCGTAAAAATTTCTATTATAATTTCTTCTAGGCAAATGTATTAAGAAATCAGTAATGTGTTCTAGCGATTTTAGTGGCCCGTGAATGGCGCAAATTTATTCCAAATTTAAACTGCCCTACCTATGCTGCTGCCATTCTTGAGATTCCCATACTATGCACCCTTATCTTGGACACTGTGGTGGCGTAAAGAGGCGGTGGCGGCGATCCGCCCCGGATGCCAAGCACCAAGGGGTGACAACTCAGTCGCGTAGCTTAGTAGCCAGCCACTGGTGCATCTGCGCAACGTGATGGCGCGGGCGGAAGGGGCAAGTGATTTCGACCTCTCCCTCCACCAAATTGAAAACTGAAAACCATGACGAACAGTTACATGACACAACTCGTTTCGATGTTGCTACTTGGCCAACACCAATGCCTGATGATTTGAGAATTGAAATTGTTAAAACGGGAAGTGAACCCTATCAAAATAGAGATGGCCCATTTTTAGATACTGTCTGGAGACAAAATAAAAGGAAAAAGTCGAAATTTCAATTCAGAATGGTTTTATAAAGCGTTACCAAATGGAGAAAAAATACTCATAAAATGGATAGTATACACTCCAACAAAAACAGTTTATACTGTTTTTGCTGCAAACTGTTTACACACCATGAAACAAAACATCAGAGCTTTGCCAACGGTTTTAATTCATGGTGGAAACTAAATCCTAAAGTGTCTGAACACGAGAATTCTGAGAGCCATCTGTCCTGTTTTGATAAATGAAAAATCTTGGAAAATGGATTGAGGCTGCAATAAACTATCGACCATAAACATTAAATGGTTTTAATCCAAGAAAAAAAGAAGTGGCGACGTTTTGAGTCGCCTTTTAGATCTTATTATTTTCCTGGCATTCCAAAATCTTCCTCTTAGAGGGCATTTCATGAGACAATAAAGGGAATTTTTTAGAATTAGTTAATCTATTGTCGGAATATGACCCAGTGCTAAAAGAGCACATGCTATCGCCTGTACAAAAAGGAAACGGGTAGATTCTTATTTGTCCAAAGACATTCAAAATGAGTTTATCAGCCTTTCGGCGAAGGAGGTGAAAGATAACATAGTGGACGACATAAGAAAAGCAAAATATTTCGGAATTCTTTTCAATAGCACTCCAGACATATCACATGTTGATCAGATGAGTTATGTAATCAGATATGTTCATATTGAACACGATCAAGTTGAAGTAAAGGAAATAATTCTAGGTTACTTCCCAATATAGCTGGAAATACTGCAGGCGAACTTTGAGGACTTGGATATTTCAATTGAAAGAAGAGGAAGGAGATTTCGAAAATTTATGCCAGAAGAATGGCCCAAGATGCTGGACTAATATTGCCAGAACAGCTGCAGCGAGCTATGTTAGAATCTCTTGACAGATTTTACGGAGAACTAGTCTATCGTTACAAGGCAATGGCTAATATTCATAACATTTGGTGTTGTTCAGCCTAAAACTCTGCTTACGTGAACAGAAGAACAACTTCGTGGTATAGTTCCAAATCGGATAAAAATCTACGATGAATTTTCTTCAGAGGACATTATTTTGGAGATTTTACGACTGAGGCGCAACTTATAAGCCGCCAGCATTTCTTTCCAAGAAGCGGTCCAATGGACTACTTTGGAGCTTCCACAAAATTAATTGTACAATGGGACTATTCTCAGTCTGTTCCGAGTCTAGCGCTGTGTCTAAGATTTTCTTAACTATTTGTGTGTTTCTGTGGCTTCTCGTGAAAGAAGTCTCTCAAAATTAAAATTGATAAAATTTTACTTAAGATCCACAATGAGCCAAGCGTGTCTTACCAATCTTTACATATTGTCCATTGAAAAGGACAGGAAAGTAAGTTTTGATAATGTGATCCAATATTTTAGCAAAACAAAGTCACGTAAGCACGTTTAGTATTTGATTTGTGGTTTTATTTTGGGGGTGCTCAATAGAAAACCACCCCGGGTGCCAACCTATGCTACGCAGCCACTGCTTGGACACACTGTATAGATCAGCAGCGGCAATTTTTTAAATAAAATTTCACTTTGGGACATTATACCAAACTATTATTGAGTTTGGCACATAGCACTCGCATTTACTTTAAAGTATAAACACAGAAATGGTTTTTACAATTTTTATTTAAATAATATTTATAATACATATAATAACAATCATTCGCTTTTAAAATTTATACAACACTCTTATGTACTTGGAAACATTAATGCCTGCAAGGAAATGCAAATATAATTCTCCGCTTTAGTTTTGGTAACAAAGTATAGGTCTTGAACCCCTTCACTCTGTGCTTTGTTCCCATCAAAGGTCTGTGTGTATGGGCCATTATATATATATATATATATATATATATATATATATATATATATATATATATATATATATATATATATATATATATATATATATATAATGTAATTTTTCCCTACAGGCAACAAATATTTCAATTTTTAAAACTACTCTTCTATAACCAAAGTTCAAACTCTAGGTCAAAATCAGAAATAAACTTTAACGTAAAACTTTATTGGAAAAAATTAACAGTAGAAAAGAACTAGGAAAACGTATATAGGGTACAGAGATAGTGACAGGAAATTATTTAAATAAAAATCGTTTATTGCATTTAATAACAGAAACATGTTTGCAGAAACTCATTTAACCATGAATATCACAGGCACAGACAAAATACACTGAGAATCCCTGCAAACAAAACATCAAAATTGAAAGACAGCTCCTACTGCACAGTACTTTTTAATGCTTTGTTAAGTGATATTAAGCCAATTACTCAATACACTGCTTTTAAATATGCAGCAAAACAATTTCTTTGCAAGAGGGCCTCCTATAGTGTCGCAGAATTCCACGATCTATGACTTCCCTTTTAACATGTATATTTATGGTTTGTCTTTTGCTTGGCGTTGTGATGTATCGTTCTTGTGTGTGCTTGATGTTGACTTCTGGTATACATGTGTTCATATATTTTAGCTTCAGATCTAGTGATTTTATAAGTGTGATGTTTTTTTGTTTGTTTTTCAAATACTGTGACTTACCATAGGTACTCTTTGTACCTTAAATGGTCAATAAACAATTATTGTTTTTATTAACTATTAATACATATTTGATCTGATGACATTGAAGTTTCATTTCATTTATTAGTTTATGAATCAAGAACTGTATATGGTTCTTTTTATATTTTATTTATTGACGTGTAGTTTTTATTTATACATATTTCATGTTTTTGGTGTGTTATGTGTTGTCATTTATTGTTTGCTTTTTTAGATCATACCTGGTTTCGATTATTTAATTTGTTTATGACCTGTCCTGTACTACTTGTACCTGAAGTGATTGATCAATTATTATTATTATTACTATTATTAATAAATTGCTTGCATGGTTGCCACATTTATTAACTCCAATACTTTATTTATGTTTGTTGTTGATCACATTCGTTTCTCTCACTTACAAAACGTTAATTTGATATAGTGCAGCTGTTTGTGCATCACTTATGTAATGTTTAAAAAGATTCTTGTAGCAAGATAAAGATTGTCATTTTTTCTTTTGGGATATACAAGGTGGCAAATTTGACAGGTCATGAGAGAACACAGGTGTGTCATTTATACAATCAACAGAATTATGCTTATGTTCTACTTGAACAAGTGATCCATTCTTATAGAGATAGCTATCAACAACTTTTGAGGATAAATAACGATCAACAGCACTGGTATCCAGGACAAAAACAGTGGCATCATCATTTGCAGAAATTAAGTTGATTTTACTCAAAACTGGTCCAGTGTTTTGGCGATGTGGTTCCACCAAATTAGGACCATCAAGGGTTGGATATGCACCCTTCAGTAAACGTTTTTTCTGTGAATTGGTAAAACATTTTTCTTCAAAATGGTATTCACACACTACCTTATTCCTCAACTGATCTTCCCTAAGTTCTGTTAAATGAGGTTTCTCGGCATTTTTAATCCATTGGCTGCATATATCGGGATTCTTCACAGGATAATGAAAAAAATGAATATTTCTGCTTCGGGTTGTTACTGTGGTGCATGTTCTGTAAGAGCAGCGACACCCACCCATTTCGCTCGTTTACTTGTTAGTTATTTCCCTTTAACTGTTATCGGTAATGTTAGTTGACACAAAAGATACACTAAATTAAATGCAACTGTGTGACAGTTACATTAATAAACAAAATTCTATTGAATGTTGAAACTGAAGTAACACTGTTGGAAAACAAGATACACAACACTAAACAGTAATCTCGGGTTTTTTAACTTATAAAAAAAGGTCCAATTTAAAAACCATAAAGATAGTCTTTTATTTTAGGATTGATATTTATTTATGAAAGATTAGAGGTTAGAACTTACAACATAAGCTTAAACTTTATTTATCTATGGGCAAAGCTCACTTATCCACTAATCTTTGTCTATGGGTTATTGTTATGGGAAGATAGAGAACAAATACCTTTTCTCTATATGTTAGAGTACAGTAAAAACTAAAGCAAAGGAAATGTTAGCGGAATCCATAACCCTAAAAAAAGAGAAAGAAATTTAGGGACGCAGCAAGTGCGTTATAATAGCAAATTTTCATTAAATGCTTCAAATTTGTATAACTAAATTTTCTATAAACCTAGAAAATTGTGTTTTGGTGGAGTAAGGTATTTACGAGGGTAACATATTCTATTCCATGTATATTTTGTTTGGCCTAAGACGTAGGTCCATTGAGCCATTAAACGCAGTCTAATCTAGTGACGGTTGTCGATTGTCGGACTTTATATTGATCGCCATATTTTCTCTATTATGTTTGATAGTCTGACACGTATTTCAACCAAATTTCATCAAAATACCATGGTTATTTTTTGAGATACAATTTTTATTTATATATATATATATATATATATATATATATATATATATATATATATATATATATATATATATATATATATATATATATATATATATATATATATATATATATATATATCCACACGATAACTCAAAAGGTTATTAACGGATTTTGATGAAACTCGGGAAGAATCTTTATTTCATTAATAGCTTGGATGAGTTCGTTAGGCAGCCCTATTGGACCAATTTTTCTAAAAAAAATTAATTTTTCCGAAAAAAAATGTATCTCAAAAAAATAACCAAAGTATTTTGATGAAATGTGGTTGATATGTTACCCTCGTAAATACCTTACACTACCAAAACAGAACTTTCTAGGCTTATAGAAAATGGAGTTATACAAAATTGAAACATTTAATAAAAATTCGCTACCCTAACGCACTTGCTGCGTCCCGAAATGTTTTCCCTTTTTTAAGGACTAGGATTCCGCTAACATTTCTTTTGCTTTAGTTTTTATTGTGGTCTAACCTATAGAGAAAAGTTATTTGTTCTCTATGTTCCCATAACAATAACTCATAGACAAAGATTAGTGGATAAGTGAGCTTTCGACATAGATAAATAAAGTTTATATTCGACCGGGACGGTCGAATATAAGAGAGGGGCAGTGTCACAATGAACACTCTGGAATGATATTTCTAGAATAGACCAGAGGTGACAGGTGTAGAATAGTTTAGAATAGTGTGGAACGTCTAGAATCTCTATAGACAAGTATAAATAGACGAGCGGTGCACAGAATAAGTTAGTTCAGTATAGAATAAGGTGGTGTGAAAGTGATCATAGAGTATAAAGCGAGTTAACAGTAAGTGTTGGTCTATAGGAAGCGATCATAGAAGGCGATAATGGAATATAGTTCTATGGACATTTAATAATAGAGAAGAGATATATTTTAGTTGACACTGGTGTTGGAAAATAGTTGGTAATAATAAATAGGTAGTTTGGAAGCTGTGTTTTGTTAGTGAACAAATTCCGTAGAGCGTAACAATATATATATATATATATATATATATATATATATATATATATATATATATATATATATATATATATATATATATATATATATATATATATATATATATATATATATATATATTAACTAAAATAGGATTTATAATTGATATAACTTCCTGGGCTCCGGATGCTCACGCAGGCGATTTCTCTGCCTCTGTAGCTTTTTTGGTTGTTTTCCTCGGATTGAGGGTCTTCCAAATGTTGCTGCAATTGTGCACTGGTTGCTTGTTGTGACTCCGTGTATTTTTGCATCTTCATCCAGAGTGTTCCCATCTTCACCTGGCTATACCGTACTGATGATGGCTAATAAGCTTGAAACACGTGTATGCGGTTGTCTCCTTGCGGTTTTGCCCTTAACCCTCCTCCTTATATATATATATATATATATATATATATATATATATATATATATATATATATATATATATATATATATATATATATATATATATATCACTAAAAGCTAAAAGTATGAATAAAAATGCTCCATGAATAAGGTACATCTCTATAATATAGTTCGTTGGTTGACCAATGTCTCTTACTCTCTTGCAAACAAAAAGTAATTCTGTTAGTAGAGCGACTTCCGATGAACATAAACGGTAAAAGTTGATTTGAAACTCTTCATTGAGCGACTATGGTCGTTACCTCGCACCTAATCAAAATATAACTTTAGTCGTAAGCGCTTAGATCATTCATCCCCTGATTACGCTAATCGTGTTAGTTAAACAATTGGCAGGTCTTAAAATTATGCGTTGTGGTGATTTGGATTTTCCAAAGCTTAGCTATTGGAATAGCAGCAAACCGATTTATGAGTTCACCTTTTGAGAGTCTTTGGTCAGTGAATAAATATAAGATATAAGAAATGAATAACGAGTTATCCCATTTTATGTTTTTCTTGTGTCCATAGAAAAATTCGTCTATTGCTGTTTGATTACCTATTTACTTGTGACTAATGTTAGCTATAGAAAAAGCAAGAATGTTTTTTCTAATCTATCAAGTTTGCGCTTAAAATTTCATAAGTGTCAAATGTCAATTAAATGTCAATGCTAGAAATCCGCTTGCTTGTTCGATTCGGATTTTTGGATTCTAAGTTGGCGGGATCAGGAATTTTCCTCAGTTTTTCTTGTATATTTTTTGTTCGTTGTTTGTATTCCTTCATCCTTTTACTAGTTTATTTTCCCGTTCAACACAATGGGTGATAAAGGAGACGCTGGTAAGTTAAAAAAAGTGATTTTTTTGCTGTAAACATGTCTGCTTTTATACAATTTTTTCTTGCGTTCATACAGGTTGTAAACCTTTTTTTGTGCGTGTGTATGTTGCTTTATCAGAGATTTAGGTTTCTTATCAACGCTTGACTTTTAAGCCGTGAAAAGATTATTCTTTTAAATATATTGTGCGAGTAGCTTCAAGAACA
The DNA here is from genome assembly GCA_964006375.1 of Tillus elongatus. Lineage (NCBI taxonomy): Eukaryota > Metazoa > Arthropoda > Insecta > Coleoptera > Cleridae > Tillus > Tillus elongatus. The sequence continues at coordinate 95,730,236 of OZ023268.1, forward strand.
AAACTTTGGTTAGCTATGTTTCCTATATCAAGAACCTCATATGAGATAGTATCACCAGGTATGGATATTATTAGTTTTTTTGTTGTACGCCTTAATAGCGTATAATATTTTGTTTTACTGTCTCTACCTACATTTTTCCTATTTATAGTTAGCCGCTATTTTTGAGGTTAATTATTGCTCAGTTGCCAAAAAAAGGTAGTAATATTTAACTTTGCTGACTTCTGTTGGATTATTTTTGCAGAAAATTATGTTTGTAATTGTTGTTACCTTAAATTCGCTTCAAACTAAAATCCATGTGCTCCAGGTTCAATAGGGCTACCTAATATGTTGGTTTTAGGTACCTATAATAATTATACATCTTATGTGCATCCAAATAGTAATAATAAAACATGTAAAAATATGTCAATGAAGACACCATCAGTGTAGAAAATAATGTTTGTTAGGATTTTAAACTCTTGTTTGGGTAGCATAATTGATTGCTTACAAATAAATAAACTTTGGACATAAAAAATTAAATACCTGTCATATTTGAGAAAAATCGTGTTTGTTGATCTATAACAAAAAATAAAATAATAAAGAAATAAATATATAGGTTTGGCGTTTGTTTTCCTGCTTCTCTTTTGATACCAGTGTTACCAGATCTACTGTTAAACCAGTATTTCTACCACTTTTAAATTTCATCTACCATTCTCCAGTTTTAGCTCTCTGATTTGGCGCTTTATAGATTATTTTGCCGTAATGTAAAGTAGATGTTTTTCTACCGCATCACACTTCTGTTTTATTGAAGGTTATTCTTGGATTAAATATTTTTACAATAAAAACACGGGATCTACACAAACATTTCTTCGTCTGAGAATATAAAAGGAGTACGAAGCGAAACTGTATTGTCCTTATCAGTAATAAAGTTTAACATAAAAGTCTAAGTTATTACTTTTAATTTAAGTCTTCTTGATTGTCAACAATGGTTAATTATATTCAAACTGAATTAAATTTGTTTTTCTTTTTGGAAGGTATTCTTTTTATTTACTTACTAACAACATTTGATTGTTTTGTATTATGAATTATATGTTTTATATTTTGGTCGCTATTTCAATCATGTACACATTTCAAAAATTTTTACTTTCTAAATGTTTTCCTATTAGTGAATTTTCTTAAAAAAAAATTCACTAATGAGGAGATCTCGACTTTTGAATTTTGAAAAAATTTCTTCAAATGAGCGCTATTTAGGACCCCTGGAACCCAAATCCGAGATCGGTTTCAGACTTTATATGTTATATATATATATATATATATATATATATATATATATATATATATATATATATATATATATATATATATATATATATATATATATATATATATATATATATATATATATATATATATATATATATATATATATATGTTTATATATTTATGTGTCACACCTATAACTAAAAAAATAATGGACCGATTTTGATAAAATTTGGTGAGTACCTTCCTTTCGCGAGTGGCTTGGATAAGTTCGTTAGCCAGGAAAATCCGCCGAGGTTTTCCCGGAAAATTTTGTGTTTTCTTTCGAAAAAAATCGAAAAAAATTTATATCTCCGGAATTAACAAAGTAAGGGCAAGGAACTTTGGTACACGGGTTTATATCGTTATATATAAGCTACCTACCAAAATTTAGCGCTGTCGGTTAAAGGACAAAAAAGTTACAGGCATTTAAAGAAAAATAAATTTGGGTTTTCCTCAAAACGTCAAAGTCGCGATTTTAAACGTCAAAATTGTTAATATTTAGGCAATGAACCTGAAATTAATATGATCTATGGAAGGAAAATGTCTCAAGAATAATGTTTTACAAAGCCTTAACTCTTAGTTTCAATCGTCATTGTCCTTCATTTTACTAAAATATTCCCAGAAAATTCATTTCAAATAGACCCTTTCTCTGATACTTTAGCAGTAGTGTTGGCTATAGAGTTTATCGTTTAATGGTCAATATCATTTTTGTCGAATTATCGTAAAAAATCATTACAGCGCAATATATCCGTTATTATGCAAGTTACGAAAAAAAGTTGTATACATTAATTGTAGGGTGTCTTAAGCTACATCTTAAAAAATATTTCCACAATTACAGGGTGGCCCATAAGTCGTTGGTGATTCAAATTTTCTCTTTTTTTAGTGAATTTTTTTAATCAAACACGCCCTATGTTATTACATTTTTGTATTTTCCATCGAAATATAATACATCTTTGTAAGAAAAGAAATTCGGGATGCAGCAAGTGCGTTATGGTAGCGAATTTTCATTAAATGCTTCAAATTTTGAATCAATTTGCTATTAACCTATAAAGTTGACCAGAAAACCAGTTTTTTCGGGAACAATTTAAGTTTACTTTCGGAAATTTTTGTACATTTTCAACAATAAAGTTGTTTTGATGAAACATGGTACATTGTTTTTACTATATACTAAATTTATGCCTGCTTTCTTTAAAAAAACACACATATTTGCTATTTAAAAATATTTTTATGAAAATTCACTGCCATAACGCACTTGCTGCGTCCAGAGGTTTTTTTTGGTGTTTGTATTCTCTGTATACAGAGTGATTCAAATTTGAGCCCCACCAAGAGGATCTTGCTTATTATTGAAGATAGATGGTAGGTTTAAATCCAGCAAAGTTGCTAAATTTTGTGCTCTTTAATATGCCACAAAGAAACGCAACTTCCTGGAACTGTCTTTCAAGAAACTGTAAAAAAACTTGAAAAAAGCAATTTTTAATTTTTGTCTGATTCATTCATTTAAAGTCTTATAAAGAAACTAAAAACACATTCTAATGGCCATTTCCAGTTTTCTATATGATAGCAGTTCCAGTTTTGCCTTTTTGGGGCATCATCAATTTTCTTATTTCTTATGAGTGGCATATTGGATTTTGACATCACAGGATTTCTGTTTTTTTTTTCTGAATTCAGCAATGTATATGTTGAGAAATAATTTTTAACAATTAGACTTAACTGTCAAACAGTGCAAAACTAGCTGGCTACTTTACTACACATGGTCCAGCTTTACGTTGAGTTGCTGAGCAAAAATTAATTTCGTTTTGAGAAATCTGGAACAGTTAGTTCCAGCTGAAACTCAGCGTTGCTGGTGAACACATATGCTAACTAAACTGTTCAAGCCTGCAGCTATTGTATATGTTTAAAATAGTGGACCTAGAACATCTACTATGAAATCTTTACATTTTTTCCATACAGGAAAATTTAAAGCTGCAAATTGTTAAAAAGTCGTTTTATACCCTGAAAACAATTATATGAGACAGCAGTTAGGTAACAAAGTTTTAGTGATAATCTTCTATGAAATAATTTGTTGAATTCAATGGAGCGATAAATAGTCAACGGTTGCTTGATTTTGATCAGTTATCAAAGTTTTGGTGATAAGCTTCTGTTAAATAAATTTGTTAAATTCAATGAAGTGATAAATCGTAAACTGTTGCTGGATTTTAATCAGATTCCCAAATTTAAAGATCTATATTAGTATTGACCCAGTGTACATTTCTTTTACATTATATATAAAATTAATAAGTGTGACAACAGTGCATTAATTCGTTTTTCTTGTAGTCTATGTCTGGAAGGTATAGGTGGTTCAAACATTACCAAAATTTTAACATGCACAAGAAGACAGCCAACTTTCACCTTTATTATACAGGTGGGGGATTTTCATTATCGATACCATTGGGAGATACAAAAGTGGGTAAATTAGATAAAATTTGCACAACTACATGGGCATTTCAGAAGATGCTTCGGATTTGAACATTTTCTCGTATGTCACTAAAATGTAGACACGAAACTAAAGACTGGATTTTTTTTCTTTAATATTTCAACAATTAAGTACGCTAGAAGTCTGAAATTTTAGACAGTCATGAGTCATAGTTGGTAATTTTGGTTCTCATGGTGATCCTAAAAAATATTTTGGTCCTTACGTTTATGAGCTATGATAGTAATTTTTTTATTATCGACACAATATTTATTTTTATCACTGGCATTTAGAAGACTTTTCTCTGGTTACAGTGGTGTATCATTTGGGGCTGTTGTATTTTTCTTTATATGAAATACACGACAAATAAAAAAAAAGTAGGCTGTGACTTTTTGACACAATTAAAAGAAAATGTTTTCTGTTATATTCAAGTAATGACAAAGAAGAAAAGGTACCTATTTTAATGAATCGAAGAATATATGAACAATTTCTTGATTTTAAAGATGTAACTTGTAGGATATTAGCAAATTTTTTTAAAAATTCGCTAATGAGGAGATCTGTGTTTATATATATATATATATATATATATATATATATATATATATATATATATATATATATATATATATATATATATATATATATATATATATACGACCGATAACTCAAAAAATAATGGACCGATCTTGATCAAATTTGGTCAGTACCTTCCTTTTGCAAGTGGCTTGGATAAGTTCGTTAGCCAGGAAAATCGGACCAGGTTTTCCCAGAAAATTTTGTGTTTTCTTTCTAAAAAAATTCATATCTCCGTAAATAACAAAGTAAGGGCAACCAAATTTGGTACGCGTGTTTGTATTATGAACCCTGTACAAAAATTTAGCTCTCTAGCTTTAAAGACAACCAAATTAGGCAGTTAAAGAAACAAATTTTGGAGTTTTCCTCAAAACGTCAAACTCGCAATTTTAAACGTTAAAATTGGCATTGTTTAGGCAAAGAATGTGAAACAATACCGATTGTAAAAAGAAAATGTTGCAAGAAGAGTGTTCTGCAAACCCTTAAGTTTCAGATTCAACCATCATTGCCCTTCATTTTACTAAAATATTTACAAAATTTTCATTTCAAATAGACCCTTTCTCTGATGCTTTGGCTGTCGGTTTAGTTAAGTTGATGCTTTCGCTGTAGGCTTAGTGAAATTTACGGTTTAACGGTCTATAATTTTTTTAGCTAATTTTCGTAGAACAAATTCGTTAATGCATTTTTATATTTTTTCTCGAAATATGATGCGTTTGTAAGAAAAAATCTGGATGCAGTAAGTGCGTTTTGGTAGCGAATTGTCTGTAAATTTGCAGTCTAGCTCCCGAACACTTTTCGAAAAACTGTTTTGAGTAACCTGCCTGACCAGGCAACCCACACCCCCCAAATCCACAAACCCCAAAATACATTTCTTGTTCACACCCCCCAAGGAAGTTACGGGACCAGGAGTGAGTAGGGGTACTGGGCGGGGTAGGTAGTAAAAAGGAAATATGAGCAGAAAATGCGAATAAAATTGGCTTGAAATCTGTCTTTTTCACATCTTGAAGCCATATCCCCCTTAAACCCTGCCTACCCCTCACAGCACCCCTATTCCCCCAGGTGTCGTAACTTCCTTGGCGGGTATGAACAAGAAATTTTTCTTGTGGTTTATGCAACGAGGGTGGTTGTATCCACGCGGGAGGCGAAGGAAAATCCCCACGACGAAGTAGCCACCTTCAACCTCCCAACCCTACCGCAAGTCAGGGGGGGTCTGCGTCGTAGGCATTTTCCTTCCCCCATCGTGTGCATGCAACCACCCTCGTTGCATAAACCACAAGAAAAACTTCCTGTTCATACCCCCTAAGGAAGTTACGTGACCTGGTGGCGAATAGGGGTGCTGTGCGAGGTAGACGGGGTTTAATGGGGATATGGCTTCAAATAGACAGCTTTTAAGCAGTTTTCTTTGAGTTTTCTGCTCATATTTCCTTTTTACTACCTACCCCGCCCAGCACCCCTATTCACTCCCAGTCCCGTAACTTCCTTGGGGGGTGTGAACAAGAAATTTTTCTTGGGGTTTGTGCATCCAGGTGAGGGTCCTAGTAATATTTCTGAAAACAATTTTTTGAAATGCGTTCGGGAGCTAATCTGCAAATTTACCGAATTTTCATTAAATCCTTCAAATTTCAATAACTCAATTTGCTATTAACGTAAGCTTTGTTGGTTAGGAAACCAACATTTAAGTTTATTTTCAAAAATTTTTGTATATTTTCAAACCATAAGTAATTTTGATAAAATATAGTACATTGTTTCTACCACATAGGCTATACCGATAATCAGATTGATGCCTGCTCGCATTTGCTATTAAAAACATTTTTATGGAAAATCACTTCCATAACACATTTGCTGCATTCAGACTTTTGAAAAATGTTTATATATTTTCAAACAATAAATTTATTTCGATGAAATATGGTACATTGTTTCTACTATATAGGCAACCAAGTTTGATGCCTGCTTTTATCAAAGAAAGACATTTGCTATTAAAAATATTTAAAAGAAAATTCGCTACCATAACGTACTTGCTGCGTCCAGAGATTTTTTATTATTTGTGTTGAACTTATCAAAAAATCAAAATTCCAGATAGAAGTGTTTGTCAAGCAATTAAATATTCATACAAACAGGGTCTTTTATTTTCCTGCCGTTTCTAGCTTTTATTTTTGACACAAACTTAAAGTAAACTGCAAGTCTTATATCGATAAAGTAAAAAAAGAAAGTCTTTTACAGTAAATAATAATTAAGTACCGTCTTTCGGTATTATTTTAATTTTACTACCACTTCACTATGGCAAAAAACATTTTGTTTGTGTTGGAAAGTCACGTCCTAATTACCATTTCACTTAGTTTCCAAGAGCTTCGGTTGTTCAGTAGTAAGAATGGGTGCCTCTAAACTGAAGAATACTGGTTGAGTCCCCGCACTATTCTCCGGATTTAGCACCATCAGACTATTATTTATTTCTAAAGCTGAAAAAACACTTGAAAAGTAAATGTTTTTCAACTAACAATTAAGTCGCCTGTGCTGTGGTTTGAAGACCAAGATATAGCCGTGATGGTCCATGGGTAAGAACAATAGGCATGGATGCAAAATGATGAAAATGTTTTGTATCCTCCTACTATGTCGAAAATCATAACTACTGGACAATTGATAGTCCCTTTATTAATCTTATTTTTAAAGGGGTAGACATTGATCCAATCCAATCCATAGCAGGTGGTAGTGGAATTTTCCTTTATGTAATAGTAAAGGATTTTTTCACGCCCGAGGAGGTACCACCCCATACATCAAGGGACCGGTGAAGTCCCAACGGACGTTTCCGGTTCTGGTGTATGAGTCGGTTTCCCTTATAAGCAAAAATGATGATGGCTCCTCCTTGTATAAAATATTCCGGAGGCAAAATACCCCTCCATTCGGATCTCCGGGAGAGGGGTGTACAGGGGGCGCCAACATCAAGATTTAACATATCCTTTTCGAATATATGTGGCCTAAATTCTAACCTGAACTCCGTCCACCATTTCCTCCAGGCTAACAGGCCCCAACTCCTCTTCCTCACCGAAACCCAAATCAGTGCCAAAACAGCCACTAATCACCTTAATTTCCCGGGGTATGAGCTCCTTACTGCCTTTAGATTGCATGGAGGCGTGTGCGCATACGTCCGTAGCAATCTACCCTGCACCAGACTTCCCAATTTAGAAGCTGGAAGAAAAGACATACTATGGATAAAACTCTCTCTCAGGGCTGCAACTAAATTCATCTGTTGCATTTACCGGTCACCTTCTGACAACAACTTTGTCCAGCTCTTTGACTACCTTTCTGAAAAAACCGACTATCTGATTTCTGAATATCCTTCCTCCGAGGTCACTATTCTTGGCGACTTCAATGTCCATAATAAGGAATGGCTAGGATCTTCAAAAACCGATCCACAAGGGAGAGCAGCGGAGGCCTTTGCAGTCAGCAATTCTTTGGCCAATATGGTTCAGCAACCTACTTACTTTCCTCGTATCCCAACACACAGCTCAAATCCCTTGGATCTCCTTCTTACTACAAATCCTGAATGCTATAAGATATCAGTCACCGCCCTCCTTGGTTGCTCAGACCACGGCATGGTCACTGCTTCCTGTGCAATGCAACCCGAGGTCACACAGTCATCACACCCACGTATCGTTTGGCACTACAACTCCGCAAACTGGGACGAAATGCGGGATTACTTTTCCTCATTTCCATGGGCGTCTGTCTGCTTCTCTCATCCTGACCCCTCTGATATCTCACAAAACGTCACCGAAATTATCCAAGCTGGCATGGAATTATTTATTCCACGTACACAGAAAACCTCTTCAGCCACTCAAAAGCCCTGGTTCTCTAAATCCTGTGACAAGGCCAGACTTGAAAAGGTCAAAGCTCACAAAACGCTTCTACACAATCCCAGTCAAGAAAATCGTCAAGCATTCAACGACGCAAGAAACCGCTATGTCCGCATTCTTTCTGAGGCAAAAAACTCGTTTAATAACCACATCAAAAACAAAGTCCTCTCAAGCTCCAACGGCGGCAAACCCTTCTGGACTCTTGCTAAGTCTATTGGGAATAATTTCTGCAAGAGTACGTTCCCACCTCTTGTCTCAGGTGATGAAATTGTTTCTACCGCCCTGGGCAAGGCTGAACTTTTTGCTTCGTTGTTCGCCGGAAATTCTACTCTCAACCCACCTCCAAATGTTCAACCACCAACAGTCCCCAATGTCGCACATAAAATGACTGATATCATTTTCAAAACTAAAAAGGTACGAAAGATGCTCTCTTCTCTTAATACCAGGAAAGCCTCTGGCCTTGACGAGATCCCAGCAATTGTTCTCAAAAAATGCGCACCAGAACTTGCTCCTGTCCTGACTCGTCTGTTTCAGATATCTTACAATATAGGCATATTCCCTAGTAACTGGAAAACTGCTCGATTACAACCCATCCCCAAGAAAGGATCCAAAGCGCTTCCTAGCAACTACAGGCCTATTTCTCTCCTTTCAGTCATCTCTAAAGTGATGGAAAAGTATATAAACACCGAACTACTAAAATTCCTTGAAAAACAGTCTAATCCACGACAGGCAGTATGGATTCCGTCAGCGCAGATCGACTGCCGACCTCCTTTCCTTTGTCACCCATTCTTGGAACAAGTCTATGGAACAACATGGTGAATCCCAGATTGTTGCTCTAGACATATCCAAAGCATTCGACCAGGTCTGGCACGCAGCGCTGCTTAATAAACTTCCGGCCTATGGCCTACCACCAAAACTTTGTACCTGGACAGCAAATTTCCTCTCCAACAGGAGCATATCTGTTGTTGTGGATGGCCATTCCTCTAAACTGTATCCAATTAATGCAGGAGTTCCTCAAGGTTCAGCTTTAGCCCCTACTTTGTTTCTTCTCCACATCAATGACCTCCTCTCTAGCACATCCAACCCAGTTCACAGTTACGCGGACGACAGCACCCTCCACTCAAACATACAATATTCTAAGCCTGTCTCTTTAGCCCAATTAGATGAGGATCGCAGACTCATGGAGGGTTCTGTCTCCGTAGACCTCCAAAAAATATTAGACTGGGGAAGTAGAAATCTTGTACAGTTCAACCCCACCAAAACTAAGTCTTGCTTTCTTTCTCACAAGAGATACAGCAGCCCTAGACCCATCACAATGAACAACCAAGTTATTCAAAGCAATGAGTCCTTTTCTCTTGTTGGCATTTCTGTGGATCGAAATCTTAATTGGCACCAACATGTTACATCAATTGCAGAAGCGGCTGCTAAGAAATTGGGTTTCCTCTTCCGGGCTCGCAAATACTTTTCACCAACTAATCTCTATACCTTATACACTTCACAAATAAGGCCAAACCTCGAATACTGCTCCCACATCTGGGGTGCAGCTGCCGCTTCTACACTCGCTATCCTGGACTCCATTCAAAAGAGAGCTATACGTCTCATCGGTGACCCTACCCTCACCCAAAGGCTTCCATCCCTTGCCCACCGACGTGCCGTTGGTGACCTCTCTCTCTTTTATAGATATCTGCACGGGCACTGCTCAGAGGAGCTTTCCTCCATAATTCCCCCACCTGCTGCCCCCAGCAGATCTACCAGGGGAACAGAGCGAATGCACCCTTTTAATGTCCAGGTCACCAGACATAGAACATCTTGTTATGCCCGCTCTTTTGTCCCGAGGACTTCCAAGTTGTGGAATTCCTTGCCGGCACATGTTTTTCCTTCTCCTCCGAACCTCCAAACCTTCAAGTCCAGAATTAACAACCTGCCTCTTTCCTCCTTGTCAACACCCACGGTACGATAGTATTTAGGCTGTAAGCCCTCGTGGTGTGTTGTTGACATAAAAAAAAAAATCTCTGAACCGAAGGGTACTGGGTTCGATTCCCAGGGTTCCCCTTTCAGTTTTTCAGTACATACTCTACAATTAACATCAACCGAGCTTGTGGGATTGTATTTGAGCAAGTTGAATGTCTGCATGTTCTGCCCTTAGGAGGGGGCGTAAAGCCGTCGGTCCCGTGTCCATGCGATGTTGAGCACGTTAAAGATCCCTCTTTACAGAAAGGCAGGGGTTCGGTAAAAAATTCCAGGATAGTGAGGTGAAACCGCTCCCTGGCGTCGGTTATTAGCCATAGTCGCAGAAATCGAGTGACGTTAAAGAAGCAAAAACACACGCACACTTATTTTGCATCTATTTCATTGTGTTTAAAATATAAAAAAATAGCACTATTTTCTCAAAATAGTAATAAAGTAGTATTAAAAGATTAGTTCTGTTAGGTATAGTGCCTTGAAAAATAGTGCTGCAAATTGAATCATAACTTCCACATAGCTGTGATAATTTATTCTCTTCAAAAAGACATTCTCATGGAATGAATTTAGGGCCCATGACTTGACCACAAAGAAAATATTTGAGACAGTATATTACGCGAGTTTTATTGAAAAAATGTCAATTTTCACCAAATCACCCCTTATTTATCCCCTAGCCCCTGAAGCGATGTTACCAAAAAAACAATTCGAAGCGTTCCTTTGTCGGGTGCTAAATGGATACCAAATTTAGAAGATGATATCTCAATTCGTTCGAAAGGTATTGCGCCTATTAACAGACAGACGTACGTGATGACAGACAGGCAGACCAACCGATAGACCGACAGACAAAAAAAATTTCGATCCAGAATCAAGTTTTCTATATGTTTTGAGGCTTTTTACGCCGTTTTAGCAAAAAAAAAAATGAAATTTTTGTCAACAATAGTCCACCCCCACACATTCAACCCCTAATTTAATTTCAGCACAGAATACCAGATCTTTGATGGAATTAAAAGTTTTCTAATACATAAATTATAAAACGTTATATTATTCGAGTTTTAAATCAAAAAATGTCAATTTTAACCAAATCACCCCACATTCATCCCCTACCCCCTAAAGTGATTTTACCCAAAAACAATCCGAATAGTTCGTTTGTCGAGTGCTATATGTATACCAAATGTGAAGACAATATCTCAATTTGTTCTAAAGTTATCGTGGCTACAGACATACAGACAAAAAAAAATTCGTTCCCAAATCTTGTTTTTCTCTATGTTTTGATACTTTTTACGACGTTTAAGCGCATAAAAATTTTTGAAACTTTTGTCGCCGATGCGATACTTCCACAGGTGACGATGTGGAAGTAATAAAATATATTGCTGCTGTACCTACTGTTGAAACTTCTTCGAAATAAATATAGGTGTATATGGGTTATGTTGCTAGTTAAGCTGCATATATGTATTTGTGTTAAAAAATGAGTAAATAAATCTAGTTACAGTGGGTATGGATAAGTACAAAGTTTATCCATCACTGTGATGACGCTAACTTTGTTAACGAAACGATCGTCAAGTCTGAAACCTACTGTGATGAATTGGGTTCTCCAAGTTGTTCTTATTAGTGCTCATCACAGGTTGCAATCTTCGTTCATTGGATAGACATTCTCATTAAATGAATTTAGGGTCCATGACTTTGCCGCAAAGAAAATATTCATATTCCGGTACTCACAAATTTCTGAAACGTTGTATTACTCGAGTTTTAAGGAAAAAAATGTAATTTTTCACCGAATCACCCCTCGTTTAGCCCCTACCACCTGAAGCGACCTTACCCAAAATCAATTCAAAGCGTTCTTTTGTCGGATGCTAACTGGCTACCAAATTTGAAGATATCTCAATTCGTTTAAAAGTTAATGCGCATACTAACAGACAAACATACAGGCTGGCAGACCGACCCGACAGATTTTTACACCCTTTTAGCAGATTTTTTTCGAAATTTCTGTCACCGATATTGCACCCCCACACCTTCAATTGATAAATATTTAGTTGTATTTCAGTTGGTATTTGTAAGATAAAGATTTAAGTGCTAAATTTAATAATATGATTTATTAATAGCAAATTGGGACTAAGAAATACATAAGCTTTGTTCCAACCAGCAGTTTTTGGATCGTCATAAAACTGATTTTAGAACTTTATGGTCGATTTCACGCACACCTGTTGACTTTCCACGGCTTAGAAACAGTATGAAAATAACATGAAATTCGATCGGTTCTCTGATAGTTTTGTGCGCGGGATTTGAATGTCTTTCGGCGTCTGATAGTTGAGAGTTTAATGGCCTAACTTAGCTTAATTTGGTTAATTTTCAATTTTAATGAACAACGTGTAGTTAAGACATCTTGAGACTAAATTCTTTCGTATTTATGTAAATAATTATGAATACCGAAAATAACACGCATTTCAGTTAGTGTCAAAATTTAAATATTCTTTTTCTATCTGGTAATTTAAAGGAATAGTTAAGTTAATTTCTTTTCTTTATATATATATATATATATATATATATATATATATATATATATATATATATATATATATATATATATATATATGCTGTTGGACGCCCAGGTTTAGGAATGAATACAACCCTGGCCAGTCTCCATGCCCTCGGAATGTACCCCAGAGCCAGGTTGGCCCTCATAATGAGTATATCTATCCCCTGTTGGAGCATGATGGCATTATTCCATCAAATCCCGGCGATTTGTATGGCTTAAAGCTGTTAATGGCCCATCTGATTTTGCTTCAGGTAACCACCTCTTTAGCGACTGTCCAGTCTACTCTAGATGCCCGCCTATAAGGCGCCTCTATTTTTGAGTGTTCCCAGTCCGTAGGTGATTGGTTTATTATGTTACAGCCGGGGAAGTGCGTCTGGAGTAAAATTTCCATAATTTCCTCCCCCGAGCATGTAAAGCCTCCCGTGGGTGTTCTAAGGGAGCCTATTTTAGTCTGAGGGCCCTTAGACAGGATCTTGTGTAGTCGAGCACTCTCGGGCGTGTTTTCTTCTTCCTCGCAGTGTCTCCTCCACGACTCCTTCTTGGCGTCCCTGAGTCTTTTGTTATAGGTCGTTAGGGCCTGTCTATATTTATCCCATGCTCCTGACCTTTTGGCCGCGCTAAACAGCTTACGAACCTGCGTCCTCCTTTGCCTGAGGTCCTCGTTCCACCACGGGACGTTCCTGGTGGACACCCTCATTTTCAGGGGGCAGTTGGCGTTATAGGCCGAGGTGATTGCGTCTCGCAATTGGACTGCTGCAATCTCGAGGTCTATTGAGTTGTTTATGGTACTCTTAACCCCCCGCAGTTCCACAGCTAGGTCTGACCTGTAGGCTTCCCAGTCCGCCTTGCGAGGGTCCCGGTACCATACCGTTTCTCTTTCGACTTTGGCGATTTCAAACCGGATGTATCTGTGGTCTGAGCTACTCACTTCCCCAGACACAGCCCAGCTTTTAACAAAGTCACCCAGAAACTGGGTGGAAACTGTTAGATCTAAAACTTCCTCACGCCGTGTTGTGACGAAGGTCGGTTTATTGCCTCTATTCAATATGTCTAAATTAAATTTCATAAAGAATTGTAAAAGTGCCTCATCCCTAGAGTTTGTGTCCGAGCTACCCCACAACTCATGGTGCGCATTCGCATCCATGCCGATGGTGGTCTGCCATTCACCTGCTCTGCTACCCACCATCAGCTGCTCCAATTCGTTGGGTGGAGGAGGGTCCGTGCTGTCCCCTGGCAGATAGGCTGTCGTGACAGTAATGCCCCTCAGCCGATCCGCTCCTCCACATCGGATTTTGATCGTTGCCAGGTCCCTTGAACAGAAATTCATTAGAGAAACTCTATCCCTTCCCTGACAAAAATGCAGGCCCTCGGGTTCTCGCTGGATCTGCTGTAGATGAGCTTTCCAGTAGCTCCGCCGAGGACCTTGATCTCTCCTTTATAGGAGTACGGTTCTTGGATGAGGGCCACAGTAGTCCGGCCGTGGCTGCCCTACGGTGTTGGAGGTTGACCTGAAGGAACCTGAGTCCCATTAACCCTTAGTTGCTTCCCCAGTGGGCGGAAGCTAACCCTTCCCAGGCCCCAGAATGCCTTGAAAGAGGTTCCTTCAAGGGCTCTGTAAGACGCCTGGTCGATCGAGAAGGCGAGAGTCTGTCCTTTCTCCTCTGCCTTCCTGCTTAGAACCGACCAGTGTTGAGTCCCCAGTTCAGGGTTCTGGATCTTAAGTCTACTGATCACCGTCTCCCGCGGGACGGTGTCAGGGATCCGTACGAGGACCTCGCGTCTCTTTGGGAGTTCCTTGGGCTCGACGGCTGTCAAGTCCGCCCCCTCCCAAATCTGACCGAGGCTCCCGATCGTTTTCCGCAGCCAGTCCCGCGACTGCGGGCCGGCACAGGTTATCCAGAGGATGCCCCCAGGCGCGCCCGGTGGAACTGAGGCGGGCTCTTCCCTTCCTGAAGAGAGTCCACCGCAGCCACCACCGCAACCTGAATCAGGTGCGCCTTCCCCTGGTCTAGCGTGACCTCAGGATGGCGTCTGTCAATCACCGCCATCCCGAGGCACACCGCAGCCTCCCTATAAGAGCCAGTCTGCGCCGGTGTTCCGGCCTTGGTCCCTTTGGGAGGTCTGTCTGTAGTAGGCGTGCTAGAGCCAGAGCGCGGAGTCTTCTGACTCGCACTCGCCTCTTGCGCCTTTACAGGTGCCCTGGTCTTTTTGGGACGTCTGTCTGTAGTGAGCGTGCTAGAGTTCGAGCGCGTCCTCTTCTGACTCGCACTCCCCTCTTGCGCCTTTACAGGTTTCTCGACTGTCCACGTCCCGGTCGCCATTTTCTGCGCCCTCCGGAACTTCTTTCTTTGCGCCCCAGAAAGACGCTTGGACTGCCGGGGCAGTCCCTCTACTCTAACAGTAGAGTCCTCACTGGTGGAGGGGTCCCCGGAGTCCGTGGAGCTCGCCGCTCTCCGGTGGGACCCAGCCTCCAGCTTGGGTGTCGGGGACAGGTATCTGGCCGAAGCTACCCCCTGATCCCCCGTATCTACGCCGGTCGTGAGACCTCCAGAGTCCGCTGCCGCCCCCTGGCTCGTCTCCGTTTCCGGAATAGACTCAAGGCACAAGTCTGTAGCCGGAGCCACTCCTCGAGCCTCATTGGTTTTGGTTTTATATGTGTTTATTATCTTCATGTTGTTCCCACGAGAATGGGGGAAATATTGTCCACACCATCAGAATCCCCTGTGTGGTGCAAGGCGGGTTACTCTGGAGGGTTGCCCGGTACTCCAAAGGTTCCGTTCACGGCACCATCGCCTGGTGCCATCCATCCATAGGCACGGGTCACGTGACAACGTATATTGGGGGAGTTTAGTTAGACCTCCTTGTCTAGACCAGTCATGTTTAGTTATTAGCAGGGTCACCTCGTGCAGGATGCGGATTTTTACCGCGCATGACGGTCTTGGGGAAAGCTTCATCGAAACTTTATATTGTTATTTCCACTTCCTCAGCTTGCCCCCTGGAGTCCTTTGGCCCGCGACTCCTTAGCCCCCTAATTTATATTTAATAATTTTATATATGCAGGAGTTCATTGTACTTTATGAACATTTTATAAATAGTGTCTTAAGATCTTTGACTATGAATACAGATTTAAATAAAATGGTTTTTCATTCTTGGTTGCCCTATAATTTATCATAAGTTTATGGTAAATAAGAAATCTGTTCAGTTGCCAAGCCGATTAGTCATATATATATGACTGAATGTGAATATATATATATATATATATATATATATATATATATATATATATATATATATATATATATATATATATATATATATATATTCACCCTCAGGGCTCGTCCGCGGCATTGCCACCCCGATAGCACTGCAGCCCTTTGCTTATTGTGCATATGCTTAATATTGGTATCGGGTCTACGGAACCTACAAACCATTAGTGATTGCTTTGTAACAAATAGTGGATCCGAAAGTAACGATTACATAAGAGTATTGAAAAGTAATGACGATGCCAATCACTAGTTAGGTATTCACCAATGATAATACCCAAGTATTTGCAGGTTTCTACTTGTTCTATTCTTTAATTATTTACAAAAATGCCAGGATGAATCTTGGTTGGTGTACAATTATATTTACTTTTTATTATCACACATTTTGTTTTCTCCTTGTCCAAGGTCATTTTGATTCAGCCATTTGTACAACGTTGTTAACTCTTCATTTATCATTTTTACTATCGTTTGAACATCATCACCAATCAAGTAAAGCAAAGTATTAGTTGATTAACAATATCATATATATATATATATATATATATATATATATATATATATATATATATATATATATATATATATAAATATATATATATATATGAGACATGCTTGGTTCTCGGGTTAAACCGCGTCCAGAATTTATGGAAACTCGACGTTTCGGCTCCTGTTTTGGAGCCATTTTCAAGAGGTAAAGGAAATATGTAAGGACACTCTAAGGCCTCAATCTGCCTACTCCTTAGAGCGGTGCATAAAGGTAGGTTGGGTTGTTGTAGCTCGATTACGGGGCCTCAATCTGCCTACTCCCCAAATCTCGCCGGAGATCGTCTGTGAGGTCTCAGTGTGTTCAACCCTAGATCTTTCTGAGGCCTAGGGTTGAACACGGCGAGATTTGGGGAGTAGGCAGATTGAGGCCCCATAATCGAGCTACAACAACCCAACCTACCTTTATGCACCGATCTAAGGAGTAGGCAGATTGTGGCCTTAGAGTGTCCTTACATATTTCCTTTACCTATCTTTGTCCACCACTCTAAGGAGTAGGCAGATTGAGGCCTTAGAGTGTCCTTACATATTTCCTTTACCCACCTTTGTCCACCACTCTAAGGAGTAGGCAGATTGAGGCCTTAGAGTGTCCTTACATATTTCCTTTACCCACCTTTGTCCATCACTCTAAGGAGTAGGCAGATTGAGGCCTTAGAGTGTCCTTACATATTTCCTTTACCTCTTGAAAATGGCTCCAAAACAGGAGCCGAAACGTCGAGTTTCCATAAATTCTGGACGCGGTTTAACCAGAGAACCAAGCATGTCTCACATTAAAGACCGCGGAAATCTTTCTGAATATATATATATATATATATATATATATATATATATATATATATATATATATATATATATATATATATACTATAAATAGGTTCGGCCCCAATACAGTACCTTGTGGTACCCCAAACACATTCTCACTTTCTTTAGAAAAATTATTCATGTATCATTTTTCTTGAATACGACCTTCTAGATAATCCGGGAGCCACTTAAACTCTTTCTCTTGAACACCATATTTTTTAAATTTCTCTAAAAGTAACCTCCTGTCAGTAGTTTCAAATGCTCTTCAAATATTCGGGAAAACAACTCCTATAATCTTCCGGCTTAACCCACTTTTCCAATTTATTTAGTCTGCAACACACTTTCCATGAATTTGATTAGATAAGTTGAACTAAGTAGATACATACTAAAAATTTGTATGCCATTTGTATAATGAAATTGTGCAATTACTTAAGTGGTTTTCTTATCGCTTACAGAAACGTTTGATGATGCAGTCGAAGAAAGAGTCATCAACGAAGAATATAAAATATGGAAGAAGAACACGCCATTCCTGTATGACCTTGTCATGACCCATGCTCTGGAATGGCCATCTTTAACTGCCCAATGGTTACCTGATGTTACCCGACCTGATGGAAAAGATCACTCGATTCACCGTTTAATCCTTGGGACGCACACATCCGATGAACAGAATCATTTGCTGATTGCTAGCGTACAGCTTCCAAATGAAGATGCTCAGTTTGATGCTTCACATTATGATAATGAGAAAGGTGAATTCGGCGGGTTCGGATCAGTTTCAGGAAAGATAGAAATTGAAATAAAAATAAACCACGAGGGCGAGGTAAACAGGGCAAGGTATATGCCACAGAATCCCTGTGTCATTGCTACAAAAACTCCATCAAGTGATGTCCTTGGTAAGTTTTTATATGTACCAAAGGTTAATCATTATCTTACTGTTCTTTCTCAGAATAAACATTAGTGTTTTGAAAGACTGCTGAAGATTAAGCTTATTTGTGCAGTTTTTGTTGGGTGCAGTAAGTTCTTATTATTAATGCTTTTGATATTGCAAAACCCAGTTTATTTATTTATTTTCCCACAGGTTATCCCCCAATTCAACAATAACAGTATATATGATAGTGTTAACATAACAAAAGTATAAACAAAGTATTCTAAATAAACTAAATGTAGTACCCATTAGCTAATTTGTACATATCATATTCAATTAATAAAAATTAGGAGCACTACAGCATATACACATATATACATAAATAAAAAACAAGAAAACTACATATCAACCCAAATTTAAGTTTTGTAGTGTTGAAAATGTCAGAATGAATGGTCAAAAAAATCGACCGAACTATATTTATTACTCGGTGGCTGGAGAATATGTTAAATAATTTGAAGAATGGAAACGTAGTACACAAAATAACTTAGTATGCCTATTTCGATAAGAATCAGTAGTAGAGGACATATTTTCCAACAGTTCCAAACACCTGACAGTACCTCCAATTAATCTGTACAGAAAACACGCAGAGGCATTAGTTCCTTCATTTTTTAATGACTGGATATTTAAAACATGCAAAATCTGGCTGTAGTTATACCAAATACTATATAATGACAATACAGGACACTCCGGCTGATTTCGTGTTTCAAGAATATCAGCGCCCCTAGCGGATAGTACTGATGTTACGTTGTTCGAGGACGTGTAACACTAAAATTGCTGGTGTTTAACTGTGTATAATTAAGTTTGAGCTGTGTTTTTTACAATGAATGTTAGTGGTTGGGTGTGTGCAATCTATAATTGTTCGAATTATAACTTGCTAAATCTATCAAAGACATTTCATAGGTTTCCAAAGGATGGCGAAAGGTGAATATGATTTGAAGCAGAAGACAAATTCAGAATGACTTTTATGCCAATATGTACAGTTCGCAGAAGATAATTTATTGTGTAATATTAACCATCATGTACCTATTTATAGATAAACTTCGTAAACAGATGGTTGAAAAACTTCAATCATAACTTGTCTTCCAGTGCATAAAAAAAGAAATATGGAGGCAAAAAAGTTTTGCATGAATAATAAATGATATAAGAAAACTGTTTTTCTATCTTCTACTGTGTCCTTTTTTATTTCAGTATGGCATAAATTGTCACATCTTTTCGCATTTAAAATTATTTTACTTGGTAAAGGCTTTTAATTATCTTCCCAAGACAAGTTTTTAAAGAGACAAGTAGAAATAGCAGATTCAGCCCTATAATAGATTTATTCACGGGAGTAAAAGTTAGTCTCACCTTTCATTTGCACAATTTCTTAATTATGTACTAAGTATATCAGTTACATATTTTAAAATATTATATTAATAAGACAGTTTTCATATAGAGATATAGCAAATTGAGTACTGTGCTACCATTTATACCTAGAACAATTATTTATAGGTAAGTACAGATTGTAACTTAATATCCTCAGAAACAGCTTTCAGTATATTCCTATACATATCCTTGAAATACTAGTTTGATGGTTTCAAGGTAGTACTTTAAATTATGATGAAATAAGATTATGGGTAAGAGAAATTTGCAGAATTATTCATGCTGACTTCATTTAGGTTTCAAGCTGATTGTTGATACAAATTCTATTTATAACTATATAATCAGAAAATGTTCACTGTTTTGTCATGTACAAGTTTTTATATTCATCTATAATAAACCAATTGTCTAAATTAAGAATATGCAGGTAAATATACAATTCAAATTACCCGCTCAATTGTCGGTACTTCACGCGAGGTGGCGCTAGTGTACTTGCCATAAATATCACCAATGCTAAAGCATAGGAGTGTGCCGTATTGTCATTATATAGTATTTGGTTATACTCTCTTGAATTTAAACACCATTCACAGTATCTCCAAAATTTATTTTGAACTTTTACCAGAGCCAAGATGTGTGTCCGATAAAAAGGACTCGATAAAACTGAACAGTATTCCAAAATACTGCAAACCAAAGAGCAGTAGAGCAATTTTATAGTGTCAACTTGAAAGGACCCAGTATGTCTCAGTATAAACCCTAATGTTTTCGATGCCTGCTTTACCACTCTTGTGTAATCATCCATAGAAGCCAAACTTTTATTCAGCATTAACCCCAAATCAACAACATAACTAAGGCTTTTAAGTACTACATCCCCCAAGATAAGCCTAAACTCCACCGGAGTATGCAAACGACTGAAAATCATTAGGTACATTTATCATGGTTCAGTGACATATGATTCAACTGTCACCAGTCATAAAACATGGTAATATCATTCTGAAAATTGCTGAGATCACCATCGTCTGAAATTGAACTAAAGATTTCATGTCTCTGCATATAGCAAAAATCTAGAGGAACATAAAGTGGTGAATATAATTTATAAAAGTATTAAACAATATAGGACCACAGTGTGACCCTGCGGAACACCTGACAGTACCTTAAATGCCTGTGATATAAACTGATGTAATCTTACTGTCTGGGTATGGCCAGAGAGGAAGCTAGAAACCCACATCAGCTGTGAGCCATGCATGCCTAGAGCAGCTAACTTGGAAACAATTCCATGACTGACCTTATCAAAAGCCTGAGCGAAGTGTGTATAAAGATGCAACAGGTAAATGTTTCTAAAAGCTTTCAAAAATATAATTAGTGCAGACCAGAATATTTGTCAAAGTAAAGTGGCCAACAATATATCCATGCTGCTCATCAATGATAACACTTTTAAAGTCCCAAGATAAGTAATTACTCACAAGGCTATCCAACAACTTTGGAATGGCAGACTGAATGCAAACTCCTCTGTAGTTTACAATATTTCGTTCATCCCCAGGCTTAAATATAAGAATTTGATAACTGTGCTTCCACTGTCTGGGAAAAACACCAGAAGCGTTTCTGTAACCGGTTTCCCTGCCCGACAAAGCAGCGAAACCGGTTGCAGAAACATTGAAGAACATCGTATAACTCTAGAATTCACAAGGGCCACTCGCTCCAGTTAGCTTAAGTGCTGGCTACTGCCTTCACCTACCGAAACGAAACCCAATAATGAAGCCAGAGAAGTAGTCTCAAGTCTGTATGTACCCCATATATTGTCAACACTTACGTTAACTGATGCTTCAGCTCTCCCATGTTGATTGTTCACCAAGGAGTCGATGCTCATGATCAGAATTTCTGTCCAGCAATCTATAGATTGCCATTTCGTGTGTCAGGTGTTTATCAGTGACTGTCTTAGAGCAGTTTTCTCCTATTTTTGATGACCAGAAATTCCAGTGTAGACAGTTCTGTACACCCTGGCCAATCTGATGACTAGTTTTCTGTTGACTCTTTGTAACTTTTTCTTATGCTTCTTAACAGTCAAGGCCTTGGTCCACAGGCACAGCGGAGCAGCGTATAATATGACTGAGACTGCTATCCTAGCATATATCATCCTGCTTGTATCTCCTGCTGTATTGGGCATCGCTCTCATTAGTGTCATAGTCTGCTTTTCTGCTTTGGTAGCTACTTCCTCCGCATATGTTTGAGGGTGGTTGAGTTAACAACTCGAATGCAAACTTGTCAGTCCAATCAGTCTTTATGACTTTAGTCCTGAAGACTTTAGAAAAACTCTTTAACAGACATATCTATACTGAGGCACTAACAGATAACAAATTCAGTAAGATGGATAGATCTGTGGAGTACAGAGACTCTTCTAGTGGCATTTCTTGACACAAAAGGGGCTTTCGACAATACATCCTTTGCCTCAATCACCAGGAACCTCATCTGCAAATAAATAAATGGTATACTGAAAGACAGAGTGGTTTTTACATTGATCTTGTCGGCTCATTGGGCAATAAACGCTTCACTAACGAAGACAGAGTAGAGCATTTCTTGTGCAGTTGGCTACTGACACAACTTTTTTCATTTTACGATGACAGTATTACAACAAAGCTTCTAATGCACTAGTATCAAACTAATATCAAACAGGTGGCTTAGAATTTATCTAGACCTACTAGATCTACTAGATTTTGAGTTTCCATGGCCAACTTTTGTTTATCTTATTGGCTCCATATTGGATTTTTACACCAGTAAATAGAGTAAAAAATTATGAATCCAACTGTATATCACAATGACTCATCTAACTTAGTTAACTACCTTAATGCAGGTAAACAAAATTTCATAGACAGAAATCACGTTGCCATGACATGTTATATGGATTTAAATACCTTCAACGCTCATTTTAAAATTTCATTGTCTTGAATTAAATTATCATGTTACAATTAAATCGCCATAAAAACTGGTTTGAAATAAAAGTACTGAAAAAATGACCTTTATTAGATTCTATGGAAAAAATAAGTATTCACAATTTGTTAAAATTAAAACCATACTATTACCTCAAAAATAATTTAATTATCGAATTACATAACTTGTTCAAAATGTCCTCCCTCATGCTCAATACAAAGTGATGTTTGACGATCCAATCCGTTTGTAGCATTTGATAACGTCTCCTGTCCAATGCTATGGAAGGGTTCTGTAATTCTTTCTCGTAAATGATCTACATTTTGGCTTGATCTATGAAACACTTTGTTTCTTTGATATTCCCCAAATTGAATAATCCGGAGGATTTAAGCATGGGGGCCGTTGTGGGGCCAATGTATGGGAGCATTGGTCCCAATCCAAGAGATTGAGAATCGTTGACCTAAATACTCAATGAGCATTAGGGCATTATGAGGGGGTGCTACATCTTGCTGGAACCACTCAAAGGTAGTCAAGTCATCTATGATGCACAGTTGAATTCATAATTTTTTACTCTATCAAATGGTGTAAATGTCAATGGAAACTAAAAATGTGGTAGGCCTAGATAAATTCTAAGCTATCGGTTTGACAGCATGTATCTAGCTATAGGAACTCACCAATTCTGGCGACATTGGATTTGAAAATAAAAAGGTATCAACAAAATAAGAATAAGCAAGTTGTCAGTTTGTTTCAGCATATTTCAGTAACTATAAATATATCCAGAATTCGTTATCATATAATAAATGAGCGTAACATGGTGCGTGTTAGAAGTGACCACTGTGTATAAATAAGGAAAAAGGTTCCCTAATATTTTGTTAGTTTTGAGATTTTTTTGTAATTATAACACAGTTTACGTATAATCTTTTAATATTATTATTATTGGTGTCATTATTATTGTTATAATTACTGTTATCTTGTAATGCAGTATTTGACTACACAAAACATCCAAGCAAACCAGACCCCAATGGGGAATGTCATCCAGACCTACGTCTGCGTGGGCACCAGAAAGAAGGATACGGTCTATCCTGGAATCCCAACCTTAACGGATATCTGTTGTCAGCCAGCGACGACCATACAATCTGCCTATGGGACATAAATGCAGTCCCAAAAGAGAACCGTATTATCGATGCCAAAACAATATTCACAGGGCATACAGCTGTTGTGGAAGACGTGGCGTGGCATCTTTTGCATGAGAGTCTGTTCGGATCAGTTGCTGACGATCAGAAACTAATGATATGGGACACCAGGTGTAACAATACTAGCAAACCCTCACATACTGTTGATGCTCACACGGCTGAAGTTAACTGTCTGAGCTTTAACCCGTATTCAGAGTTTATATTGGCAACAGGTAAGTCAAAAAAATATCACACATTATGTTTTCCTGATTTATAGATAGAACTAATGATGTAGTTAATTGTTTTCTGTAAAATTAATTTTTGCCTTACCTTTATTAGTTATTTGATTTTAAAAGAACACACTATGTTACTGCAATTTTATATTAAGTTAATAAATTCCTCAGATCAGGTAACATAAAATACATTGAAAAGAAATTTCTAGGTAATACGATTTTTTCTAACTTTTCTACACTGTCTTATCATACTAATAGCTGTAAAAGTTAAAGTCATTAGATTAGATTAGATTTTATTGTGAGTGGGCTATTTCAGTCCCTCCACGGCTCTCTCTATTGTGGCTCATGTCTAATTATTTAGATTTCACCTATCAATTCCAGCTCCCTGAGGGAGTCGATCTTTTCTTGAGGGTGAGAGTTTGTTTGGCAGGTGTACTGCCATCTGAGTAAAGTCGCTTGCCCGTTTCGAAGCTCAAAGAGAGATAACCTCTCTCCAAGTTCGTCTGGACCCGACATCCGCCAGTGTTTGCCTCGAGGTGGTATCATGAAGTCCTGCTCTCGAGCAGCATCTAATCTCCAGTTGTAATCCACCCCTAGAGATCTCAGCTCCCCTCAGGCTCTTCTAAACCTGACACCTAACAGTGTTAAGACTCAAGGCAACATCCCATCGAGTCCCGCTCCCGAGCATCACCCCAGCGAGGCCGTCCGTCCGTTTCGTAGCACACAGTATGGGCTCCAAACTCCGGGTGTTTACCACTCATTAGAGATCAGAGGCCCCCGGGACGTCTGGACACACGACACACGCCAGGACTCAATCTAGGGCGGTATCATCTGTAACCCCGCTCCCGAGTAACAACCAAGCGAGGCCAATTGTCAGTCTCTGAGGCCACAGTGGAGGCACCAAACTCCTGGTGCATATCACTCCCCAGAGATGTCTGCCTCCCCCCCAGCCTCACCTGCGCCAGACCCCCGCCAGTGTTTCATTGACTCGAGGGGGTATCATGAAGTCCCGCCCTCGAGCAGCATCCAGGCAGGGTCGTTAGCCTGTATCGATGATCACAGAGTAGGCCCAAGTCTCCAGGTGTAATCCACCCCTAGAGACCACAGCCACCTCCGGGTTCGTCCAGGTCCAACACCTGCCAGCGTTAGCTTAAATTTCACCCAACAAATCGAGCTTCTGACAGGAGACGACACCTGCGAAGTGAAGCTTTGTTTGACATATGCACTGCCATCTGAGCGAAGTCGCTTGCCCGTCTCAAAGCCCAAAGAGAGAAAACCTCTCTCCGAGTTCGTCTGGACCAGACATCCGTCAGTGTTTGACTCGGTGCAGTATCATGAAGTCCTGCATCCGAGCAGCATCCAAGTGAGGTCGTTTGTCCGTTTCGAAGCTCACAGAAGAGGCCTCAACCCTTAGTTTTATTCCACCCCTAAAGATCTCAGCTCTCCTCCGGGTTCGTCTAGACCCGACACCCACCAGTGCTAGACTCAAGGTGACATCCCATCGAGCACCGCTCCCGAGCATCGCACAAGCGAGTCCGTCCGTCCGTTTCAGAGCACACAGTGGGGGCCCCAAACTCCGGGTGTTTACCACTCATCAGAGTTGTCAACCCCCTCCGGGTCGTCTAGACACACGACACCCGCCAGCATTCAACCCAAGGCGGCACCCATCCGGAACCCCACTCCCGAGTAACAACCAAGCGCGGGAAACCATCCATTTCTAAGCCCAGAGTGGAGGCCTCAAAATTCGGGTGTATATCACTTCCCAGAGATATCCGCCTCCCTCCAGCCCCACATGGACAAAACCCCCGCCAGTGTTTGATTCCAATTAGTCGCCTTTTACGACAGGCAGGAGTTACCTTGGGCCTATTCTTTTAGTTAGTCCCCGGACCCACAGGGGACAAGTTAAAGTCATAGTATTCAGTGTGGAAAAAAGTATGGACTATCTCTATTAACTACATTATTTTTGTTTTTGTTTTGAAAATTGCTCGAACACGTCAATTTAGTTTTTAATTGGCCTACTTTTTCATCTAATTTATTTGTTTTTTCATTGAGGGCCGTAAGAGGTATGATGTCATCGACACTTTTTTAATTGCGGTATGCGGCTTGTGATACATCATTTGAGAGCTCTTATCTCGCACAGTGTGGCGCGATTCTATCACGCATTTTAGAGATGGCGAAAAAAAATTTTAATCAACTAAGAACAAATGACTAGATTCTGTGGCTTTATTTCTTTAAAGGTAACCATCGAACACAGTTTTAAATTATCAATTGCACTAAAGCAGAGTAGTACTAGTACTATTATTCTGTTAAATAATAAATCATAAGAGGAACACAGTAAAGAATATATATATATATATATATATATATATATATATATATATATATATATATATATATATATATATATATATATATATATATATATATATATATATATATATATATATATATATATGTCAAATGGAATGAAATAAATAAATACAAATAACAGGGATGACCTGTGATTGATAAATCATTAATTTACTTCAGAAAGTAAGTGCTGAAAGTGTTGTCCATTAACTACTTGACGATGTCCAAGTCTAGAAACAAACTCTTCTTGAACATTGTGTATTGTTTCGGGTAAAATTTTTCTCATTTCCCTTCTTATGCGGCACGTTGAGTAATCAATATTTCATGGACTATTTAAAAACACTTTAAATTTTAAATAATCCCACAAAAAAGTCCAGAGGTGTCATATCAGGTGATTGAGCTGGCCATTCAACGAGACCATTTTCCCGGAAATGCCAGATTAAGATAGTCTTGAAACTTCTCTTGCATAATGTGCTGGAGCACCATTTTGTTGTAGCCAAATTTCTGGACTGGGTAATCGGAATCATTTGAAACAGGATAGATTGTAACTAGAGCTGTGGAGCTGCTAAATCAGAAGACAGCTCAGAAACATAACAGGTCTCTTGACGGGACACATGGCCGTCAAACACCTGCATAAAATGGGGCCGTTCCAGGGGGTCCTTAAATGGAGACTGCAGCGAGGGGGAGGAATCAGCCCAGCACATCTTGTGCGAGTGTAAAGCTCTGTCAGTCTAGATCGGAAACAGAACAATATAAGACTTGACCTTACCAATCGCTGCACAGACTTGTTCAAGACACAGTGATTTTGCAATGGGTGGAGTAAAAAGACTAAGGGCATGCACAATAAGCCAAAGGCTGCAGTGCTTTTGGGGCAGCGAAGTCGCGGACGAGCCCTGAGGGAGAAAAAAAAAAGGCTGGTATAAGGTTGAATTGCAAAAAATTCAGGTATGCTTCACCTGTAACATTCCGTTCAAAGAGAAATGGCCTTAGCACGTTGTCTTTTAATATACCTGCTAATATATTAAGCTTCTCAGGTGATCGGCTATGAGCCTCTTGAATCCTTCGTACATTCTGTTTGGACCAGTATTGACAATTTTGCTTATTCACCGTTCCATTAAGGTAAAATGTGACCTCATTTAAGAATAAAGTATTTGATGCAAAATTTGGATTTCGATGACAAATTGGTTGCATAATTTTACAAAATTTGTGTCTTCAGTCGAAATCGTCTTTATTTAATTCGTGTACTAAGCAGACTTTATGTGGTTAGTAGTTTTCTTTGTGCAAAATTTTTTGCACAGACTTGTGACTTATTCCCCTCTTATTATCTATTTGGGGACTAACATTATGCGGAATTTCTTGAATAGTCAGTAGGACATCAATCTGAATGTTTTCATCTACCATAGGATTTTCTTGAATAGTCAGTAGGACATCAATCTGAATGTTTTCATCTACCGTAGGTCTTCCACTTTTAGGCAAATTTTTAACACAGCCATGTTTTAATCTTTTCTTAAAATCTTGGGAACAATGGACTGTGAAATCGGCGTTAGATATGGGTGGAGTTAACAAAAGAGTTCTCGTACATAATTAGTCGATCTACGATGATCTTCGTAACCAACCATAATTAAAATTTCAATACGATCTTTTCCACTGAGATACATTTATCTATTTTAAAAAGGGGAATATTTAAAGGCAAGAAAATGCAATGCCAAGATTCTAGAATATAATCTAATGACCACTGCCAATTTTGACTTTTCATGTTTGTTAGCATACTTTTTGTCAAAACTACTAAACTGCCCGTCAAAATTTAGACATATGTTATTTTAATTTTTTTTTTAATAACAAAACAGACAACGTACTGATATTGATAATTTAAAACCATATTTAACAGTTGCCTTCACAATAAAAACACAATTTAGTAATTTATTCTTAGTTGAACAAAACATTCTGTGAAAAAAGAATGCATTTTGAAAATGTCTGATAGAATCGCGTAAAATTTAGGAGCATATTGTGCGAGATAAAAGAATTCTAATGATGTATCACAAGCTGCATACTACAATTAAAAAAAATGTCTTTGCTTTCATACCGTTGAGGGTCATCAATGAAAAAAGAAATAAATGAAAAAGTACGTCTTTTTTCAAAAAAAAAAGGATAATAATAATGTAGTTATTAGGGGTAGTCCATACTTTTTTCCACATTGTATTATGTCGACCAACCTACAAATATGTTATCAGGAAAAAAGTGGTCTAACATGGATTCATATTATAGATTCTTTAATTTTCATAACCAAAATTAATTATCAAACTAGTAATCTAAAATTTAATATCAATCCATGTTATACTACATGCTATGCTTCGCTCCTGACAGTCAATTTCCTGTATCCTAAGTCCACTTGAAGATCTAGTATCGCTTAAAGCTTTATTATAAGCTTGTCCTTCCTCAAATCATTTTGGGTCTAAATATATAACGACATTGTCCACCTCGCTTCCCCTCATTTTGTGGACAGTGGTAGTCCATGACAAGATCAGCGGAAGCATGCGTTTTTCAGCTGTTCCTAAGCCGAACTTAGCTGAAAACTGTATTAACCTTGACTTAGGTGAGAGGGTGTAGCGATTACGACACATCATGTTTAGACACTAGTGTCGCCATTCAGTCCTCAACGTGTTACAAACCTTAACTTGGGTAGGAGGATCAATCGCACTAGCCCAAACTCGATTGTTACAGGAATTGAATAAGTTGGCAATTTTTTTTGTCAATATTCTTTATATCCTAACTCAAAACAGTACATTTGCACTGGTAACAAGTTCAAAAATTAATGACATAAAATCACATATGATAAAATTTCAAATCGATACAACAATTAGAAGTGGGTGAGAAGGATTGAGGATTCCCTACGACCAGTTCCCTCCTCCCATCATCTGACACTTGCAATTTAATTATGTAAAACTATTCTATATTTGCAGGTAGTGCAGATAAGACTGTTGCCCTGTGGGATTTGAGAAACTTGAAACTCAAATTACACAGTTTTGAGTCGCACAAGGATGAGATATTCCAAGTGCAATGGTCACCCCATAATGAGACTATCCTTGCTTCATCTGGTACAGATCGTAGATTGCATGTCTGGGACCTGAGTAAGATTGGCGAAGAACAAAGTGCGGAAGATGCAGAAGATGGACCACCAGAACTTTTATTTATTCACGGTGGACATACTGCCAAAATATCAGGTATGTGTTTTGTGTTTGTTAAACTTATGGATAATAATTTACTATTTATTTATTTATGTATCACTGACAGGATAATCGCTATTACAAAAACAAAATACATGTACAGAAAATAAACTTATTTTAACTTATTAAAATACAATCCAAATCAACAAAGATACTTATAAGTATCTCATGAGATCATACTTAAGAAACCGAAGACAGTGTGTTGAGGTAGCCGATGAAAAGGGGGAACAGAGTATTTGTATTCTGGGTTGGTAGTCACGGAGGTACCGCAAGGTAGCATCCTCGGTCCGCTGCTCTTCACGGTCTATACAAATCAGCTTCCCTGTGTAATGCAAGAAAAAGTTACCCTCTATGCTGATGTCACCTCATTAGTTATTAGAGGGTCTTCTGCTGAACTGGTGCAGAAGAGAGTGCGCGATATCACACAATAATATGAATTATCAGATAAGAAATTCGAAAGTGTTCTTAGGCAAATGTTGATTGGGAAAGCATAGCATATTACTCAACAAATGAATTCTTAGACAATCAGCGTTAGCAGGCACAAAATTATCATTGATAAAACTTTGTAAATCTCTATGATATCTTTAGTTTTTAATTCTGTGCATACTTTATAAATAATACTTAATGTACTTTGTCTTTTGTAATGTATTATTGTTTTTACATTGGTATACTTTTTAAATAATACTTAATGTAGTTCGTGTTTTGTAATGTATGATCGTTTTTACATTGGACGTTTTTGTACAGCTAGATGTATAGTTTATATTTTTTATTTTTTGTTTGTATATTTTAGCATCTGTTGTGTATGTGTTTAATACAGGGTCCCAATAGTGTGTAATTTCTCCATGTGCCTTATCCTAAGAGCTATCTGAAAAAACTTTAGACAAAATTTTCTTGCGATTATCTAGCCCATATTGGGAAAATACATTCATTTTTGTGGAACTTCTGGTTACATCGGAAGTAGCGATCAGCTTGGTTATTTCAAATAGACTGTTATAGTTTTTAATGCATTTTTAAATACAGATTGAAAAATAAGTGTGACTTTGTGTATCATTCCCTATAGCTATCTTTGATATTTGTGAAAATATTACAACTTCCTTTTTTTTTTTTTGCTCCGATTTATATGTGTATGCTGTGGGCTGAGTTTTAAGCTTTGCTGCCTTAAATTCAACATATCAATAGATGACATTCAACTATTTGAAATAGTTTTTATCATTATTGTACAAGGTGTAGTGTTTTGGGCTTACAACATATGTAACTTTAAAGTGGCATGACTTGTGTTTTTCAAATGGAACACCCAATATTTTATGGATTGGTCAGGTAGACCATTAAATTCTGCATTGACGTAGTATAGTACTTCGCAACTATTGAGCAATATACAAGAAGAATTCTTAAGGAAGGTTAGATTGTGCATTCAGGTTGGACTGAGCCTAGAGCTGGGGGTTGAAACAGGTACGAAAGCTAGGGAAATAAAGCCAATCTCGCAACATTGTGGGAAGTGCCTGCAACACGTTTGAGAGGTGGCAGGTGTGACCGGCAGACGGGGGGAAAGAATAATGAGAGAAGGGTGTTAAGACGTGTAAGCCGAGAAGGCGTTCTGTAATTTGAATGATTCCTATTAATAATTATATGTCCTGTGTTAATATTAGTAACTATTGTGAGTGCATTGTACATATAATTGTGATACATGGCATTTCAAGAGGACGCTACAACAGGCAGGTGGCAGACGAGGTTGCCATTATTTCCAGGAACCAGTGGAGTGTATCGATTTTCCATGTTTACATTTAACCATACCTTGAGTTAAAAGCAGTAAAGGTTCAAAGACGGTGCCTTCTATTGAACTGAAATAACATTTTTACGAACAGCAGTTACGCTATTTAGATTGTTGACTTAAAAGTGTTTAATATCGTCGTTCATATCACACTTGTTTGAAACTGATTTAGTTATTAATTTGAATATACATTTGTATGTAGATTACTTTATATTTCAGGGATTGTCTAGGAATACTCCTCTCTCCGATGTAACATATATTTCAGGGATTGTCTAGGAATACTCCTCTCTCCGATGTAACATATAATAAATGGGCAGCCCCGCACCCTGTGATACAGAGTTTTAAAAGTAATCAAAATAACATATCGTGCATTGTTGCCATTCAGTACAAAGGCAAATAAATAAAATAAAAATTATAATCAAAGAAAAGAAGCATAGTTCAACGTCAACGGGCAACATTTCGAATAGTTCTAATCTAATGGTTTTTTTAGATTAATTTTTTGTTAACCACTGGTTTATTGTTATTATTATTATTATTATAGTTATGTTATTATAGTTTACTCCACTTTCTGGTTCGCATAATTACAAATAACTTTAGTAAATTGTGTTACACTTTTGTATGGTAAAAATATGAACAATCATTGTATGTAGTTGCATTCTGTAACTTTTTGTGTCAACACATTATCTAGTTACGAGGATAGGATCGAATAATTTGCCTTGTGAACAGCTCATTTTACTCCTGATAATTCAATTGAAATTATTGTTAAAACAAACATTTATTAGATGTAAGTAAGAACGAACAATGGAGTTGTAAAAACTGCCGACCTTCTTATTAAGAAGACGTTCAGCTGTCACCTGACATTGTTCAGATGCTCTGTGCCTTGTACAGTCACAATACCATTATTTTTACAAGCGAAAGTAAAAGAAACCACTATAACTTGAAACAAACATTTATTAGACGTAAGTAAGCTCAAACAATGGAGATGTAAAAACTGCTGACTTCCGTGTTAAGGAGACGTTGAGCTGTCACCTGACATTGTTCACATGCTTTGTGACAATACCATTTTTATAAGCGAAAGTAAAACCAACCACTATAACTCGAAAACTATTAACTATAGCTATAGGGAAACTGATACTATGTCGATGCAGAATTTAATGGTCTACTTGACCAATCCACAAAAAATAGGGTGTTCTATTTGAAAAACACAAGTTATGCCACTTTAAATTGAGGTATGTTGTAACCCCAAAAAAATTCACCATGTACAATGTTGATAAATTATGCTTCAACTATTTCAAAAAATTGAATGTCGTCTATTGATATTTCGAATTTAAGGCAGAAAAGCTCAAAACTCAGGCCACAGCATACATTTGAAGTAACATAAATCAGAGGCTTCAGGGGCCACTGCAAAATTCAGGAGATCGTGAAGGAGCCCATGCTTGAAATGCAGTCAGACTTCGCGAATCTGCAGGGAAAACAACTTTACAGTGGAAATCCCTGACCGCGAGGCATGGCGGGAGGAGACGCCGGGCATACCACAGGACACGCTCGTCTGGTTCATGGACGGATCCGGCGGGGAGCGTGAGACGAGGGCAGGTGTTTACTCTGAAGGACCGAAGGTAAGTCATAGTATTTCCCTCGGAGCCCATGCAACGGTGTTTCAGGCCGAAATGTACGCCATCCTGCACTGTGTGCGGGAGAACAAGAGGAGAGGCTACACCAACAAGCGGATCCTCATAGCCACAAACAGCCAGGCAGCCCTTAAAGCACTAAGTAGCCCACAGGTAAATTCCTGGCTGGTGAGTGAGTGCTGAGACGAGACGAGCGACCTGTCTCGGCAGCATGAGGTAACCCTCATCTGGGTGCCGGGTCACTCGGGGATCAAAGGCAATGAAGAAGCTGACAGTCTCGCGAAGAGAGGGTCAGCAGAACCATTTACGGGACCAGAACCAGCTCTGGGCGTGACAAAGAGCACTGTCAGGGGAGCCATTAAGTCCTGGGTCAGAAACCAACACAAGGTGTACTGGGCAGACTGTCCAGGGCTTAGACATGGGAAGTCAATAATTGACGAACCCAGTTCAAAGAGAGCTGTGGAGCTGCTAAATCTTAGCAGAAGACAGCTCAGAAACACCGCCATAAAATGGGGCGGTTTGAAGGGGGCCTCTCATGCAGACTCTGTGGCGAGGGGGAGGAATTAGCCCAGCACATCTTGAGCGAGTGTAAAGCTCTGGGCCGCAAAAGACAACTGATCTACGGTCAGTCTAGACCGGAGACAGAGCAATATAAAACTTCACCCTACCAATCGCTGTGCAGACTAGTTCAAGCCACAGTGATTTTGGAATGGGTGGAGTAAGACTAAGGGTATGCACAATCAACCAAAGGTTGCAGTGCTATCGGGGCGGCAAGGCCGCGGACGAGCCCTGAGGGGAAAAAACATAAATCGGAGTTAAAAAAGTGGTAATATTTTCACAAATATCAAAGATAGCTATAGCGAATGATACACAAAGTCATACTTATTTTTCAATCTCTACTTAAAATGCAAAAAAAGTATAACATTCCATTTGAAATAACGAAGTTGATAGCTACTTCCAGTGTAACCGGAAGTTCCACAAAGCTGAATGTATTTTCCCGTTTTAGCCTAGATGATCACAATAAAATTTTGTTTAAAGTTTTTTCAGATAGCTCTTAGGGTAAGGGATATATAGAGGAATTACACACTATTGGGGCACTTGTATATATTTATATGTGCATATGTGTGTACATATGAAATGTTGACTTGTGTGCTCTGCTGGGGCGATTTGAATGAATACATTTTCTATCTATCTATCTAAGTGCATAACAAAATAATTCACTTAAAAACAAAACACATGTACAGGAATTGAACTGATTGAAACATAATTCAAACTAATTAAGTTACCCATAACTGCACGAGTACAACAAAATATTTTTACTAACCATGCAGCTTACGCTTAAACGAGCATATCGACAAAAAAGTCAAGTCACCCACAATAATCGTTACCTAATCTTAGCATACATGACAGTCGTTAAAAGTAGCTATAGTTAGTGAAGTGATGAGGCACAGCAAACAATTTTGCCTGACTCTGGAAGGAATCTGAGCAGTCCACCAAACCACTGATAAGCTTGTAAATAAATATCAAAGAGACCCTATGTTCTTTAACACTACATAAATGGGCAGTTTTGGCTATGTTACTGTAAATATATATCTATCTGCTATAAGACCTGCCTTGTAAGCACAAATTCTTAGAAATTGTTTTTGGATGCCTTCAACCTGATCAATGAATAAGGCATATTTATAAAATAAGCGCCATTTGGTCATTAAAGAAGATAAACTCTTCACTTTTCCACATAATCCCTTTTCGTAACGCAGCACCAGTTTCTTTAACTCCACTTTTATTTATTATTTACATTAATGATCTGTATTACTACATGATGCCATTTAAGACTATTTGCTATGCTGACGACACCACTTTTATTAGTTTGCACAAAAACACTATCGATATGACTGACTCAATTGGAGAGGCGACTTGTTCGGCTGAGCTGTGATTCACTAGTAACAGACTCAGACTCAACTCCAATAAGACACAACAGCTTATTGTTTCTTCAAATTATAACATAGCAGGTGATGAACCGGTGGGATTGTTGGGTCTGACTTTGGATGGTGACCTGAATTGGGTGCCTCACGTTGAGCAATTGGGGAAAAAACTTTCTGCTACTTTATATCTGTTACGTAGATTGAAGCCTCTAGTAAGCCCATATGTGTTGAGGGCGGCATATTTTTCATTGTTTAACTCTAGATTGAATTACAGTGTTATTTTATGGGGTAACTCTACCCACTCCATAGCCATTTTTAGACTTCAAAAGCAGGCTATCCGGCTGTTGGAGGGTGTTGGTCCCAGGGAGCATTGTCAGCCTCTATTTGTGAAGCATGGGATAATGCCTTTTCCTTCAATATATATATATATATATATATATATATATATATATATATATATATATATATATATATATATATATATATATATATATATATATATATATATATATATATATATATATATATATATATGCCACCCTTCTGGGGGTACATGAGACAGCAGGGAATTATTTTTTGCGGAGTGATATTCACACGTAATACCGGTCAACTATCGGTTCCACGTTGTCGTCTAGCTATGTCTTCCAGAAACTCGGTGGAAGTGGATTTATATAATCGTTTACCAGGGAAGATTAGAGCCGTTAACTTGGAAACCTTTAAGTATATGATAAAGTCATTTATTCTGCAGCATTGTTTTTACTCCATCGACGAATATACTAATGTGGCTATGCCAGTGTTCTGATCTGGACTGATGTGTTTTTCTTTTTCTTTGTCTTTATTTTGTGTTTTTTTTTTAAATTTTGTTACTGTGTTTTGACTGCTGGTTAATTTTGTTTTGTTGTTAGGATAGAATAATTTTAGGCGTTTTTTTTTTTGTATTGACATGACTGTTTTTAACTTGTACACTGACTTGCTGTAAACATGACCTAATTATGTAACATGGCCAATATATTATCTATAAGTTTGCCTCCTGGGAATTGAACCAGTTGACAATGGCGGTATTGAGTTCCTCGTCATTTACAAAAGTTTTCCACCAAGCCATCATTTCAAATGCAAGAAGAGGAAGTAGTCACTAGGTGCAAGGTCGGGACTATATGGAGGGTGGTCAATAAGTTCGCAGCAAAAATCTTGAATCTTCTTTTTGGTTATGGCAGCAGTGTGAGGATGCGCCTTGTCATGAAGCCGGACAAGTTTCTCATGTCAAGGTTTTGGATCGCAAGTTTCACTTTGGTGAGCGTTTCGCAGTACACGTCAGCTGTAATTGTTGATCCACGTTCCATGAGATCAACCAAAATGACGACTTTTTCGTCCCATAAATGGTAGCCATCATCTTTGGACTCGAGTATGAAGATTGCTTAAATTTTTCGGTTTTAGTGAACTTGAATGGCGCCACTGCATTGGTGTGGGATATCTACGTTTCGTCGCCTGTAACAATGTGTGAAGATCCTTTTGCATACAAAAATCGAATCACAGTGCACACCACTCAACTGGCAGGAGCGACGATTGTCGTGAACACTGCTATCTCCATTCACTGACAAACAAAATAACTGCAGTAGTTTTGTATATGACCATGCCTGAAACTGTGCTGAGAGACCATAAAATTTAAATATAAGCCGACTACCGTTACTTTATGAATACGCCTCATATTTAATGTAATAAGGACTCCAGATAATATTGAAACATTCCCGGTTAGATCTTACTAGAAAACAATATAAAGTTCTAAGAGTGCAGGCAGAGAAATGAGGTGATGACCTAGGTTAGGTTAGGTTTGTTTGTGAGTGGGCCATACCGGTCCCTCCACCGCCACCATAAGGTCTATTGTGGCTCACGCCTAATAGTCTATATTTCGCCCAACAAAGCCAGCCTCCTGCAGAGGTCGATAATCTTCGTGGGCGAAAGTTGATCCAGATCCCCTGGAGCAAGCTTTATCTTGCCAAAGAGCAGGTATCTAGTCCTGTCCGCTGCCAGACAGGAACACAGTACATGCTCTGCTGTCTCGTCACTCCATACACAGCCGGCACTCGGTCTCCTGACCGACTCCAATATGGTGCATGTGGTGACGCAAGCGGCAGTGTCCTGTATACAGGCCGACTAGAGTACTCACTTGTTGTCTGTTTAACTCTAGAAGTTTTTTAGCCCTTGACTCAGACAGGCCATTTATGAAGCCCTTAGAGTGAGCTAATCCTGGAAGATTTTGCCAATACTGGATTGTCATTCTTTCTGTCCAGGTCTTTAAGGTGCGTTTTGCTGTGCATGATGTTATCCCCAGCACCGGTTCTGGTCTGACAAAGTCTCTCTGGACACCACTCCTGGCAAGCGTGTCGGCCGCAACATTGCTATCATGGTCCGAGTGACCCGGTATCCAGACCAGCGACACCTCATTACAGCTGCCCAGTTCGTTAAATACCGCTTTTGAATTACACCGGTAGCAACCAAGAGCCTTTATTGCAGGTTGGCTATCTGCATATATCTTTATCGATTTGTGTGTGCACTGGTTTTTTATACTTTCCCCTGCACCCATCTCGATGGCATACACTTCTGCCTAGTGTATGGTTGCGTATTTGCCGAGGCTAGCTGATAGTCTAGCATCGGTGCTGCCCCCATATGCGCCGGCTCCTACTCCCATATTGGTTTTGGAGCCGTCAGAGTACCAGCAGAGATCGGCTCTCAATAGGGTCGTTTGATTTCGTTCCCAGTCCTCCCTTTCCAGGAGGACGGTCTTGAAGACAGATCTCTACTGATCTTTCTAGGCATCAAGTCTGAGACCATTCCCAGAATTCCGTGACCCTCAATGTCATCGAGGAGTCCGGACCCTCCCAGACTGATTTCCTTCGGCATACTGTCGGCGGTTTCTTTCAGTCTGTATGTTGTCCACCTCGCCACCCTCTCCAACCATATGTGAAGAGGTGGAATATTAAGGAGGACCTCCAGAGCGGCTGATGGTGTGGTGCTTATCGCTCCCGTTATCATCAGACAAGCTTGTCTCTGTAGATGAGCCAGTTTGGCGCTCGCGATACCACGAAGTGCCTTAGGCCACCAAACTATGGCTCCATATGTTATCATTGGGTGATGACCTAACAACAAAACCCAACGTGTTGTAGGGCCTTCAGACAATCTCGTCAACATAAGTATTAAACACAATTCAATGCTCGATGTTCAATAACCGCAGTGTATGAATATATTTAGTACTTTCTAGATAACAGTCATCTAAGCTATAGGATATCGCTTAATTTTTTGAGAGGTATTAGCCTCCTAAAATAATAATTTTTTTCATTTATTCTTGT
This sequence comes from Tillus elongatus, assembly GCA_964006375.1. Lineage (NCBI taxonomy): Eukaryota > Metazoa > Arthropoda > Insecta > Coleoptera > Cleridae > Tillus > Tillus elongatus. The sequence continues at coordinate 95,768,323 of OZ023268.1, forward strand.
TGCCCTTACTTTATGAAACTGTTCCATACTAAATACAGATGTAGAGACTCCTTCTTTGGCTTCACAAGTGTTGATTTCTTGCTCGGTAACTGGTTTCAGAGAAGAAAACCAACACTAGTGAAGTCAAAAAAGAAGTCTACATCTGTATTTAGTATTTTTTTTTCTTTTGGAGATTGATTAGGAATTCTGAACAAACTGTTAAACATTTTCAGTGCTTGATCTGTTAAATAACACGTTTGTATTTAAACATTTATGTGCTTGTAATTTATAGGTATCCGACCTAATTTGTTCTTACGAAAACATTAATAAGAAAAAATTGAACATCTTTCAATTATTAAAGGCTGCTCGCTGCTCATAGGCTAAATCCTTAACTATATAAAAAAATCATTGCCTTTATAATTATCGCTTATTGTCTCTCATGTAACATATCAATCTGAGTGTACTATAGGTTGGTAGGCATTGTGGCTGATAGCTTCGTCAATTATTGTGATAACAAATCTTTTTGACGAGTCACCTCACTACAATTTATGGTAATTATGCAGATGAGCAGCACAAGTGATTTCTAAACAAATGTTTCCAGAAACACGCATAAAAGCATAAGTAACAAGATAAATGTTGTGGAATCCACCCCGTCCAAAAGTTACAAGACACGAAATGAATAGGGGTGCTGGGAGGGGAAGGAAACATAAAGGCAAAATTGATAAAAACAGCTTAGTTGGACTTCTGTAAGCATCCTTTTTCACATTTTGCATCAATACATCGGCTTAATGATGTTCTTTCACCTCCAGCACGCCTATTTGCTCCCGGCCCCCCAGCTTGTTTGGGGGTTGAAAGGACAACATTTTTCTTGTCATTTATGCATAAAACACTGCATGAAGCAGGCTAGAACGACCTGACCTGACCTAACCCGACCTAACCCGACCTGACCTGACTAACCCGACCTGACCTGACTAACCCGACCTAATCCGACCTGACCTGACCTAACCCGACCTGACCTGACGAAAAAACGTAGGAGGAAACCAATGAAAGCACAAAAAACATGTATTTTACAAAAACAAGAATTAAACATGTTTAAACTTACTGTATGTGATCAACGATGAACCATAATATCAATAACTCAGCAACTAGAAATTCCTACAATGTAAAGACGAATTTCCATAACTTAAAAATAGTATCAAAGTGTGTATACAGTCGTAAGCTTCATCTATCGCTGTCGATTTATTTAAAACTAGTTTGCCTCTCATCTACAGTATCGCCCAATTTATATATATTTTTCTATTCCAGACTTCAGTTGGAATCCGAATGAACCATGGGTTATTTGCTCAGTATCTGAAGATAACATAATGCAGGTTTGGCAAATGGCAGAGAACATTTATAATGATGAGGAACCTGAACAACAGGCTTCAGATATTGAAGCCACTCCAAACTGAACTGTAACTTGAGCTAAGACTTCCATTTAAGTTATTTTTATTATTTGTGTATGTTTAGGTCTCTTAATCAAACGTTTCAAAGGTCTTTATTTATAGCCTGTTCCATGTTTGTCATGATACTTTGTGTACATTATCTGTACCTCATAAATTATATTAGGTTCGTATAGTTTTATAAACAAATATATTGTGATTTTTATCATTTTCTGTTTTCATTTTAAATAACTTTAAAACAATCTTTTTACACATTAAAGTTTAACACATGTGCATTAGGGAAGCCAGTCTCATTAATATTTTGATTTCAGTATTAAAGTTTTTTTGATCACGGCATCCTGGTGATGGACCAGCGATTTATACAAACACATCCAAATAATAAATGTATGTCTTGTTTTCCATGTTTATATTTATTATGTAGAAATATAATTAATACATTTACAATAAATAAAATAATCTAAAATGCTAGATATTTTTGAAAAAAAATGTTATTTTTATAATTTAGATAATTATGGGATAGCATTGGGATATTGGAAATGGTAGGAGTTACAGTTTTTTTCAAATTATGAAAGAGTTGCACAATTTAAGTACCTTTTACATGCTGTTTTCAAAAATGAGCTATCTTTTACCAATTTCGATGTTTTTTAAATGCAATATTCTCGAAATTCATTTTATTTTTTTCTGGCGTTATTTTAATAGATATCAAAAAATGTAAAATACTCTTCCATTGTCACTTTCTAAGCTGAATTAGAGAACGTCTCATCCCCGAGAAACCATTGTCAACTAAATTTTTTCAATACGACCCTGTTATGTTTATTACAAAATAGAACACCATTTTCAAATCTAAATTAGAGTAGTAGTAGTAGTAGTAGCAGTGGTGGGAAGGTCAACGCCGAGCAAGTAGACCACATTGGGCCCTTTTTGCCAACCCCAGCAACCATGCTCTACTCTTCCTCGGTTCTGTCGCCAAACCGCCTCAACCTCGAGATGAAGGCCGTGACGGTCTTCAATTGGACGGTACTTACCTGATTCCTCTGCAGAGTCCTGGATCCGAAGAATTCTGCTCGAAGACTCCCAAAAGCCTCGCATTCACACAGGTAGTGGTAGGACGTTTCTTCATCTTCGCCGCATTTCTGGCAAATGGGATCCCTCTCTACGCCTATCAATGTGAGGTGTCTTCTAAGGGCGCAGTGGCCTGTCAGCAACCCGAAGATGCGGCGAAGCGTAGGTTGACTCCTTTCGAGTAGCCAGACAGCTTTATCTCTGTCCGGCCCCTCCACGAAGTCCCTCGCCTGCCTGCAGCCACCAACTGACCACCAGTGCCTCTCCATTGCTTCCTCAGTCCACCTGTCTAAGGCGACAGAGACTGTCTTCCTATTTATGCCTATCGCAGGCTTCGGGCCACAGAACGGCCGCCGGGAACAGAGTCTTGCGAGATTATTCGCCACCTCATTCCCCGCTACGCCACAGTGTCCCGGAACCCACACCAGTTGCACCTCCTTCGCCCTGGATAGTCCTCTGAGGGCGCCAGCACACTTCTTAACCAGTGTTGACCTGATTCGGGCCACGCAGACTGCCCGGAGGACCGCCTGGCTATCCGAGCAGATGTACACATTTCTCGGGACTCCTCTTCACATCCTGTCTATTGGCCACAGACAGGATAGCATACACCTCTGTTTCGAGCCGTGGTATATGCGCCAAGAGCATAGCTCTCGCGCACCCCCAGACCTTCGATGTATATTCCTGCCCCGGAGGATTGTTGGTCCTCCAGCCAGGATCCGTCGGTGAAACAGACCAGGCTTGCAGGCTGGAATGCAACCTCATTTTCCCTCCACTGATCGCTACTGGGGATCCTGAGGGTGTATGGCCTAGTCAACCTAATATCGTCCTCAGCATCCCGTACCTTTATGGCGGAAATCGGAATTTCCTTTTCCACCTCCCTAGCGACTCTTGCATGCCCTAATACTGCTCCCTCTTCGCACCAGTTTCCTGAGTGTCGCATTCTAAGATGCGACGCCATAGCCTCCCTTCTGATACAGATGGGAAGCGGTGGCAGCATCAACAGGACCTCTAGCGTGGCTGAGGGTGTCGTCCTCATAGCGCCTGTGATACCCAGGATTGCCAGCCTTTGGAGTTGGGCCAGCTTCCTGCTGGTAGTTTGGTTCACACCACACCACCAGAGGATTCTCGGCCTGACGATCGCAGTGTAGATCCAATGAAGGATCCGAGGATTAAGTCCCCAGGTCCTCCCTATCACACGACGCAGCTGCCAGAGGGTCCGTACTCCCTTCACTCGATTCTCGGACGGCTCGGTTAAGCGCCCTCCGAGTGTGCCCGCGTAGTACGGCGAGATCCCTGTTCCACCATCTGACTTTGATGGACGGTTCCCCCCTAAGTGGTGACGCGGCCTCGTAGGCTGCCATTATTGTACCTTCTAGGGCCTCAGCCTCACTATCTAATGCCTCTGTAGAGAGTCTTCTCCCCTCTGGGCTCCGTGGCGACCCTCCGAGGCCTATTACGTAGGCATCCCAGTCAGTCTTCCTTGGATTTCTCCTGGGGGGAGTGCTCTCACAGTCCACATCCAATTCAAAGCTGATCATACGATGATCAGACATTGATATGTGTTCCGTCACCCTCTAATTAGATATATCCTGCGTTATTCCTCTGCTTGCTAGCGTGATGTCGATCACCTCCTGCCGGATGGGATTGACAAACGTTGGAGCTGTACCTCATTTAATACCTCTAGGTTCGTTGTAGCCAAATACTCTAGTAGAGCCTCACCGTGTGGGTTGGTATTTGTGCTGTCCCACAATCTGGTGAGAATTGGCATCGCAGCCTATTATCAGTTGTAACCCATGTTCCCTCGCGAAATCGATGATACACACAAATTCCTCCAACGGAGGCAGCCCCCGCCAATCGTAGGGAACATAAAGGCTGCACATCTTAAGCCTTATATTACTCACCTTATACTCCAGGACAGCTACTGTGGCGTCCCTGGACCCGAGCTGCGGCGGCAACATCACATCCAGATCCCCCGACGCCAGTATGCATGTCCTAGGTTGTTCCTCCTCTGCTTCGCCACCAACTAGGATGTTGGAAGCCGATTTCTCCAAGCCCTCTCACTTGCTTCCTATACACATAAGGCCCTTGGATCAACACAACTCCGCCTAGGCCGCCTGCTAGGAACTTTGCCAGCTCCCCAGTGGCGTTCCGGCTATGCTGTAGGTTGATCTGGCCCACCCGCAGAACCCCCGCGAATTTAATCGCGACGCCGCCTGGGCGGAGACCTCCTCTGGTCAGAGTCCTTTCGCGGGCCGGGCGGAGGCGACCTCACTCCATGTCGGAACTCTGGTTACACTCAGAGTCACCAACTCTAAATACGGCCACAAGCCTTGCCCGTCCAGCTCGCGACCCACCCCGGGCCCCACCGAGAAGACCAGACGCCAAGACCCAGGTCCTCCTACCGTCTCCAGGTGCCGCCATTGCCCAACATTGAGCGAGCGGTTCTGGAGCGCAAGCATCCTGACAATACCCTCTAGGTCCACCTCTTGACTTCTGAGCCAAAAGCTGATCCCAGCGGCTGGGGTCACGGCATGCAAACCCACCTCTAACATCCCACAATATTTGTGGTAATCACCATTTTGGTCGTAGTCATCTTGATGTTGGTAAGTATATAAGACACATTCTCAAATATATGCGGAGAATATTGTAAGTATGCCTGTTTTCGTGAATAATGTTCTACAACTTGTGTGGTTTCAGATTATTCTTACTGCAGCTTTTTCTTGGAGAAATGTCTCAGACACTCTAGGACTACTCCCCCATATTAGGATACCATAGGTGGCCCTACTATGGAAACATGCATGATAAGCTGCCAACACTGTCTGGTAATTACCGATGGTCATCAAACGCCTCAACAGACACAACGCCAATGTGCCATGGAACTTTTCAATGTGCACTGACCAGCGACAATCTGACTGTATATACACGCCAATAAATTTCACAGATTGTTGCTCTTTGCTGCGGTTGGTGGGAGCGGATATTCAAGACTTTTGTTCACATTGAGTTTCAGTTACTATTTCTGAACCATTCTCCTGCTTCTGACATAGTGACACTTCTTCTCACATCAAGTTCAGTTCACATTGAGTTTCAGTTTATTATTTCTGAACCATTCTCCTGCTTCTGACATAGTGACACTTCTTCTCGCATCAAGTTCACCTTTATTTCTACCAATGTTAACAAATAAGGTATCATTTGTATAGAGAGACACTGCATCAGTTGAATCACTTTCTGGCAGATCATTTGTATATATGTACAATGAATAGAAGAGGCTCGAACAGCTAACCCTGAGGTATACCGCAGGTTTGTGGCTCCCAGCTTGAGTACTGTTTACTTATCTTCACTGTTTGGAAGCGGTTGGTAAGGTATGACTTCATCAGCCTCAGTAGCAAACCCCTAATACTGTAGTGTTCCTATTTGGTTAGCAATATTTCATGGGATACTGTGTCAAAAGCCTTACGTAAATCACATTATATGCATTGTGCCATATTACCAGAGTCCAGCGCTTTGCTTTTTATTATTTATTATATCTTTATTAATATATTATTAATTATCTAATGAATATTATAAATAAGAGATAATAATAAATAGTAGATTATCAGGCTTAATTATAAAAGATGTTCAAACAAATCACTATTATTTTTAAGCATAGGTAACATTGTCTAACTGGAATCCAAAACATTCTTAAGTGCATCTGGCGTAATGGTTTGAAATGCTTCTGAACGCAGTTGACATAACTGTTCCTCCATATAAAAATTAGGTTGGTGCACATATTTTTTGATATACCCCCAAAGATGGAAGTCAAGTGGTGTCAGATCCGACTATCGTGGGGGCCAAGAAACCACTGAATGCCTACCTATCCATTTGCCAGGAAACCTAATTAATAGGTATTCTTGAATTATGAGCAAGCACCCCGCTTTGCTGAAACCAGATGTTATTAATTTCTGCTAATAGTAAGTTAGCATTGAACCATTCTTCCAAATCATTCTCAAGGAAATTTTGATACTAGTCGGAAGTGAGTGATCCATGATAAAAAAAATGGCCCAATTATCCTTGTTCCCAACATTCCCAACTTCATGTTGAAACCATGGTGCTGGTGCCTAGACGTTTTGTATAAACACGGATTTCTTCTGGACCAAAAATGTGTATTTCTTCTGTTAAAGATTCCATTGTAGGTAACCATACTCTCATCAGATCATAATATTTTATTAGTGTACTACTCACAAAATGCCCTTCCTCTTATATCGTTCCCCAGCCTCAATGCTTGGCAGAATCGAAATTTGAAAGGATGGTATTATTTGTTCTTATGCAAAATAAAATTTGCTGTAGATTTTGGCATCTTTGTTACTCGTTCAATATTTCTGTTAATTATTGTTTACTGGTGGACTGTATTTTGATGGTGGTTTAGCTGAAGTTCAAAACAGAGAAAGTAAAACTTAACAATGCTATTTTTATTATATACACAAAGGAGACTATACAATGGACCAACGGAAAGGTCTGGTCGCTTCGAGATCGACATACAAATAGGCAGAAGCAACCCCTCACATTTTACGGTTACAATTTAATCTCAGGAATGCCACCGTTAGACAATTTAGGGTATTTTTAGTACAATATTGGTAGTTATATAAGACTGGGGTGCCTCTGGTTAAACTATCTAGTAACTACAAACTAAAAATATTATATACAATTCTGGTGGGAACCGACAATTTCTAACCGATGTTGTAGGGTCTTGTGCTACAACTAACAGTATATTATTTTGAGTTACTTCATTCCATGGTTTGTTTCTAGTAATAATTGGGTTCTTAAATGAACCATACTGCAATAAATTGGTAACTATTCTTCCATGTATATTTTTATTTGGCTGTACTCTTAACGTTGTTGCCCTTACTTGATGAAACCGTTTCATACTAACTATAGGTGTAGACACAACTCTGGTTTCACAATTGTTTGTTCAGCAAAACCAGTTGCAGAGAAAAATATTAACAATTGCCAAGGCAGAAAAGTAGTATTTATGTCTATATTCAGTATCCTGTCTTAAGTTGTCTTAATACAATATTACAATTAGCTATTTTTATTTCTTTTAATACATCATATGATCAGTCTAGTGAAACGGGCTGTTAATTGTGATTCCCAAAATGTTTACACTAGCATCGAGTTTGTTATTACCTGTAAAAAATTAGTTGCTGCTTCTTATAAAGATTAGACTGTTCAGCCATAAATAAATTGCTGCATATGTTTTGAGACCCTGAACCACAGTGGCGTCATTGGCGCACAGTGTGCATTATCTGGGAAACCATTAATATAAATTATAAATAGTACAGGTTCAAAAATGGTGACCTATGAAACTTTATAAGGTATTTGTGAAAACTTGTATTTCAACATTGACTAAAAAGTTCTTTAGTGTGAAAATATAAAAATATTTATTATCAAAAAATTACATGTAAAAATATTTTATTTTATTTTGGGCCTGTGAAATTCTTTTTTAGTCCACTCCAACATTTGTAGTATTCCGGGTCTAATTTCTGGCATGTTTTTGCTCCCCATTTAGTGACTGCCATACCAAGACAGCTTTCAAACATGAATGCCTGGAAAATTAATATAAGATATTTACAATAAACAGAAATACGCAGAAACAAATAAAATGCGGATATTATCATACAGTAAGTACCTATGGAATAAATTACCTAGAAGTAAAATAAAATTTTTTGGGAAAAATCTCACAACACTTCGATTTCATTTGATAAAAATACACATTTTTGAATAAAATTTAATGTTCCATCATTCTTTGTTTTGGAGTAATGAAATAATTGATTTTTTAAATTTTTTTTAGCCAAGCAAATAAAATGGACCACGTAGGAATTTTTTCGAAGCGGGAATTTCAAACCGAGTTTATAACACAAACTTCAAATTATGCACACAGTAGCTATAGATGGGCAGTTCTGGCTCAGCCTCAGAAAACTGTGTATGCGTGCGACGTCACAAAAACTAAGATGTCGGATGGATAGCTTGTGAGGTAGCTCTGACCGGATATGACGTAATCCAAGATGGCGGCTGTTGGCGCGTCAAAATAAGAACAGATTTGAAATGACATTTGATCTGGCCTGTCAAAATAAGAGAATCCGACATTTTGATTCTGATTATTTACATCTATGTAAAGAAGGCAGCCAAAACATGCGCAGACCAAACTTTTTAGTTTTTGGTTTAGAAGGCATGTGAGGTATCATTATTTTCAGCATCTGTAGAGCTCTAAGCTGAGATTATGTAGGCTAAGATGGCCAACCCAAAGTGAAAAATTAGTACAATTTGAAATGACATTTAATCTGACCTGTTAAAATAAGAGAATCTGACATTTTGATTCTGATTATTTACATCTATGTAAAGAAGGCGGCCAACACATGCTCAGATCAAACTTTTTAGTTTTTGGTTTAGAAGGCATGTGATGTATCATTATTTTCAGCATCGGCAGAGCTCTAAGTTGCGATTATGTAGGCCAAGATGGCCAACCCAAAGTGAAAAATTAGTACAATTTGAAATGACATTTCATCTGACCTGTCAAAATAAAATAATCTGACATTCTGATTTAGCATATAACGATGTATGTAAATATGCTGGATGAAACATGTGCAGTCCAAATTTTTTAATTTATGGTTTAGAGGATAGGTGAGGGGTATCAGCGTACTTGTCTTCATGAGTACTTAGATTTCAAATATGACAGTTGACACATGCAGATAGTAGTATGATTTTAAATTCAGCCTCAGTTCTTATGGGCGAACGAAATGGGTACTTTTCAATCGCTTGTTATAATATTTATATGGAATTTCTTAACTATGAATTCACCAATATAATCTATGGAGATTTAACTATCGGTGGAGAGGAATATGTCAGATGAACCAGCTTTTTCATTCAGAAAATGAATAGATAATTGAACCCTGCATTTTAGAAAATTCATAGGTCTTACTTTCACTCGTACTTTTGCACTTCCACTATTAATTTTGCATGTAAGGTCTTGAAGACAATCGCTTCGAAAGCCGTAAGATCGGCAACATTTCCAAATGTCCATGAATGAATTCAGGAAAATCTACAATGTTGTTTTTTCAGTAGGAACTTCGTTCTTCACGATACAGGAAATCACTTCCAGGCATATGGGCTTAATGAAAAAGTGATCGTGTGATAACAAAAAGACAAACAATTATTTTTAAAGGTAAGTTTAGATGTAATAATAAATATGGCAATACGACTTGAAATATTTATTTTGATAAGGCAATTGGAAATATCACCGGAATGCAATAAAAAGAGATGAAATAATTTAATTTTATATGTGGAAACATTTTATAAGTTGGCTGTAGAAACATTTTCATAACAATTCCGTGGCTGTTTTATAATATATTTTATAATTCTGCTATCTAGAGTTTTGAAGATAAACTTATAAAACCTTTCAGGTGTCTAATACAGAATAGCGTTTATTGCAGCTTTATACAGGTGTTTAAACATGTGCCATCGCTCGTGATTCAATTTCTAAGACTTTTTTTATATCAACACAGCTCCGATTTTGCTGCGTTTCGTAGCTACAGTGTGTTGAGATTTTTTTTCCATACTCCAAACGACTGTAGCAATCCTAATGAAATTTGGAGGGTGACCTGGTGGTATATTTCTGAGAGGTACTCCGTAACATCAACCCCAAAATGCACCGGTGCACCATCATGTTGGAACCACATTCTAATTCTCACTGACACAGGTAATAGTTTGGACAGATCGTTCATCAGAAAATTTAAATATGACTTATGATTAAGTCTTATGTGGCAAAATAATTGAACCAATAATTTCATTTCCAAGAGTTTGCTACTCTTAGTAAATAGGGATTTTCCTCAGACAAGTTATGCAAGTTATGGAAATTTATAATTCCCTTTCTTATAAATGATGCTTCGTTTGCAAAAAAAAGTTCGGGACGCAGCAAGTGCGTTATAGTAGTGAATTTTCATAAAAATGTTTTTAATAGCAAATATGTGTTTTTTTTTTCAGAAAGCAGGCATCAAATTTGATTACCAGTATAACATGAATAGTAAAAACAATGTGCCATGTTTTATCAAAATAACTTTATTGTTTGAAAACGTACAAAAATTTCCGACAGTAAACTTAAAATGTAACCGAAAAAATCCGTTTCTTGGTCAACCTTATAGGTTAATAGCAAATTGAGCTTTTCAAATATGAAGCATTTAATCAAAATTCGCTACCATAACGCACTTGCTGCGTCCAGAATTTCTTTACTTAAAAACATGCATTATATTTCCATGGAAAATGCAAAAACATAAGGCGTTTACGACTAAAAAATATTATTTGTATCACCAACGACTTATGGGCCACCCTGTGATTGTAGAAATATTTTTTTAAGATGTAGCTCAAGACACCCTATAATTAATGTATACAATTTTTTTCATATCTTGTATAATAACGGATATATAGAGCTTTATTGATTTTTTACGAAAATTCGACAAAAATTATTTACCATTAAACGATAAACTCTATAGCTAAGGCTACCGCCAAACATCAGAGAAAGGGTCTATTTGAAATGAATTTTCTGGAAATATTTTAGTAAAATGAAGGACAATGACGTTTGAAACTAAGACTTCAGGGATTGTAAAACATTCTTCTTGAGACATTTTCTTTCCCGTATTAGATTCATGTTCTTTGCCTAAATGTTGCCAATTTTGACGTTTTAAATCGTAACTTTGACGTTTTGAGGAAAACGCCAATTTATTTTTATTTAAATGCCTATCATTTTTTTGTTTTTTGACCTACAGAGTTAAATTTTGGTAGGTAACTTACCTATAATGATATAAACCTGTGTACCAAATTTGGTTGCCCTTGCTTTGTCAATTCGGGAGATATAATTTTTTTCGAAAGAAAACACAATTTTCCGGGAAAACCTGGGCCGATTTTCCTGCCTAACGAACTTATCCAAGCCAAAGAAAGGTATTCGCCAAATTTAATCAAAATCGGCCAATTATTTTTTGAGTCATCGGTGTGATACATATACATATAAAAATTGAAACTGACCCCGGATATGTGTTCTGGGGGGCCTAATTAGCGCTCATTTGAAGAAATTTTTTCAAAATTCAAAAGTCTGGATCTCCTCATTAGTGAATTTTTTAAAGAAAATTCACTAAAACACGACATGAGAAATATTGCTCGTTTTCCAACTTATTTAAAAACCACTGACAAAATTCTTGCCCAGGCCCATAATCTCTTGGTAAATGGTAAAAGTTCTTGAACACGTGTGTAGTGGTATGGTTTTAATTGTTGCTCTTGCCTGATACTGTGTACAGATAGTGCGGAAATAATTATTAATTTGTTAGAAACGATTCTGGTACATGTATTGAGGTTACGTGTCACTGCATTAAGAACTGACTCTTCACCCCGGCCTCTTCGGTACTGGTAAAGCTGTCCACACTTTTTTAGCTGTAAAATATGTACTAGTTTAAATAACTAACCCTCTAAATTTCATTCAGATTGCTACAGTCGTTTTGGAGAAATTTGGAATAGATAAAAAAAATCTTTTGCACCCTGTTGCTACGAAACGCCGCAAAATTGGAACTATAGTGATATAAAAATGTCTTGTTTTTACGTGAGGAATCTAACCATGAGCGATGGCACATGTTTTGAAGCGGCCTGTATAGTGGATCAGCATTTTTGAAGTGGTAATAAAGGAGCTCGGAGACAAAATAGTCACAGGACATTATAATTGAATTCAGTCACATCAATACACTGAACATTATAAAACAACTTCGTTGGACTTACTTGTGCTAGTAACTATTTGTAATTATGTTACTGAATAAATTTTTATATGGACCAAAGATGGATTTCAATTGAATAAATGTTGTAAAATTCACACCTTCTGAACCCTCCATTAAATAAGATATTTTCTCCCTTACATTATTCAACTGTTCTTGAAATTTGATTACCTTATTGTTTATTGAAGGTATTTACAGTTATTTATATTTTTATTTTTATAACAATGAGTGGGTATAACAGGGTACCCAGCGACCTGGAAAACCTGGAAAAATCAGGGAATTTGAATTAACCCCTAAAATGTCAGGGAAATTCGTGATTTTGCTCAAATGTCATGGAAATCGTTTAGTAGATCTGGAAATTATATATTTGTAAAATTGTGTTACTAGCAGATTTGTTTTTATTTTGATTTCATATATTTATATTATATGAATTTTTCCTACATAAATATTTTCTCCTAGGGCTGCTGTTTGGTACATTCATTGAAACCGCCAATGAACGCGCGACTTGTCATACGGCAATATAATATATTGTCTTCTTTATCTATCTCAAACATGTCTCATTCGTTTTGTCACTGTGGATGCTCTTCCTTGAATGCATAAAATGCAAAATGCGTTCTATCTCTTGGCGGCGTAAAGCTGCGTGAATGTATTAATTATATTTTAACCTTTATTATCATGTCACATAGAGTTGAAGTTGGAGTGTAAATATTTAGCATTTGTATATGGGCATTTGTATTGTAATCCAGAAGAGAAAAATTTATCATTGCAACACATTGTGTATGATAGTCTAAAGAAATTATGAGATGTTGGAAATATAGAAATCAACGATAAGCTGATGCGAACTTTCAGTAATTCATATTATGATTTTCTTACGTAGTTCACTAATTTGACAGGTAGAAATTTATCACGTTTCTGTATTAGTTCAGCAGAATTAACCATATTTATGTTTTTGATAATGATTTTTTTTAAATCAATGTTTGTTATTCTCTTTTTAATAAAAAAGTATTCAGAGATGTGTGTTGTTCATTACGAGTATTACGAAAAAATCACTTGGGCCTGGAAATGTCAGGGAATTTCATTTTTTATTTCTGCTGGGTACCCTGGTATAAACATTATAGAAGTAAGTAATAATAATAATAATAATAATGTACATACTTGTGTCCCATCAGCAACACGTGTAGGCTTCAGTTCTTCACTACTTGCAGCTTCAAAGCACTTCATGTCAGGTCCATGTGGTGTCATTATACTGTGTAATGTGGCGCCGCCTGGTAGAAAACCTCCTTTTTTAGCTTCATATTCGCCTAAGATCAGACCCATAAACTCCGACATGCAGTTACGATGATAATAGGGTGGTCTAAATGTGTGTTCTTGAACAGACCATCTTGGTGGAAAGATGACGAAATCTGCAATAGCAGTACCTTTTTTCTCTGATTGGCAGGTAAGAACAGTAAATATAGATGGATCCTAGAAGTAAATTCATTTTAAATACCGAAGTAGAGAGTTCTCTGGCTACACAAGTCCTTGTTTTCTTCTCTTCAACCGGTTTCGCCTTTTACGACATAGTCGTGAGAAGAAAACAAGTGCTCGTGAAGCCAGAGTTTTACTAAGTATGTGACCGCCCACTATCTCTTTAAATCGATCCTAGGAATCCCTGTTCCTAAAAACCTTTACCACGTTTGAAAGTCAAACAACCTACATACGACGATCGATAGAAAGGTCAACGTTACCGGAAATCTAGGTGGCCCCTAGCTTTTATACAGTGAAGATGGGCAGGGTTCTTTATAAGGTGTTACTCTATGAGGGCGCCACTTGATTGTTTTACACCTAGTTCCGGATATTTATAAGAGATGTTAATTACGAAATCCAGCTTACCAAGAATCCAACACAACCAAGAACTCCTTGGACCTCCCTGGCAGCTGCACCTAAAATCGCAGGCTTATACGTCGGAATGTACAAATGTGGGAACGAAATCTTACAGTTGGAATATCTTAAAGGCTTACGTAGAAGCTGACAAACACTAAACAGCACCTAACGTTACTAATACGGGAGTGAGAGGTGAGTGCAGAACAAACGACACACAAATATATATATAAAATAAAATTCTAGTTTATTATAAAATCCAGATGATGCCTACAAGTGGTCAGACAGATCAAAAACAGTATTATATATACACATATATAACCTATAAATTGCTAGCATGTATGTTAAATGAATAACAGAGTCCGCAAAATGACTCGCTTGCTATATCTCAATAATTTACTGCTAAACAAATAGCTTTAAGCTACTAACGTTCGTATGGTAAGCAATAACAAGTCAAGTAATTCAAACGCAACAATAAAAGTAACTAAGCTAAATCAAATGGAAATTTGTGTCCTTTCGTGATCACGATCAGCTTACAAAGATGTTAAAATATGAAAAGGTGTATCAAATGGTAGCCTAAATAATGATAGTACTTTATCAAACTCAAAGCAATTATATTAATGATAATGTGAATATAAATCATCAGCTGACGTGTAGGGTTCAAATAAAAAGCTGGGTATCTTATCCTATTGTGTTATCGTTAAAACTTTATCTTTGAATTTCAAAACTTGACCACCATAAGTAGAGTCACAGCTTAATACTGGATTTAAAAGTCCAAACAAACAAATTGAGTTCTTTATTAACAATACAACTTAAAGACTACTACCTGTAAGGTCTGATCTCCAGTGAACCTTCTCTGGTCGATTTTTCGCTAACAAAATATCTACTGTCCACTGTGTCGGTACCTTCCGGCCACCTGTACTTCCTCTACTCAACAACGAAATGTCCTCGGCAATCTGATGTTGCTGGGAATGACTTATAATTGAATTTGTGCCACAAAATGGTACCATACCAATATTCTTATTCTCCCATTGACCACTCGTTAGTTTAAGACAATATGTAGGCCTATTGCTTGTCGATTAGGCACTATAAAATCAATTAAAGCAAGACAAAAACTGAAACTAGAACTAAAACCAAAGGCTAAAACCAAAAGCCAAAACCAAAAGCTAAAACCAAAACCCTGTAACAAATAGAAAGAGAAAACACGCCTTAGTTACACATAAAAAAAAAACTACGAGTTGGGTATTACCTCCAAATCCTGAGGGTTTCTATGTTATGTCAAGGTGTTTTGTTGACCACAGTTAGACAAGCCGGTTCTGATTGAAAACAAGCCACAAAGCCACTTGCTTTTTCGGCTTTACGTATGTGACATTTACTCTCCACCACGGGAATATTATAGTATTCAAGTACTATGCGACTAATTCGCTTCAACTTCCCAAACCTCCAGAATACTATAATCGTTTTACAGCCTAGAAATTAATCTCCAAACTAGGATGAATGGCCCACTTGCCTGTTTCTTTTTTCTAGCTGAAATCTTGCCACACACTCAAATTAAATTGCTTCTTCCACCGTTTTCAAAACCAACCTTTTTTCTCAAAAATGTTTTCTCTCCCAGGTCATAGCTAATCTTGCTGATTCGCTATCGGTCAACAAAAAAAAAGACGACAAGAAATGGTGTCCCGTTCTTCCATCAAAAATATCAAACTCTGGCAACGAATAACTTAATACCGCAGAGTTGCGACATTTACACGAATGGGGAAATTCGGGCTTCGACCGCAAGACCTCGACATATGTAACACACCTAACTTCCAATATTAATCTCGATAATAAACTTCTTCCACAGCTTATAGAGACCGTTGTAACCACAGTTCTGCATGGAAGAATTTATCTCACTACATTAACACATAATTCAGTAATTTCCAACCAGCTAAAGTTAGACAGACAATAAATTAATGACGTGCTGGCAACCATGCCTTCACAAGACAGTGTACTCTGCCGTTGTCGACTGTTTCGGTGGTAAATCTCGACTTCTAGAAATTGAAACTGAATGAATGTAGATAACAAATTAAAGATGTTCGTTCACAGCTGTCCCTAAACCAATAACAATATGAAACCGAATAATTATATGGGGTGTTTTTGTTTATTTTGCCTGCTACGTGTAATTAATGATGTTAATATGCTTAAGGTGAATTTTACACGTAACAATCCCCCCCTTACTTCAAGAGGATTAACCGTAAGGTTAAGCCTAATCAGAAGGAACAAGCTTCAGGTCCTTCACGTGCCAAACTCCACTATTCTGGCCAGCTTTGTCTCTAAGTTCATACGTCCATGGAGACACCTTCTTACTAACATAAAACGGTCCTATGTATCTTGGAGCTAACTTACTAGCAAAGTTCTTCGTTGCATCTGACAACACGTAATTCCTCCTCATCACAGGTTGATCCACCTCATACTCTTCATAACGTCTGCGCATGTTATACCTCGCTACAGCCTTCTTAGTAGCCCTCTCCAGTCTCTGTTTCACGTCCCTGTACACCTCCTTGAACACGATGTTCCTGCTCTTGTCAACCAACACATCTTCATCCTCGCCGTCCAAATCAATCTGATTCTGGTAGTCCGCTCCTGACAATGCCATACATCGCCCAAAATTGACATAATACGGTGACAATCTAGTCGTCTCATGTCGAGATGTTCTCACAGCACAAGTCACCTGTTGTAGCCCAGCATCCCACTTCTTGTGGTTATCATTCACATACATTGCCAACATGGTCTTGATTGTACGATTAGTTCGCTCGGTAGGGTTTGCGCGCGGATGGTAATTCGCGCTAAACTTCAAATTGCACTGGTATTTCTCGGCAAACCTTTTGAAAGCTGAACTTTTAAATTGGGGACCATTATCACACATTATCATCTTCGGTACGCCAAATAACAGAAATACACCTTCTTCCAGACTTCTAATAATCGTGTCGGTGATGGACTTCCTCAAAGCGAAGGTTAACACAAACTTGCTCAAATAATCTGTGACAACCAGGATAAAACTATTGGCTTTCGATGAACGTGGTAAAGGACCCACTAAATCCACTGATATCATCTCCCACGGCCTCGACGGTTTAGCATGCGACACCATCATGTCCTTGGGACCTCGTTGATCCACCTTGTGCGCAGCACATATGGTACACTTGCGGACATAGTTCGCAACGTTCTGTCGCATCTTCGGCCAATAATATCTATCAGTTAACCTTGAGTAGGTTTTATAGACTCCCATATGACCCGATGTAGCTGGATCGTGAGCTTCTGACAAGAGTCTTCGTCGCTGGTCTTTAGGAACGACAATCTTCCAAACATCTTGCTTAGGCGTAAGTGCTGGATAATCTTGCCTCACGTACTTATACAACTTGTCACCTGACAATCTCCAATTCCCAAACTTCAGAGGTGTAGTTTGTACCCGCTCTATCATCTTCAAATACCACTTGTCTGTAGTCTTCGTCTCTGTCTCCACACTGTTCAGGACGTCTAACACTGGTACAGATCTGCTCAGTACATCCGGTACTACGTGGTCTTTGCCTTTCCTATGAACAATCTCAAAATCATACTGCTGCAAGCGTACAGCCCATCTTGCAAGTCTTCCTGATGGATCCTTGAGGCTATGTAACCATTTCAAGCTATAATGATCGGTGATGACAGTAAACTTTACTCCCTCGATGTAAGGACGCAGTTTTTCTATTCCCCACAGAACCGCTAAACACTCTCGTTCTGTCGTGGAATAATTACGTTCTTGGCGTGACAGAGAACGACTCAAGTAACAAATCACACGATCACCATCTGGATGCGTCTGAGATAACATCGCACCAATACCATAGCCCGATGCATCTGTGTGTACAACAAACGGTAAAGAATAATCTGGACAACTCAGAACAGGTGCAGATATCAACAACTCCTTAATCTTCCTGAAAGATCTATCACACTCAGGAGTCCAACAAAACTTAGTACTTTTCTTCAGCAACCCTGTGATTGGTGCGACCACAGTAGAAAAATCAGGACAAAATCTTCTATACCAGGACAGCATACCTAGTACACGTCTCACTTCCCTCACATTGGTCGGAGTAGGTAGCTCGATCATTGCTCTGACCTTATCAGGGTCCACTCTTAACCCTTCTCTATCCACCACGTAACCCAAGTACTTCATCTCGGGCTTACAAAACTGACTTTTCTCCCAATTGACGGTTAGATTGGCTCTTCTCAGGCGTTCAAACACTTCCTCTAACACTTCGAGGTGCTTTTCAAAACTTGGAGTCGTGATCACTACATCGTCTAAATATACAAACACGTAAGGTTCCAGGTCCGATCCTAACACACGATCGATCAAACGCTGCCATGTTGCAGGAGAATTATGCAGGCCAAATGGCATCCTTTTAAACTGAAATAGTCCTCTATTGGGGACGGTAAACGCAGTATACGGTCTTGAAGACTCGGCAACAGGGACTTGGAAAAATGCACTCTTCAGATCCAAACTAGAAAGATACTTCGCATCTCGAAGCTTGTCTAACGTGTCTGTAACCATTGGCAATGGATAGCCATCACGTTCGGTCACTGCATTAAGCTTCCTGTAGTCGACACAGAACCTATAACAACCATCCTTCTTCTTTACAAGAACTATTGGCGACGCCCACGGACTACTGCTAGGTTCTATGACATCGTTCTTCAACATATCTTCTAATTCTTCATCGATGTATTTCTGAAGCACTGGGGATACCCTATAGTATCTCTGCTTAATCGGTGGTGCATTAGTCTTGATCACATGTTCCGTCATATTTGTACAACCCAAACTATTTCCGAGCAAAGTCTTCTTCTTGTTGATTAACTCCTCCAACTGCTTCTTCTGTCCAACTTCCAAGACTGACTGATCAGCTATATCTACTGTGCTTACTTCAGGACAGTTAGAAAATTGCCACTCGTTATGCCTCAGATCAGGAACAATCCCCATCCTTATCCAAAAGTCTGCTCCCAAAATCAAAACATGTGGTAGTTCAGGGACAACCATCACCTCTATAAACTTTAGACGCTCACGAACCTTCATTGGTAATTCACACGTACCAATACTTTCACATTTCTCTCCATTAGCGACTGTGCATGATGTCTTCTTCGATTCGTCCAGGGGTATTCGCAACTTCGCGATACGGTCCCAACCTGATCCACCTAAAATTGTTCTCGACGCCCCGGAATCTAGGAGTCCAAGCAAGGTAATCCCTAATATGTCCACTCTAAGGTGAGGCCTTTCATCGTTCTGTGCATGGTCAATGATGAAATCTAAAACAGGTTTGACAGTAGCCGAGTACTTAACGGCAGCACTATCAGCTCGACTCTCTAAGAGCGCTGCACTCCGTTTCCCGAAAAACCTCTGGGACAATTACGAGCAATGTGGCCTTCCCTATTGCACTTGTGGCAGATGAGTCTATTTCTCTCGGTACAACCTGCTGCTATGTGGCCTGGCTTCCTACAGTTGAAACAGACGACGGGACTATGCCTCGTCTGGCTACGCCCACCCTGGTTAGACGATACTTGCAGTCTCTCGGTCTTCTCTTCCAAACCCACGTATGCCAAATCAGGCTCCAAAATCTGCTCTTTTTTTGGCGGATGTGCAAACTCACCAGCCTGGGATCGTTGTTCTATCCTCTTGCACAAAGTACGCAGCTGGGCGATTGAATTTATTTCCATAGCACCCAGTTGGCTACGATACATCGGTGCTAAGTTGCGCATTAGGAGACTCAACCTCGTTTCCTCCGAGACTTGACATTGCAATCTTTGAAAGTATTTCGACATAATAGCCAAATAAGTTCCTATGGTCTCATCTGCTCCTTGTTTTCTCTTCTTTATCTCATCCAGAAGCTTCTCGCTATAAAAAACGGGTTGATATTCTTCCTTGAATCTTCCTACAAGTTCATCCCACTGGGACACTTCACTCCTAGCATCCTGATAAAATTCATATGCTCTACCCTCGAATAAATCTATTCCTGACTCCAATAGGATCTCCTTACTGACATTTCTGGCCTTTCTCATTTCCTCGACACGTTCGAAGAAAGCAGTCACAGACAGTCCTCTTCTGTCTCCACCAAACCTCAAGTTCCACTTGTGAGGGAGCACCGGCTTAATCAACGACGCGTTAAGCGACTGCGCAGCAGACATCATGGGTGAAGAACACGACTGAGGGGTTTCGAACTTCAACTGATTCCCTAAAGATGCTTCCATTACTTGCAAACCTAAAGGAGTAGGTTGTGTTTCACTCCCGACTTTTGACGCTTTGGTGTTGAGCTGGTCAATCATCGATAACGTACGAGCAAGTAATTCACCTCGAGTCTTCTTCTTTTCTTCATCCGCAGACTCCATATTATCTATCCTTCCCAATATGTGAGCCAACTTTGTCTGCAATTTTAGAAACTGCTTGTCCTTGCTATCTCCTTGAAATTCTTCTAAGACAGCCAACACGCCTTCCAGTTTTCCCTGCACAACACCAAGATCTTCCTCAAACGTAAATGGATACTTAGGATAATGTAGACTATCGCCAGACTTTTCCATTTGGCGCGCTAAGGTTAAACGACCGCGCATATCTTCCACCGTGCCAGTAGCTATGCCACGTACCGTTAATTCATATACGAGCTCTTCTTTGTCCAGTCTATATACATCCATACGACGAGCCATGATTGAAAAAAAAATAAACCCACACTGGAATCAAGATAACTACCTAACAATACAGTAAAAAAAAATAAAAAAAAATAAATGCAGTCTGCACTCTCACACCCGATTAGTTGAGAAAGCTAACAACACCATACATCGGCAAGATCAATACGCCAAAACCAAACGACTTTACTCCCCAAAGCCCTACTCTCACAACTACACAAAAGTTCAAGTCCAATACTACGGCTTCCAAAATCTCTAAAAACCCAAAAAATAAGCCCTTTTTGAGCTGAATCGAGCCCCACGTTGGGCGCCAAATATGTGACCGCCCACTATCTCTTTAAATCGATCCTAGGAATCCCTGTTCCTAAAAACCTTTACCACGTTTGAAAGTCAAACAACCTACATACGACGATCGATAGAAAGGTCAACGTTACCGGAAATCTAGGTGGCCCCTAGCTTTTATACAGTGAAGATGGGCAGGGTTCTTTATAAGGTGTTACTCTATGAGGGCGCCACTTGATTGTTTTACACCTAGTTCCGGATATTTATAAGAGATGTTAATTACGAAATCCAGCTTACCAAGAATCCAACACAACCAAGAACTCCTTGGACCTCCCTGGCAGCTGCACCTAAAATCGCAGGCTTATACGTCGGAATGTACAAATGTGGGAACGAAATCTTACAGTTGGAATATCTTAAAGGCTTACGTAGAAGCTGACAAACACTAAACAGCACCTAACGTTACTAATACGGGAGTGAGAGGTGAGTGCAGAACAAACGACACACAAATATATATATAAAATAAAATTCTAGTTTATTATAAAATCCAGATGATGCCTACAAGTGGTCAGACAGATCAAAAACAGTATTATATATACACATATATAACCTATAAATTGCTAGCATGTATGTTAAATGAATAACAGAGTCCGCAAAATGACTCGCTTGCTATATCTCAATAATTTACTGCTAAACAAATAGCTTTAAGCTACTAACGTTCGTATGGTAAGCAATAACAAGTCAAGTAATTCAAACGCAACAATAAAAGTAACTAAGCTAAATCAAATGGAAATTTGTGTCCTTTCGTGATCACGATCAGCTTACAAAGATGTTAAAATATGAAAAGGTGTATCAAATGGTAGCCTAAATAATGATAGTACTTTATCAAACTCAAAGCAATTATATTAATGATAATGTGAATATAAATCATCAGCTGACGTGTAGGGTTCAAATAAAAAGCTGGGTATCTTATCCTATTGTGTTATCGTTAAAACTTTATCTTTGAATTTCAAAACTTGACCACCATAAGTAGAGTCACAGCTTAATACTGGATTTAAAAGTCCAAACAAACAAATTGAGTTCTTTATTAACAATACAACTTAAAGACTACTACCTGTAAGGTCTGATCTCCAGTGAACCTTCTCTGGTCGATTTTTCGCTAACAAAATATCTACTGTCCACTGTGTCGGTACCTTCCGGCCACCTGTACTTCCTCTACTCAACAACGAAATGTCCTCGGCAATCTGATGTTGCTGGGAATGACTTATAATTGAATTTGTGCCACAAAATGGTACCATACCAATATTCTTATTCTCCCATTGACCACTCGTTAGTTTAAGACAATATGTAGGCCTATTGCTTGTCGATTAGGCACTATAAAATCAATTAAAGCAAGACAAAAACTGAAACTAGAACTAAAACCAAAGGCTAAAACCAAAAGCCAAAACCAAAAGCTAAAACCAAAACCCTGTAACAAATAGAAAGAGAAAACACGCCTTAGTTACACATAAAAAAAAAACTACGAGTTGGGTATTACCTCCAAATCCTGAGGGTTTCTATGTTATGTCAAGGTGTTTTGTTGACCACAGTTAGACAAGCCGGTTCTGATTGAAAACAAGCCACAAAGCCACTTGCTTTTTCGGCTTTACGTATGTGACATTTACTCTCCACCACGGGAATATTATAGTATTCAAGTACTATGCGACTAATTCGCTTCAACTTCCCAAACCTCCAGAATACTATAATCGTTTTACAGCCTAGAAATTAATCTCCAAACTAGGATGAATGGCCCACTTGCCTGTTTCTTTTTTCTAGCTGAAATCTTGCCACACACTCAAATTAAATTGCTTCTTCCACCGTTTTCAAAACCAACCTTTTTTCTCAAAAATGTTTTCTCTCCCAGGTCATAGCTAATCTTGCTGATTCGCTATCGGTCAACAAAAAAAAAGACGACAAGAAATGGTGTCCCGTTCTTCCATCAAAAATATCAAACTCTGGCAACGAATAACTTAATACCGCAGAGTTGCGACATTTACACGAATGGGGAAATTCGGGCTTCGACCGCAAGACCTCGACATATGTAACACACCTAACTTCCAATATTAATCTCGATAATAAACTTCTTCCACAGCTTATAGAGACCGTTGTAACCACAGTTCTGCATGGAAGAATTTATCTCACTACATTAACACATAATTCAGTAATTTCCAACCAGCTAAAGTTAGACAGACAATAAATTAATGACGTGCTGGCAACCATGCCTTCACAAGACAGTGTACTCTGCCGTTGTCGACTGTTTCGGTGGTAAATCTCGACTTCTAGAAATTGAAACTGAATGAATGTAGATAACAAATTAAAGATGTTCGTTCACAGCTGTCCCTAAACCAATAACAATATGAAACCGAATAATTATATGGGGTGTTTTTGTTTATTTTGCCTGCTACGTGTAATTAATGATGTTAATATGCTTAAGGTGAATTTTACACGTAACAAGTAAAGTCAACAACAATTAATAAATTAAATTAATTGCTTGTTAAATTGTTTTCAATGACATGTCTCATTAACGCTCAATGTATGATATATCATACACATGACAGCTACATCTTTGAGGTTAATATCCTCTGCAATATGTTACTAAAAGTTAATTCTACCAGATTTTAGCTAATACAACAGTTATTTTCGTGCTAAACGCAATTTGTGTAAGTTTGAATTAGTAAGTGCTCAGCTGAAAAGTGAAAATGTCGCTGAGGTGAGTTTACAATCATCTGGATTATTCAAGTCACATTGTAAAATATATTTCATCCAGAATAACTTCCATATAGTGTAAGTAATGTTATAAATATGCCATGGTGTTTTTCTTAGTTTTAAAATTTGTAGCAGGAATTTTTCATAATGTATGTGTTGTGACTATTTTTTTGTTCTGTTATAGAAAGACATTTTATAACTCAATAGATCCTCGTGATACCGAGGAGTTGCTCAACTATTTGGAAGAACTATACTCTGAAGACGGTCATGATACTCGATATAGATGAGACAGTCGAGGAAATTGAACTTCAGGAGATGCTAAAAAAGGCCGTGAAGCAAGGACAGGAGGAAAACCTAGAGGTTAAATTATCAGATAATGTAAACAAAAATGGTTATAAACATGTGCATGTTACTTTGCAAAAGTATGTAGCCAGACAGTTGCTGGAGAGTAAAAAAGTGGGAGAAGGATGGCATAGATGGTGTGTAAGGGAAATGACTATGGTTCCTAAGTGCCATAGATGCTATAGAATAGGACATATAGCAAAGGAATGCACAACAAAAGACGCAGAGGAATTATGCCACAAATGTGGTGGGAGAGGCCACAAAAGAAGGGAATGCGAAAATGTGCAGCGATGCTATTTATGCGATGCTGAGGGACACAGAGCAGAGTCTATGAACTGTCCTAAGTACAGAGAACATGTACGGGCGCTATAGAAGGAGAAGACGGGGAAAGATTTACAAAACTAAAATGAAGATGCTCCAAGTAAACGTGGATAGGAGCAAAAGGGCGATGGATTTATTAATAAACAAATGTAATAGGGAATACATAATTTTAGCAATAACAGCTGAACCCAACAAACACGGGGGGTGGGGGCAAGCGCCAAATGGGTAACAAACGAAAATGTAGATGCAGCGATATATGTTACGAATAGCAAAACACAAGTATACAAAATGCGAAGGGTTAAAGGCTATGTATGGATTGAAATGATTGTCATAGTTCTGTACTCCTGCTATATATCACCTGCAATTTGAGAAGAAGACCTCCAGAAATTTCTAACCTTCTTAAACAGAGACATTAGGCAACATAAGAAGAAAATATTAATTGGAGGTGACTTTAATGCGAAAGCCTATAGTTGGGGCTCGGCAAGAGAAGACAAAAAGGGAAAAGCGTTGACAGAATGGATGTGCCAAGCGGACTATATTATATTGAATGATGGTAGACTTCCAACATTCGAAAGGAATGGAGGATCGTCATATATCGACGCGACCATGTGTTTATCAAGTCTGCAGAGATACGTGAGAGGCTGGCATGTGGAGAACGAGGAGAACCTGAGCTACCACAAAAATATCCTTTTTGAGATATCAGAGCCGATAAGTGGTGCCCAGCAAACCCGAACAATCAAAGGGTGGACGTATAAGGCTGAATATAAAGGGAAATTACTAGAAGAAATAGAGAGACAAACAAAGCAGAAAAGCTTTGAAGGCAGTGTCAAAGACCTGAATAGAGCACTAGAAAGACCGTGTGAGGTGTGCTTGAAGAGGAAACATCAATATGGCAGACGAAAAGGTGCATTTTGGTGGAATGACGAGATCACCAAAATCAGAATCGAATCTACAAAGGCGAGAAGGAAGGTCACTAGAATCAATAGGAAAAAAACATCACAAGTAGTGATAGAGAGGAAGCACAGAATCAATACAGGGAAAGCAGGAAGAAATTAAAGACAGCAATAACAAAGGCAAAGAAACAGGCCTGGGACTCTCCTTGTAAAGAGATATATGATGATATTTGAAGACTACGGTACAAGATTGTCACAGGTAAAATTGGTACAAGAACACCAATGACAATAAGTGATGACGAACAAAATAAGATAGCGCAGGAACTTTTCCTAAACACGAAGTCAAAGAATGGCCGAGGGTGGAGGTGAAGTCGGAGGATATTCCACCTTGTACAGATGAAGAAATAAGAGAAGCAGGCCGAAGGATGAAATCTGGTAAAGCTGCAGGCCCGGATGGTATACCGATCGAGGTAGTTAAGGCAGTTGCAGAACAGAAACCAGAAATATTACAATTTATGATAAATAAACTAATCAGTGATGGAAGTTTTCCTTCAGAATGGAAGACTGCTCGATTGGTTTTATTAGAGAAGCCACAGAAAACGGGAGGAAGGAAGTCATATAGAACTATATGCCTGAAAGACGGAATAGCAAAATGATATGAACATGTAATAAATAACAGACTAAAAAAGGAAATCGAGAGAAGAGGAGGGTTAGCAGACAACCAATTTGGTTTCCGCAAGGGGCGCTCGACGATGGATGCTGTAAAGAAGGTACAGGACTTGGCAAGGAAAGAAGGCAATAAAAAAAGGTTTGTTGCCATGGTAACATTGGACGTAAAAAACACGTTCAATACAGCACCATGGAGAGGCATATACAAAGTGTTAAAAAAGAGGCAAGTTGGGCCATATATGCTGAAAATAGTATGTAGTTACCTGGCAGACAGCTACTGATTGGACAGAAATATCGGATGCAGGTTACATGTGGCGTGCCTCAGGGGTCAATCCTAGGACCAACACTGTGGAACTTTTATTACGATAAGGTCTTTAGTCTGGAATCCGTAAACAATATGGCTATTATAGGGTATGCAGATGATTTGGTGCTGGTTGTAAGCGGAGGAAATAAGGCTGACATAGAAGAAAATATCAACTGGTCAGTAGCAAGGGTGGAAAACTGGATGGCAAAAAGTGGTATACAACTCGCGCCTCACAAAACTGAAACTATAGTGCTAGTGGGACGAAGAACACTGAGAACAGTAACTGTCAAGGTGGGGAATGCAGAAATTCATTCGCAGACAAGCCTAAACTACCTCTGTATACAAATAGGACATAACATGAATATGGGGGTGCACATAGAAAGAGTAGTGGCAAAAGCAGACATGGTGGTTGCAAAGCTAGGGCGTTTGATGCCAAATATCGGTGGACCAAAACCAGGGAGAAGGAGAATGCTGAGTAGTGTGGTAAACTCAATCATTCTGTATGGTGCACCAGCATGGCAGGCCGTGCTGTTAAAGACAAAGTATAGAAAAAAGATTGAGAGGCACAGAGGAAGGTAGCCCTCAGAATACAGGTGATTGCAGGAACAATACCTACACACTTACTGGCAAGAGAAGTAACTTACGAAAGACACGAAAATAGAAGAGAAGAAGGCAAGAACCGAAACAATGCTGGAGTGGCAGCGAGAATGGGAAGAGGAAATGTCAACATCCCAGTGGACAAAGGGGCTCATCCCACACATACAGACATGGATATCGAGACAGCATAGAGAGGTGGGTTACTATTTTACCCAATTTCTGTCTGGTCATGGGCGTTTCAGGTATTACCTGAGTAAAATGAAAATAGTCGATAAAGAGGACTGTACGTATTGTGGTGATAGAGATACGCCAGAACACACGGTTTTTGAGTGCGCAAGATGGTCGCAAATAAGAGAACAAATGTATAAAGAGATTGGCAGAGATTTAACAGCAGATAATGTGGTGGAGCATATGCTGGGAAGTGAAAGGGTGTGGAATACTGTGGAGAGATACCTGCAACCCTGGAGCCAGATTTTGTACAAAAAATAAGGAATGCAAATTTGCAACCAATAGCTATTTTTTTTACAATGATGGATTTATGAGTTTCTTGTGCCAGGAAATGGAGAAATATGCTGTTTCCAAGGAGAGCATAGGTTTAGAATAAACATGGATGAGTTATATATGTACTTTGCTATTCTTTCACTTTTTATTTGGTTATTCGTAGGTTCCCGGAGGAAAACCTATTCGTTATGCCTACAAATTTTAGTGCTCGATAACTTCAGAAGGGTATCTTTTAAACTTAAGCCCATATTTTGGGTCAGGTGACAAAATTGTAGGTAAATAAACAAAAATTTTAACAAAATGGAAAACCGACTTCACAAAAAAATATTCTAAAACAAAAAATGCACTAAAAAGTAAAACATAATTACGTATTCCTCTGTCTACAGCTTACAATCAACTTATTTTTTCCACTCAATGTACGATCAATGCATTTACCACGCAAGAATGTAGGTACCTACTTAAACTTAATCTCTAACTCAACACATACCTATGACTAACAGACAATTATCAAAATATTTATTTAGAGTTCACTTAAGCAGAAAGTTTTAAATATATGTGTAGACTGCTTAAAAGACAATCAAATTATTAGGATCATATAATGTAAAATTATTGTTATTTTTGGAGTCGGTGTCAGCCAAGGAAATACGACAATATACCTTACATTAATAATACGAGAATACCTTATGAAATCTATTTTACAAATGAAATTTTATACAATATACTGTGACAATATCCTGGGACCTTGAAACGACAATATACCAATACCTGATTAAACCTTTTTACAAATGAATTTGCGTACGCGTTTGCCTCGCTCACTCGGCTATACCCCTCCAACCATTCATCCGGGCGCGCGCGCGCAATCGACCCGCCGGCGCCGCGTGCTGCGTCTATGTGTGTACAGTGTGTATGCCAATTGTTATATAGTAAGATATTTCAGGTTAAGTAGTTACAAACCCATCTTGGCTGACACCGACTCAAAAAATAATAATTTTACATTATATGATCCTAATAATTTGATTGTCTTTTAAGCAGTCTACACATATATTTAAAACTTTCTGATTAGGTGAACTCTAAATAAATATTTTGATAATTGTCTGTTAGTCATAGGTATGTGTTGAGTTAGAGATGAAGTTTAAGTGGGTACCTACATTCTTGCGTGGTAAATGCATTGATCGTACATTGAGTGGAAAAAATAAGTTGATTGTAAGTTGTAGACAAAAGAATACGCAATTATTTTTTACTTTTTAGTGCATTTTTTGTTTTAGAATATTTTTTTGTGAAGTCGGTTTTCCATTTTGTTAAAATTTTTGTTTATTTCTTTATTTTTAGTGAATCTGAAGCCTTATATCTGATTTAATTAGACGGACGCGCAACGGTGTGTTCCACAATGATCATCAATGTAGTCGAAGTCAATTATATATGCATTATTAAGGATAACTCAAAAACTACTGGTTGGATCCTGATCACATTTATATGAGACCACACGAGAAGCACCAGCTTTCAAATAAAAAAGGAATCAGCAAAATCGGTTCACCTAGAAAAAAGTTCTGAGGTAACACACAAGAACATCATCAATGTAGTCGAAGTCAATTAAATACGCATTATTAAGGATAACTCAAAACTACTGGTCAGATCCTAATCACATTTATATGGGACCACATGAGAAGCACCAGCTTTCAGATAAAAAAAGAATCATTAAAATCGGTTCACCCAGAAAAAAGTTCTGAGGTAACACCAAAAAAAAAAACAGTCGAATTGAGAACATCCTCCTTTTTTTGAAGTCGGTTAAAAATGGATCAATGGTTAACATGTGGATTCTGTATAGATTCGTCCATCCGAAAACAGGATTAGATGGCAAGTGGTGTTGACTATCCTAACCACATCACATTATATGGAAGGTCCCAAGACCAAAACGTTTAAATGTATTATGAATGAAGTGTGATATGATTACCAACCACACACTAAAATGTCAACAACGCCGCTACGGACATTGTGGAAAATATGTAAAATTAATTTGCATCAAATGAAGCTTTTACCCTGATACATGCTTCAGCTTTACCGCACGAAATAGATATGCTGTTTTTTTCAATTTTTCTTAAATATGTATTTAACAGCTGACTAAATATTAGAAATTAAAAATTTAAGTTAACTTTTTTTTAACTTTTATTTACTTTTCAAGTTAATTTATTATCGTTTTGACCTTGTATAATATTGTTTATGAAAAGTCCAAACACAGTAAGTGTGTTATGCCCCCCTTGTCGGTGCCCATGTGCGGATCACTTTCTGTAAAAGATATAGGCATTCAAAAAAATGATCTCTCATTTGGTCAATCGGTATATAGGGTGTAGCACCCAAGACGCCTGGGACCATAGCTCCCCTACTATACAGATATCGAAAAAAATTCTAGGAGCAAAATTCTGCATAATACCATCACCATGTTCCTAAAATATTTCTGGTCACCAGTGGCGTGCCGTATTCCAGTTAACAGAACACCCTTTATTTAATTGCAGAATTGGAAAGTGCTCGAAGAGTACTTATTTTTTTTGTAACATCTCATACCCCTAACTTTAGCGGTAACACTGTTAAAACCTTTTATCCTCACAGTGCGACCATTTTTTTTAAATAAATTAAATTACACTGGCGTCTTGATTTTGAATTTAGGGGCAGGCTAAGACCTTTTCCACCTTCACATATTTTTTTTTATTTTTTTTTTTTGTTAACTTACGGAAAAAATGTTTCATTAGCCTTCGCAAATCATTTTTTTCGAAAGTTTCAAATGACACCTCCCTAAAAAAAATACAACGTTGGATAGCCCAAACTCTATTTTTTCCATTGGTACCAAAAAATACACACATTCCATAACAATATTTCAGAGAAAAAACATGGTGTAAAGGCAATTGGTCGGAATACATCCTTTTCCGAAACCAAGCCTGCCATGAAAAAAAAAAAAGATGTGAACATGGGATTTATTCTGCAATGTCACAAGAATTGCTAGTTAACATCAGAAGTGTACTCTCAGATATAGATATTCTGGCGTCACACATTCAAATCATTAAGCGTTTCAAAAAGTGTTGGATACATTTACAACTACTTAAGTGAAAAAATACAGATAAAGGGGTTGGAAAATCTAGCAACCTAAACTAAATATTCGAAATGATGACCTTGACTCGCGGGTTCTAGACACCGCACTGGGGACTTCTGGTGATACATCATGGAAAGCCAGGCAAATCATTTCCCGCATATCCTCGGCTGTAGTTGGTACCGTCGTGTAGACCACGTTTTTGATGTAGTCCAAGAGGAAGAAGTCAAGGGGAGTAAGGTCTGGTGATCTTGGCATTTAATATGGACCCCCACGACGAATCCATGAATCCGGAACCTTTAATGAAGATATTCCCTAACAGTACGACTATTATATACCAGGGCTCCATCATATTGGAAAACTGTCCATCGTAGAGCGGCTAAAGAGACATTTTCCAAGAGTTCAATAAAGTCATAACGAAGGAACATAAGTTTGACACGCCACTGGTGACCAGAAATATTTTAGGAACATGGTGATGGTAATTATGCACAATTTAGAATTTTTGCAATATCTTATATGGTAGGGGAACTATGGTCAGAGGCGTGTTAGGTACTACACCCATGTATTTATGAGAAATCTAAATCATATTTTATATTAGCTAAAATAATGTTCGGATTTAACATTTTGTTAAGTTGTAATAAATTGTTTAACTTACACAGTGATCAAATGAGACTGAGTTAATCACCATAAAGTTATTCAAGTCATATTTATAGGGCACATAATTTCCATGCCAGGCCACCACATCAAATGGACTGTGATCCTGTACACAAACGAACAGTTTTCCTTGATATTTTGATATAACTTCGTATTTCTCATCAATATCTTCATAGTGAGCTACTGGTGTAAGAAAATCTCTTGGATTAGCTAGTCCGTTTGCTCCAATAGGCCCTAAATCTGGTATGGTATAGTGTTGGCCAAATACTTCTAATATGTAGCCACGAACTGGTTTTGTTATTTCTACTCTGAATCGCATTCCTTGTTGGATAACACATATTTCATTTGGGCTGACTTCTAATTTGCCAAATTCAGTAGTGATTTTTAACTGTCCTTCTTGAGGCACTGTAGCAAAAAAAATGTATTAATTAAACATGATATGTAATGTTGATAATAAAGTTATTCCAGTGTCTCAAGGCACTTCACATAAAAGTTATAGTAACTAACAGTTTTTAAAATAAAATCGTTTCTGAGCTAGTAGATATTGCTGCCCATCTAAAGTGTCACAAATTAATGGGCAGTTGTTAAAATATGTCATACCACAAAAGATTATAGTATGTGTATGCATACAGTGTGTCCCAAACTGGATGGGAATGTATTGCTATCTCCGTTATTATTAGATATAGGGAGACAGTTAAATTAGCGATGTTTTGTAGAATTTCATGCTCGTTCTAAATATGACTTGTATTTTGCCCTGCCTATTTTCGTTTTCGAGTTATTTTGAAAGAACCAAAATTTGTCGATTTCTTTTTTCTTCACTATCTAAGTAGACGTTGATCTGACATTTCTAAGACTTGCACATTATCAAGACACTTTTTACAGAGTAATCTTTTTGTGCTATTGTCAACTTTGGATTGTCATTTGTTTTTGAGCTGAAGGTAGCAACGTTAGTTTTTATTATGGCTGCCATATTGGATTTTTTGCTCAGGTGATAGCCTGTGAAAAGAGCTTTCCAATGGTGTACAACATACTTGAGAAATCTTGTAATTGCACTGACAATTTTGAGAAAAATCGTTTTGAGGATATTAGGCTATGAAATCCAATACCAGAAAACAAATGACAAAAAAAGTGTTCAAAAAGCAGTAGGCTATGGAGTCTAACTGACTTCTACTTTTAACATAATTTTCCGTAATGATTCACGATAAAAAAAATAGGAACTTTGAGCACACCAATGAATCGGCCCATTATTACAAATGATATTTTACATTACACCTTATCCTAAAAAATTGTTATAATGTAATTAAATAGGTAAACCTAGTAAATAACTAAATTTACTAACAGAACTCAATAAAAAGCAGATTAATGATTTACGAAGACGCCTTTGAAAATTGTTTGATTTTTAAACGTAAGTCAACTGAAAAACAATAGAAAAAAGGTTGCTATGGATATAACACTATCGCGACAATTAAGAATACTGTCATTCTTAATTATCTGAATTTGAGGTGTATTTAACACGTTGCTTAAAATTTTGTACTAAATAGTTTGTTTCCTGTTTATTTTAAATATTATTCAACAATATGTTCAGTAATGAAGAATATTTTGACATGTTGGAATGTTATATTCATTCTAACCGAAATACTGAGGCAGGTGCAAATTCATATCAAAACAACTACCCAGTAAGACGACAACCAAACATCAAAATATTTCGCAGGATAGTGGCCAACCTATTGAACGACGGTAGCTTCCACGTAAAGAAACTACCAATGCCTAGAAATGAAAGAAATAATGCCATCTTACAGGTTTCAAACGAAAACCCCCCCGCAATCTGTTCGGTTTTATGGTGAACAAATTGACGTTCCAAAAAGTACGGTGCACCGTGTATTAAAACAAAGTCATTACCATCCATAGAAACCTACAATCGTACAAGGCTTAAATGTTGGGGATTACCCTAAGTGACTTCAATTCTGCAGATGGTATCAAGGACAATGTCAGCAAGATGAAAACTTTCATTTAAAAATAATATGGACTGATGAATCCAGATTTACAAATTGTGGTGTGTATAATCGCCATAATAGGCAGGCAAATGAAAATCCCCACCTAAAGGAAGAAAGACGATTGCAAGACAGATTTGGTATTAATGTTTGGTGCCCTTATTAGGTAAAAAACTGTTATTTTTATTTGTAGATTAGACAGTAAATTACAAAATTCAGGTAACTTCATTGTTGGTCCGTTTTTTTGAAAATAATTTAACTGGGGAAAGGTATCTTAATCTATTTAGAAATGATATCTTACTAACAATTAGAAGAGTTCATGATAATTTAGATGAGATCTGGTACCAACAAGACGGTTGTCTAGCTCAATTCTAGGATTGTCAAAGAATTTTTGTACCAAAATTTTAATAATCGTGTCATTTGTAACAATCGGCCGCTTAATTGGTGTGCTCGACGTCCTGATATAACACCCATGGATTTTTATTTTTGGGGTACTCTCTAGAATGATGTGTATAAATTCGATCCACCACAAAATATCAATGAATTACAAAACAGAATCACGGAAGCTATAAATCATATTAACAAAAACACCCTCACCAGAGTTTGCAGGCATGTTTCAAAAAGGTGTATAAAGTGTATTGAACAAAACGGTGGCCATATTAAACAATTTTCTATTTAGTGTATTTTTAAGTTTCTATTAGTGAATTTTCTTAAAAAAATTCACTAATGAGGAGATCTCGACTTTTGAATTTTGAAAACATTTCTTCAAATGAGCGCTAATTAGGCCCCCCAGAACACATATCCGGGGTCAGTTTGAATTTTTATATGTTTATATATATATATATATATATATATATATATATATATATATATATATACATATATATATATATATATATATATATATATATATATATATATATATATAATATATATATATATATATATATATATTGTCACGAAGTGACGTAATGGCCATTAGAAATCTAATTAGTTAACAGGGGAATAGATCCGTACCATCCGTATTTAATTTAATTTATTTTGTTATTAAAACATTCAATAAAGTATAATTTCAAGAAAACGTCGCGAGATCGGTGGAAGGGTAAGGAGTATAGCGGGTTGAGGTCGCCCAGGCGAGTCCTGCGGCATGCGAAACGATGAAAGCGGGAACGGACGGGCTGGTCCACTGCATCAACCTACGCGCACCGCGTGCGGCGCATAAGCTTCGGATGACTGAGGCCGCATCGAGGTCTGGATATATCGACTGTAACGCGCTCGACAAGTTAGTTCTTTTTCAGCAGTCGCAGGGGCCGTCACGGAGAGGAAGCAGCCACCGTCCGCGTCTTCGTTCTTGGTGTTCGGTTTTGTTGTGTGTTTCAGTAGCGAATCCAGCAGGCCGACCGTGGGAGTTTAGTTCTCTTTCAGCGAGCGCAGAGCCAGGTCACAGAGAGGAAGCAGCCACCGTCCGCGTCTTGACTCTTGGTGTTGGGTTTTATTGTGTATTTCAGGCCGGCCGTGGGAGAGTACGCCGCGATTCGTTAGGTGCACCAGCTTAGTAGAGTTAGCAGCTGTGACA
Source organism: Tillus elongatus (assembly GCA_964006375.1). Lineage (NCBI taxonomy): Eukaryota > Metazoa > Arthropoda > Insecta > Coleoptera > Cleridae > Tillus > Tillus elongatus. The sequence continues at coordinate 95,803,074 of OZ023268.1, forward strand.
AGTGGAGAACGCCGTCTTCAGCAGGCCGCTCATTTCCGCTTTGTTTGGGTAGGTCGCCGTCTCTATAGCAGTACGGTGGAGGGCCTGTATGAAAGGGGTTTTCCACGGATCGACGACTCTCTCTGGCGGTGAACACCTAGGCGCGCTTGGTGGCCTTCGCCAGAGGCGACGTTAAAAGTCCAGGTGTGGAAAAGATATTGAATGTTGTTGTGTTTGTCAGTGGTTTTATTTCAGAGAGACGGCAGCAAGGGAGCTTCGGATAAATAGGTCCATCGTTCGTTTCTGTCTGTATCCGCGGGGCGACCTGGGGGAGCCGGGGCTCGCGTTCCTTGGCTGGAGTCTTCCCGAGAGCGCGAGAGCACTAGCAAAGCGGCCGACTGCACGTTGATTTGAACCGGGGGGCGGTCTAGCCACGACCAAATCATCCCAAAGCGGTCTCCCGTGGCGCAGCTCTCGTGCTCCTGGATCTGGACGCCAGCGGGGATATTTCGGGCTGCAGTAGGTCTCCACCACTCCTGGCGATCGAAACAGTCTGGCGATACCCGGTGTCCCGACCGTCCGGCTGACATTATTGGGAAAACCTTGTCGTTTTCAGTCTTCGGGGGAAAAGCTCTATATGTTTCCGTCGGGAGACGCAAAGTGGTCGCGTTCCTGGGCTGGAGTCTTCCCGAGAACGCGAGAGCACTAGCAAAGCGGCCGACTGCACGTTGATTTGAACTCGGGGGGCGGACTAGCCACGATCAAATCATCCCAAAGCGGTCTCCCGTGGCGCAGCTCTCGTGCTCCTGGATCTGGACGACAGCAGGGATATTTCGGGCTGCAGTAGGTCTCCACCATTCCTGGCGATCGAAACAGTCTGGCGATACCCGGTATCCCGACCGTCCTGAAGGCACCGCCTGGAGGCTGTGCTTTCTTTTAACTTGATAGTGAGGACTTCCTTTATTTTGTCGAAGGGAAATTTCCATCTCCCTAGGGAGACACTTCCTCCGGTCGTAGAGAGTCTGTATGACTGCAACGCATGCTTGAGGGTCCGTTGTTAATATTGCATGCCCGCTTAAACCGACCACCTGTCCGGTGCCTTGCTTTGGCGATCCTGAGACGCTTCTGCCCGCTTACAACCCGCGAGTTTACCACCCCTATTCGTGATACCGTCCGTATAACTCGCGAATATTTCAGTTTCTGCCTCTGGTCTCTAATAAATTGATTTGTTGTCAATTAAGTTAGTTTAAACGTGGGCTATACCGGGAGAATCCCTTGTGTAAATATTTCTTTGTATATATTTTGTAAATATTTCCCCACCAATACTTTTGTAAATAGATTATTTGTTTTACACGGTATTTCATTTAAAGCTTCCCAACCAATCCACCCCAACGTAATACGTAACATCCTGATCTCTAATACATAGGCCATAATTAAGGAGTCCTGAGGGACTTCGCCTGAGGACTTAGGTGAACCCTGTCTCCACTGAAGTTTACCCCGGGTCCGTGTAACTGTAAATAACAACCGAGGACAGATATATAGTCCTGAGGGAGCGCAGCGTCTTCCTTTAAACCCACGCTGCTGGCGCCTGAGCAAATCCCGTAAATAAAGCCGTATTGATAAGGTTATCCCGTGGGAACCTCCCCATATTAGGGAAAGATAACCTTATCCCGATTTGACCCCTCACAAATGGCACCTGCGAGCAGGGACCTAAGTTAGTAAATTAAATTAGAGAAAGGTGGATTTAGGGAAGTAGCCGTAAATATTTTGAAATTTTTAAATTTTAATGTACATAGTTTATCCTTAATTGTGATAAGAGTTGTTGGAAAAGTGTAGATAAGATATGTTACCTGTATCTTAAGAATTCGGTATATTTTTAGTTTGAAACAGAGGCAGAATTTAAATAGGAATTACAATATTGTTATCTACGATAGCAATCGCCGTATTATCAATACTTTGTGAAACCGTAAACATTAATTTATTTTGCTTTTGATAGAATTATTTGTAAACAGCTGTTGATCTTGCAATATTTTTTGTGGTAGTAATAATTAACTTTTTTTCACGCCAGCTTGGAATGTCTGTTTATTGCATTACGTAATACGATTACATTCTTTAAGAGTAACATTTCTTTTAATCAACATCTTAAGTTTAGCGTTAATATATAGTGTTTTTTTTTTTGGTTTCAACTTGTAGAGAATTTTGTTATACCGAATTTATTTTGTTTCTTGTTTTGTGTTTATAATTAATTTTTTTAACACTGCTGACCAAGGGAAACTACTGTTACAAATCCGACCCGTTTCATCCTAACACTGCGTTAACATCTTCGACAGCTTCGCAGCGCCGTCTTGCCGCCTTGCTGTCTGTACTGAACAATGTTAGACCCGAAAACGGACAAGGCCGTCGAGCCTGAACCTCAAGAGAAGTCCGACCCGGACCTATTTGACGGCCGGGTAGGATGGGTATACAGGCTGAAGAAGCCTGAACTGGAAACAGAGTTAGCGAGGTTTTGCCTACGACCCCAGACAACGGTTGAAGAAATGAGAAGGCAATTGATTAAATTTTTGCGTGAAGGAAGACCGCCGCACACCGACGCAGCCTCACTGCCTAACGTTACCACATCGCCGCCGTCGTCACCACGAACGGGAAACTTAATCGGGCACCTAACACCGCCTACGAAAAAGCTATTCCCGCCGCCAATATCACCTGTGACCAAGACTACGACATTTCGGCAACCAGAACCACTCAATCTGTTTGCGTGGAACTTGCATTTCCAGGGCAGGTCTGACCCCGTAGCATTTTTAGAACGCATAGAAGAAATCCGCTTGCACTTTAACGTATCTTCGGACCACCTTCTGCCAGTGTTGCCACAGGTCTTGGAAGGTCAAGCCTTGCTGTGGTATCGAAATAATAGGGCTTACTGGACATCGTGGGAAGACTTTATCGAGGATTTCAAGCGTTTCTATTTCCCGGCAAACTACTTCGTAGATTTAGAAGCTGAAATCAGTCGACGTTTACACAAAGCCGGTGAGCCCGTGTTTACTTACATAACAGAGCTGCAGACACTCATACGCCGGCACGGAAACTTCAACAGGCAACAGGAATTGACTTGGTTAAGAAGAAACCTGCGCCCAGAGTTCCGACAGATGCTCTGGAATTGCGACGTGCCAGACATACGTACGTTCATAGAAAAAACAAAGGCAATTGAGGCGATGTTGAAGGAACTGAAGGATACCAAGGAGGGCCCACCAAAGCCTAGCCGGCCCCCTTCGGATAAGCAAGAAAGTGGGAATACTAGTTCCCCCGTTAAGAACCGTTTTACACCCCCGACTTCGCCTACGACTAACCGTCCGGAAACCAGTAAGCAGGTTCGTTTCGCGATGGAGCGTACGACTTGCTGGAATTGTGGTGAGACAGGACACATGAGAAGCCAGTGTCAGAAAGCACCACGACTGTTTTGTTCACGCTGTGGCAAGACAGGAGTGTTATCCCGGGATTGCAAATGTCCGGGAAACTACATGGGAACTGTGGAGGGCCGAGACTCCAGCAGTTCCTCCCCAACGACACCTCGGCCGTTGACAGACGATCTCAAACTGACAACAGACCCATAGTCAGGACAAGGATAGGCCAGAAGTGTTTCAGTGCTTTGCTGGACACAGGGGCGACCCGGTCCTTTCTGAGCGGTACCGCACTTGAGGAAATAGACGCAGATTATTTACAAGCCGTCTCCTTGCCAGACGTAAACACCCGCATCGCCGATGGACGACTGGTCTCCGTACAACAAATGTACGTGACTGAATTGATGTTGGGTAGTAAGAAGATACAAGGGGAGCTGTTGTATCTGCCTCACCTCCCGGTAGACATAGTGTTGGGGATGGATATTTTGGGGAAGTACGACTTCCGTATAGATTTACCGACCGCTAAAACCTACCTCGATGGAGAACTGCTGGCGTCAGCAACTCCACCCCCGCCCGTAGTTCCAATACATACTATGGAAACGAACACCTTGGGGGAATTGACCCCCCGAGAGCGACGTCAACTTGATCTGTTCTTGGAGAAAGAACTTGGATATTTCAGACGAATAACTGGCCCTACCGACCGAGTACAACATCATATTCGCCTGTCGAGGAGAGAACCTATTAAACAGCGATACCGCCCACAAAACCCGAAAATGCAGCAGGTCATTGACGACGAGGTCGACAGGATGTTGGAAGAAGGAATTATAGAACCTTCTAACAGCCCATGGAGCTCACCTGTGGTGATGGTTAAGAAAAAGGACGGGAAATACCGCTTTTGTGTGGACTTCCGGGAAGTTAACAAGGTTTCCGTCAAGGACGCCTACCCGCTGCCATATATATCGGGCATACTCGACAAGCTTCGCCGGGCCAAGTACATCAGCAGTCTGGATTTGAAGCAGGGCTACTGGCAAATCCCTCTGACGCCGACAAGTAAGCCCATCACCGCCTTTACCGTCCCGGGGAGGGGGTTGTATCAGTTCAAGGTTATGCCTTTCGGAATTCACTCGGCTCCAGCGACGTTCCAGCGGCTGTTGGATACTATAATAGGCCCCGATATGGAACCGCACGCTTTCGCCTACCTGGACGACGTTATCGTAATGGGAGAGACCTTCGAGGAGCACCTGGAGAACTTGAGGGAAGTGTTCCGAAGGCTAAGGCAGAGTAACTTGCAGCTGAACCCGGAGAAATGTCACTTATGCAGGAAGTCGCTGAAATATCTTGGGCATGTTGTGACGTCGGATGGCATCAGCACCGATCCGGATAAAGTGGAGGCTATCGAGGCCATGCCGACCCCACGAACTGTAAGAGACGTCCGTCGATTTTTGGGGGTCGCCTCGTGGTACCGCCGTTTCATTCCGCAATTCTCACAGGTAGTGACCCCCTTGACCAAGCTATTGAAGAAGAAGAATCAATGGCGCTGGGGTGAAGAGCAAGAGAGGTCGTTTAAAGACCTGAAGAAATTACTCACTCAGACGCCGATATTGACCTGTCCGGACTTTTCGAAAGAATTCGTCCTGCAAACTGATGCCAGTGATAATGGCTTAGGCATAGCTCTGACTCAGAACATCGATGGGTCAGAGAAAGTCATCGCGTATGCCAGCCGGACGCTCTGCCCTGCCGAGAAAAATTATTCTGTGACGGAAAAAGAGTGCCTAGCGGTGATATGGGGGATTGAAAAAATGCGCCCATACCTGGAGGGGTACCATTTTACAGTACTGACAGACCACCAATCTCTTAGGTGGTTGCAAACGATTAAAACCCCGATTGGGCGTGTGGCCAGGTGGAGCGTATTTCTACAACAATACGACTTCACGATAAAATATCGACGAGGGGCACTAAACCGTGTAGCGGACGCCCTCTCCCGTTCACCGTTGGAGAGCTGTGAAGAGTCCGCGGAAGAGAATATTTGCTTCACAGGGGAGGAAGCAAGCTGTTCCTGGTACAGACGTAAGTTGGACCAGGTGGAAAGGAACCCGGAGGCATTTCCCGACTATTCCATCAGGGGCGGAAGACTGTACCGACATTTTTGGGACGCATACAACTTAAGCGAGCCCGAGCTGAGCGATCCCTGGAAATTGTGCATCCCTAAGAACGTGCGTGGCCGAATTTTACGAGAGAACCACGACGAACCGACCGCCGGGCACATGGGCATTTCAAAAACCATTGCCCGTATAGCTTGTCATTACTATTGGCCAGGGATGTTTCGGGAAGTTGCGAGTTATGTGAGGCAATGTAATCGCTGTCAGAGGTTTAAAGTCTCCCAACAACAGACCCCCGGGAAGATGCAGCCTTCCTCGAACAAGACACCATGGGAAACCGTCTGCGTCGATTTAGTGGGACCCCTGCCTCGGTCCAAAAAGGGGCACAATTTTATTATTGTCGCCCAAGACCGTTTCACGAAATGGGTAGAATGCCGACCGTTGAGGAAAGCCACCGCCCCCGCGGTCAACAAAGCGTTGTTTGAGATGGTCATCACAAAGTTCGGCTGCCCCAGGACACTAATCTCGGACAACGGGAAACAACTAGTGTCCCATGAACACAAGGCCTGGCTGAAGGAGTTAGGGATAGCCCAGAGACTGACCCCAATATACACTCCCCAGGCCAATGCTGTAGAGAGGGCGAATCGCACGCTGAAAACCATGATCGCCCAGTTTTGCGAGCATGATCAGCGACAGTGGGATGAAAGATTGCCTGAACTGGGGTTCGCCATTAACACGGCCAAACAGGAATCCACTGGATTCACCCCAGCCTTCCTGAACTTCGGCCGAGAGCTGACCGTCCCCGGCGCGGTGCACGCTGAACGCGAAATACCGCCGGAGAGTCAGCCAGAGGAGCCGGAGACGACGCCGGAAGAAATAGAAGACCGTCATAACCGTCTGAAGAAGCTGCGAGAAACATTCGAGTTAGTAAGAATGAATCTGGCAAGGGCGTTCACCCAACAAAGTCGCCACTACAATTTGCGTCGCAGGGAATGGCGATGCAAAGTTGGTGAACAGGTGCTACGCCGGGAACATCCGTTATCCCAAGGAACCAGTGGTTTTGCCGCAAAGCTCGCTGCGAAATATTCTGGGCCGTATACGGTGGTCAAAGTAGTATCGCCGGTGGTGTATGACCTCCGGGATACCAAGGGCAAGCTGCTGAAACATATACATGTGAAAGATCTGAAAAAGTTTCACGCACCACAGCAGCCAGAGACAGTGAATGCGTCGCCGCCGCCGCCGCCGCCGCCAGAACTACACTTTATCCATGCATATTCGGCAGCAGGCGCATTCAGAATTGACGAAATTGTTCCCGTAAAACCAGAGTATTTACCGATGGCAGAGAAGAGTTTATGTTCGAGGTGTGGTCAGTCTGGACACACTCGTTACCGCTGTAAGAAGCTGTGTAATGCTCCCAAGGTGGGAAAGTAAGCATTAGGTCCCGAGTATGTTCCCGTCGGGACCCAGGAAAACCAACTGTGGTCATGGAGAATAGGAGTATCGACAGAGCCACGCAGTGTACGCCCTAGGTTGCACGTGTAGCTACCCAGTGTAACCTGGTGCTGAACGACCGAAACCATGGGAACTGCCGGAGTTGCCAGCCAGCAAGCCCAAACAGTTGGAGGCCACCTCATGGGATGGGTGCTGCTACCAGGGCAGGCCGTATCGTCTGGTGCCAGCCGGCGCTCCATGGACCCGACGCAGAGGGCCACGTGCGGCTGCACGACTGGATGGACAGGCGACAGGTACTAGGTGCAGTGTGTGACACGGGAGTGTGGGACACTTCTAGGAGTGCCACTCGACGGTCCACAAACGAGGAGACTGTGGGTGAGACTATCATTGACTATTATTTAGCTTAAGCATAGTGTATTCAACCTAATCCTCAGACATTTTGTGCTAAGTTCCGTTCAAATAGCTCCCAATTCATTTGAGGCGGGAAGCTATCAATTTCGGGTGTGTTAAATTTGAACGATTTGTTTATTTACGTTTAGGAACCCTGATTAATTTAGTTTTAACTTGCATTCTTCAGTTTGATTATTTTCTTGAGTTAAACGATATTGCATATAGAAGTTTAGTTTAAGGATATATTTTATTTTCTGTTTACCTACGAATTCTAAGTATTTAATTCTCCGTTCGAAGATACTTGATTTAGTTTAAGGATATGTTTTATTTTCTGTTTACTTACAAATTTTAATAATTTAATTTTCCGTTCAGAGATGTTTGATTTAGTTTAAGAATATTTCGTTTTTTTAATTATGAGATGTTGTGCATACCTAGGGGTTATGATGAAAATTTGACAACATCGTTTCCCTGGTGCGCCTTATAATTATTTAATTTTCATTTGAAACACGTTTCATTTAGTTTAAGAATATTTTTTTTTATTATTAAGAAATTTTGCGCATACTCATACCCAGGGAATATGGTTAGAAATTTGATATCATTTCTCCGTTACACATACTGATTATTTATTCTTGCTTTAAAAGATGTTTGATTTAGTTTAAAGGTGTATTGAGTAAGACTGCTTGCTTATATGAAACAGGAAAGAGAAACTTTTCTTTGAGGGTACATTATGTGCATTCTTTCTCGACATATTGGTATGCCTGTTATTTTCTTGTATTAATATTGTTATATTGGGGACCAGAGGACCGGTGAGGTCGGGATGTGGAAGAAAAAACTTCGTTTTTTCTTTCAGGAGAAGAGAGGGGGATGTCACGAAGTGACGTAATGGCCATTAGAAATCTAATTAGTTAACAGGGGAATAGATCCGTACCATCCGTATTTAATTTAATTTATTTTGTTATTAAAACATTCAATAAAGTATAATTTCAAGAAAACGTCGCGAGATCGGTGGAAGGGTAAGGAGTATAGCGGGTTGAGGTCGCCCAGGCGAGTCCTGCGGCATGCGAAACGATGAAAGCGGGAACGGACGGGCTGGTCCACTGCATCAAACTACGCGCACCGCGTGCGGCGCATAAGCTCCGGATGACTGAGGCCGCATGGAGGTCTGGATATATCGACTGTAACGCGCTCGACAAGTTAGTTCTTTGTCAGCAGTCGCAGGGGCCGTCACGGAGAGGAAGCAGCCACCGTCCGCGTCTTCGTTCTTGGTGTTCGGTTTTGTTGTGTGTTTCAGTAGCGAATCCAGCAGGCCGACCGTGGGAGTTTAGTTCTCTTTCAGCGAGCGCAGAGCCAGGTCACAGAGAGGAAGCAGCCACCGTCCGCGTCTTGACTCTTGGTGTTGGGTTTTATTGTGTATTTCAGGCCGGCCGTGGGAGAGTACGCCGCGATTCGTTAGGTGCACCAGCTTAGTAGAGTTAGCAGCTGTGACAAGTGGAGAACGCCGTCTTCAGCAGGCCGCTCATTTCCGCTTTGTTTGGGTAGGTCGCCGTCTCTATAGCAGTACGGTGGAGGGCCTGTATGAAAGGGGTTTTCCACGGATCGACGACTCTCTCTGGCGGTGAACACCTAGGCGCGCTTGGTGGCCTTCGCCAGAGGCGACGTTAAAAGTCCAGGTGTGGAAAAGATATTGAATGTTGTTGTGTTTGTCAGTGGTTTTATTTCAGAGAGACGGCAGCAAGGGAGCTTCGGATAAATAGGTCCATCGTTCGTTTCTGTCTGTATCCGCGGGGCGACCTGGGGGAGCCGGGGCTCGCGTTCCTTGGCTGGAGTCTTCCCGAGAGCGCGAGAGCACTAGCAGAGCGGCCGACTGCACGTTGATTTGAACCGGGGGGCGGTCTAGCCACGACCAAATCATCCCAAAGCGGTCTCCCGTGGCGCAGCTCTCGTGCTCCTGGATCTGGACGCCAGCGGGGATATTTCGGGCTGCAGTAGGTCTCCACCACTCCTGGCGATCGAAACAGTCTGGCGATACCCGGTGTCCCGACCGTCCGGCTGACATTATTGGGAAAACCTTGTCGTTTTCAGTCTTCGGGGGAAAAGCTCTATATGTTTCCGTCGGGAGACGCAAAGGGGTCGCGTTCCTGGGCTGGAGTCTTCCCGAGAACGCGAGAGCACTAGCAAAGCGGCCGACTGCACGTTGATTTGAACTCGGGGGGCGGACTAGCCACGATCAAATCATCCCAAAGCGGTCTCCCGTGGCGCAGCTCTCGTGCTCCTGGATCTGGACGACAGCAGGGATATTTCGGGCTGCAGTAGGTCTCCACCATTCCTGGCGATCGAAACAGTCTGGCGATACCCGGTATCCCGACCGTCCTGAAGGCACCGCCTGGAGGCTGTGCTTTCTTTTAACTTGATAGTGAGGACTTCCTTTATTTTGTCGAAGGGAAATTTCCATCTCCCTAGGGAGACACTTCCTCCGGTCGTAGAGAGTCTGTATGACTGCAACGCATGCTTGAGGGTCCGTTGTTAATACTGCATGCCCGCTTAAACCGACCACCTGTCCGGTGCCTTGCTTTGGCGATCCTGGGACGCTTCTGCCCGCTTACAACCCGCGAGTTTACCACCCCTATTCGTGATACCGTCCGTATAACTCGCGAATATTTCAGTTTCTGCCTCTGGTCTCTAATAAATTGATTTGTTGTCAATTAAGTTAGTTTAAACGTGGGCTATACCGGGAGAATCCCTTGTGTAAATATTTCTTTGTATATATTTTGTAAATATTTCCCCACCAATACTTTTGTAAATAGATTATTTGTTTTACACGGTATTTCATTTAAAGCTTCCCAACCAATCCACCCCAACGTAATACGTAACATCCTGATCTCTAATACATAGGCCATAATTAAGGAGTCCTGAGGGACTTCGCCTGAGGACTTAGGTGAACCCTATATATGTATCACACCGATAACTCAAAAAATAATGGGCCGATTTTGATTAAATTTGGTGAATAAATTCCTTTTGCAAATGGCTTGGATAAGTTCGTTAGCCAGGAAAATCTGCCCAGGTTTTCCCGGAAAATTTTGTGTTTTCTTTCGAAAAAAATTTATATCTCCCGAATTAACAAAGTAAGGGCAACCAAATTTGGTACGCGGGTTTATGTCCTTATATGTAATGTACCTACCAAAATTTAGCTCTGTATGTCAAAAGACAAAAAAGTTATAGGCATTTAAAGAAAAATAAATTGGGGTTTTCCTCAAAACGTCAAAGTTGCGACTTAAAACGTCAAAATCGGCAACATCTTGGCAAATAACTTGAAACTAATACGGGCTATGGAAATCAAATGTCTCAAGAAGGATGTTTTACAAACACTGAAGTCTTAGTTTCAACCGTCATTGTCCTTCATTTTACTAAAATGTTTCCAAAAAATTCATTTGAAATAGACGCTTTCCCTGATGCTTGGCAGTAGCCTTAGCTATAGAGTTTATCGTTTAATGGTACATAATTTTTGTCGAATTTTCGTAAAAAATCAATAAAGCTCAATATATCCGTTATTATACAAGATTTGAAAAAAATTTGTATATATTAATTATAGGGTGTCTTGAGCTACATCTTAAAAAAATATTTCTACAATCACAGGATGGCCCATAAGTCATTGGTGATACATATTTTCTTTTTTTTTAATCAAACACGCCTTATGTTATTGCATTTTCCATCGAAATATAATGCATGTTTGTTAGAAAAGAAATTCTGGATGCAGCAAGTGCGTTATGGTAGCGAACTTTGATCAAATGCTTCATATTTGAATAGCCCAATTTGCTATTAACCTATAAGGTTGACCAAGAAACGAGTTTTTCCGGGAACACTTTAAGTCTACTTTTGGAAATCTTGGTACATTTTCACAGAATAAAGTTATTTTTATGAAACATGGCACATTGCTTTTACTATATAGGTTATACTGGTAACCAAAATTGATGCCTGCTTTCTTAAAAAGAAAACACACATATTTGCAATAAAAACATTTTTATGAAAATTCACTACCATAACGCACTTGCTGCGTCCAGAGTTTTTTTATTATTTGTTGAGTTCCGTTTCTAATCGTGTTGTTTTGTGGAGTTTAAGTTTCTATTTGTTATTACCGGGTTTCGTTATTAAACTGTTTCACATAATATTACCTAGCATTATTACCTAATTAAGTATTGTAAATTAAATATGTTTAAAAGGACTTTTATTTATAATGCTGTTGAACTTTATAATTCGTTACCTCGTGCATATTTGAGTCTCACCAACAGTGCATTCAAGAACACATTTAAGGGGTATTTGCTATCCCAGCAATATTAGTGGTATAGATAATGCGAACAATATTAGTAGTACTAATAATGTATTCTTAATTTGTAAAGGCTACTGCTTGCCATGTGAGTGTGGTTGGGGGTATTGTATTGTAGTGGATCATATACCTGCTCACGTTGCACTATTGCATGAGGGAACTTCATGGTTGAGTAGATTAGCCAAGGGCTAGACTTCGCCATGGGGTTCCACCTTAGCTTATCTTAGATTAGCTTGAGTTGTGGATTTTAATTCATTTACAGTAATTTCTTGTTTTTTATTGTATTTAATAAAGGCGATTAATAATAATAATACTAATAAATCACATTTTGTTTTATCGTGAATCATTACGGAAAATTGTGTTAACAGTAGAAGTCTATTGTTAGACTCCATGGCCTACTGCTTTTTGAACACTTTTTTTTGTAATTTGTTTTCTGGTATTGGATTCATAGCCTACTATACTCAAAATGGTTTTTCTCAAAATTGTCAGTGTAGTTACAAGACTTCTCAAGCATGTTGTACATCATTGGAAAGCTCTTTTCACAGGTTATCACATGGGCAAAAAATCCAATATGGCTGCCATAATAAAAACAAACGTTGATACCTCTAGCTCAAAAACGAATGACAATCCAAAGTTGAGAATAACACAAAAAGATTACTCTGTAAAAAGTGTCCTGATAATGTGCAAGTCTTAGACATGTCAGATCAACGTCTACTTAGATATGGAAGAGAACAGAAATCGACAAATTTTGTTTTTCAAAATAATTCGAAAACGAAAAGAGGCAGGGCAAAATACAAGTCATATTTGGAACGAGCATGAAATTCTACAAAACATTGCTAATTTAACGTCTTCCTATTTCTAATAATAACTGAGATGGCAATACATTCCCATCCAGTTTGGGACACACTGTATAGGCTGTCCTGTGAACTTGGAGCGTAGCCGTATATCAACTACTGTGATTTGAAATCTAAAAATGTATGTTGTATGTAATTATCCGTTCAAGGGAAATAGTTCTAGCTTTAGATCGTTTCCGGTTATACCGGAAGTGAACGCCAACTTAATCTAGGTATAGGAATATGTCATATCACTTTGTAGCAATTTTTAACGTCAATTCGATTTTTTTATCTTATTCGAAATTTTTATGTTAAAAGATATCCTCGATAAGGGATCTTTAAACTACAATCTCAGGTGGATTTCAACTTTATATATAATTCCAATTAGGAGTTACAACCACCTGTCAGAATTTCAGATAATCATTTTTCTGCAATAGATGATATAGTCTAAATAAAAAGTCTAAATAAAAACGATTCAAAATTATGATTCCCATCCAAATATATGCAGGATGTTCAATTTAAAGTAACAAAGTTGATACTTCTGGTATAACCGGGAGTGCTGGAAATCTGAAAATATTTTAGTTAAGGAGAATGTAATTAATTATACCTAATTCTAAATTTCTAAAATTTTATTCTGGCCAGAACTCCATAAACTTCTAACTACCGATCTCGCTGAGGCACCTGTATCTGGTTTCATCAAGGTAAAATTAATTTTATTTCTTTATTTTTTAAATTCTAGCTTATGGATACATACATCCAATATAATATACAGGTGTAGTGCGAACTTGGACCGTTAGCCGTATATCAGGAACTACTCTGTTTTGAAAACTGAAAAATTCTAGAGTTATGTTTTGTATAATTATCTGTTCAAGGAAATGCTTATAGCTTCAACTCGTTTTCGGTTATACCGGAAGTGAACACCAAGTTCCTTATTTCAAATAAAATACGCTATATATATATATATATATATATATATATATATATATATATATATATATATATATATATATATATATATATATATATATATATATATATATAGTAGATAGTGCGGCACCTGGACTCACCCCTCCACTTTTTTCTGCGCATGCGCGATGACGTCATGCGCATGCGCTGACCTGTGACAGCTGACCTGTCAGATTTGACAGCTGTCAATGTCACCTGACAGCTGTCAGACTTGTCAGATGTCAAATCTGACCTGTCAGATGACGTCACAAGCGTTCCAAGATGGCTGACCTGTCATAGACAGCCGCAACCCGGGGGTTTGGTCTCTATGGAACTGTCAGATGACGTCAGACAGTTCCAAGATGGTAACCCCTGTCCATAGATAGCCACAAGTCAGGTTAGGTTTCTATAGAACTGTCTTATGTCTGACCTGAGATGACGTCAACGTTCCAAGATGGCCACCTCTGTCCATAGATATCTACAAGTCAGGTTAGGTTTCTATAGAACTGTCTTATGTCTGACCTGTGATGACGTCTACCAGATGTCTGATTGTTTATTAAGGTTATGTATGTGTTGTATGACATGCTTATTACCAATCAGCTGATTGTTTATTCAGGTTATGTTCACACACGTGTTGATTACCAGTCATCTGATTGTTTATTAAGGTTATGTTTGTATTTGTTATGTCGTCAACGTGCTATCTGATTGTTTATTAAGGTTATGTTTGTATTTGTTTATTAAGGTTATGTTCGTACACACACACACACAGCTGTCTGTTGTTTATTGTGTTGGTAAGGTGTGTTGTATTGAAGTTGTTAGGGTATTTCGTTTTTGGCGGGAAATTTGAATTTTATCGAAAATTAGCATCTGTTATGTCCAGAGATCTGACTCTTTGAGCAAGGGAACATTCTATTTGTAAATTGGTAGAGTGGGAGAATATTCCCTTGCTCGAGGGGAGAGGTCTGTTGGACACAGTCATTCGATATAGCACATACATACATATATGAGAAAGATATAGTGGGGGTAATTTGAAATATGATTTATTTTAAAGAAAAGCCGTCGCCTGAAATTAGATTTGAACCCACGAACCTCGAATCGACCATACAGCTTTCTCAGAGATCTACTATCGCTAAACGAAATACACCACAGACGCACACGTTAAAAGTTTGTTTGCAGTTGTATATATAAAACAAAAACCTGTTACATATGATAAAACGTGTTTATCAGGCTGATGAGTGTGTGTGTGTGGGTATCTCTATTACATTCCAATTGTAACATAATAGGAACGGTAATTTATAGTAAAATAGATTTAAACACGTTCCAATTAACATATCTAATATCAAATTCTAAAAACAAAAACGTTTTGAAGTAAAACTATTAAAGCAATAACAAAACGTATCTACATATAATATGCTAATTAACCTGTTTAGTAGGTAATAAAACTGAGACCGGGTTTTACGTATGCGTTTGTTTATGTGAGTGTTTCCTATTAGAGTGAATCCAAACAATATTATATAGGGTGTGATAAAAAAAAAAACACAAGTAACAAAACTCGATTTAAAACAACAAAACTAAACTTTGATATACGAGGATTGTTTGATAAGTATTGTTTGAATGCAAACATATTGGTAAATAATATAAGAGTGTACTTACATACAGCAAGAGACGTCATACTTGTTTCACAGCTTAACACCTACTAAACAGGTGTGTATGAATTTGGTCTTTTGGTTGAGCTTGTACACGTTGTTTGAAAGCATATAACACACGTCATGACAGCTCGAAGTCTTTGCTTAGACTGACAAGACAGAGGTATGTAATAACACACAGACAGACAATTGATTGCCCAACAAGTATCATATAGAACCTTGCTGAAGTTTGTACAGCTGTTTAACAAACACGTCATGACAGCTCGATGTCTTTGCTTAGACTGACAGACAGAGGTATGTAATAACAGACAGACAGACATACAGTTGTTTAACAACAGTTAGAGCATGTAACACAGGTAAAACTGAGGAAACAGACAGACAGACAGACAATTGATTGCCCAACAAGTATCATATAGAACCTTGTTGAAGCTTGTACATGCTGTTTGAAAGGATATAACACACGTCATGACAGCTCGAGGTCTTTGCTTAGACTGACAAATGTGTGTGTGTCACAACAACAGACAGACAGACAGACAATTGATTGCCAACAAGTATCATATACAACCTTGTTGAAGCTTGTACACGTTGTTTGAAAGGATATAACACACGTCATGACAGCTCGATGTCTTTGCTTAGACTGACAGATGTGCGTCACAACAACAGACAGACAGACAATTGATTGCCAACAAGTATCATAGATAATCTTGTTTGAGCTTGTATAGATGTGTAACAAACGTGTCATGACAACTTGTTGTTGTCTTTGCTTGGAGTGACAGAGCCGTGTAATAACAGACAGACAGACAGCAGTTTAACAACAGTTAGAGCTTGTAACACTGCTAAAACGTAGCAAATAGCCTGGTTCTTTGGTTCAAGTGTCTCCTGTGTTAAGGAAACAGACATACAGACAGTCTGACAGACAGCTGGTTAACAACAGTTAGAGCGAGAGCTGAACAGTAACACACAGTGTAAAACGTATCAAAATAGCCATGTTCTTTGGTTCAAGTGTCTCCTATGTTGAGGAAACAGTTGTTTAACAAACGTTGTCATAACAACTTGTTGTCTTTGCTTGGAGTGACAGAGCTGTGTAATAACAGACAGACAGACAAACAGCTGTTTAACAACAGTTAGAGCTAGTAACACAGGTAAAACGTAACAAAATAGCCATATTCTTTGGTCCAAGTGTCTCCTGTGTTAAGGAAACAGACAGACAAACAAACAATTGATTGCCCTTGTTGAAGCTTGTACACGCTGTTTGAAATGATATAACACACAGGACAGCTTGATGTCTTTACTTAGACTGACAGATACTTGTGTAATAACAGACAGACAGACAGACAGCTGTTTAACAACAGTTAGAGCCAGTAACACTGGTAAAACACAGCAAAACAGTCATGTCCTTTGGTTCAAGTGTCTTCTGTGTTGAGGAAACAGACAGACAGACAGACAATTGATTGCCCAACAAGTATCATATAGAACCTTGTTGAAGCTTGTACACGTTGTTTGAAAGGATATAACACACACACAGGACAGCTTGATGTCTTTACTTAGACTGACAGACAGATGTGTTTGTAATAACATACAGACAGACAAACAGCTGTTTAACAACAGTTAGAGCGAGTAACACTGGTAAAACACAGCAAAACAGTCATGTTCTTTGGTTCAGGTGTCTTCTGTGTTGAGGAAACAGACAGACAAACAAACAATTGATTGCCAACAAGTATCATATATAATCTTGTTTGAGTCTGTACACGGTGTTTGAAAGGATATACACACAGGACAGCTTGATGTCTTTACTTAGACTGACAGATGCGTTTGTAATAACAGACAGACAGACAGACAGCTGTTTAACAACAGTTAGAGCGAGTAACACAGTGTAAAACGTATCAAAATAACCAAGTGTCTCTTGTGTTGAGGAAACAGACAGACAAACAATTGATTACCATTGTTAGAGCTTGTACACGCTGTTTGAAAGCATATAACACACAGGACAGTTTGATGTCTTTGCCTAGGCAAACAGATGTATGTAATAACAGACATACAGACAGACATACAGCAGTTTAACAACAACTAGAGCGAGTAACACAGGTAAAACGTAGCAAAATAGCCATGTTCTTTGTTTCAAGTGTCTCCTATGTTGAGGAAACAGACAGACAGACAACTGATTGCCATTGTTGGAGCTTGTACACGTTGTTTGAAAGGATATAACACACACACATAGGTCATGACAGCACGAAGGCTTTGCTTAGACTGACAGATGTGTGTAACAACAGACAGACAGACAATCGATTGCCAACAAGTATCATACATAATCTTGTTTGAGCTTATACAGCCGTGTAACAAGCGTGTCATGACATCTCGATGTCTTTGCTTAGACTGACAGAGCTGTGTAATAACAGACAGACAGACAGACAGTTGTTTAACAACAGTTAGAGCATGTAACACTGCTAAAACGTAGCAAATAGCCTGGTTCTTTGGTTCAAGTGTCTCCTATGTTGAGGAAACAGACAGACAGACAATTGATTCCCCAACAAGTATCATAGATAATCTTGTTTGAGTCTGTACAGCTGTTTAACAAACAGACGTAAGAGAGTGGGGCCTACAAAAGGATAAACAACGTTTTACAGTTGTTAACCTTGATCCTGGTTGAGCTTGTCTGTGTATCTGTTTAATATACGCAAGAGAGAGGCCCACCTAAGGTAAACAACGTGTTAGTTGATGACCTTGGTGAATGTTATCTTGTGTTATATCTGTTGAATCATTCCATTATACGTGTTTGAGCTTGTCTAGAATACAGACATAACCGAAAGGATGACATCATCACATTATTTGTGTTTGCAGAAAAGGCCCCTGCTCACACCTTAAATCGTTCATATTTCGCATAAGATTACATGTATTTTTGCCTAATATATAGCTTTTGACACGTTTTCCCATAAGAAACAACGTATTTGCAGACACACATGAAACAAACAGACCAATGATTGATATAGCGCTATCGATTGCTTATAACAAACACGTACACGCTATGTTTTTTATATGCTATAGTTGATGAAATAAGAGAAAGACACGCAACAAGTGAAAAACAGAAGGCTACAGCAAAGGATTCGAAACAAATTTTGTTCATAACTGTCTAAACACTCCCTGTATATATGTTAAAGTAAGCAAACAGCGTCAGATTCACTGAAGTCCGAGTCGGTCCAGCCTCGTTGATTCATAACAACAAACGATGCTTTTTCCCCGCTCAAAATTACTATTACAATAAGTTTGTTGAGATAAGAGCGATTATTATACAGCGGCTTTATTTTTGTTTTCACGTGCTCTTGTAAAACAAACAGACATATATGTGCTATCTAGTAATATAAATAGAAAATAGGCGTTACAGATTAGAGATGATTAAAGTTTATGGAGAAAGCAAGGGTAACATGTTCAGCTTTCGCGCTTTTTTTTAGTAACGTAGGTGTTATCATGAATATTTATAGAAAATTGGCGGTAAATATTAGAAAGGATCACAGTCATACAACTGGAACTACCCACACACATACTTGTAGCTCTATAAAAGAACTCGCGAAACCGATCTTCACCCCTTACGTCAATCAGTTAGTTGTTTATGCAGGTATTTATGTTTTCTGTGTTAAAGATTAAACCATATTTAGATTATTAAACATTTTTCGTATAATTAGGTGTATAGTTAAACTTGTGTGTGTGTGTGTGTGTGTGCTTTTAAATATTTTTTGTGCGTATATATAGTTATCGGCTTAATATTTTATATAGGTAAAACTTGTGTGTGTAGACTTAGTAAATATTTTTTGTGCGTATATATATATAGTTATCGGCTTAATATTTTTATATAGGTAAAACTTGTGTGTGTAGACTTAGTAAACATTTTGTGCTTGTGCTGGTGTGTGTGTGTGTGTGTGTGTGTAACAAAACTTTTTAAAACTATTTTCCGGCTTTGTGTACGTGTGTGTGTTTGAACAATAATAATAATGGCTTTCA
Organism: Tillus elongatus; assembly: GCA_964006375.1. Classification (NCBI taxonomy): domain Eukaryota; kingdom Metazoa; phylum Arthropoda; class Insecta; order Coleoptera; family Cleridae; genus Tillus; species Tillus elongatus. The sequence goes on from OZ023268.1 coordinate 95,822,127, forward strand.
CCATTCTACGGGACTTTAGCAAATCAAACCAAAAGTATAAAATGCAACAGCACTGCATCGAATTCAGGCTAAATGCCCTTGATGCTGCTGTTCAGGAGCCTGAACAGTGGCTTAAACAGGGCTTGCGGGGCATTTACGAGCATATAGTCGAGAGTTTGGACGCTGAAAGCAAGGTAGGGTTGACGTTTACGGCGGATGGACTAGACACAGACTTCCACATACCCTTCAAACCGGTGCCAATTTTGAAATTTGACGATCTGTGGAAGCTGTTGGACTCTCTGTACCAGAGCAAAAAGGAAGCTGTAGCTGGGGATACATTTAAAATTATTACCACAAGCTTCCGGCCGTACAGAGGGTCTGGTCGACAACAATCGCCCTACATGACCTTCCAAGAGGAGTGTGCGGAGAAAAAGGGTGTTATTACGATCAAAAACAAGGACAACCTCTGCCTTGTTAGAGCTCTCGTTGTTGCCCTGGCATATGTAATGAATGCCCCGTATATAAAACAAGTACGACAAAATATAAGGAAAAGGCAGGATCAGGAAGCGATGGAGTTAATGCAGAAGGCTGGTGTTGATATTCCTGCTAATGGTGCCGGTGTCGAGCAAATTCAACAGTTCCAACAGCATCTCAAAGACTGCAAAATTACCATCTATGAGTACGGGTCTAGAGGAAGAGATGTACTGTATGAAGGACCCGATGCCAAGTACAAGTTGAATTTGCTGCACCATAGGAATCATTTTAATGTCATCACCAGCCTTACATCAGCTTTCTGTAGCTCATATTTTTGTCAACGTTGCCACGTACCATACGATCATAAAGACGATCATAGGTGTCTAGGCCAGTGTCCATGTTGCCGGCAAGAACCACCGTGTGAGAAGGTTGTGAATGAAATTTTGTGCTCAGATTGCAATTGCAAGTTCAGGGGTCAGAGCTGCTTTGACCAACACAAGGCTTCATCTTCGTCGCAGGGAAAGACCTTGTGCGAGCGTGTCCGAAGATGCAGTGATTGCTTAAAAACAATTAAAGCAGACAGAACACACATATGTGGGGAAATCTTTTGTAATATCTGTAAAAAGCACCAACCTTCAACACACCAATGCTACATCCAGGTGGACACTGGTAAGCCAAAGATAGATAACACCTTGTTTGTCTTTTACGATTTTGAGACCAGGCAAGATGAAGAGAATGCCCGTGGTGAACACGTACACATGCCTGTTCTGTGTGTTTACCAGCAACGATGCAGTGACTGTTTTGAGCTGGGCAGTGAGGTGCCTACATGCCAAAAGTGTGGAGTGAGAAGGCAGGTTATAACAGCTGATGACGTCATTCAACCGTTTCTGCAACAACTATTCATCAGCAGCAAGAAATTTAAAAGTGTCATTGTCTTAGCTCACAACGGCCAGGCTTATGATCACCAGTTTATTCTACGTCATGCACTGGAACAAATGACCGGTCTTAAGCCTGAGGTTATTATGCGTGGAAGTAAGATACTTATGCTTTTGATTGATCGAATCAAGTTTATTGACAGTTTAAACTATTTTTCTTTGAAATTAGCCTCCCTTCCTAAAGCTTTCGGTCTGAGTGAGTTGAAGAAAGGGTATTTTCCGCATCTGTTCAACACTCTTGCAAATCGTAATTATGTTGGTCCATTACCCCACATGAGGTTTTACAACCCCGATGCTATGAAAGATGCCGACCGAACAGCGTTCCTCAGGTGGTACGAGGAGAATAAACATAAGGAGTTCGATATGCAGAAGGAAATGGTTGAATATTGTATTAGTGACGTGGAAATATTAACCCAGGCCTGCCTTACATTTCACAAGATGGTTATGGAACAGGGTAACGTGTCACCGTTTACCGAAGCCATAACCATACCTGGGGCTTGTAACAAGCTGTTCCGTCGAAATTTCCTAAAACCTCAAACCATAGGCATTATTCCGAAGAACGGCTATAGGAACAGAGACAAACAATCAAAGATAGCCACACAATGGCTCATCCACGAGGAAGAAAGAAGAGGTGTAGACATCAGACACTCTGCCAAACAACGGGAAGCAGTCGTTGATGGTGTTAAAGTTGATGGCTATTGCGAGCAAACTGGAGAAGTGTTCGAGTTTCACGGTTGCTATTTCCACGGCTGTCTCAAGTGTTTCACCACCACCAACAGAGAGGACCCCCTACACGAAGATCCAACAGACACCTTGAACGCTCGCTACGAACGGACTGTGAGGAAAACAGAACGGCTTCGCCAGCGAGGCTACACAGTCCGTGAAATGTGGGAACACGAGTTTAGACAGCTGTTGGAAAACGACCAAGTGCTCGAACACAGACTGAATAGCCATCCTTTGTTAACATATCTGCCACTTAATCCTCGGGACGCCTTCTTCGGTGGTAGAACAGGTTGTGTAAAGAGTTATTACAAGGTGAAACCAGGAGAGAAAATACGCTATGTTGATGTTTGCAGTCTCTACCCTTGGGTTTGTAAATATGGGAAGTTTCCCATGGGACACCCCACAGTACACACAACCTGTTCTAATATAGATAACGTGAATGGACTCATTAAATGCACCATCTTACCACCACAAGACTTATATCACCATGTGTTGCCGGTAAAAATGCACAATAAATTAATGTTTGCCTTGTGCAGAACGTGTGCCAAAGATATGAACAAGGGTGAGTGTTGTCATTCGGAAGAAGAACGGGCCTTCACTGGGACTTGGGTGGTTGATGAGGTTCGAAAGGCTCTCGACAAGGGCTACAAGTTGGTGGAAATACAAGAGGTTTGGGAGTATACCATAACCCAATATGATAGGTCATTAAACACTGGTGGTCTTTTTGCTGAAATGATAAATAAATTTATTAAAATAAAGCAGGAAGCATCATGTTGGCCTTCAGACTGTTCCACCAACGAGACCAAAGAGACATATGTCGAGGCTTTTCTTGAGAATGAAGGTGTCCAGTTGGAGTTTGCAGCCATCACCAACAACCCCGGTTTGAGGTCGCTAGCTAAACTGATTCTGAACAGTTTTTGGTACGTTTATATGTTTGTTTCATGTGTGCATGTGTTTTTATTGTTTTTTTCTTCTATTGTTTCAGGGGCAAATTCGGACAGCGAGAGAACCAGACCAGAATGGATATAGTGAGACAACCATCTGAATTTTATAAACTAGAAAACAACCCGACCGTCAACGTAAAGCACGTGACAATAATTAATGAAGATGTGTTGCTAGTTAGTTGGGAGTATAAGGATGAATCCGCCGACAGCACAGCCACTGTTAATGTAGCCATTGCTGCCTACGTCACAGCCCAAGCCAGACTGAAGTTATATTCATATTTGGAAAAGTTGGGTGACAGAGTGCTGTATTATGACACTGACTCTGTCATTTACGTGTCCAGAGAGGGCGAATGGGACATTCCAACAGGTTCCAGCTTGGGTCAAATGACTGATGAGTTGGCTGCTTATGGAGCGGGCAGCTATATTATGGAATTTGTGTCGGCTGGTCCTAAAAATTATAGCTTTACCGTGTACTCTCCCACAACCGGAGAGACACAGAAAGTTTGCAAAGTAAAAGGGTTTGCTCTCAACTATAAAGCATCACAACACATTAATACCGAGGTTATGAAACAGATGGTTGAGAACTCTAGTGCGGAACCGGTTGTTGTTCACTTTGATCAGATACGGAGGACACAAACACACGAGCTGGTAACCAGATCGGAAACCAAAGTGTACAAACCGTGTTTGACGAAGCGAAAGTTCAACGACGATGGCAGTTTCGACTCTACACCTTTTGGTTTTAAAAGACACAAACAGAGTGACTAAGTGTGTGTGTGTGTGTAGTTTAGGTTAAATCTTGTATATATTTTTCTTGTATATCTATAGCTTTAGGTTAATGAATTAGTGTGTGTGTGTGTGTGTGTGTGTGTGTGTGTGTGTGTGTGTGTGTGTGTGTGTGTGTGTGTGTGTGTGTGTGTGTGTGTGTGTGTGTGTGTGTGTGTGTGTGTGTGTGTGTGTGTGTGTGTGTGTGTGTGTGTGTGTGTGTGTGTGTGTGTGTGTGTGTGTGTGTGTGTGTGTGTGTGTGTGTGTGTGTGTGTGTGTGTGTGTGTGTGTGTGTGTGTGTGTGTGTGTGTGTGTGTGTGTGTGTGTGTGTGTGTGTGTGTGTGTGTGTGTGTGTGTGTGTGTGTGTGTGTGTGTGTGTGTGTGTGTGTGTGTGTGTGTGTGTGTGTGTGTGTGTGTGTGTGTGTGTGTGTGTGTGTGTGTGTGTGTGTGTGTGTGTGTGTGTGTGTGTGTGTGTGTGTGTGTGTGTGTGTGTGTGTGTGTGTGTGTGTGTGTGTGTGTGTGTGTGTGTGTGTGTGTGTGTGTGTGTGTGTGTGTGTGTGTGTGTGTGTGTGTGTGTGTGTGTGTGTGTGTGTGTGTGTGTGTGTGTGTGTGTGTGTGTGTGTGTGTGTGTGTGTGTGTGTGTGTGTGTGTGTGTGTGTGTGTGTGTGTGTGTGTGTGTGTGTGTGTGTGTGTGTGTGTGTGTGTGTGTGTGTGTGTGTGTGTGTGTGTGTGTGTGTGTGTGTGTGTGTGTGTGTGTGTGTGTGTGTGTGTGTGTGTGTGTGTGTGTGTGTGTGTGTGTGTGTGTGTGTGTGTGTGTGTGTGTGTGTGTGTGTGTGTGTGTGTGTGTGTGTGTGTGTGTGTGTGTGTGTGTGTGTGTGTGTGTGTGTGTGTGTGTGTGTGTGTGTGTGTGTGTGTGTGTGTGTGTGTGTGTGTGTGTGTGTGTGTGTGTGTGTGTGTGTGTGTGTGTGTGTGTGTGTGTGTGTGTGTGTGTGTGTGTGTGTGTGTGTGTGTGTGTGTGTGTGTGTGTGTGTGTGTGTGTGTGTGTGTGTGTGTGTGTGTGTGTGTGTGTGTGTGTGTGTGTGTGTGTGTGTGTGTGTGTGTGTGTGTGTGTGTGTGTGTGTGTGTGTGTGTGTGTGTGTGTGTGTGTGTGTGTGTGTGTGTGTGTGTGTGTGTGTGTGTGTGTGTGTGTGTGTGTGTGTGTGTGTGTGTGTGTGTGTGTGTGTGTGTGTGTGTGTGTGTGTGTGTGTGTGTGTGTGTGTGTGTGTGTGTGTGTGTGTGTGTGTGTGTGTGTGTGTGTGTGTGTGTGTGTGTGTGTGTGTGTGTGTGTGTGTGTGTGTGTGTGTGTGTGTGTGTGTGTGTGTGTGTGTGTGTGTGTGTGTGTGTGTGTGTGTGTGTGTGTGTGTGTGTGTGTGTGTGTGTGTGTGTGTGTGTGTGTGTGTGTGTGTGTGTGTGTGTGTGTGTGTGTGTGTGTGTGTGTGTGTGTGTGTGTGTGTGTGTGTGTGTGTGTGTGTGTGTGTGTGTGTGTGTGTGTGTGTGTGTGTGTGTGTGTGTGTGTGAGTGCGTGCGTGCGTGCGTGCGTGCGTGCGTGCGTGCGTGCGTGCGTGCGTGCGTGCGTGCGTGCGTGCGTGCGTGCGTGCGTGCGTGCGTGCGTGCGTGCGTGCGTGCGTGCGTGCGTGCGTGCGTGCGTGCGTGCGTGCGTGCGTGCGTGCGTGCGTGCGTGCGTGCGTGCGTGCGTGCGTGCGTGCGTGCGTGCGTGCGTGCGTGCGTGCGTGTGTGTGTGTGTGTGTGTGTGTGTGTGTGTGTGTGTGTTAGTTTTAGCTTTTATCTCGGTTTTACACAAGACATACACGTTGAGTGTGTTTCGTAATATTTCCATAGGTTACTATGTTTTAGGTTAAAATGGTTAGGGGTATCTAAATATGTTAGTTTTAAGTTTTTCCTGGCTAATTTTAGTAAGAGGGGTGTACTTTTGTTTTGTAGCTTTCTGTCTACAAGATACATGTTTGAGTATTTTTCTTTGTTAAGATTAAAACTGTCTTGAAAACTAAGTATTACTATTTTCTCAAAATAGCTTATTAGGGTTATTCTTGTTAGCTGTATTTCAGTTCAAAAGACATATTTTTTGTTTAGATTAAAACTGTCTTGAAAACTAAGTATTACTATTTTCTCAAAATAGCTTATTATGTGTTATTCTTGTTAGCTGTATTTCAGTTCAAAAAGACATATTTTTTTGTTTAGATTAAAAATGTCTTGAAAACTAAGTATTACTATTTTCTCAAAATAGCTTATTATGTGTTTACTAGAGTTATTCTTGTTAGCTGTATTTCAGTTCAAAAAGACATATTTTTGTTTAGATTAAAACTATCGTTAAAACTAAGTATTACTATTTTCTCAAAATACTTTATTAACTGTTTATTAGGGTTAGTGTTTTTATCTGAATTTCGGCTTTTCTGGCTATATTTAACAGACAGTGTATTTGTTGTAGCTTTCTGTCTACAAGATATATTTTTTTATAATATAGTATTATTGTTATTATCTCAAAATAACTTATTAAGTGTTTACTAAGGTTGTTTGTTTTTAATCTAAGTTCAGTGTAAAAAAAATACATATTTTTGTATAACAGATTAAGACTGTCTTGGAAATAAGTATTGTAATTTTCTCAAAAGTAGCTTATTAAGTGTTTATTACTTTTGTATTTTAAAGAGAGAGTTTACTATTTTTAAAAAATGTTTGATTAAGCTTTTTCACAAGAATATCAGTACCAAATAAAAATAGATTTTATATTGAATTTTGTCTTTGTTTAAATATAACTCCTTGTATATGGTAGTTGGTTGCAAACACATAAACAAATGTTTTACTGACCCAGTCAAACTGTATTAGCCGACTTCAAGGTTAGAGTTATCTCATAGACCACACTGCTATACACAGGCGTTGAAATGATTAAACGAAATCGAAAGTAATTTAAAATGAATTTATATTACATGTTACAAAACGTTTCTAGATACCAGAAAATAGAAATTTAAAAATAATACGGGTTTCTTTAATGATCTCCTTGATTGTGTTGTGGCTTCAGGACTGCACAAGTTGTTTGATTGTCTGAAAAATGAAACAAGTTAAGTCTATAACCATTGAAACCAGAACAAAAAAATTGTGTTGACTGTGTAAAGACAAAGATGATACTACTTGATATTATGTTGCCATATGACCTTTCATGCTGTCAGCCAGAAAAAATGCAAAACAGTAACAGAAAAGAGACCTGTCAAAGCTACTTGATGCTAAGAAAAACAAGTAGACAGAGACAGATTTCTATATCTAAAACTCAACTAGAGCTGAAACAAAGAAAAGGTTACAAACATGCTGTTAAAAACAAACCCTTTACAAATTAAATAACAAAAGGTTTCACAACAAAAATCTATTTTACTATTAATACAAACAATAAAAACATACACCAGAATTAAATACATGCTAAAAATAATACGACCACCAAGCAGTAAAACAAATACAGAATATTACCTTACAGTGAAGATACCTTCAATACCCTCCAATACTGTACTAATCTGTAAGTTTGTGTATCAGATTATACGTGAGTAACAAACGTTTGGGTTTACACTGAAAAAAGTATTACAATAAAATCAAACAACATTATTTTTAAAACGTTTATTATTCTAATCTATATATATATATATATATATATATATATATATATATATATATATATATATATATATATATATATATATATATATATTATATATACGTGTTACTGGGTGGGTGGTGGTGGTGTCACAGACTGAAACATAAATTCCTGTATCCAAACGAGGGACAATGGATATTACCTTTCTTTCTCGAGATCTACAAGACGTAGATCTCGAGAATAGCCCCGCCTACAGGTTGGGGCGGGGGGTTGAAACATCAACCCCATACCCCAAGGGGGTATATACCCCACCCACACAAGGGTGGAGTACAGTTGTTGAGGGGGCAGCTCCCCCTCACCTGCGATGTATATCGCAATTATTGGCTAAAATAAAAACAATCTTTTATAAAGTAAAAGAACCATTTTAAAATTACTTACTGCGTTTGCCCCAAACAAACCATTTATAATGGAAAAAATTTCAGCTAGAACAAACAAAAACTTTATTAACAATTTCACTCAAAACACAGAGACTGAACATACTTTCCATTATGTTGCTTCTTGTTAACTGAAAGTCGAAACCCGTAGAGATGCTTTTTTAAACTAGAGTATCACTCATGGTATGTATGTCAAAAAAAAACTGCATACCGATAAAGATGCCTTTGTCTTTGACTAAAAATACAAGTTGACCCTCGAAAAATGTTATATATAATTGTTTATTGCCTGGTTTGAAACAAAAAAAAACACGCTAAGGAATTTGGAGACAACGATGCTGTTTTTATTACCAAATTAAAAAGTGTTTCTGTATTTTATAGGTGATAGGTTTCGTGATTCATTAGCTTACCTAAAATCAACCTTGAGTTATCAGAGTATGTAGGTAGATGAAAAATCAGGAAAAGCGGGTTTTAAGACCGGATCTTTCAACCTACGCTTTCAAACCTGATTGGTGGAACCCTTATATATATATATACGTCCTTATCAAAGCTCTACCTACAGTATAAAATCAGAAACAACAACAACCATGGCTTTGTCATCATCATCATCAGTGGTAGCTGAGTTAAACCGTGATGGTCTATGTGAAGCGTCACCTGTAATTAAAGCGGCAGACTTGTTGTTAAACACCCCATATAACATATTAGGGGGTGAAAAAGTGAAAACCCGCTATGGTTATCGAATGTTGATGAAATTGGAAAACGGGGTGGTATTTCTACCGAGACGGATGTTACCAACTGACGCTCGAATCGTCTTTTTTGAGTCTGGGGATGCTCAAGCGATATATAAAGGAGAAAAACAATTAAAAAATGGTATGTATACTAGTACATTCCAATTTCAAGACAAACGAACCAACACCATTACCGAATTGTAAGACTCAAATAATATACCAGACTAATCAAACGTATACAGACTAGTTTATTTCAAAGTTAAGGTGATAAACTATCAACATCAACCTATGAGGGGGTTTTCATCGTAAACTACCAACCATATGTACTTTAGAAAACAACAGCAGCAGCAGCAGTAACAAGTATGAACCATGGTATGAAGTGTTTTATTTGCCGTAAGGACTTTACTCACAAGGACCCTGTGTTAAAGCATAAACAAATTATTTCTCATAGAGTATTGGATTTTATAACTTTTGATTTACCTGTAGTTTTAGTGTATAATCTTGGTCTTTTGGAACGAGCATTTTTGTGTTTTCAACGTCGTCATAAACTACACTTGGAACATTCGAAGGTACTTCTTAAATACCTTTTTCTGTATAAGAAAATTCAATTGCGTCCTCATTTTCTTGTAGAGGGTGTTATACATGAATTATTTTTGTGTGAACCCTGTATCGTTTTACTGTTACAAAAATTTTTATAATGGAGCAGTTAAAGCATATCACTTTTATCAGCAAGGAATTAAAACCACAGTTAAAAACACCAATTGATCAACTAATCCTCGACAGCGTGTTGGCTGATATGGGGTGGTTTGAAACCGAGAAAAATTTTTGTTGTGTGCTAGGAGGCTATGCTTCGACACTATACGGTATCGAACAACATTATCCTATAATTCGTTTAATAATACCTGGAGCTAAGTATGACTCTTGTAATTTACCTAATATGCTGGGTTATCATAGGATTAAGACTGGTTTTATGTTTTACCGTAATTTTCCAGATGAGAAGAAAGTGTGGTATAGTTTTAGGTTTTTGCCTGAACTGCTTATTCATAAAGAACTTTTTATACTCAAAATATTTCAATACTATAAATATGATTTAGATAATCGTTTTGTTTTTTATAAAGCAGAAAAGACTAAAAAACTTCTTTTTGTTCAAAACCCAGTCAGTGTTTTCGATTTTTGGCAACCTTATAAACCGCAAACCTTGCAATCATTATGTATGGGGTCGTTAGCTCGGCGAATCTAGAGTATTATTTTTCAGTTGTGTTTATAGTAAAAACTGTTGTATTTTTAGTCTAGTGTTTCTTAAGCTGTTGTTTGTACTAAGTAATATTGTATTTTGTATAAACTGTACTTTTGTGTAAAAATAAAAAATGTAACAAACAATATAAACTCCACAGTATAGTGGAAAACTGTAACAATATATCAAAGTATAGTGTTAAATAAACCCCTTCATAGTCTAACTTGTGTTTTTTTTTTAAATAAAACCTATAAATGTGTAAGGTAAACACCTCTTTACAAAAAAAAAACAGCATCGTTGTCTCCAAATTCCTTTAAACTGTGTTAACCTAGAACGGTGTACCACTCTGTATGTATTAATGCAATACATATTATTACTGTGTGTGTGTGTGTATTAATGAGAACGTGTTTTCTGATTTTAAATTAAAGTAACGTATTGAGAGACGCTAGAGCCAACTGGAAGCAGATAGGATAGTATTTATCGATGAAACCGTTTTACTAACGTTTTATATTTACAAATAGTTCGCGAGTCCCGGTTGCTTTGGCGTTCTGTATATATACAGGGAGTGTTTAGATAGTTATGAACAAAAATTTGTTTCGAATCCTTTGCTGTAATCATCTGTTTTTACTTGGTATGTGTCGTTCTCTTATTTCATCAACTATAGCATATAAAAAACATAGCGTGTACGTGTTTGTTATAAACAACTGATATCGATATATCAATCCTTGGTCTGTCTGTTTCTGTGTGTCTGCAAATACGTTGTTTCTTATGGGAAAACGTGTCAAACACAAATAATATGATGATGTCATCCTTTCGGTTATGTCTGTATTCTAGACAAGCTCAAACACGAATAATGGGGGCTAACAAACGGGCTGGTGTTTACATACTTGGAATAACAGATAGATGATGTCATACTTCTAACGACTGTATTCTAGACAAGTCCGAACAAGTCTACTGGGGGACTAACAAACGGCAGGTGTTTACATACTTGGAATCAAATAAAAGTATTTTGTTAAAATTAATGTGTTTTTATTTTGTAATACAATTAAAAAGTATGTCTTAAAGCAACAACATCCTGAACAAACTTATCTTGTGGTACATCGGCTATATGTAGGTTGTTTCTATGTGCTGTAAGGTATTTCACTTCAGTCTTTATTCTGTTAAAGAGATTTACTGCATTTGGATCGTACAGTATATTTAGAATCACTTTGGCATTAGGGTGTTTATTTTTCCTCACAGCTCTTGGGAAACTTTTCTTTTGTGTTCGTACGGCATGATATGGATAGGTGGCGCCTGTCTCGTTTCTTGCAAGTAAACCAAACACTTATTTTTCTCCGTTTACTTGGCTTTGGGGTTGTATCTTCAAGATGTTCTGTGACTTTAGCATTTGTTTCTCGCACAAGCTGTACCTCATCATTTATATCCGTTAATTTCACTTTACTAACCTCTGGGTTGTCCTTTGATTTCTGATCAAATTCGTTTAGGAAAAAATCAAAAATAATTCGCTTGCACTTATCATAGAACTGAATGGATATCCAGCAAGCCAAATTTAATATCAAATCTTTACACACATATGTACCAGATACCAAATCGCTTTCAGTATTTGATTCACCAAAGTCCACCAAGTAGGCAACAGTTGTTGGTGTTACTTGATATGTTGCGTTCGTTTTTAGGGTATTTCGACTCCTTGGAAACGACTCTAAGTGGGCTCCCTCGGTTGAAACACTTGTCATGTCGTTATGCTGAAACCCCAACTGTTCCTTCAGTCGATTGTTGTAATAGGCAATCAACTCTTTGGTTTTCTTATTTTCCATCCAATGAGACATTTTTTTATTACTAGTTTTACACAGTTTAGTTGCATTAAAATAACCACTGTTCTTATCGATAATAAGTTGAAAGTCTCCAAATAAACCATACCAGAAGTTGTCTTTAATTTGCTGGTAACACACATCACTTAATGTAGCCATTTTTGAAACAGATTTGGGTTAGAGCAACCAGAAGCACGTCTTTTCTCAACAACAACTGACTTGTGAATATGTTTAAGAGTGTCTGTGTGTAGCCAATTTATACATGTTGCCCACAGCAACCGTTTTAAACTGTATTTGTTTTTACATAAACCTTACTAATGTGTGTGTGTGTGTGTGTGTGTGTGTGTGTGTGTGTGTGTGTGTGTGTGTGTGTGTGTGTGTGTGTGTGTGTGTGTGTGTGTGTGTGTGTGTGTGTGTGTGTGTGTGCGCGTGCGCGTGCAAATACGTTGTTTCTTATGGGAAACCGTGTCAAAAGCTATATATTAGGTTAAAATACAGGGATGATGTCATCCTTTCGGATATGTCTGTATTCTAGACAAGCTCAAACACGACTGCATGGGGTGATGTCATCCAACAGATATAACACAAGATAACATTCACCAAGGTAATCAACTGACACGTTGTTTACCTCTAAGAGGGCCTCTCTCTTGCGTATATTAAACAGATACACAGACAAGCTCAAACAGGATCAAGGTTAACAACTGTAAAACGTTGTTTATCCTTTGTAAGGCCTCTCTCTCTCTTACATCAGTTTGTTTCCTCAATACAAGAGAGACACTTGTTCAGTATGTGTTAAGCTGTGAAACAAGGATGACGTCTCTTGCTGTATGTAAGTACACTCTTGTATTATGTCTGTTTGCATTCAAATAACAAATACAAACATAACCTTACTAAACAATCAGATGATTGGTAATCAACATGTATACGAACATAACCTCATATGTAAACAACAACTGGTTTTGGTTTATATATACAACTGTGAACAAACTTTTATCGTGTGCGTCTGTGGAGCTATTGGTTTAGCGATAGTATATATCTGAGAAAGCTGTCTATGGCCGATTCGAGGTTCGTGGGTTCAAATCTAATTTCAGGCGAATGCTTTTCTTTCAAATACACTTGCATCTGTCACTCTAAGCAAATACATCGAGCTGTCATGACGTATGTTATATCCTTTTCAAACAGCATGTACAAGCTCCAACAATGGCAATCAGTTGTCTGTCTGTCTGTTTCCTGAACACAGAAGACACTTGTTCAGTAGTGTGTGTTAAGCTGTGAAACAAGGATGACGTCTCTTGTTGTATGTAAGTACACTCTTATTATTATGTCTGTTTGCATTCAAATAACAAATACAAACATAACCTCAACAAACAATCAGATGACTGGTAATCAACATGTATACGAACATAACCTCAATAAACAAATACAAACATAACCTTAATAAACAATCAGATAGCACGTTGACGACATAACAAATACAAACATAACCTTAATAAACAATCAAATGATTGGTAATCAACACGTGTGTGAACATAACCTGAATAAACAATCAGCTGATTGGTAATAAGCATGTCATACAACACATACATAACCTTAATAAACAATCAGACAGCTGGTATTCGACAAACACACATGGAGACCTAACCTGACTTGTAGATATCTATGGAACATTTGACGTCATCATCACAGGTCAGACATAAGACAGTTCTATAGAAACCTAACCTGACTTGTAGATATCTATGGACAGAGGTGGCCATCTTGGAACGTTTGACGTCATCTCAGGTCAGACATAAGACAGTTCTATAGAAACCTAACCTGACTTGTGGCTATCTATGGACAGGGGTTGCCATCTTGGAACTGTCTGACGTCATCTGACAGTTCCATAGAGACCAAACACCCGGGTTGCGGCTGTCTATGACAGGTCAGCCATCTTGGAACGCTTGTGACGTCATCTGACATATGACAGGTCAGATTTGACATCTGACAGGTCTGACAGCTGACGTTGACAGCGGTCAGGTCAGGTGACATTGACAGCTGTCAAATCTGACAGGTCAGCTGTCAACTGTCACAGGTCAGCGCATGCGCATGACGTCATCGCGCATGCGCAGAAAAAAGTGGAGGGGGTGAGCCCAGGTGCCGCACTATCTAATATATATATATATATATATATATATATATATATATATATATATATATATATATATATATATATATATATATATATATTTACGTTAGACACGTTGCATAAACGTCCCCTACACATTATACTCATTATCCTGCTTTAAACATTTCAACTTTATTCCCCTGGAATAGATAATGGATAGCCAGCTGCTGTAAACACAGCAGGAGAATATAAACACATCCTGCAAACGCTACATGGGAGCATCTGCACCCTGCAGCTGCCCCTTTTAGATTTCATATATAAGTCAGTAGAATTGTATCGTTAGTCAGTTCTTATTAGTAATCCAACTAGAGAACATCATAATTGTAATTTTGTCCAGAAAATAAAGTTTTATTTTTTAATGCAAATTTGCAAGTTGCGTATTTAACTATATTATAACATTTTTAGATTCCTGGTCAAATTTTAACATGATTTATGTACTATAGTTGGTACCTATCTCTAATAGTTTCTTCTTCTTTATTCTACTTTTCGGGATATTTTTAAATTTACTATTGGTAAAAATTAGTGAAGCAAAAGTATTTTTTCAAGGGTTGACAGTGTCAATTAACCTTGGCTTTTTACAATAAAAATTAGTACAACATAATTGGAAAATAATATGTACTTACCTATCAGCAAATCACCATCTGCATTGTAAAAAGCTCTATTTGTCATTGAGGTATTACAGGCATATACATGTATAGCTAAGCCATATTTTGTTTTTGGATCACCAGCTCCACATACAGTATTCAGCCCTTCTACAAAATCTACTCTTTTGTTGCTGGGAATATCAAACGGGTTCCATCTCATCTACCATAAAAAAGACTTTTAAATTTTGTGTTAAAATAATAATAATATTATACTTTATGCTTTTATTTATTAAGCTGTTAGTTTTACACTTCATTAGGGATTGGGGTTAACGATGTGTTGCCTCATTTGTCCACACACGTATTTGCTTCATTGGAAAGTACAAAACGAGTGTCTCACCGCAGTAAGTTTTGTTTCGTGCCGTCACTGTTTATCTAAAGTTTCTAAATGCGTATAACAAAAAAAACTAAACTACCTGAAAAATGCCAGATTGGTAAAGAGAATACTCTAAGTGAGTGGTGAACGTGTCGCCACCTAGTTCGGAACCAAGTACTATGTTGTCACGCCCGCTCCAAATAACACAGAGTGTTAAAAATAGAGACAGTATACAACTAACTAACAATTTAAAAAATTGTTAGCCCTGGCCCATTTCTACCCCAATATAGGGACAAAGTATGTAAGACTAGATGCATTCTCGCAACAATTAGAACCGTAGACCGGTTTCGCTCTCATTAGAGCTCTTCAGTACGGCATACCAATTGTAGCAAAAATGCATCAAAAATAACACGGCTATAGTATAGCCAGTCTTAAAACACTAAGTGAGTGGTGAACGTGTCGCCACCTAGTTCGGAACCAAGTACTATGTTGTCACGCCCGCTCCAAATAACACAAAGTATTAAAAATAGAGACGGTATACAACTAACTAACAATTTAAAAAATTGTTAGCCCTGGCCCGTTTCTACCCCAATACTTTGTGTTATTTGGAGCGAGCGTGACAACATAGTACTTGGTTCCGAACTAGGTGGCGACACGTTCACCACTCACTTAGTGTTTTAAGACTGGCTATACTATAGCCGTGTTATTTTTGATGCATTTTTGCTACAATTGGTATGCCGTACTGAAGAGCTCTAATGAGAGCGAAACCGGTCTACGGTTCTAATTGTTGCGAGAATGCATCTAGTCTTACAAAGAGAATACTATTGGGTAACCTGACCTGACATGATACCTGACCACATCCCACCCTCACAATCGAGAATAAAGAGTAGGAGAGTTACATTTTTTAAATTAAATGCTTATAATTTCTCTTTCTTCTAGCATAGAGATCTAAATTTTGCTACATATAGTGTACTTTTTATAACGTAAATTTGGTTACCATAGCTTTGGTATTCCGATTTTCCTGACTAACGAACTTATCCAAGCCACTCACAAAATGAAGGTACTTGCCAAATTGCATTAAAATGTGTCCATTATTCTTTGAGTTATCGGTGTGATACACACACACACCATCACGCACGCACGCGCCCACACACACACACACATACACACACACACACACACACACACACACACACACACACACACACACACACATATATATATATATATATATATATATATATATATATATATATATATATATATATATATATATATATATATATATATATATATAGGGTCTAGCACCTAAGACGCCTCGGACCATAGCTCCCCTATCATACACGATATCGAAAAAATTCTAAAAGTAAAATTGTGCATAATTACCATCGCCATGTTTCTAAAATATCTCTCGTTACCAGTGGCGTTTTAAACTTATGTTTTTTTTTTTAAATGGAACGCCCTATATTTTATTGTAGATTTAGAAAGTGCAGTATAAAATGTGTTGTGGTGATTTGGGTTCTCCAAGTGTACTTATCAGTGCTCATCACAGGTTCCAATTTTCACTTAGTTGATGTAGTATACCAATGTGAATATATATTCGTCTTGTAGAAAAGTCTTACCTAGTCATTTACATTCACTAAAATGTTATAAATTGAAAAAAAATATCAAATTACAGCTATTGTAAGTACAAAAGAAGTAAATTTAACTTAAAAAAAAACAATACTTTTTTTAGGATTTATAAGTTCATTTTTAAGGAAACAAAGCCAACCTAAAAGATTTTTTTGATATTTAAAAAACAAAATGCACCTGAGGGTTGTAGGATCGCGGTAAACTTTAATTATCTTATCTCGCAATAACAATAACAAAAAAGACTGGACACAGCAAGCGCGTATTAGTAGCTAATGTTTGTTTGAAAACACCTTATTTAATTGTTAGTTAAAAATAATAAATAAGTGTTAAAAAAGCCTGTATGCAGCTAATGCGTTATGGTAGCGAATTTTTATAAAACATTGTTTTCATTAAAAAAGAAAGTTAGATGGTAAGTATTGAAAAAAAGTTCGAATGCAGCGAATTTTCATAAATATAATAATAAGATTTATTGACCACAATCAGACAGCATGTCTCTACAGAGAAGTCTTTGACTTGTGAAGTATTCAGACATAATTTAGTTAAACGTCGACCTGAAAAGTGATTGACAGAAATTTTTCAAACCATACACTTTAAATTTTGACATCAAAATTCTAGAATTAAAATCTTTCGTTTTCTTCCTCCATCCTTAAAATTCTCCCAAAACGTTCACTTCCTGGTGTTTCATCCCACTTAGCAATACTCCACAACAGGCATATTTCTTTTCTACAATAAGTCAATTTTCCATTGAGGTAGAATCTTCACTTATAATATACGTTTAGTGAAGCTTGTATAAAAGCAGCATGGGTATGTATGAGATGGGCGCAGCATAAGAGACACTCCTATTGGTCTGTCTGTGGACGCTTCACAGAGTCAGTAGCCAGACAGATTCTGACAAAATGCTATTCCATCCTATAAAATCGCGTCTATTGTTGGGTCGGTGAAAAGACGTATTGCAAACATTCTCTAAAATATTTATTGGTAATACACAATCTGATCAGCTATCGTTAAACTTTGATAAAAGATTTGAACTCGCGTTAGAATACGATTATCTCTTTGCCACTCGGGACACTGAGAATATACGAGTGCGTATCGTTCGACCGACAGCTCCTACATGTATGCAACCCCTGCATACACCAATTCATTTAGGTGGACATACAATAATTTATTGGTAGAGTGTATTTCATCGCGGTAGTCTTTAAGTTTATGCAATAGACAATTTGCTTAACACCTTTGCGTGTTGATAGAGTATACCTATGATTACAAAAAAGTGCGGGCGCAGCAAATGCGTAATGGTAACAAATTTGCATAAAAAATTCCTCTTGTTAAACAGTAAATATTTGTTAAAAAACTTGTATGCAGCAAGTTATTTGTGGTAGGGAGTTTTATAAAAAAATGTAAATAGTAAATAAAAGTACAAAAAAAGTCTACATACAGCAACTGCTTTGTTGCAAAGAGTTATAAAAATATTTCAAATCTTAATAAGCAAGAATCTTGAATAATCTTGATGCATATATAGTCACACCTTTACAAAAGCACACATTTATTCCGATATATTTGAAAAAATTAATAAAAGGCACCTTAATAAGGTTTGTCTATAACAACAAAAAATCTCGGGACGCAGCAAGTGCGTTATGGTAGTGAATTTTCATAAAACTATTTTTTAATAGCAATAATGTGTGTTTTTTAAGAAAGCAGGCATCAAATTTGGTTACCAGTATAATCTATATAGTAAAAACAATGTGCCATGTTTCATCAAAATAACTTTATTGTTTGAAAATGTAAAAAAAATTCCGAAAGTAAACTTTAAGTGTTCCCGAAAAAACTCGTTTTTTGGTCAACTTATAGGTTAATAGCAAATTGAGCTATTCAAATATTAAGCATTTGATCAAAATTCGCTACCATAACGCACTTACTGCGTCCAGAATTTTTGTTCCTACAAACATGCATTATATTTCGATGGAAAATGCAAAAATGCAATAACATAAGGCATGTTTGATTTAAAAAAAAAAGAAAATTTGTATCACCAACGACTTATGGGCCAGCCTGTGATTGTAGAAATAATTTTTTAAGATGTAGTTTAAGACACCCTATAATTAATATATACAATTTTTTTTTCATATCTGGTATAATAACAGATATATTAAACTTTATTGATTTTTTTTACGAAAATTCTACAAAAATTATATACTATTAACGATAAACTCTATAGCTAAGACTGCCAAGCGTCAGAGAAAGGGTCTATTTGAAATGAATTTTCTGGAAACATTTTATTAAAATGCAGGACAATGACGGTTGAAACTAAGACTTCAGGGTTTGTAAAACATTCTTCTTGAGACATTTTATTTCCATAGCCCGTATTAGATTCAAGTTCTTTTCCTAAATGTTGCCAATTTTGACGTTTAAATCGCAACTTTGACGTTTTATGAAAAACCCGAATTTATTTTTGTTTAAATGCCTATAACTTTTTTGTCTTTTGACCTACAGAGCTAAATTTTGGTAGGTAACTTGCCTATAATGATGTAAACTCGCGTATAAAATTTGGTTGCCCTTACTTTGTTAATTTTGGAGATATAAATTTTTTTCGAAAAAAAAACACAAAATTTTCCGGGAAAACCTCGTCGGATTTTCCTGGATAACGAACATATCCAAGCCACTTGCAAAAGAAAGGTACTCACCAATTTTGACGTTTAAAATCGCGATTTTGACGTTTTGAGGAGAACCCAAATTTATTTTTCTTTGAATGCCTGTAACTTTTTTGTCGTTTAACCTACGGAGCTTAATTTTGGTAGGTAACTTGCCTCTAATGATATAAACCCGGGTATGAAATTTGGTTGCCCTTACTTTGTTAATTTTGGAGATATAATTTTTTTTCGATTTTTTTCGAAAAAAAACACAAAATTTTCCGGGAAACTCGGCGGATTTTCCTGGCTAACGAACTTATCCAAGCGACTTACGAAAGGAAGGTATGTGCCAAATTTTATCAAAATCGGTCCATTATTTTTTAAGTTATAGGTGTGACACATAAATATATATATATATATATATATATATATATATATATATATATATATATATATATATATATATATATATTTATATATATATATATATATATATATATATATATATATATATATATTTATATATATATATATATATATATATATATATATATATATATATATATATATATATAAACATATAAAGTCTGAAACTGACCTCGGATTTGTGTTCCGGGGGTCCTAAATAGCGCTCATTTGAAGAAATTTTTTCAAAATTCGAAAGTCGGGATCTCCTCATTAGTGAATTTTTTTTAAGAAAATTCACTAAAAGTGTGGCTGCAGCAAGTGCGTTATAGCAGCGAATTCTCATAAAACGTACTTAAACTAAAATAGTAATATGTCCAAATTGTAATTAAAATTTTTGATACCATTTCAGTTCTAACCTTATTTATCTGTCCGTTTATTATTAATAACCGGACAATTTAATTTGTTATCAATGAATATTATAAAAATGTGCAGATTGAGAAATGTTATATGTCGGGAGAACTGCGCACTGAGTTTATAAATATTTAAAGTATTACTAGGTATTCCAAAAACAGTGAATGCGCGAAAATGCAACCAGCATAAGAGAATAAGTGTACAATCATGTGGCAAACATTCTGCTACTCATAATAAAAAGTCTGGGCGCGACAAAGTGCGCTATGGAAGTGAGGGATCATATAAATGATCTAAAAATTTTGTTATTATTATATATATATATATATATATATATATATATATATATATATATATATATATATATATATATATATATATATATATATATATATATATATATATATATATATATATATATATATATATATATATATATATATATATATATTATTATTATTATTATTATTATTATTATTATTTTGTCGCAGTGAAATATTTTTATAACCTTTCACCCTCGATAATAAATTTTGAAAAATATATTTGCAACAAATAAGCATTGAAAAATAATATAAAAGACAGCTTTTTCCTTGTTTATTTTGTTCATTATTAAAAAACAAGGCATAATAAATTTTGGAAAATTAATTTGCCGCCAATAAAGGCATTAAAAAATAATGTAAGACAGCTTTTTTGAAAATATTTGGCAATAAGAAAAGAAAATAGAAAGTTTATGAAAATCTGGTTTTTATTTAAATCAAATTGTTTTAATGACAATATTGAATAAAACATCTATAGATTTTTTGTACGACAATAACAGAACTGCCTGTTTTTCTCCATAGTTTCTTTGAGTGTGGACATTGTAATTCAGGCTTACAACTATTTATATCTTCTTCAAAAACAACGATTTATCCATAAGTATATTTATTTATATCTAACTCAACCATTTTTTTACACAAATAACTTTAATGGCATGACCACATATTCAATCTCCAATGATTTTTTCTTCATTGCCTATATACATTTATAAAAAAAGAAGTACTTAACCTTTTGCCCGCCACCATAAATTTTCAAACAATTTTGCAACTATGCATTGTAAAATGTGGAAAAGTAGATGCCATTAAAGATAACTTTCTTGAAAATAAATGCTTAATAATATGTGGCTTCACTTTAAATTGCATTTTTGTAATTAAAATATGGAATAAATCTTATTTCAATCTTTTTTTTTATTAGAAAATGACCTTTTCATTAAGGTGAGTCAAGATTGAGTTTCATACATTTGTACATATATAACAATCAATTACCCATAAGTATGTTCATTTGTATCTAAAAACAACATATTTTTTTACACAAATAACTTTATTATGTAAGCCATTTTAAACATATAAAGAGTGCGTATTGCCCTGTGCGCATATAAATTGGCATTTTTATTTCAAGTTCGCTTATATGTCATGTTTTGCAACTACATATGAAGCAGAGATCAATATTAGGCTTCAGCCACTCAGCCAGACAAATACTGAAAAAAAAGCGGTATTCTCGGTCGAATCGCCGCTCTATTGTAGTGTCGACTTTACGATGTGTCGGTCCAACGAGCTGCCGGCCGAACGATATGCCACGGAATATACTGAGTATAATGGTAGGTTTATTTTCCGGCCATAATCACACAAGGTCATATGTGTATTTTCTACAGTCTGTAACAAATAGGTCTATTTCAAATGCATTTTTTGCAAATATTCTAATCAAATGAAGGAGTGTAACAGTTCTAAGCAATCTAGGACCCTGTTAAAGACATTTCATGCAGTATTTACCACTCATAAAACCAGCGGCGATTTGTCCATAAGTGCTGTGGTGCTGTAGAACAACCAAAAAATCGACGAATATTATTCCTAATTAGACGAAACCATTAAAATCCTAATTTATTGTCAGGAAATAGATACGTTGCTGTTTGAAAGCTCGCGGTTATCTAGCGTTGAAGATTTCAGCAGGCGATCAAGCGCCAGAAGCCAGTCCCAGTTAGTCAATTGTACACTGAAATAATACAAGTATCCTAGACCGCTCAAAGAAATCGCTGTCTAACATGGTTGTTCTCGCAGCCTTAATCGAACCGTTCGGTGGGCACCGCAGCCCATCTGACGGCTTCGGAACCGCCGAATGTACGATAGAAAAGAGCTGCATATTTCACAGCCGTTTGCGTTTCATTTAGCAACAATGCATCTGTATCTGTGTATGTATAGTGTATATTATATGCATATTATTATATTCATGTTAGTGATTCCTCTTAAAATGGATGTAACGTTCGAGTTAGATAAGACTAAGTTTTGTAAACTTAGTTACCAGGAACAATTAGCAAGACAATTTAACGTAGCTATACAGGTGCTCCTTTTAATTATATGCGAATATTTAAGAGTGTGAATGTACATGAAAAATTAATTATAGTTTGTTTTATAGAATAGAATAGAATAGAATAACTTTATTAGCCAGAAGATCACACAAAAAATGAAATTGGCCAGTCAAGATAAAAAATTATACATAAAGTACATGTAAATGTGAAACTAAAAATTAACAAAAATACATACACATCTAAAACACACAATATCTGCTTATCACTAAAACAGTGGATCACCTGGCCATCGAGAATCTCAACTGCAGCATTACATTAGAATATTCATCTGTTCTGTATAGACAAGCCTGTATTAAAAAATCTCTAATAATTGTTCGGAATTTATTAATAGGTTCATTTCTCAACCACCTTGGGAGTGCATTGAAAAAGTCGACCCTAACCGTTTTAGTTTTATTTATCCGATGCCTCGGTTGGATTAAAATATCTTTATGTCTGGTGTTATAACTATGCACTTTAGCATGTGTGTCAAAACTTCTCCTGTTTTCTCTCACCACCAACAATTGTCTGTAAACCACCAATGAGTATAGTGACATTATGTTAAGTTCCTGAAAGATGGGTTTACAGTGAGCACAGCAGCCGGCCCCGACAATACCTCTGACAGCTGCTTTCTGCAACACAAAGAGTCTATCCAAGTGCACACTCGCTGCATTTCACCATGCAAGCAAACAGTAATTCAGACGTGAGTAAAACAACCCATAATAGGTGATCAAAGCTGCCTCAGGTCCAGCCATTGCAGAAATCTTACGCACTGCATACACTGATGAGGCTAGTCTACCAGCCAACGAGTCTGTTTGGCTCCTCCATACAAGAGTAGGGTCGATGTTGAGACCAAGAAAATTCCTAGCAGTGTTGGACTCATTAGAAGTGACCCTGGCATGAAAACTGATTAAAGCTGTATTATCCTCATTGAGGAACAGTTCATTATCATTAAACCAAGCTCTCGCCTCACGAAGAACACTGTCCACAGTCTTATTGACATCACTACCAGCATTACCAGTGATAATAAAAGTTGTGTCATCTGCAAAGAGGGCTGTTGCTATCCTACTATGTTGGATGCCATCAGGAATGTTAGGAGCAAGATCATTTATATATATGAGAAAGAGAAGTGGCCCTAGTAGAGAACCCTGAGGCAACCCTTTACGAATGTATCCCACTTCACTGTATTTTCTGTATTTTACAAACTATGGTCCAAAAATGTTGCGTTACGAAAATACAGGGTGTTAAAGTTTTAGCGATGGAAATTAATTAATATTTTCGAAACCGCTTGCGATATTTCAGTGATATTTAGTACGGAGAGGCAGCTAATAAATATGCATCTTTTTTCAATAGGAACATAATTTTCAGCTTTAACAGTGGCATGCATAGGAGCACTGACTTCGATCATTTTGAATAAAAAATGGTGCGTTAATCGCCAGTGATTTTTTTCAACTAGAAATTATTTTTGAATTGCCCGTTCAATTTGAAACAGCTAACATGAGCTGTTTTACTGTGATGTGCTGTTTTTGAGTAGAAAATAAAAACTGTTATGTTGTCCATGAAAATCAATGTAGGTAATTATTGTGCCATAAAATTATCAGTTTTCTTAACTCAGCATTTCATTTATCCTTACATTTTTTTCATGCAGCACACCCAAAAATCATAGGCACCAGCTGCCACTGCATGAAACGCATTAGTTTAGGAATCTTCGTTTAATAATCACCTATTTGGCATGATTTGGTACTGTGTCCTCTTCTAACATCCAGGGGCACCAAAAGTTTTTTTCATCAGATGCTTATCTATAACTTAACCTTTTTTTCTTTTAACTTAAGAGATCTAAGTTTTGGTATATAATATACATTTAACTATAAAAACATTTGTACCAAATTTGTTTGCCATAGCTTTGTTATTTTCGGAGATACAAAAATGCTCTGAAAGAATACCTAAACTTTTCCTGACTAACAAACTTATTAAAACCACTTTACAAAAGAAAAATAGTACCAAATTTGATGAAAATCTGCCTATTTTTTTTGAATTGTCGGTGTAATTGAAAATGACCCCAGATATGGGTTGAAAAGGTCCTAGTTCCCGCTCGTTTAAATTTTTCTTTTCAAAATTCAAAAGTTGCGATTTCCTTAGCGAATTTTTTCTACGAAAATTCGCTAAAAATTAGAAAGTTTGGTTCGCGTATGTCCAAATCGCTACATTTACGCAAGACACACACCACTTCTACATATTTGAACTCTGCTTTCACGTAAGATACAGGGATGCTACGCCTTATTTGCCTCTAAACAAACAAAAGGTTTGGTTTGTGCATGCCCACGCTGCCATATTTGCATACGCCATCCTGTACTAATTTAAACTCTACTGTTTCATCTAAGAACCAGGAAACATCACATTCACATCTAAACCAAAAAATTAAAGTTTGGTGTGCGCATGCCCAAGCGGCCATATTTACATACGTCATTCTCTACCGATTTTAACTCTACTCTTTCACCTAAGAACTGGGAAACATCAGTGAGTGAAGATTGGAACTTGTGATGAGCACTGATAAGTACAATTTGGAGAACTCAATTCATCACTATACATTTTTCAGACCTGATGATCGTTCCTCTAACAAAGTTAGCGCCATCAAATAAACTGATAATAAACTTCACCTCTGAACCAAAAACATAATAAAGTTTGATTTGCGCATGCGCCGTTTGCCATATGTACATACCTTATTTTCTGTAAAATCAAAATGTCGGACCTTCTCATTTCTATAATTCAGACCAAATGTCATTTTAAATTTCAAATCCTACTCGCCGAGCTGAGAAGGAGGATACCTCACACTTGCCTCTAAACCAAATATAAAAGTTTGTGTTGTGGATGCGTGAACCGCCATATTTATAAACGTCATTTTCTCTAAAAGAAAAACGTTGGATCTTCTAATTTCGACAGGTCCGACTACATATATCATTTCAAATTTTAACTTGTTTTTATTTGTAAATCCAGATCATAAATCTCGAATTAGCACTAAGTGAGTGGTGGACGTGCCGCCACCTAGTTGCGGAACCAAGTAGTATGTTATCACGCCAGCTCCAAAGAACACAAAGTGTTAAAAAAAAGAGACTGTATACACCTAACAATTTAGAAAATTGTCAGCCCTGGCCCATTTCTACCCCAATATAGGGGTATATATTGAATTCGGTTATATCAGCTCAGACTGGTGTTGGTCAGACCCCCGTGATCCTCTATCCATTCCCATATATTGTTTCGTCACCGTTACGCCACACGCCTGCGTATAGCGTGGCCAGGGTTCCAGGATCTCCTTCCCATCTAAACCTACCTAGGTATTTATGTGACATGTAGGTATATATTATTATCTTATTGTTACACCCAGTACTGTAGAGCAGGCAGCTTTTAGCCTTCATTATTTATGTAATTCCTTTGTTTAAGCCCGTACGAGTTTTTACAAATATACATACCTGGTTAGGATCTGGTTCTTCTTCGCCCCAGTCATTTGTAATGTTGCTACCACTAAAGGGTTTGAAGGGCCCGTGTCCTACTGAAGGTCTTATGCGATATAACCACGATCTCCTGTTTTCAACTCTTGGTGCAGTAAATGCACTGCCTGACAACTGTTCAGCGTACAACCCATATGGACAATTCTGTGGACTGTTCTGGTGTATTGGTAGTGAACCAGGACATCTAGGGTCTTCAGACGAGAATTCTGAGCCGAATCCGCCTAAGTACTATAGAAAATAATTATTCTAATTAAATAATATTATGGAAGACACAAAGTTAAAAGAGAAAAACTCTGGGCGCAGCAAGTGCGTTATGGAAGTGAATTTTCATAAAAATGTTTTTTATTACAAATATATCGCTCTAATGCGAGCAGGCATCAATTTGGTTACCGGTATAACCTATATAGTAGGAACAATGTAACATATTTTATCAAAATAATTATTTCAAAATGTACAAAAATTTTCTGAAAATAAACTTTAAATGTTTCTGAGAAAACTGGTCTCCTGGCCAATGAACCTTAGGTTAATAGCAAATTGAGTTATAAAAATTTGAAACATTTAATGAAAATTCGCAACCAAAACGCCCTTGCTGCGTTCATACAAAAAATTTCCTAAAATAAAGTTAAATGTTGGTTTCCTAACCAACAACACTTACGTTAATAGCAAATTGAGTTGTTGAAATTTGGAGGATTTAATGAAAATTTGCTACCAAAGCACACCTACTGCGTCCAGATTTTTTCTTACAAACATGCATCATATTTCGATAAAAAAATGCTAAAATGCAGTAACGAATTTGTTCTACGAAAATTAGCTAAAAATTATAGACCGTTGAACCATAAACTTCACTAAACCTACAGCGAAAGCGTCAACCTAACTAAACCGACAGCCAAAGCATCAGAGAAATGGTCTATTTGAAATGAATTTTCTGTAAATAATTAGTAAAATGAAGGACAATGACGGTTGAATCTGAAACTTAAGGGTTCGCAGAACACTCTTCTTGCAACATTTTCTTTTCACAATCCGTATTTGTTTCACGTTCTTTGCCTAAACATTGCCAATTTTGACATTTTAAATTGCGAGTTTGACGTTTTAAATTGCGAGTTTGACGTTTTGAGGATAACTTCAAATTTGTTGTTTTAGCGGCCCGTAACTTTTTTGCCCTTAAACTTAGAGACCTAAATTTTGGTACATGGTTGACTCTTTATAATACAAATACCCATACCAAATTTAGTTGCCCTTACTTCGTTATCTCCGGAAATATGATTTTTTTAGAAAGAAAACACAAAATTTTCCGAGAAAACCTGGTCCGATTTTTCTAGCTAACGAACTTATCCAAGCCACTTTCAAAAGGAAGGTACTCACCAAGTTTGTTTAAGATCGGTCTATTATTTTTTGAGTTATCGGTACGATATATATATATATATATATATATATATATATATATATATATATATATATATATATATATATATATATATATATATATATATATATATATATATATATATATATATATATATATATATATATATTATATATATATTTATATATATATATATATATATATATATATATATATATATATATATATATATATATATATATATATATATATATACACGGATCTCCCCATTAGTCAATTTTTTAAAGAAAATTTGAATCACCAACGACTATTATGGGCCAACCTGTAATTGTAGATATATTTTTTTAGATGTAGCTCAAGACATCCTATAATTAATATATACAATTTTTTTTCGTATCTTGCATAATGACGGATATATTGATCTTTGAAGATTTTTTACGAAAAGTCGACAAAAATGATATACCATTAATCGATGAACTCTATAGCAAACACTACTGCCAAAGCATCAGAGAAGGGGTTTATTTGAAATGAATTTTCTGGGAATATTTTAGTAAAATGAAGGACAATGACGATTGAAACTAAGACTTCAGGCTTTGTAAAACATTATTCTTGAGACATTTTCCTTTCATAGCTCATATTAGTTTCAGGTTCTTTACCTAAATGTTACCAATTTTGACGTTTAAAATCGCGACTATAGACGTTGTGAGAAAAACCCAAATTTATTTTTCTTTAAATGCCTGTAACTTTTTTGTCATTTAACATACAGAACTAAATTGTGGTAGGTAACTTACCTATAATGATATAAACCCGCGTATGAAATTTGGTTGCCCTTACTTTGTTAATTCCGGCTATATAATATTTTTTCGATTTTTTTCGAAAGAAAACACAAAATTTTCCGGGAAAACCTCGGCGGATTTTCCTGGCCAACGAACAAGCCATTTGCGAAAGGAAGTTACTCACCAAGTTTTATCAAAATCGGCCCATTATTTTTTTAGTTATAGGTGTGACACAAATATATATATATATATATATATATATATATATATATATATATATATATATATATATATATATATATATATATATATATATATATATATATATATATATATATATATATATATATATATATAAACATATAAAGTCTGAAACCGACCTCGGATTTGGGTTCCAGGGATCCTAAATAGCGCTCATTTGAAGAAAATTTTTCAAAATTCAAGTCAGGTTCTCCCCATTAGTAAATTTTTTTAAAGAAAATTCACTGGAATGAAACATTCATATTTTAAGATAATAAATGCCTGAAAGTTTCGGCGAGTGAAAAGTTAAGTTTCTACTAATTAAATAAGAATTGATAATTTAAATACAATGCATTAGCCTCTAAGTATATCATATTTTTGGCAGCTCTAGAATTTTCCAAAATATAACTTATCTTTCAGTTTTTCTCTCTTAATGTTAATACACCTATGAATTGCATGAAAATACGTATTACCATTGTAATTCTACTAATAATTGAAAAACACAGTCTATTTTGTTATAATGCTATGTAATGGACAATTCAAAAGATTTTTCATCGCACACAAAATAATATATAATAACTTCAACTTTAATATAAAACTCAAGATAACAAAATAAGATACACGAGATTAAATAAGACTAACAATTAAAATACATTGTTTAAATCCACTTACCTTAAGTTGCGACATCGTTAAACGTTTGATAACTGACTGGAATTTCTTCAACCGGTAGTAAATAATACGGTAAACAAGTATGTAAATTGAGACCATAATTAGAATTCACCATATCTCAGATTCATATATTTATTTAGAGAAATAAACAGTGACACAGCAAAACCTGATAACATTTTAACATATAAAATTATGTATTACCTACTGATTTATGCAAGATGGAAATGTTAAAAATCAAAGAAATAGAAATCAACAAGCTGCTGTGCATTTTAAAATAATTCTGAAACAGGTCTGGGAAGCCATCTATTTGCAAATATTAGTTTCCCTCGAAAAAAATGTTGCTTTAATATGTGATATTTGGACAAATGCTTTGGTTTTTGAATTATACTCTTCGTGACAAGGCAAACTTACATACATATTTAAAAGTGGTAGCAGAAAAGAACAAAAGGTTGGGCACGCAGCAAGTCCGTTATGGTGGCGAATTTTCATTACATGCTTCAAATTTTAATAACTACATTTTCAATAAACCAAGAAAGTTGAATTTTGGTACGCAGTAAGGCGAAAACATATCTACCAAATTTCATAAAAATAGCTTTGTAATTTTTTGAGATACAATTTTTTTCAAAAAAGTTTTTTTTTGGGAAAAAAACTGTTCCGATCGAGATGACTAACGAACTCGTCCAAGCTATTACTAAAAGAAAGGTACTTGCCGGGTTTAATCAAAATCGGTTACTTACTTTTTGAGTTATCGGTTGGATACACACACAAATATATATATATATATATATATATATATATATATATATATATATATATATATATATATATATATATATATATATATATATATATATATATATATATATATAATAATGATTTTATTCACACAAAAAAATACAAAAATAATATAATATAATTCTTACATAAAAGTTGAATAAAATCCATAGAACCCACAAAAGTCAGAGACTTGTGCGTGGGTATTCTAAACTATATAACTAATAAATGTACATTCCTACAAAGCACAATGTTAGGATAGGAATTCTTGTAAAAAAAAAATCCATAATCTAGTA
The DNA here is from genome assembly GCA_964006375.1 of Tillus elongatus. Taxonomy (NCBI): domain Eukaryota; kingdom Metazoa; phylum Arthropoda; class Insecta; order Coleoptera; family Cleridae; genus Tillus; species Tillus elongatus. The sequence goes on from OZ023268.1 coordinate 95,851,964, forward strand.
GAGTGAAACATGAGCAACACACACACAGACAGATTCATATTCATATACACACATACACATACAGGCGTGCATACACACATATACACATACACACATGTACCCACACATACACACATACATACACACACATATATACACACATACATACACATACATATATACACACATACATCCAGATATACCTACATTCCCACATACTCATCACAAAAGAACACAACATCTTTAGAAAATATTAGCTGATCGTTTCATGTATTAATCTACGTGCGCTTGTGCGTGACCATCTCAAAATCCAACTCTTGAGGTTTTTTTTAAAGAGTCTTTCATTGTCTGTGAATTTTATTTCCGCGGGAAGACAATTGAAAAGTCTCGGGCCCAGCTGAAGGTGAGAACGACGAGTTAGTACTTTGTGGAATCTTGACACAACATTGGCTGATACAGTAGAGCGTGTACTGTAGTTGTGGACTGTATGGAATAGTCTTTTCCGATTTCTGAATTGCCAAATCCCAACGGCTCCAAGATAAATTTGGAACACATCTGGAACTTGCATCTCATCATAAAGACGTTCAGATGGGTAAGTGTAAGATCTTTTACCAATTATCTTAAGCACCCATTTCTGTGCCACTTCTAATCTTTTTATCCGAGTCTTTACCGCTCCTCCCCAAACTAGGCTGCCATATAAAAGGTGGGTCTCGACAAGAGACTGATATAGGATTCTAAGTTGTGCGGGCTCAAATACGTCTTGATATAGTTTAAATCTGCTACTTAAAAAGCGAATTTTTTTTACCAAGCTGTCGATGTGGGCGTCCCACCTTAGATGACAGTCTATTTCTACACCTAAATACTTAATTTTTTGTGCAGAACATATTTCCAGTATTTTGTCGCCATCAGCAATCCGAAGAGACAAAAACAAGGGCAAGGCATTTGGATAGCTAGCAAAAGGCAAGTATTTTGTCTTAGTGAAATTAACTGTTAATAATTTTGAACTAAACCATTGCATTATATCTCCCAAATCGTTTTCAGCTTTTCTTTTCAGTTCGCTCCAAGTTTCCGCTTTATAAAATATTGCAGTGTCATCAGCGAAACCGACAATATCTCCTTCAGATGTCTGTAAAAACAACTCATTTATATAGATGTTGAAAAGGAGAGGCCCAATGACAGTGCCTTGTGGAACCCCACATTCCACCTGTCTCTGAGAACTAGTATATTCATCCACCCTAACATACTGTCTCCTTCCCCTAAGATAGCTTCTAAGCAATTGATAAATATTTCCCCTAAACCCAAAACTCTCCAATACCTCCAATAATTGTTCGTGATCAACCGTGTCAAATGCTTTTGCGAGGTCTATAAAAACACACAAGCAGGGTGTACCGGTGTCCATCTCATTCACAATATTTTCCGTCATGTGAGCTATCGCATCCTGAGCTGACTTTCCCTCACAAAAACCATACTGACTCTGTGACAGCAATCCAAACCTATTTAAATAACGAATCATTCTAGTCCGCATAATTTTCTCAAAAATTTTTGCCACATTAGATGTCAATGATATAGGTCTATAATTCTGCATCTGTGTTTCATCACCACCCTTATGCACTGGAACCACAGCGGCAACCTTAAGTACATCGGGGAAGGAACCACCCTCAAAGGACATATTTATCAAATATGCCAGTGGAGGTGCAATTATGTCTGCTAGACTTTTCAAGATGTCACTTGTTATCCCATCTGGTCCAGGTGATTTTCCCGACTTGAGTGACTTTATGACTTCTCTAACTTCGCCTGGGCATACCCCATCAAAAAAAAAACAAGATGTTAAATTACTTGTTGTCCTCTTTTGGCGTGTTGTTTTCCTAATAGTTATTTTTTGCGCTAAATTTATACCTACGTTAATAAAATATTCGTTAAACTTGTCTACGATAATGGACCCATCATTTGTCGTGTGGTCCCCATATTTCATTTCACCAATGCATTTCTTCTTTCCTTTACTGCTTATACTGTTGACACAATTCCAAATGCCCTTTGAGCTGCCTTTATTCCGCTGAAGCATTTCAGAGTAATATGCCTTTTTTCTGAGTTTTATAACTGTATTCAATTTATTTCTATATCGACAGAATTCATTCCGTAAATTATCATTATTTGGCTGTCGCTGCAGTAGCCTATACAATGCATCTCTTCTGTTACAAGCGTTTACGATACCTTTTGTGACCCATTGCTTTCTAATAATTTCCTTCCTTTTAAGTGTTTTCCTATAAGTGTTTTGTTCTATATTTGTCACTATTTTTTCTATGAACTTTTCGGTCGCTGTGTTGACATCTGTTGCACTATAGACATCTAACCATGATTCATTGCAGAGTTTTCTTCTCAAGCTGGTCGTATTTAGATAACTTATTTGTCGTATTTCATTTTTTTCCGCCTTTATAGGGAGGCGCGATATTACTAAGATAATACTGTAATGATCGGTAATACTGGTCTGTATGATCATGGGTGTTATCTCAATCGAAGGGTTTGCTGGATATTTGACAAATATATGCTCAATACAGCTCTCACTTGTGCCATATATACGTGTTGGTTTATTAACCATAGAAGTAAATCCCTGTGATGCCAGTATACTCAAGTAATTGTCGCTATTTTCCGATTGATCAAGAATGTCAATATTAATGTCTCCAGCAAACACATGTATATCAAAGGGAGCCCTGCAAGACCTTAAGTAAACCATCAAGGCTTCATTGAACTCATCAAGCGAAGAAGCGGGGGACCTGTAAACCGCTGTAATACATATTGGCTTCATACCTCCACTCAATGTAACTTCCAAACACTTGAGACATCCTAGATTTATAATAGTGCAATCGCTTTTATAAACAGACTTTGCATACACTATTACGCCATCGCTCCTATTTAAGTTACCATTACTGTAGAAAATTTCGTATCCTGGCAAGCTGTAAATTTCCACATCTACAACCCGCCAAGTTTCTGTCAAAACGATGACGTCAAAACTCTGTCTAAACTGTCCAATTAACACTTTGAATTCATCAAAGTTCTTTGCTATGCTTCTAATGTTTGTATTTAAAACTCTAAAATTTTCATTTTGCTGCTTATTGATAGCAATATTTGCTTCCTCGATACGTTCCACTACTTTAGTCTCAACCGTTCTAACAGAAAAGTCCCTAATATATTGATCCATATTAACCTATACAACAAAACAAACTACAGATGCAACAAAACGATGACTATGGAAACGTAAAACACAGATACTACAGACATACACCAACCTAGCGTTGATATGTATACAGTAATTTTTTAAAACCAAAACAAAAACAACCACAATTACTAGGATACATAAATAAAAATAGATCAGTTACGTACAGAAGCAAACAATCTATAACAACTAATAAATATAATCTATAAATACAAAAAAAAAATCTAAAAATTGACATAAATATAATAAGCTATATAATAAAATGCATAATACAATTACAACTATTAAATAAAAGAAACTACACATGCAATAAAAATGATGACAAAACAAACGCAAAATACAGACACTACAGACAATCAGAATATCCCAAAACAGGGCAAAGCCGCAAGCAAAACGGCAACTGGTAATATATTAATTGACTATACCGTTTCGGTAAATCTATTTTGCTGAATATGATCGTGTTATCTTAGGAGATACTTTGCTTGCAGGTTGTGAAGAAGATGGTACCTTTGATCTTGCAAGATTTTTACTGGACCTATCGGAGCGTTCCGTTTTCTTGACCTCACACACTTGTGCGTCGTTTTCTTCTAAGCCAAGTTCTTCTAGTAATATTTTTGCCTTCTCCGAGGATTGGGAGTAGATGGTGCACTATTTACTAGCCCTACCTGTTGAATCTCAGAATCTTCACTATCTGTTTTAACAAGATCTTCCACTCTGTATAATTCACCATTTACTACAAGTTTTTGGCCTCTTATATGTGCCTGATAACCTTTTTCTCTTACACTCTTTAAATGCTTATTTAGTATCTTGTTTACTTGTCTATCTTCAAGGCAACGGTCGTGAGTAATCGTAATTTTCCTTCCTTTGAGTTTATGGCAGTTTTTGAGAATTGATAGCTTTTTCCGATACGATACAAACTCCACTAATATGGGAGATTTGATATTGCTTTTGCCTATCTTATAAATGTCGCTGATATCTGCATCCACTACAGCAACATTAAGTTCATGATTAAATAAATCTAAGACTGTTTCCAGTAATTCATTCTCATTTATATCGGCGTCAAAAATTACTATATTATTTTTTCTTGTATTTCTTTGTAATCTTATCACCTGTTCTTGAAGGTTACGATTTTTATCTTCCAACTCCTTTACTTTCAGTCTATATGTTGCTATTGACTGGTTTATTTCAGCTTTAAAATTTTCTATCTGTGTAGTGAGATGATTTTTAATATCTGCTGTATTTTCTTCAAATTGTTCTCTTAGACTTACAAACAAACTTTTCATGTATTCCTTTTGTGAGTTACTAAATTCTGTCATTATTTTGGATCAGACCATATATAAACAATAAAATAAAATAAGTGCCTGAGCGTATCACTTTAGTCCTATATCTACTATATTGATAAGATATGTATTCTTGACTGAGATAAAAACCTCATGTATTTCATAAAATTTACTCTATTTTCTCTATTTCTTTTGCATTTAGAGACACTTGTTTTCTTAGAAAATATAATAGGCTGATTACTTACAGTTACTAGTGCCTTTCTATCATGTTTTTAAAATTTATTTTGCTCCAAAAACTGGCATTTTCTGACCATTTAAAGCATTCACTTGAAAACGTATTTACACTTCGCACATTTATCAATATATGATCTATTAATGATTTTTTTAAATTACAAATTTACTAAAAGACAGCCAAACTAACGTTACCAGCAGGTTGCGCCAATAACAGCAAATTAGAAGCGGAAGACCTGAGCAAAATTTTCAGCGACGTCATTGAATGCATAGCCGGGAGGCGGTCAAGTCAGCACACGAGTTGGCGGTCAGGATGCTGCAAAGGAAGAGGAAGCACTATCTATTCAATCTTCACGGAGCCAACTACTTCACAAGAATTATGTGATATAGTAAATTCCCTAAAAAGCAAGTTATCTGCGGATATGTAGGGGTGACGACGTGTTTATTGTAGCAAATTTTCCCTGCAATTGCTGAAATTCTGACTATCTGTTTAAACAAATGTTTACAAGATGGCGTATTTCCCCAGGCCTTGAAAAAGGCCAAGATTATTCCTATGCATAAGTCACATGACTTGGATGATTGCAATAATTGCCGACCAATATCCATGCTGCGGGTATTCTCATAGAAAGAACTGCGATAAGAATGAGATTAATGAAGTTCTTGAGAAAATACAACATTCTTGATAAGCAGCACGGATTCCAGACAGATAAGTCAACAACAAAGCACTGGTGAATTTGATGGATGCTGTTGCGAAAGCTTTTGACAATCCGCATGAAGCAGAGGTATTGGCGGGCAACTTGAGCAAGGCATTTGACCAGCGCCGGCTTGGGGGGGGGGGGGGGGTATCGACCCGGGCGGTCGCCCAGAGCGCCGGAGCACAGGGGCGCCGCGAATTTTTTAATGCTCTTTTGGATACCGTGCTTTACGGCGCTCCTTGGTGCCGGTCTTCAGGAGTATACCATTCTATAAAATAGCGGAAAACAAGTGCTCTTTTTTTACTCTTTCACATCTCGCCATTGTTGTGACATCGGCCATCTCTATGATTTAATCCTTTTCGATACCAAATTGTTTTGCGCTTTCCAAAAATAACCAAAGCCAAGGTATACGCGCCGAAGGCTGATGGATGTAAGTGGTCGTGGACGATTCCCTGGAGGCACCAGCAGGCAAACCCTCTTGTATTAGTGCCTTACTCGAACGTATGGGGCCCTGCACTAGTATATATATATATATATATATATATATATATATATATATATATATATATATATATATATATATATATATATATATATATATATATATATTATATTCTGCTGTTACTCGTCGGACAAAGGTAGACACTCCAAAATGTTGAATTCATAAGAAAGATAAACGACCTGAAAAGCGGACTGGCTGACATGTTAACAACACTCCCAATCCCAAGAAGCAATTGGCTGCATTTCGTTCAAGTAGGCCAGTGACAACAGATGTCATCGCAGTCCAGAGACACGCCCCGTATGAGCATTATTTGATCTCAGAGAGACAAAAGGATGGCCTCGGGAATCGAATTGTAAACAGAGGGGCGGAAGACATTAGAGGCTTTATGGGCTCCTCCGGCAGAAGTAGTACAAGTCCGTTAACGAGACACATAGCCCAAGCACATATAACTTATATAGAGCTGGAAGGGGACACCGAGGTGGAAAGTAATTATTCTTATCAATAAATGCAGGTATCAAGTTCCCGCAAGCGAATCTTCATAATGCTAAAACTGCTTCGGTTTTAGTGTATCAGGACTTGAGGGAAAAGAAGGCATCGATGTGGCCATACTGCGTAGAAACCTTATGCCAAGAAGACGAAACCTCACTCCATGTACTATGCCGAAGCAAACGCCTAATGAGGTTGACGTTTTAGTTGCTTGGGGAAGAAACACCATTATATAAGGGCTAAAAGCTGCACGGAGGATCCTGTGTCTAAGCCGTGGACTCTAATAAAGGGGACCAAGCTGACCAGAGGAGGAGAGTCACAATAGATTTTTAAAAGGCGCGGCAACAAAAACCGAATGATTTGTCTCGACTGGTTGGTTTTTGGAACGTAGACATTTAGTAATAGAGAGGTATATTTTAGTTGGTGTGTTTGTGGTTGGGAAATAATTGGGCATAATAAATTAGTAGTTTGGAAAGCTGTATTTTGTTAGTCAACAAATCCAGAACCCCGAAGAACGTGACAACTGGTGCCAGAAGTGAGCTTTTCAAGCTACCAGCGGAAATACATTCCATAATATTCGTTGAACAGCGTGGAAATTTCTAGAATCTCTGGAACATCAGTGTCAGCAGTAATTCATAACTGGGTGTGTTTTTGAAACACAATAAACTGTGTATCAGCTTTAAGTACGGCTATGGCTAAGACATGTAGCGCAACAGCCAATGACACCCAGCTATTGGAAATAATTTAAAAAATGGACGAAGAAATTAGCACGAGAAGAAGCCAGAAAAAAAGAAGAAGAAGCCGGAAAAAGAGATGAAGACGCCAGAAAAGGAGATGAGGAAGCAAATGAACAAATGAAAAAAAAAAAGAGATTAAGAAGCCAGATAAAGAGATGAAGAAACAAAGAAAATTCTGCAAGAACAAGCCAGCAGAATTGAAAATATTACTTCATGTGTAGACGAGCGAATAAAGCAGGTAAAAGACGACATCTTTCAGCAAGTAGAGAGCCGAGTAAGAAGCGTCAGTGACGATATACATGACAAGCTGACGACTATACAAGAGGAACAAGCGGAAATACAGCAAAAAATGCAATCACTAGAAAAGAAGTGTGATGTCCTCGGCAAAAAAAAATCAGACTCGAAAATAGCCCCCTCGTAAGAATTAAGGTTTCCACATTTGATGGCTCAGTTCCATGGAGTATTTATTTACGCCAGTTCTAAGCCGCTGCTGCAGGAAATGGCTGCGGCGAGAGAAAGAAAGCGACCTCGTTAATTGTAGTTCTCAGAGGAGATGCCCTGGATGTGCTCCAAGGTATTCCCAGGGAAGAACAAGACAGTTTCGACAGCATTAGATATTACCTAGAAATGAGATTTCGCGACCAGCACTTACAACAGCTATATCAAATTCAGCTGAAAAATCGCTGTCGGAAATTGGGCGAAAGTCTGCAACAATTCGAAGCCGATGTTGCGAGGCTAACACGATCAGCTTACCCACAGCTCCGGTGGAATTTTTGAACCAGCTGTCGCTGCAAATATTTATTGATTGTATCAGGGATACCGACACTCAACAGGCGCTGAGGGTGGCGAGACATAGAAAATTGAACGATGCTTTGGCACATTCGCTAGAATTTGAAGCTGCCAAGTAAGCCTCGCGGAGCAATGTGATATTTCGCAGTTTCTGAGTCCCAGAGAAAGAAAATAAAGCAGAATGATCCGAGGTCGTGTAGCTACTAAAGAGACTAGCACAACAGATGAAGCCCACTCCTCATAAGGAGCCAACGCAAGGTCATCGTGCAAGTGCCATACGCTGTTGGCACTGTGCCAAGATGGGGCACATAAGAAGTGAATGCCGGGCTCCAAGATCATCACCAACCAACGTACTGGAAAACTAATTGCAGCTAACTTTATGGGGCGGGAGCTGGCTACCCACCACAATGTCCCGAAGTTGACAACTATTTCGCTGGTCAACGATTCTGGCAACACGCTCATCGTAGACACCACGAAACCCTTGCATAAACTGACGGAAGAAAATACACCCTTCATTTGGACCAATGATTGTAAAAGAGCCGTCGAGACACTAAAACAGGCTCTCTGTTCATCCCCGATTCTGACACACCCTCAGCCTGGTCACCGGTTTATTGTGGAAACAGATGCGAGCAATGTTGGCATTGGCGGCGTTCTTTCCAAGGAACAGGGAGGCAAAGAAGAGGTTGTAGCGTATCTCAGCAAAGCCCTGCCCAAGGCAGAGAAGAACTATTGTGTGACGAGAAAATAACTTCTAGCCATTATCAAGACGTTAAAGCATTTTCATAAATATCTATATAGTCAAGAGTTTCTCCTGAGAACCGATGACGCTTCCCTACGCTGACTTCTTCAATTTAAAAATCCAGAGGGTCAGATGGCGAGGTGGCTTAAACGCCTTCAAGAGTACATCATCGAACACCACCCTTGACGACAGCACGGTAATGCCGACGCTCTATCTAGGAAACCTTCCCCACCAAAATGCAAGCATTGCCTCTCTGCCGAAAGTTAAGAAGGGTTGAATCTCGAAGGGCGTAGGAGGACAACGGTGCAACCAGTTAACCGATGGTACCCGCAGAGGTTAGTGCAGGACCAAAAAGAAGACCCTGATATCCAGCCAGTGTACAGATGGAAGGAGACTTGCCACGAAAGACCCGCTTAGTCCGAAGTTAGTGATAAAAGCGTTGCCTCCAAAAGTTACTGGGTCCAGTGGGATTCTATTGAAATCAAATATGGTCTTCTGGTCAGGAATTAGGAGTCAAAGGATGGAACCCGCATATTGAAGCAAATAGTCCTCCCGCGAACAAGAGTTAAGGAGGTAATGAAGGAGTTCCATGGCGGAGCAGGTGGAGGACATTTAGGAGCGAAGAAAACTTTAGAGAAGGTCAAAGAACGTTTTTATTGGTCAAGATGTAGAGCTGATGTGGAGGAAAGGTAAAACCTGCCAACAGTGTGCATCCAGTAAACGACCTAAACCAAAAACCAGAGGGCGAATAAAGCAGTACAACATGGGAACCCCATTCGAGAGAATTGCAATGGACATAGCTGGTCCTCTTCCTAGAACAGAGGGAGAAAATCGCTATACGCTTGTAGCCATGGATTATTTTAGCAAGTGGCCAGAAGTGTGCGGTCCCGAATCAAGAGGCCATCACCGTTGCAAAGTATTGGTGAATGAGTTTTTCTGCAGATTTGGTGCACCGTAGAGCTCCATTCTAACCAAGGACGCAACTTGGAGTCGGCTGTATTTCAGTAGGTTTGTGAGCTGGTGGGAATCAGAAAAACGAGAACTACACCCATGCACCCTCAATCTGACGAAATGGTGGAAAGATTCAATGATACATTGGAGTCCCACTTAAGAATATTTGTCAATGAACACCAGACGGATTGGGACAGGCAAATTCCACTATTTCTTCTGGCATACCGCTCGGCCGTACATGATACTACAGGATATACCCCAGCCAGCGTAGTTTTTGGGCAAGAGTTAAGACACCACCTGATCTCATATTTGGAAAACCCAGAGTGGCTCCACGTTCAACTGATGAATACATCAAAGATTTGGAAAGAAGAATAGAAGCCGTCCATTCTGCTGTCAGAATGCATATACGAGTAGAAAGCGACCGCATCAAGACGCGATATGACGTGAGTTCTAATTCAGCTGGTTTTAAAGAAGGAGATCGGGTGTCGTTTTACAATCCACTACGACGCAAAGGACGGTCACCGAAACTACAGAAATTATGGGAATTCCGTATAAGGTGGTCAAGAGGATCAATGACGTTGTCTACAGCATTCAGAGGAGCCCAAAGAGCAAGATGAAGGTGGTCCATATGCACAGGTTTACTCTATACCAAGAAATGTGCGAATTCGACCGAGACGATCGAATGTAAGAGGGCGGCAGTGTTACACCCGTCTATAAGAATTAAGTTTATGAACTTGTTTACTTCTATGCTCAGAGGCCGGTTATAAAGTGTGTTGGTAACAGCGGACACTCTGGAATTATATTTCTAGAAGGGACCAGTAGTGACAGACAGAACAGTGTAGAAGGTCTAGAAAATCTATGGACTGTATAAATGGGCGAGCCGCACATGGAGTAAGTTAGTTCAGTATTGAATTAGTGTTGTAGCAGAATAAGTGATCATAGAGTATTAAGCGAATCAGTGTAGTGTGACTTGATGGATGCGAGAATCAACTATAGACATTTAGTAATAGAGAGAAATATTTTAGTTGGTGTGTTTATGGTTGGAAAATAGTTGGTTTTAATAAAGTAATAGTTTGATAAACTGTATTTTGTTACGCAACAAATCCAGAACCCCGAGGAATGTAACAATATTATTTCTTAATTAATTAGATTAATAATTATTAAGGAATACGTTTTTTTTTGCTTAATTGAGGAGTTAGGTTGCTGCGTCAGCACAGAAAATTGTGCCGCCTACTTTTTTGTCTGCTGTGTTATTCTAATTATTGTGTGCGATATTCTACAACATTTAATGCTTCCCTCGGAAAACTACTCATACTTGTGTAGTCTGTAGGTGATATTATCTGACTTTCAGCTAAATAGAAAATTTTACCCTGACCTGCCGCTTTCAAGACCAAACTTCTTTGCTTCGTAACATCAAAGCCTTTACAACAGTTTCCCTGCTGACTGTTTCTTATCTTGTACCCTACACTTAACGTTAGAAAACTTAGGTTCAGGCCATGATATAATGATTGTATCTGGATCATGAGTTCAGGCTTTCTGCTTTCTGTATTATGGTGGTTTCGGTCTAACATAAATGTTGTTGAAACGTAAATCCTGGCATAAGACCATAAGAAAATATTGTCTATGTATACATTCTGTCGTTAAAATCTTAAAGCAAGTTCACCAGGCACCAACAGCTGCCAGCAGCTGAATTATTATGTCAAAAAATGTTGACATTTCTCAACATATTTTGACATAACAATTCAGCTGCTGGCTCCTGGTTAACTCCCTCAATGAATATTCACCAATATTCATAATGGATGAGTCACCAGGTGCCATCAACTAAGTTTAAGCGCTTATCTGCAGACTATCGATACATGTCAGCTGTTGGAGACTGCTGAACGCAAGATTGATTTCAATCCCTGTTTTATGAAGTTTGTCTGTCATTCCGCTTTGAAACATTGGCTACGGTTGAGTACTAGTATAAACTAAGTGGGACCGGTAAACGCATTCTTTGACACAACTATTCAATCGTTGGAGCCTGATGAACTCAGCCATTCACTATAAAATAGGTACCTAGTAACTACCTAGTCAAGTTTTAAGATAAGTCCACTTTGGAGAACTCAATTCACCATTACTGACAGATATTTAAAGAATATTATGAGCTCAACAGTTGTATACTTGTGTCTCTAGCTTAGTTCACCAGGCTTCGACAGCGGAGTTTAGGCGCTCATCTGCTGATTACCGATATATTTCATCGGTTGGAGACTAATAAACACATTGTTGAATTCAAGCACTATTTTATGGCCTTTGTCTATCATTCCGCTCTGGCAACAGTTGAGTTCCAACAGAAAACCAGCGGGACTGGTGCACACATTCGTTTACACAACTATTCAACTGGTGGCGTCTGTTGAAATCGGTCAACTTTTGCAATTACCAGTGCCACTGAGTTTCTGCTAAAACTCAGCTGTTGCTGGTTTGTCAAAGTGGAATCACAGGCAAACGTCACAAAATAGTACTTCAACTCACAGTGGGTTCATTAAAGTCTCCAACCGCTGAAATTTATTGATAGTCAACAGATGAGCGCTTAAAATAACCTGTTGGCTAACCTGGTCAACTAAGCCAATCTTCACTTCACTTATTTATACGGACTCAAGTTAGTTTTACGTTGGCCATATAACTTGCCAATATCACGACTATTTAAGTTGGTAGCAAAAAAGTAAATAGATTAGAATAGAAGAGATATCAAAAGTCAAGAGTATGTAGAATGTATGTCGTATGTCACTATTTTGCCAAATTGCCAATTTGAAGGTTGTGCTTCTTGGAGAAAATAATCTTATTACTGCCAGTGGAAAAAAAGTGATTAGGCAAAAATGTCTGATAGAAGTGGTGAAAATTCTTGTGAAAATGAAAATCTGTGCGTGGTTTGCTTCAAGAATGTTGAAATATATTCAATAGGGGTTTGTGATCATGCTGTCTGTTTCGAATGTTCTACTAGGATGAGGGTTCTATGTCGCCAGAACGAGTGCCCCATATGCAGGCAGGATTTGCCAAAGGTGAAAATATTTTCTAGCCACTGACTTGCTTGCAACTATTTTTAGAATTGCTAATATTATTTGAAATTATCCATTATATAACTAACAATATTGTATGTATTTAGCAACATGGGACTTATCATTTCCTGTCTCTTCAATTTTTTTATTGTATTACATGTTTTGTCAAATTGTTTTTACAGTATTTTGTTTTCAAACTTATTTATAGAGCAATACATAACCTTGATTTAATGGTATAGAGTAGAGTCATATTCTGAAAGATTAAAAGTAGGTTTTCCTATTCATTTTTTTTGCCCATACATCTCATAAAATATTTTGTTTTTTTAAAAAAAGTCCATACTTGACCATTTTATTCAAGAATTTACCTAAGACATAATTTATTTTGCAAGCGTTTTGATAACAGGTTGTTAAGTCTGTGATTGGCAATAAAAGAATGCATAATTGATAAGATTAAATGAAAGAAAGGTTTATGTAAATAAGAAATCAAGTTTTCTTTTCCAACTTTTCTCTTTGTCAAGGTCGTTTTTGAAATGAATAATCATATCAATTACTTGTATACTTATCATAAATGACTGTTAAAACGGATTATTTATTGTATGTTTGAAATGCATTAATTTTAATGCCCAAGGAGAATTAAATTCTGTTTCTGATGGACATTTGATTAGTTATTTTGATGTAGAATTGTTTCATGCAGTATTTTGTTCTTGATTCATACCTCTCTAAGATTTATCATTGAATATGAATAGTAATATTGAGGGCGAGGGGTTGATCACATGTCAAATGTGGTGTACAAGTATTTGTCATATATTTTAAAGTGGTAGTTCAAAGTAGAATTAAATTGTATTTCTGATGGGCTTTTGATTAATTATTTTGAGGCAGCAATGTTTCATGCAGTATTTTGTTCTTAATTCACATTTTGAACTTTCAATATCAATAGTGATACCAGAGGGGTTGACCACATAGCAAATGTGGTGTACAAGTTGTTGTCACATGTTTCAAATATCACTCTGGCTAATGTTTAAATTGCTTAACAGTTGCTGTATCCATACTTTCTGAAAGCGATACAATATTGCAGCTTGCCATATAACACTGAAAAACAAGGCAACCTCAAAACATTTTTGGAAAATTATTTAGAGAAATGAAGTGAGATAACAATTTAAACATAAATTGAAAATCTTGGTTCGCTGCTTCGTCACGGGGGTTCTCCTTCCCCTTCTGCATGCCTACAATCACCCTCAATGCATAAACGAGAACAATATAAACAAGAAAAATTCCTTTGGAGCAACCCCTAAGAAAGTTACTGGACCTACGGTGAATATAGAGGTTCTGTGTGCAGTAAACCGGATTTTAAGGAGGTATAGTTGCAAAATGGGATAAAGGCAGCTTAAAGAGATCCAACTAAGCTGTTTCTTTCACACTTTCCGCTCACATTTCCTGTTTATATTCTTCTTCGCCCTGCACCCCTATTCACTCTTGGTCCTGTAACTTTTTGTGGGCTGTTTGCAAGAAATTCTTCTTGTGGTTTGGACATCCAGAAGGGGTTCTAAGCATATTTCTGGAAAGATTTTTCTAAACATCCCCCATGTGGTAATCTGGAAATTTACCGAATATTTAATTTTTATTTACAAATGGAGTGCATCTATGAAATTATAGGTGGCAGGTAAGTATTTTTCCATATGAATCGCTTGAATGATTGGTTTTAATCAACTCAATCGAACCAGTTTCTGCAAACAAAATAACAAAAAAGGTTTTTAAAACAAATTTGTAATTATCTGTGAAGCTCATTGTGTTATTTTTTAAATTTAGTATCCATGCTGCTTTTATATACGTTTTACTAAGTATCATAACTGAAGATTATAGTTTACGTAGTGGGAAATTGGGTTATCACCATGTGAAATATTTTTATGAAAATTCGCTACTATAACACACTTAAACTGTTTATATCATAAAATCCTAATAAGGAATTAGCTAGTGTTCGTAATCGTATTCATATTCCAAATGCGTAATAACAAATATTAATCTAAACCTGCTTAACCTCTACGTACCCTGTACCCGCAAGATTGTATAAAGGTACTCGAACTTTTTCTTATACTCCTAGAATGCGATGTATTCTATTCCGTTATATCCTGCTTATCTATTTTTAATTCTGTCAATGAGATGTAGTAGTAGTAGCAGTGGTGGGGAGGCCAACGCCAAGCAAGTAGGCCACAATGGGCCCTTTTTGCCAACCCCAGCAACCCAGCAACCATGCTCTACTCTTCCTCGGTTCCGTCGCCAAACCGCCTCGACCTCGAGATGAAGGCTGTGACGGTCTTTAATTGGACGGTACTTACCTGATTCCTCTGCAGAGTCCTTGATCCGAACAATTCTGCTCGAAGACTCCCAAAAGCCTCGCATTCACACAGGTAGTGGTAGGACGTTTCTTCATCCTCGCCGCATTCCTGGCAAATGGGATCCCTCTCTACGCCTATCAATGTGAGGTGTCTTCTAAGGGCGCAGTGGCCTGTCAGCACCCCGAGGACGTGGCGAAGCGTAGGTCGACTCCTTCCGAGTAGCCAGACAGCTTTATTTCTGTCCGGCCCCTCCACGAAGTCCCTCGCCTGCCTGCAGCCACCAACCGACCCCCAGTGCCTCTCCATTGCTTCCTCGATCCACCTGTCTAAGGCGACAGCGACTGTCTTCCTACTTATGCCTATCGCAGGCTCCGGGCCACAGAACGGCCGCCGGGAACCGAGTCTTACGAGATTATTCGCCACCTCATTCCCCGCTACGCCACAGTGTCCCGGAACCCACACCAGTTGCACCTCCTTCGTCCTGGCTAGCCCTCTGAGGGCGTCAGCGCACTCCTGAACCAGTGGCAACCTGATTCTGGCCGCGCAGACTGCCCGTAGGACCGCCTGGCTATCCGAGCAGATGCACACACATTTCTCGGTACTCATCTTCACATCCTGTTTATTGGCCACAGACAGGATAGCATACGCCTCTGTTTCGAATGCCATGGTGTATGCGCCAAGAGAATAGCTCTCGCGCACCCCCAGGCCCTCGATGTATATTCCTGCCCCGGAGGATTGTTGGTCCTCCAGCCGCGATCCGTCGGTGAAACAGACCAGGCTTGCGGGCTGGAATGCAACCTCATTTTCCCTCCACTGATCCCTACTAGGGATCCTGAGGGTGTATGGCTTAGTCAACCTAATATCGTCCTCGGCATCCCTCACCTTTATGGCGGAAATCGGAATTTCCTTTTCCACCTCCTTGGCGACTCTTGCATGCCCTATTACTGCTCCCTCTCCGCACCAGTTACCCGAGTCCTGGATTCTAAGATGCGACGCCATAGCCTCCCTTCTGATACAGATGGGAAGCGGTGGCAGCATCAACAGGACCTCTAGCGCGGCTGAGGGTGTCGTCCTCATAGCGCCTGTGATACCCAGGATTGCCAACCTTTGGAGTTTGGCCAGCTTCCTGCTGGTAGTTTGGTTCACACCACACCACCAGACCAGGATTCCCGGCCTGACGATCGCAGTGTAGATCCAATGAAGGATCCGAGGATTATGTCCCCAGGTCCTCCCTATCACACGACGCAGTCAATGAGATTACACAGGGGTTTGTTGAAACTAGAAGTTGAATTTAAAACAAATGTTTTCTGCTGGTGCAGTTATAAAATAAATTTTTATCAATCAAAGTGAAATAATGAACACCACAGAATCTTTTTGGTTTAGTTATTGGTCACCATTATATTTTATTAATTACAAAAATCTTAACACGAACTTATCCTATATATTTGTAAAAATACCTTGGTATTCCCAGGACAATAATAATAAAACAAAATTATATTTACCATGTGTACGTTATTATTATTACTTATTACTATAGAGCATCTACAATTTCATCCCATACCACGCTAAATATAAATGTAATATACCCTTCTTAATGTGAAAACGTAATCGGATGATCATTCCGAACATTATTTTATATCAATCCGTATCATCCGAATATTTACAACGCTAGTATTGACAATTAGCACCAGCAGAGTCGATTTCCAGATTATGCATTGTGCAGAGCGCGAGCATACACACTTCTCTGTGACAAATAGCTACGTGTGGTCAGATTAAGCTGCGAGAGAGAGAGAGACAGGTGGCTTTTAATTTTAAGTACTGTGAACGTGAAGAGTAGGATTTTTTATTCGACGTTTCGTCTCCGAGAAACCATCATCAACTTTAATTTTTTAAATACGGCCCTGCAATTTTTATTTCAAAACTTTAAACCATTTTCAAATCTAAATTAGAGGATGTATAATTTCTAATGGTTTGAATATGTTTACAGCTTATTTCACTCATAAAAGATGTTTTTTCAGAAAAAATATTTTGAGTACGGCCCTGAATACTCGAAAAGCATTTATTTCTATAAGTAGTACCTTTTAAAAAGTCAATGAAGAGAAAAACGTTTTCAGTAATATTTCTTCGTTATTAAAATGTAACACCGTACTATTATAAGACTATGTCCTAAACATAGAGGGCTTTGAAAAATAAACAAGTTGTCTCTAATGGCAATAGAGATCTTTCAACAAATATAAATGTCATTGTCAATTACTTCAATTTGTTAATTACAGTTAATTGGGTACAAGCTCTTTCAATTTGTTTAAAAATGGTTGGACATTTTTCTTTTGAGGAAAAGTTCGACATGTTAAAATGTTACATTTTGTGCTATAGTAATACAGGAAAAGCTGATCAAATGTATTCAAATTATTATCCTGAAAGAGTACAGCCCAATAGAAAGATATATGGAAGAATAGTTACCAATTTATTGCAGTATGGTTCATTTAAGAAACCAATTGTTACTAGAAGCAAACCATGCACTGAAGTAACTCAAAATAATGTACTGTTAGCTGTAGCACAAGACCCTACAACATCGGTTAGAAATATTGAAAGAGTAACTGGGACTCCAAAATCTACTGCAAATTTTATTTTGCGTAAGAACAAATACCATCCTTACAAATTTCGAATCTGCCAAGGATTACGGCTCGGGGACGATATAAAACGCAGGACATTTTGTGAGTGGTACACTAGAAAATGTCAAGAGGATGAACATTTTGTTAATAAAATATGGTCTGATGAGAGTATGGTGACTAACAACGGAATCATCAACAGGCGAAATACACATTTCTGGTCCAGAAGAAATCCGTGTTTATACAAAACGTCTAAGCACCAACACCGTTTTGGTTTCAACATGTGGTTGGGGATGTTAGGGACACAGATAATTGGGCCATTTTTTTATCATGGATCACTGACTTCCGACCGGTATCGAAATTTCCTGCAGAATAATTTGGAAGAATGGTTCGATGCTCACTTACCATTAGCAGAAGTCAATAACATCTGGTTTCAACAAGACGGGGCCCGGCTCATAATTCGAGAACTGTTCAAGAATACCTATCAAACAGGTTTCCTGACAAATGGATAGGTACGCATTCAGATGTTTCTTGGCCTCCACGATCACCAATTTGTAGAGCTTAAAAAAGTGTACGTGAAAAAGTGTTTTTTGTTTTTCAATATCTTCTCAAATAAGGTCAGAAAAAAATAAAACCGAAATTGGCGAATTTCGGTTTTTTTCGAATATCTCCGGAAATAATCAGAATTTCCAAAATTTCAAAATACCGTTTAATTGAGCTCTAAAATGGTCAACTTTTTTCTAATTTAACCCACCCTGTATCTCGTATGGTTTCCGCTTTCCCCATGCTATCCCCTCCTTATCTTGGACACACTGTATATATATATATATATATATATATATATATATATATATATATATATATATATATATATATATATATATATACATATATATATATATATATATATATATATATATATATATATATATATATATATATATATATATATATATATATATATATATATATATATATATACATATATACAGTGTATATATAAATTTTGGGGATTCCTGAAAAGGACAGCAACTGCGGTGCATGTATATGAACTTCTGGTTTATATGTTCACACATAGGGATATTGTAGAGGAACATGTACAGGTCTGCTACAATACTAGATCAGATATTTATAATTATCCTGAATATCGTTTGAGCTCATCAGAGAAATATGTACTGTATGCTAGCATTCGATTCTACAATAAACTTCCTTTGGAACTCTAGGAATGTAAGACTTTTTTAATTATTCAAAGAAAATTTGATGACTGACTGTTGGTAATTGAACCATATAATTTGGCCGAATGTTTGGAAGCTATTAGCTCATTGATTTCAACCCTGCCATTGTTTTTGCGCTTAGTGTGTATTTCTGTTTCTATTGTATTTTATTTGTACCTTGTATTTGTGCTCAATTTTGAGTTTCATTTCTTTCAATGTTTGTAAACTTGTTTTTTATATAGTTTTCAGCTTTTTTTCTCCACTTTTATTATTATTATTATTATTATTATTATTATTATTATTATTTCAGGTAATCTTCACTGAATATGTAGAACCCTACAACAAGCTGATCATGAAGGCACAGCGGTTGCAGTGGCAAGATCGTAAGTATGGCCTGTACTTCTGCTCACCCGAGATCCAACAGGAATACTACCAACTACTGGAGTTCAGGTGTCCTGTGTGTGACGATTCGGACCGAAACTACTTTAGAACATTTCAACAACTAAAGGATCACATGCGCAGGATACACGAGCTGTTCTATTGCGACCTATGTGTAGATAACCTGAAGATATTCAGCTTTGAAAGGAAGTGCTATACAAGACAAGAGTTGGCACATCATAGGCGAAAGGGTGATCCTGATAATACGTCTCATAGGTAAGGGTTGAAAAGTTGTGATGGTCATTTTGGTTATGAGAAATAAAATTTTAATTTAGATACATATCTTTACTTAATTAAGCTGTAGAAATATAGTTGTAACCCTTTGAACCTTACATTCTAATAAACTTTGATTAAAAAGGGAGTATCGCTTCTTCTGAATGGCCAGAAAGTCACCATGTAAAGATGACGTCATCAGAATGCTGACACAGTCTTCAGCAGCTTTTTTTTTATTTCATTGTTGCTTCCACACTCCCTTAATTGGGCCAGGTTTTCTAGAAGTTTTTCTTTTGGTCTGGCTCTTCCCTTTTTAAACTTAAAAAAATACATTGAAGAAAATAAAATTAAACTAAATTATAATAAAAACTTACAAATTTAGTTTATACAATTAATATAGAAAGAAATCAGTGATACATGACCTTATTTTATATTATTAAACGCTTGTTTTCCGTAGGGCTAAACTGTCCCTGTGGACATGCCGTAGAATCTGTGGAAATAACCGGGGAACAAACCCCCAACAGATGTACTGGCTCTATGTAGTGGTTATCAGACCAATGATAACATATGGAGCCATAGTTTGGTGGCCCAAGGCACTTCGTGGTATCGCGAGGGCCAAACTGGCTCATCTACAGAGACAAGCTTGTTTGATGATAACGGGAGCGATAAGCACCGCACCATCAGCCGCTCTGGAGGTCCTCGTTAATATTCCACCTCTTCACATATGGCTGGAAAGGGTGGCGAGGTTGACTACGTACAGATTTAAACAAACGGCCGACAGCATGCCGAAGGAAATCAGTCTGGGAGGGTCCGGACTCCTTGATGACATTGAGGGTCATGAGATTCTGGGAATGGTCTCAGACTTGATGCCTACAAAGATCAGTAGAGATCTGTCTTTCAAGACCGTCCTCCCGGAGGGAGGACTGGGAACGAAATCAAATGACCCTATTGAGAGCTGATCTCTGCTGGTATGCTGACGGCTCCAAAACCAATATGGGAGTAGGAGCTGGCGCATATGGGGGCAACACCGATGCTACACTATCAACTAGCCTCGGCAAGTACGCAACCATACACCAGGCAGAAGTGTATGCCATCGAAATGTGTGCAAGGGAAAGTATAGAAAACCAGTGCACACACAAATCAATAAAGATATATACAGATAGCCAAGCTGCAATAAAGGCTCTTTGTTCCTACTGTTGTAATTCAAAAACGGTATGGAGTTGTAAATCTGCCCTCAACGAACTGGGCAGCTGTAATGAGGTGTCACTGGTCTGGATACCGGGTCACTCGGACCATGATGGCAACGTTGCGACTGACACGCTTGCCAGGAGTGGTGCCCAGAGGGACTTTATCGGACCAGAACCGGTGCTGGGGATAACATCATGCACAGCAAAACGCACCTTAAAAACCTGGACAGAAAGAATGACAAGCCAGCAATGGCAAAATCTGCCAGGATTAGCTCACTCTAAGCCCTTCATAAATGGCCTGTCTGAGTCAAGGGCTAAAAAACTTTTAGAGTTAAACAGACAACAACTGAGTACTGTAGTCGGCCTGTATACAGGACACTGCCGCTTGCATCACCACATGCACCGCATTGGAGTCGGTCAGGAGACCAAGTGCCGGCTGTGTATGGAGAGTGACGAGACAGCAGAGCACGTACTGTGTTCCTGTCCGGCGGCGGACAGGACTAGATACCTGCTCTTTGGCAAGACAAAGCTTGCTCCGGAAGATCTGGATCAACTTTCGCCCACAAAGATTATCGACCTCTGCAGGAGGCTGGCTTTGTTGGGCGAAATATAGACCATTAGGCGTGAGCCACAATAGATCTTATGGTCGCGGTGGAGGGACCGGTATGGCCCACTCACATTCAAACCTAACCTAACCTAACCTAAATGCTTGTTTTGATGAAAATAAATGAGAGATGAAAATAAAAATAAACACTTAAAAAATTGAAAGCAATAGAATTAATGAAACTAGTGTGGCGTTAGTACCTTGTAGGTCCTCCTGTACTCCTAATTACCGCATTTATAAGCCTCAGCATGTTAGCGATTAAATTTTTAATGGCATCCCGGAGAATGTTTTCCTATTCTTCGATTACTGCATCCACCTGTTGATTTTGGTCGGCAGGTGGGAGTCTATGACCTTCGGCCTTTTTTTAATGGCCCCAATGGCATTGAGGTTGGGACTGTTAGGTGGTCATTCGTCTAGCGGAATATTAACAGCATGTAGTTAGTTAATAACCTGCAGAGCCACATGGGACGCGCATTTTCTTGTATGAATTTAAAAAAATGGCACACAAAATGAGAAAATGGTATTATGTGTTCAAGTCCGATGTTTTCCAGATGATAATCGCAATCAGACCTCACATGTATATGGATCAACCCTGTGATTGGTTGTTTTGATCAATGATTAACCAACTTCACGTTGAATATTTGACAAGGCTTTCTGCAACCAGACCCATATCTTTAAATTTATACCCTATTTTAACCTTAAAACATTGCGGCTGCCCCAAGGAAAAACACAGTATATGAATTTTTAGTAAAAAACGGGCAATTTGACAAATTTGTAGATACTGGGCCATTCCCTACTTGATTTCAATCAAAATTATAATAATAATAATATTTATTGACACACTTGGCATTTTCCATAATATATAAAGAAACATATTGTTTCTGAACGTCAATAAGACTGGGTTTGTCATAATTAAAGGAATAATTAAAAGGCTTTACTACCAGACAATATTTTATTTTTCAACCCTACACGTTTCGGCCCCTTATCGAGCCATCTTCAGGAGAATAAAATCTGTATAATATTCAGATTATATTCCACAAGTGCGCAAACACCATTTTGTTGTTTGATAAAATAAAAACTAAGCGTCCTTTGCATTAATCTTCTGACTACTTCAAGTCTGGTAATGTTCTTTTATTCCTGTTTGATGCTGTTTTTGTCTGATAATCTGAGTACAATGGATGAAAAAACCAAAACTTTGGCATCATTCCATATAGAACCTTTTATTTATTTATTTATTTAAATTTGCACCTACAGAATTAAACAATTCCAAATGGTACTTAAAAATAAAACAAACAAAAAAATAATAATATTAACTCAAAGTAACAAAATCACTGTCTTAAGACAGTTTTCATCCTAGACATAGCAATATAAAAGATATCACAATTAGAAAACTTAGCATTATAATTATGCAACAATCTGTCCATTAAACTTTTATATCCATAGTTGGTCCTGTGTATTCGCTCAAAAAAAAGTTGCTGTTGGCGAGTTGAGCGTGGTGGAACATGGAAAAGGACCAACTCGAGCAGATCATTACAGTCAATGTGACCGTTAA
The DNA here is from genome assembly GCA_964006375.1 of Tillus elongatus. Lineage (NCBI taxonomy): Eukaryota > Metazoa > Arthropoda > Insecta > Coleoptera > Cleridae > Tillus > Tillus elongatus. The sequence goes on from OZ023268.1 coordinate 95,874,746, forward strand.
TTAACTTATATATAAACATCAATGAAAGATAGTCATGTCGCGCTTTGAGACTGACCATACCACAAAGAAGCAATCTGACATCATACCCCATATCTAAAGTGATGCTTATAAAGAAGGTACTTAACAAATTTGTTTGGTACCCTTTCAATACGATTAATGTGGCAAGCATAGGATGGAAACCATACAACACAACAGTACTCAATATTACTTCGGACCAAGGATGTATACAAACTAGTGATTGCCCTTGTGTCAGTCATATGCTCAGTGTGTCTTTTAACAAACCCCAAAAGTCTACAACATTTCACAACCACAGCATCAATATGCAGATTAAATGACAAATCATTTTTGAAAATTACACCAAGATCTGCAACTGAAGTGACAACGTCCAATACCATGTTATAAATGGTATAGCTATGAACAATCCGATTCTGACCCCTAAAATAGCTCCAAACCTTACATTTACCCACATTAAGCGACAACAAGTTTGAACTGCACCAGCGAGTCAAGTTGTCGAGATCATGTTGCAAAGTGTTGACACCATGGACAACTTCCGAAAAAACAAAGTCATCTGCATACAATAAACATTTCGATGACTCAAAACAACTCACAACATCATTAATAAAAAGATTGAAGAGAACGGGACATATATGTGATCCCTGTGGTACCCCAGACAAGACGAGGACCTCATCTGATAGAGCACCACCAATGCTAACAAATTGCTTTCTGTCAGGCAGGTAAGATCGAATCCATGAAAGATAACAACCACAGATGACCATTGTAAACAATTTTTGCAAAAGAAGGGTATGACACACACTGTCAAAAGCCTTTGATACATCAGTGTATACAACATCAACTTGTTTACCAGCCTCCAATGCATCTGTCACGTAAGATTGAAAAATGGCGAGATTAGTGACCGTTGAACTTCCACTACAGAAACCATGCTGCTCTCCAACAATACTGTGTTTCAAGGTATTGGAAATCTCATCCGCAATGATAGATTCAAATAGTTTCGGTATTACACGTTCAATTGAAACACCTCTATAATTGACAACTTGTGTCTTATCACCTGATTTGTGAATGGAGATCAAGAGTAGACAACTTCCAGAGTAAGGGGCAAAAACCGGCATTGAAAAACCTTTGAAAGATACTACACAAAAGGCCGCTCAAAGAGTGTCGACAATTTTTCAAGAATGAAGAAGGAATACCATCCAAACCAGCTCGTTTTTTGCCATCTAGTGAGTCAATTTTATCCTCGATTTCCTCAATTGTAAAGATATACATAGAAAGGTTATGTGCAGACTGTATATTAGATACATCACAAAAGTCAACATGGTCAGAATAACAGGATTGAAAATGTGCAGCAAAATAACATCACAAATCAAAATAACATCACAAGTCACTAAAGTAGGTCCCTTTCTACAAGGAAATCAAATCCAGTTAAATCATAAAGCCTTTCATATAGGAGAAATTGACAGTTATGTTTAGCCCTGCAAATGGCATTTTTGACATAAAATTTGAAATATGTCCAAAACGTCTGGACTTAAGTATAGGACGTTATGCATAAAATGTGTCTAAAATCTCGTGTGTTATCTCTAAATGCAATGATATATAGGGTGTCCTATTTAAAATAAGCAAGTTAACATCAACACCCTGTATAACCGGAAGTGCCATCTTGAAAATATTTTAGCCGAGTTGCCCCAAATTAACTTCAGTAAGCTGCCAAGTTTTCAAAATTTTCCAAAGTCCATTTTCTGAGAAATCGATCGCGGGATACCTGTATATATTTTGCAAAAACTCCTAAAGTGTGTTTGCACTGATTTTCCTCGCATATAACTATGTTGTATTGGGCTAAACAAAGAATATTCATCCTGTTTTACAGTGCTGGTTCAAAAATCCTGGATACAGGTCCGGTCATACATTATAGTCTAAGTGGTCAATAATTATTTTTTTATTATTTTTTCGGGATCACCTCTTTTAATTGCCATGGCTAGTCACAAAACTTTAAGTGGTTCTCGGAGCACTCTGCTGTGCTAACCAATCAACATTGCTAATTAATCAACATTGTTTTCTTTCAGTCAGTATCACCACTAAAACTGCATTTCAATATTAAACCAGTTATACAGGGCTTTCATTAATTCCCGAACCCCACGTGACCGGATTCTGTCTCTCTCTTAGTGGAATATGATTTTATGAGTTGGCAGTCAAAAAGTAACCAAAAAAACCACTAAACTAGGGACCCTAAAGTTACCAAATCAATCGACAGTTCAGTCCATTGGCACTGAATTCCCTTTTGACGGTTATTTTGTATGTATATTGTGCATTTTCCAAGTTCGACCAGTGTTTACCTTCTTCAAATAATTTTCTATCTGTTGGACAATAAAAATAAATTAGTTAAATGTGTAGGTATGTTAAGGTTATGTTGTTGATGATATTCGACATCGCATGGAACGAAGCCCTACCAAATCTGTTCGTCGGTAATCTGCCCAAACAGGTACATATTTGTTACATGTTACACAATACACATTCCTAAAACCGTAAATGAGAAATTTAAATAATCGGACCTCAACTTGTTTACGTACATTACAAAATTTTGGTATCTATACAAAATAAAAGTAATATTTTATTATGTTTTTAATCTTTTTTTTAACAATCAATAACAGTAAACCATACATGAACAGACTTGCTGTTAAAAGTACTAAATAATAAATACATTTAAGACATTACTGTTTCAATTTATTATAATTTTTATAAAACCCCAAAGGAAATATGAGACAACACTGGCATCTTAGGGATTTCATTAATTTAGGTTGTACAACTGTGTATGCCGGGTTGCCTAACTTAAGCGGTCGCGTGGGGTTCGGGAATTAATGAAAGCCCTGTATTAAGAATAACAAAGGCACTAATACAAATTCATATCGTATTCTGGAAATTATAGTTTTCCTAAATATTTTCACTTTTTGCGTTATCTCTTGTTCTTTCTTCTTACTTCGTTATGTTTATGCATTTTGTAATTTCACAGGGGCCATCCACTTTGTGAGTTCTGCGAGACACGCTTTATGGACATGGATGAGCTATTTCGCCACCTCCGTCGTAACCATATGTACTGTCACTTCTGTGATGCTGATGGTAAACATCAGTACTATAAGAATATAGAAGACCTCCGGAGGCACTTTCAGGATGTGCATTACTTATGTGAAGAGGGCGAATGTAAAAACATGCCAATGGCAGCTGTATTTAGAGGAGAGATTGATTTAAAAGGTGAGTTTCCCCAAAAAAAAAAAAAAAAAACTGGAAAAGCGAGGGAATTTCAATGATGTTAAAAATAGTTAGCGAAGTCAGCGAAAATCTGCGAAATGCTGCCAAAAGTGAGGGATGTCTTATGTTGGTCGGGGAAAAAATTATGAATCAGTATTTACTTCACTAAAATAAAATTTTAAAATTGAGCACTCAATATAACAACTGTAAGTACACTTGGAGAACACCCAAATGACCACAACACATATTTCAGAGACCTTACAATCGTTTCGTTGACAAAGTCAACGTATTCAGAGGAAGAAAATTCTAACATAAAAAAGTAGATTCCGTATATTTATATCGCGTCAAGGTAAACGAACTAGTCCGAAGTAAAGTTGTCGTCCAAGAACGATCGTTTGTTTATTGCGCAGTGAAACAGGTCGGAGACCTGCTTTAATCTTTTGGTCGACAAATTTATTACCCTTATCTAATATAGGTTTAAAAGGACCAGAGTTCTTTAAAGAATCAGCACGTTTCCTTTCGATCTAGAAATTTACTATGTGGATATTGGTTCATGCCGATAAAGACATCTGGTGAGATAAACAACATCAACTCAACTCATCTCTCTTAAAAATAGAAAACTAAAAACCCAGATGTCTGTCTCACCATGTTAACTCTAACAAAGGATAAATAGTTCAACTAAAATACTACATAAAAACTATATTTATATTGATTTTAATTCTACGTGAAAGTATTTATATTGACTATATAGATACAAAAAACCGAACAGGTCTTTTAAGTCAAGAGAAACATAGAGATTAGTATATGTATAAACCGGTCGAGTTATTGACAATAATTTATTATTCTACCAGACAAATTAGGAGTATTTAAACGGTCAAATGCAAAGACAAAAGAAAGGGCTTGAAATTACAGGTGCTGCACGGTTTAATGAAGTTTTGTTCTTAATAGACCTTAATATAAAAATACTTTCTAATAAGTCAAGCATAGTTTGATGTCTGACATTTTTGACAAGCTTCAAATTTTCTTTGTCAATGTGGTGGTTATTATCCCATATATGTTGTGCCACACATGATTTGTCCACCGTACCATATCTTTACTGTGCGAGATGTTCACGAAATCTGGTGGCTATGTTTCTCCTAGTTTGGCCCGCGTATTTAAGATCACAATCTTTGCAACTAATCTCATAAATTTCGGACATTTCAGTGACTTTGTCTTTGTCTTTCGTATTACCCAACAAATTTTTTAAATTACTTTTCGTCGAAAACGTCAAATGTAAATCGGCTTTCTTAAAAATACTTTCCAAACCCTTTGTGATTCGTGGTTCATAAGATAAACACACAAATTTTTTTTCGATTTTATCATTCTTAAATGTCGTACATTCAGATATCACCTTCTTTGTTCTGTGTTTGTTAACTAATTTGTCTATTAAACCTGCGCAATAAACAAACGATCGTTCTTGGACGACAACTTTACTTCGGACTAGTTCGTTTACCTTGACGCTATATAAATATACGGGATCTAGTTTTTTATGTTAGAATTTTTTTCCTCTGAAGATGTTGACTTTGTCAACGAAACGATCGTAAGGTCTCTGAAATATGTGTTGTGGTGATTTGGGTGTTCTCCAAGTGTACTTATTAGTGCTCATCACAGGTTCTAGTTTTCACATAGTAATAACAACTGTAATTTTAATATGGAATGTGCAATTACAATATTAACTTGCAGATATGAAATAAAACATTCATCGATTTAGGATCACAAAAGCTGAAATGTTTCCAAGTTATTACAAGTGTTTTGCAAGAGGCTCCACTCTTTCCAATGTTGTATAATATGTGCATAAATCACATTTTAGAAGAACTCACTGAAAATAAGTTGCTTCCTGCTATAATCCAATGTTGTGGCTGCTTGTCGACTCGAAGTATGTGGGTTTTTCTCAAACAATCATTACATCCAATTTGGTGTCATTACTCAGTACATTAGAAGGTTTTTTTGTGTTAGCCTCGCGAAATTGCTTTTTACTTTTACTAATTGTTGCTTGGGATATAGGCGGCAATTTGGGAATTATTTTTGAAATAGGCAAGCAAGTTCGATCCATGATCATCTTTTATCTCCGTAACCAATCAGCTGTAGAATTGCTATTTTATGCATTTCTGTTAAATAAACCATGTTTCTGAATCGCAGTTAACAACTGAACTATTGTCATGTGGTTACAATCACACAGCAAGGTGCTAAGGTGTTTTAAACAAACTAACATTGCCAGCTGTGAAGAATGTTGCATTTATGTCTTCTTTCTAATTGATACCGTCCAAAAAGGACTCTGAAATTGTTTTTGCTTGCTTCCTCATTATCAAAAATGAAACACGAGTAGTTATTAATTTTTTAGTTTGTTGTAGCGAAGTTTTTTGTAATAGGGAATGAAGAGTTCTTTCGAATGAGGTATCACATGCTCCTGCTTCCTATTTAAAAATTTCGGGATTCCAACTGTCACTCGAAGGGGGTCGAATGTATGGCTCAAGTTTTCACCTTGCAGGATGTCATTTTTTAAAATCTAACATTGACACGGGACAGACGGCTTTACGTCCCTTCTGAAGGGCGGAATGTACAATGTACAGATATTCAAGCTCAAATACAGTGCCACAACCTCGGTTGATGTTAATTTTACAGTATGTACTGAAAAAGTGAAAGGGGTACTCTGGAGCACCAAGGCTCTATCATCATCAATTATCATCAATCAGCCCTCTGCGTCCACTGCTGGACATAGGCCTCCCCTAGTTGAGTCCATTCTTTTCTGTCTTGAGCGCTACAAATCCAGTTTTTTGTAATTTTTGTAATGTCGTCTGTCCAGCGAGTTGGTGGTCTTCCTCTGTTTCTTTTATCAGATCTGGGTCTCCATTCAAGTAATCGTTTTGTCCACCTGTCATCTTGCATGCGAGCCACATGTCCCGTCCACTTCCACTTGAGTTTTGCCACATGTACGACCACATCAGTAATTCCTGATCTTCTGCGTAATTCTTCATTTCTAATGTGGTCATCGACCTCTCCATTTTGCGCTGTGTTACTTTCAGTTTCTTAGCAGAAGCGTTGGTAAGGGTTAGTGTTTCGGCGCCGTAGGTCATAACCGGTAGAACACATTGGTTGAAAACTTTTCTTTTCAAGCATATCGGAAGGTCGCTTCTGAAAACGTCTCTAAGTTTGCCGTAAGCCGCCCAGGAGACTATAACTCTTCTGTTTATCTCGCATGTTTGGTTGGTTTTGGATATGCTTATCTCGTGACCCAAATATGTGTATTTGTCTACCCATTCCACCTCAGAGTTTTCAATAATTAGGTTGTTACTAGGGACGAGGTTTGTCATAAATTTTGTTTTTCCGATGTTCATTTTTAGACCTACTGTTGCGCAGACCTCCTGAAGTTCCTGTAGCATCACTCTAATATCTTCCAAGTTGTCAGCTAGTAAGACAATGTCGTCTGCAAACCGTAAGTTTGACAGACTTTGGTCGTCTATTCTTAGACCTTTTTGATCCTAATATAGCTTCTTGAACACATACTCCAGGACAGTGATAAACAGTTTTGGAGACATCGTATCTCCCTGGCGTACTCCTCTCCCAATTTTTATAGGATTCGTGTTTTCATGTAGTTTTACCACAAGAGTAGCATTTTTATATATATTGTAGATTAGTTTGGTGCAGCAATAGTCAATATGACATGCTTCCAGGGACTGCAACACTGCGTCCAGTTCCACAGTGTCGAAAGCCTTATGGAAGTCCACAAAAGCAAGGACAAGTGGTCTGCCATATTCGATGGTCTTTTCAATCACTGTTTTAACGCTTTGAAGATGATCATTGGTTCCAAACCCACTTCGAAAACTGGCCTGTTCTACTGGCTGGATAAAGTCTAACTTCTTTTCAAGTCGTGTGGTAATTATTCTAGTAAATAATTTGTAGAGGTGGCTAAGTAGACTTATCGGCCTGTAATTTTCTAGGTTCGAGATGTCTCCTTTCTTGTGGATCAGTATTACGATGGTGTTGTGCCACTTTTCTGGTATCGTACTATTGAAGAGACAAAGGTTGAAAAGAGATTTGATTTTTTGGAGCAAGCAAGGACCACCAATCTTTATCGCATCGGAAACCACGCAGTCTTCTCCGGGAGATTTTTGATTTTTCATCTTTTTTAGGGGCTCAATATATATGATATATTACAAATTTGAAAAATGTGTAAATTCCTGATTATGGGGGACAGGTATGTGGGACAATCAGGACTGATCAGTCTCCAACTGCATGGAAGCTGGGTTAAATATGTTTTGTACTTAAGTATGGTGAAGCCTCTAATAATTCGTTGCTATTTAATTGTTTTCTTCTGAAATTTTTCTACATTTTCCGAGATGATTCTGTGAGACAGTAAAAGGTGTAATCCTGCCCAAAATCTCTCGTAATTCGCGGTTCAAATGGTAAACAGACAACGGTTTTGTCTGGTTTATCTTTTCTGAAAGTCGTAGATTCTGCTAACATTTTCTTTGTTTTATGTGTTATGTTTATTGACTAGTTTCTCCACTAAGCAAACAGAGTAACCATTATACTTAGCTACATTTTTAATATATGCAAGTTCTCTGTTGTATCTTTCTTTATTTAATGGAAACTATATTAACCTATGAACTAGAAAATGCAAACTAGCCATTTTTTGTCGAAAACTATGGTGTGAGTCAATCAGAATGTAATTCACGGTAGTGGTTTCCTTTCTGTGGATGTCAAATTCTAAAGTGTTTCTATTTTTAATGACTAATACATCAAGAAAGGGTAATTTGTTGTTAATTTCAATTTCTTGCGTGAATTTAATGAAGTCAAATTTACTGTTTAATTTGGCAATAAAATCGTCTACTCTGCATACATTTGTATTAAATACTGCAAAAACATCGTCCACAAAACGAAATCATACTCTAGGAAAATAATCATTTTCGTTTGCTAGGTCTGTTTCAAATCTACTCATGAAAAGGTCTGCAATGAATGGTGAAAGGGGGTTGCCCATTGCTGTGCCATGGGTTTGTTGAAAAAATCCATTATTAAATTGAAAAATATTCTGATTCATGCAAAGATTTGTTAAATTTATATATTCTTTGCAGATCTCTACATATATGTTGTTCATTTTTAACAAATGGTCTAAATATATTAGCGTTTCTTTTATGAGAACACTGGGAAACAGCGAGGATACATCAAACGATATTAAAACCTCGCCTTCAACCAACCTAATATTTTTAAATTTATTAATAAATTCAAGTGAATTTGAGACTGAAAAACTTTTTTGTTTAATAGGCAAGCCTTTAAATTCGTTTGTTAACCATTTCGCTATATTGTATGTCGGGGAATCTATAGCTGAAACAAAAGGTCTCACCGATTTTCCGGGCTTATGGATTTTCGAGAGACAATACTTTTTAGGAACTTGAGGATTTGAAACTTGGAACTTTTTTCTGAAATCTTTTGTAATAACATTATGACATCTCTTTAAATTGTTTTTAACTTCGGAAATCATTTTTGGGAGAGGGTTTCTATTTAGTTTTTTATACGTTCCTGATTCTATTGCGTTTTATATACTCTATCTTTATAATCGCTTTTATCTCAAATCATAATCTTATTACCCTTGCCTGCTTTAACATAAAAACATTCTTTCTCTCGCAGTCGTTTAACTATATTTCTTTGATTATATATTTCTTTTGTATTATTGGGCTTATTTTCATTTAAATTTCTAGTTAGTTTATCTTTACATGCTTGTCTAATAAAGTTTTTTGAAGGTTCAGGTAATTGTCTAATAGCTGTTTCAATACCGTGTTAAACGACTTGTTGTAATTATCATTGCTCGTCGCAGGTTCCAATCTTCACTCGTTGACCTTGCAAGTGAATGTGTGGTATAGCATTTTATGACAACAAAAATAAAATTCAAAAAGCATGTGACATATGTCACATAAAAATTATATTTTTGTTAAATTTTGTTTTAGCTCATCTTGCAACCGAACACAGTAAGTCTCTGAGTAAATCTGCCAATAAACAGGCAAGAACATTGGAATTAGAGTTTCGTCTGGCACCCAGAGCGAGGCAGGATAATGGTAGAAATAGAGGATTTGGTATGCGGTCAGAAAGGTAAGACTAAATTTATATATTTAAATATCTTTTACGTGTTTTCATTCTCCATTCATTTGTTCATGAGAACTCCCCTTTTTAACAAATGTTACACAAACTTAAGGACAAAATTTAGTATTTCAACATACAATCAAAAATCAATCCAGAATAGAAAAATTCGGGGTGCAGCAAGTCTGTTATGGTAATAAATTTTCATAGAAATAATATCTAATGTATTAGTGATTTAGCCTTATATTAAAATACAGACTTGGGAACTACTTCTCTGACTTCACTGTTGGGTTTCCTTTCTGTAGGTGAAGGGCATAGCCAGCACGTAAGCTAACTGAAGCAAGAGGCCCTTATGAATTCTAGATGTTCTTCAACGTTTCTGTGACTAGTTTCGCTGCTTGACAGCATTCTCAGACCTGAGAGAGTCTAATTAACATTGTGGCAACACAAATTTCATAAACTTGATTTCACCATCATGACATAGTAGTATTCTGATCATAAAAATTACTTCTAACTGTATGCCAACGAAAATTTGTAAAATACATTTAAAAAATCTAATAGAAAACAACAATTTCGCCATTTTTATGAGATGTGATGAAACTCACTGTACCGAAGCATAATATTATGTTGCGACTGTACTCACCCCATGTCGGATGCATGTGACATTGCAAAAATAGGTAGCCGCATTGTCATATATTTCTAGTAATTGTATCATGTCTAAAACCTAAATTGAAGGCTTAATTTCCAAATTGACATTTGACAATAAATGAGATTACCACAGAATGACAAATGACAGCGGAGCTGCAGCACGAACGAAGTATAACAACTTTGTCAGAGTAAATTAGGATTGGAGTGATAAATTAAAAATCATGAGAAATTCGAAATTTCTACGAAAGACTTACCATCGAAATCTCTCTATTAGTGAATTTTCTTAATTGAAAACTCACTAAAAACAAAATCTTAAAATCAAAATTGGCAGTAAAATAAAATATTAAAATCAAACATGTCATCTATATAAAACAAGTAAGAACAGCGATAAAGAAATCGCAATAAGTTAGAAAATATGCAGTCAAAACATCAGAAAGCATATTAGGGCACCCTGAACTTTGACTCGGCCTTGAAATGACACACATTTATCAAAATCAAGTGTGAACTCAATATTGGGTAATTAGCCCTAAATAATCGAATCGTATTTAACATATGATTAAGTACAGTGGTTATATAAAGACAATGAAGCTATGCGTTTGTGACCGCCATGTTTCATCTTTTTTTGTACAGATCTTTCTGGGAGAAACAGGGAGATTGAACCATTTCTTTGTTAATCGATGCATCAGTTAGAAAAAAATGGACAGAGGTTAGGTTAGGTTAGGTTTGAATGTGAGTGGGCCATACCTGTCCCTCCACCGCGACCATAAGGTCTATTGTGGCTCATGCCTAATGGTCTATATTTCGCCCAACAAAGCCAGCCTCCTGCAGAGGTCGATAATATTTGTGGGTGAAAGTTGATCCAGATCTTCCGGAGCAAGCTTTGTCTTGCCAAAGAGCAGGTATCTAGTCCTGTCCGCCGCCGGACAGGAACACAGTAAGTGCTCTGACTCTCTGACTGACTCCAATACGGTGCATGTGGTGACATAAGCCGCAGTGTCCTGTATACAGGCCGACTAGAGTACTTAGTTGTTGTCCGTTTAACTCTAGAACTTTTTTAGCCCTTGACTCAGACAGGCCATTTTTTTTTGTTCCCTCAGGGCTCGTCCGCGGCCTTGCCGCCCCGATAGCACCGCACAGACAGGCCATTAATGAAGGCCTTAGAGTGAGCTAATCCTGGCAGATTTTGCCATTGCTGGCTTGTCATTCTTTCTGTCCAGGGCTTTAAGGTGCGTTTTGCTGTGCATGATGTTATCCCCAGCACCGGTTCTGGTCCGATAAAGTCCCTCTGGGCACCACTCCTGGCAAGCGTGTCGGTCGCAACATTGCCATCATGGTCCGAGTGACCCGGTATCCAGACCAGTGACACCTCATTACACCTGCCCAGTTCGTTGGGGGCAGATTTACAACTCCATACCGTTTTTGAATTACACCGGTAGGAACCAAGAGCATTTATTGCAGCTTGGCTATCTGTATATATCTTTATCGATTTGTGTGTGCACTGGTTTCCTATGTTTTCCCTTGCACACATCTCGATGGCATACATATATATATATATATATATATATATATATATATATATATATATATATATATATATATATATATATATATATATATATATATATTTATATATATATATATATATATTATATATATATATATATATATATATATATATATATATATATATATATATATATATATATATATATATATATATATATATATATATATATATATATATATATATATATATATATATATATATAAATTCAAAGGGAACTTGGATATGGGTTCTATGGGCCCTAATTCGCGCTCATTAAAAAAAATATTCGAAAGTCTCACCGTCGTTACCTCTCTATTAGTGAATTTTCCTAATGAAAATTCACTAAGAGACTCCGACAATGAAATAACATTTGAGTCATTTCTTCGTCATTATTACTTGTGATCCCTGTCCAGTTTTTCTCACAGATGCATGGATTAACAGAGAAATACTTCGATGTCCCTGTTTCTCCCATAAGGCCCTGTACACATAAAAATTAAACATGGCGTTGCTGATCCCACGTAATTGTTGTGAGAAAATATACAAGTAATCAAAAAAGCTAAGTCACGTAGTGGATAGGACACAAAACATGCCTAAACAAACGCTTTGATATTAGGTGTATCGACTTTTCTTTTTTGTATATTGTACTATTTTTATATTTACTACATTACACTAAGTATGTTTTTTCCTTTTCTATTTTAGGAGTGAAGATGATTTTTACAGTCATGAGATGGACCCTGGAGGACCCGGAGGTGGGGATTATAGAGATAGTAGGTTATTTGTAAATCCCCTTACACCACAGGATTTCCCAGCACTTGGAACTTCTGGTAATATTACTGTGCAGTCTAGGCCAACCACCACTGTCAGTTTTACTGCCAAAAGAAACACTTTCAATTCAGAAGATTTTCCATCTTTAGGTAAATCTTTACTGAGGTTATGTTTTTTTTATAATTCATATCCATGGATTTAATGTTATTGTAGTTAGTCCTTGTTTTAAAGTTTGGTAACAGTAGATATGGAAATCATTGTTACTATTTAATACTCCTATGTACAGGGCTTTAATTAATTCCCCAACCCCACGTGACAGCTTAAGTTACGCAACCCGGCATACACGGTTATACAACCTGAATTAATGAAATCCCTAAGATGTCAGTGTTGTCTCATATTTCCTTTGGGGTTTTATAAAAAATATAAAAATTATAATAAGTTGAAATAGTAAATGTCTTAAATGTATTTATTGTTTAGTATTTTTAACAGCAAGTCTCTTCATGTATGGTTTACTGTTATTGATTGTTAAAAAAATAAATTAAAAACATAATAAAATATTACTTTTATTTTGTATAGATATCAAAATTTTGTAATGTACGTAAACAAATTGAGGTCTGATTATTTAAACTTCTAATTTACGGTTTTAAGAATGTGTATTGTGTAACATGTAATAAATATGTACCTGTTTGGGCAGATTACCGACGAACAGATTTGGTAGGGCTTCGTTCCATGCGATGTCGAATATCGTCAACAACATAATCTTAACATACCTACACTTTTAACTTACGTAAAAACGCAATGAAAATGCTAAGTTTTGATAAAAACTTTATTTTTATTGTCCAACAGATAGAAAATTATTTGAAGAAGGTAAACACTGGTCGAACTTGGAAAATGCACAATATACATACAAAATAACCGTCAAAAAGGAATTGAGCGCCAATGGACTGAACTGTCAATTGTCAATTGATTTGCTAACTTTAGGGTCTCTAGTCTAGTGGTTTTTTTTGGTTACTTTTTGACTGCCAACTCATAAAATCATATTCCACTAAGAGAGAGACAGAATCCGGTCACATGGGGTTCGGGAATTAATGAAAGCCCTGTACCAAATTATTACTTTGAGATTCACTATTCATTACTTTGTATTCAGTACTTAGTAATCATTAGCGATAGGTGGATTCATAAATATTTGAAATGAAATAGATAACTTAATAACAAAAAATCTGGACACAGCAAGTGCGTTATGGAAGTGAATTTTCATAAAAATGTTTTTAATAGTTAATATGTCTCTAATGCAAGCAGGCATCAATTCCATGCACAATAATCCAAAGGCTCCGGTGCTATCGGGGCGGCAAAGTACGGACAAGCCCTAAGGGAGAAAAAAAAGCAGGCATCAATTTGGTTACCGGTATAACTTATATAGTAGAAACAATGTACCATATTTTATCAAAATAACTTATTGTTTGAAAATCTACAAAAATTTTCTGAAAATAAACTTGAAATGTTTCCAAGAAAACTGGTTTCCTAGCCAACAAACCTTAAGTTAATAGCAAATTTAGTCATTGAAATTTGAAGCATTTAATGAAAATTCGCTACCAAAACGCACTTACTGTGTCTCGATTTATTTTCTTACAAACATGCATCATATTTCCAATAAAAATGCAAAATGAAATAACATAAGGTATGTTCGGAAAAAAAATTTTAGGTATCACCAACATTGTCATTTCCCAGAAATCTCCGCACGGTGTAGGCGGTTGCAAGTATTACTGCCTTCTGCATAACCCTACAAAGACGCTCTGCAAGACATAATCTCTTGTTCTCTCGAAGATTCTTAGGAAGCACACCAGTTGACAACATGACTATTGGATTCACTCGGACACTATCCGCTCTCCACTGTCTCTTTACTTGCAGCTAGAGGTCTACTTAATGGCCTTATCATTGTACTTTATCTTTAGATTATTAGTATTCAGAATAACCACATCAATCAGCGTCACTTGCTTGCAGGACTTATCCACTATTATTATATCCGGCATGTTGTGGACAACTCGTTGGTCTGTGAGCACAGTCCGATCCCAGTATAACCTGTATCCTGAGTTCTCTAGAACAGGCTCAGGAGTGTATCTATAGTAGGGCACCTCACTAGAATTCAAGAGTCCCAGTTTCAGAGCCAGTTATTTATGAAATATTCTCGCAACTGCATCGTGCCTCTCTTTATACTCTGTTGCAGCAAATGCTTGACATCCTCCGGTGACGTGCTGGATAGTCTCTGATGACGCACACCCAAATCTGCATTTGTCATCTTGGACCGGATTACCTCCAACTATATACTTCAAGTAGTTTCTTGTTGGGATGTGTGATTGTCAAACTAATTTTATAATATGCAGCTCAAGACACCCTATAATTGACGTATACAACTTTTTTTCGTATTTTGTATAATAACAGTTATATTGAGCTTTACGGTATAAATGCGTCACCCTGTATATATGTAAACAGAGATCATATAATTTTCGAAAGATTGTATGCGGAGCTTGGCGGCTTGTGCTGGGATGGCATGGATGGGCTTCAGGATGTTGATTCTATGCTAGACTTTTTCTATTCCAGAATTTACAACTTGCTTGATCTGTATGTTCCCATGACTGCTCCAAGAGCATGTAATAGGTATCCTCCGTGGTTCTCTAAAGAAATTAAGTTTAGTATTAAATATAAATATTCCTTATGGTGTAAGTTTAAGAAGTCTGGAAATGTGGAGTTTCTGGATAGATTTAGGGAGCTGAGACAAAAACTTAAGAGAGACATTTGTCTTTCTCAAGTAAACTACTTTCAGAGGGTTGAGAGAGAGATTAGGTCTAATCCTAAAAAATTCTGGAACTGCTCTTCTCGGCCCTGTCAAAACTTTTCTGTTGGGAATTCATCTAACCAGCAACAGGCAGTTGACAATTTTGCTTCTTGTTTTGCAGGATGTTCTGGTTCCGCCTCCACCTCCACCTCATCACCTAGAGCCGCCAGCCTGGCTTCAGGTGACATCACAGTGTTTTTTGTTGATGACTACAGATGATAAAATTTTTACAGCTACTAAGAGAATTAAGGCTAACATGTCCTGTGGACCTGATCTAGTTCCTGGCTTCTTGGTGCGTGACTGCTTATATGCTTTCTTGACTCCACTTAAGAAAATTTTTTAATTAATTCTTAGATTTGGAACATTCCCCGCGATTTGGAAACTGTCACGAGTTATCCCTGTCTTCAAGGCGGGGTATAGTGTTGATCCATCAAACTATCAACCAATAGCCATACTATGTGTCTTCTGTAAGATTTTCGAAGCCTGCCTTTTTCAGCGAATACTGTTTCACATCAAAAACAGACTCTCTATTTCTCAGCATGATTTCATTCCGGGGAGATCGACTGTAACAAATTTAGTTGATGTTACACAGTTCATTGCGTCCGCTATCGACCGCTCTTCACAGTTTGATGTTGTATATACTGATCTATCTAGTGCCTTCGATTGTTTAAATCATTCTGTTCTAATTGACAGGATGAGGGCTATCGGATTCTCCGAGGGCTTGCTTGGCTTGTTCAGATCTTACCTGGATGGAAGGAGGCAATTTGTTGAGGTTGGGGGCTTCCAGTCTGACACCTATCACATAACTTCGGGAGTGCCACAGGGTTCCATACTCGGTCCATTACTGTTTAATATATTTATTGACCCAGTTAAACATGTTTTCCATGTTCCTTTTTTAATGTATGCAGATGATATTAAGATTTTCGCAAATATTTCGAGTGTTGATGAGTGTTTGCAGCTCCAGAACTGTCTTCAGATCCTTGATGAATGGTCTTGTTGGAGTGGTCTTTCTATGAATGTTGCCAAGTGTTGTGTGATGTCCTTTACTCGAAATAAGCACGCAATTACTTTCGGGTACAATATAAGAGGGCTTCCACTTGATCGCCCCGGGACAGTTAGTGACCTTGGAATTGTTTTTGATGGTACTCTATCGTTTAAACCACACTATGAGCAGACTGTCAGTTCTGCTCACAAAACTCTTGGGTTTCTGATAAGAAACAGCAAAAATTTCTCACAGACTGACACCATCTTTAGTTGTTTGGTTAGGTCCCGACTTGAATATGGCTCAGTTGTGTGGGCTCCTACTTATTAGATACATGTGGCAAGTCTAGAATAAATGCAAAGGAAATTTCTAAAATTTGTGAGAATGGTCGATATCCTTCTATTGGTTTTCCTCAGGAAGGTTTACTTCTTCTCTTTGGTCTGCAGAGTCTGTCGATGCGCAGGCAGTGCAGGTTCGTTACATTTTTATACATACTGGTTAATTCTGTGTTCGATTGCCTGAATCTGCTTCAGCAACTTAATTTCAATGTGCCTCGTATTGCAGCACGTTTTCCAGGCACATTCTATCTCTCGACTGCTCGTACGCAATTGCTGCGATCGTCTCCAATTTACCAGTTGTGCAATGATTACTCTGTATTGCAAGATAGCCTAGATATCTTCTCATGTAATATATCAGAGATAAAAATATTTTTCAAAGCGATCTAATTTGTGGCTCTCTTTTGTGTAGTTTGATTATTGTTTGTTATTATGTTTTGTGTATCGGCCCATCCTTAGTTTGACTTTAAGCTGTTGGATGGTGTATGAATAAATAAATAAAAGTAAATAAAAACTAAAACTAAACACGAATATGGATTCTAGGGGACCTATTTTGCAGCAGAAATCTTTTTAAAATTCAAAAGTCACTGTCTCCTCATTAAAGATTGTTTTCTGCGAAAATTAGCTAGAAATTATAGACTGTTAAACCATAACTACCACCAAAGCATCAGAGAAAGGGTCTATTTGATTGAAAGTTATGGAAATATTTTAGCAAAATAAAGGGCAATGACTGTTAAAGCTGAAAGTTAAGGGTTTGCAGAACACTCTTCTTGCGGCATTTTCTTTTTATGATCCGTATTTGTTTCAGGTTCTTTGCCTAAATGTTGCGAAATCTGACGTTTCAAATCGCGACTTTGACGTTTCAAATTGCGTCTTTGACGTTTTGTGAAAAACTCCAATTTTTTTTCTTTAACTGCCCATAACTTCTTTGTCTTAAAACTTACAGACCTAAATTTTGGTATATGGTTCACTCTTTATAATACAAACACGCCTACCACGCCTTTCTTTGTTATTTCCTTACACATAATTGTTTCCGAAAGAAAACACAAGAATTTCCAAGAAAAACTTCGCCGATTTTCCTGGCTAATGAACCTATCTGAGCCACTTGCAAAAGGAAGGTACTCACCAAATTTGATTAAAATCGGCCCATTATTTTTTGAGTTATCGGTGTAATCCATGTATATATATATATATATATATATATATATATATATATATATATATATATATATATATATATATATAAAATATAGTATTAAGTTTTTGTGACAGTAATATTGTTATTTATCAAAAAATTGTGGGAAAGCCGTCAGTTGCAAAATAAAACTCTTTATTATATGCCGAGCTTTCGGAAAAAGTTTATTCCATTCTCAAGGCTACAATATGGAAAGAAAAAAGTTTACAGTTTACATATATAAAAGTTTAAAATACCTTCAAATAATGTGAGTTTTACTAAACTAATTATTCAATAACAAACATGAAAAAACCTTTTAATAAATTTGAGTGAAGTCGTAGACAAAAACAAAAAACAAATTCAATTAGACAATAGTTAGCTTTATATGTCATTAGTGAACTTTTTTTAAAAGAAAATTCACTAAAAATGAGTATATATGACGTTTGTAGAGAGTAAAAAATAATTAAAAAGGTTGACTGCAATTGATATTTGTATTTACAATATTTTTGTTTACAGATCTGCTTCTTAAAGATCAGTGTGAAATTTTGTTAATTTATGTTTTTTAACAGTTACTAATTTAACTCATTGATCTTTTGAAGTTATTTGAATAAAGCTCACAAAAGACTTCCCTTAGTCATGGAAAATTTTAAATTTTTTGAGTCAGGGAAGTTAAAATTTCTAAAGTGCGAACCATGTAATAACGAATAAGAGTAAAACATTACATGAGTTTTACCTGCCAATTTTTCCTTTTCAGATGGCTCCAAAGCTAGACCAACCTCAGCTATCGCTGGTCCAAGTAGTACATCATCTGCAAGATCGTCCAGAGCACATGATATTACAATAACAAAAACTCTCAGAGGACAGTCTACCTTTGATTGTAATCCCCAAAGTTTTCCGGCATTAACTCCTAGCACCAGCAACGGTACAAGTACGGTACATGTGCAATTAAAGTAAGAATTTTTTCATTAAACAAATAAACGTTTATTTGGCTCTCAGGTATTCGTTACATAATTTTAATTAATAGTATCTATTCACTGTAAGTGAAAAAGTTAGGGGTGTGCGAAGCTTGAAAATTTCAAACCAAACTCGAACTGAACCTTCTGTTCCAAAAATTATATGCGCTAGGCGATGTTAAGGTAGTTTGAAATACGTAATTCTAATTTGATTCCATTACTTTGAGCAAATCAATAGAATTTTTCATATAGGTACCCTTTCCAACAGACGCATTTGATTTTGATTTTATTTCAGTTTGGTTTTGCACAAACTTTACATACTCAACAAACTTGTTAGGGACTTAATCTTTTGTCTTCATATAGTACATCATGCTTATTCTACTGAAATAATCTATGAAAATTAGAGGTGTGCGAGTCTTCGAAATTTCGAACCAAACCGAACCTTCAGTTCGAAAAATGTTCGGGCTAGGCAATGTTCAAGTAGTTCACAGTTCGAAGTACGTAATTCTCCGAAATAATTCGAAGTTCGTTGCTCAAAACTACTTCGAAGTAGAACTTTACATGCATTCTTCTCCTGTAGTGATGCTTAAGGTTTTGGATGATTCCCTGGCCCATAGGGTGCAAAACCGAAGTCATGTTGGGTGGAAAATACACAAGATCTATATGGGATAGACTTATAGAATATTTTTGGAATGAGCTGGACATTTGTCAACAAATTTTAAAAAATGTCTATTCTGTTGAGCGAATTTTCTATTTAGTTCGACAAGCCACTTCCTGTATAAGTCGCTGGTCATCCATGACCTGCTGTTGCTTTCATAATTTACTTCTAATGACTTTATGTCCTTAAAACTGGATTTTTGCTCTTCCCAATCACCAATAATTTTAATTTTTCAGACCCTGCCATGTTTGAAGCAACCATTATTTTTTTTCGTTCTTTGCTACGCTTTCCACCACGACACTCTTCATTTTTAAAAGCACAATGTTTTATCCGGTAAACACTTAAAAAATAGACCGGTTTCGTCACTATTAAAAATGTCATTAGGATGGTCTTTACTAATTTGATTCAGTAAAACAGTATTCTTCGAGTCAATTGCCGTTTGTTCCTTAACATCACCATGTTTACCACAAACAACTTTTTGAATAATATTATGATGTTGTTTAAACTTATCAAGCCACCCTATGCTCGCTGAAAAACTGTTGCGTCCAAATCTCAATCCAAATTCTTGAGCTTTTTGTCGGATAATTGGCCCAGATAACGGTACATTTTGGTCACTGGCAGCAGTGATCCACTGTAACTTCACTTTGTCAACATCAGCGTATATACAGGCCTTTATTCTTTCCCTATAATGATTTTATGTCCTTAAAACTGTGGATTTTTGCTCTTCCCAATCACTAATAATTTTAATTTTTCAGATCCCGTCATGAATGAAGCAACCATTATTGTTAGTCGTTCTTTGGTACGCTTTCCACCATGACACTTGGGATTTTTCAAAGCCAATGTTTTATCCAGGAAACACTTAAAAAATTTACCGGTTTCGTCAGCATTGAAAATGTCATTGAGATGGTATTTACTAATTTGATTCAGTAAAACCATATTCTTCCAGTCAGTCGCTGATTGTTCATTAACATCACCACGTTCACCACAAAGAACTTTTTGAATAATATTATGACGTTGCTTAAACTTATCAAGCCACCCTATGCTCGCTGAAAAACTGTTGCGTCCAATTCTCAATCCAAATTCTTGAGCTTTTTGTCAGATAATTGGCCCAGATAACGGTACATTTTGATCGCGGGCAGCAGTGATCCACTGTAACTTTGCTTTATCAACATCAACGTGTATACAGGCCTTTATTCTTTCCCTATCATGATTTTATGTCCTTAAAACCGTGGATTTTTGCTCTTCCCAATCACTTTAATTTTTCAGACTCTGTCATGTTTGAAGCAACGATTATTGTTAGTCATTCTTTGCTACGCTTTCCACCATAACACTTTTCATTTTTAAAAGCCAATGTTTTATCCAGTAAACACTTAAAAAATTGACCAGTTTTGTCAGCATTAAAAATGTCATTGGAATGGTATTTACTAATTTGATTCAGTAAAACCATATTCTTCCAGTCAGTCCCTGATTGTTCGTTAACATCACCATGTTCACCACAAACAACTTTTTGAATAATATTATGACGTTTAAACTTATCAATATGCTCGCTGAAAAACTGTTGTGTCCAAATCTCAATCCAAATTCTTGAGCTTTTTGTCAGATAATTGGCCCAGATAATGGTACATTTTAGTCACTGGCAGCAGTGATTCACTGCAACTTCGCTTTGTCAACCTCAGCGTGTATACAGGCCTTTATTCTTTCCCTATAATGATTTTATGTCCTTACTGTCGATTTTTGCTCTTCCCAATCACTAATAATTTTAATTTTTCAGACCCTGTCATGTTTGAAGCAACCATTATTGTTAGTCGTTCTTTGCTATGCTTTCCACCATGACACTTTTAATTTTTAAAAGCCAATGTTTTATCCAGGAAACACTTAAAAAATTGACTGATTTCGTCAGCATTAAAAATGCCATTGAGATGGTATTTACTAATTTGATTCAGTAAAACCATATTCTTCCAGTCAGTCGCTGATTGTTCGTTAACATCACCACGTTCACCACAAACAACTTTTTGAATAATATGACGTTGTTTAAACTTATCAAGCCACCCTATGCTCGCTGAAAAACTGTTGCGTCCAAAACTCAATCCAAATTCTTGAGCTTTTTGTCGGATAATTGGCCCAGATAACGGTACATTTTGGTCACAGGCAGCAGTGATCCACTGTAACTTCGCTTCGTCAACATCAATGTATATACAGGCCTTTATTCTGTTTTGGGGGTAATTAGACAATTTTCCTTCATACCATGTTCAAGTTTATCACGGTTCTTCAGAATTGTAAATGGTGTATTTGGTGGAATGCCATTTTTTTTTGTAATACCCTTTGTCTTAAAAAGACCCTTATATACTTCTAAAACATTTACTTTTTTATTTTAACTTTTTATTATTGCTCATGGTGAATCAGAACTGATATTAAAATTCTCTACGTAATATAAAATAAAAATACTGGGCTAAATAATGTCGTGATACTGTCCAAATCACACTAAAAGAAGTGGACAGCAAATTAAGTTTAAGCGACCCTCAGGCAGCTGCGTCGAGTGATAGGGAGGACCTGGGGAGTTAATCCTCGGATCCTTCACTGGATCTACACTGCGATCGTCAGGCCGAGAATCCTCTATGGGGCATTGGTCTTGTGGTGCGGTGTGAACCAAACTACCAGCAGGAAGCTGGCCAAACTCCAAAGGCTGGCAATCCTGGGTATCACAGGCGCTATGAGGACGACACCCTCAGCCGCGCTAGAGGTCCTGTTGATGCTGCCACCGCTTCCCATCTGTGTCAGGAGGGATGGCGTCGCATCTCAGAATGCGAGACTCAGGAAACTGGTGCGGAGAGGGAGCAGTAATAGGGCGTGCAAGAGTCGCCAAGGAGGTGGAAAAGGAAATTCCGATTTCCGCCATAAAGGTGCGGGATGCCGAGGATGATATTAGGTTGACTAGGCCATACACCCTCATGATCCCCAGTGGGGATCAGTGGAGGGAAAATGAGGTTGAATTCCAGCCCGCAAGCCTGGTCTGTTTCACCGACGGATCGCGGCTGGAGGACCAACAATCCTCCGGGGCAGGAATATACATCAAGGGCCTGGGGGTGCGCGAGAGCTATGCCTTTGGCGCATATACCACGTCCTCTAAGTACCGTGACCAAAGCCCCCCACTTAATTGACGGTGACCCCACTACTTTCACTGATAACGAAGCAGGTAGACGGAACGACATATATAAGACAAGACTTGCAACAAACTGCCAGATCTCTCTAAGGCCTAGGGTTGAACACACTGAGACCTCACAGACGATCTCTGGTGAGATTTGGGGAGTAGGCAGATTGAGGCCCCGTAATCGAGCTACAACAACCCAACCCACCTTTGCCCATCGCTCTTAAGGAGTAGGCAGATTGAGGCCTTAGAGTGTCCTTACATATTTCCTTTACCCACCTTTGTCCACCACTCTAAGGAGTAGGCAGATTGAGGCCTTAGAGTGTCCTTACATATTTCCTTTACCCACCTTTGTCCACCACTCTAAGCAGTAGACAGATTGAGGCCTTACAGTGTCCTTACATATTTCCTTTACACACCTTTGTCCACCACTCTAAGGAGTAGGCATATTGAGGCCTTAGAGTGTCCTTACATATTTCCTTTACCCACCTTTGTCCACCACTCTAAGGAGTAGGCAGATTGAGGCCTTAGAGTGTTCTTACATATTTCCTTTACCTCTTGAAAATGGCTCCAAAACAAGAGCCGAAACGTCGAGTTTTCATAAATTCTGGACGCGGTTCAACCCGAGAACCAAGTATGTCTCCTGTGTATATATATATATATATATATATATATATATATATATATATATATATATATATATATATATATATATATATATATATATATATATATATATATATATATATATATAAATTTTATTATGTTCTTATTATTCGTGTAGGACTTAAATAGTACACTAGAGCCAAATTGAGAATTAATTATTTTTTATCACCATGAAAAACATTTCCGTATCAATTTTCAAGAGAATATGTCATCTTTTTAGGCATCAAGGAAAATCAAAATTTGTTTTCTCTCTTTAACACTCTTGTATCTCTTCTAATTGTGACAAAGATCTACTGCTGTTCTGTATACCATTACTTTTAGACTAGCTTGTGTGCAGATAAATGACATCAGGCTGCACGAATTACCTTTAAGAAGCATAACTTTAAATTGTTATGTCATTTTATAAATTGCTTAAAAAAATACAATTGACCACTTTTCATTAAGATTTTGTTAAAATACCTAATTTAAAAAAAACAAGAGGTAACTTCTCCATTATATTTTATTTTTCTAAAGATTTGATTGTCTACTAATGATTTTTATATTTTAGTAATACAAATGCAAGGGCACCAAACTTCTCAATTCATGTGAACCAAAAGCCTTCGGGTTCCTCTACACATATCACAAGTCAGTTCTCAAAACAACAACCTACCCAAAAGGCAGCAGAAGCCTTCCCAGCTTTAAGTAAAGTCAGCAGCGCACTCCAACAGCCTCAATGGGTGCAACAGAAATCTAAAAAACAGGAAACGAAACAACATAAGGTAGCACCTGCTCCACAACTTCCTCCTAGCGATCTGTCTCAATTTCCGAGTTTATCAAAGAACATGAAAGACAAAAAGTCTAAGAAATCATCCACTATAACAATGTCAGTAAACTCTGTAACTAACAATAATGCTGGAGCTTCTGTTTCTCGTGAGAACAGTGTAGAATCTTCATCTAGTTCCTCTTCAAAACAAAAGAACAAATCCAACAACAAAAATAATGATCAGCCATCAACATCCAAGTCAAAGCCAAAATCAAAGGAGACCAGTCCGACATTGGAAAGTAAAGTTGAGGACCTTAAACTTAATGATGATAGTAAAAACAAGAATAAAAAGAAGAAATCAAAAAATAGCAACAACGTAAATGTAAATAACAATGTAAATAAATATGAAAGTGCCTTACAAAATGATGAAGAAGAAAGTCAAACAAGAACAAGTGTCAGTATAAATAATAACAATGATACAAGTACAAAAAATAACAATAATAAAAATGGAATAGTGAAAAAACGATCAGAATTAAGAATAGGCACGTTATCTGTTACAGAACCTAGTGTAAATAACAATGACTTCCCTGTTCTAGTGGAAAGAAAAGCACCGCCAGGTTTTACACCAAAACCACCACCAGGTTTTAACCTTAGTGCTCAAAATTTCCCCGGCTTAAGTGGTTCTGCTGATCTGACATTTATAAATAGCAGTGGCCAGTCATATTCTATAGTGCCAAAATCTGGATACCATGCCCCAGCAGATTTTTCAGTTCGTAATGAGGTTCTTTGTCAGCATTTTATGTCTATTCTGAAAGATCCGCAGGCCATACAGGAATTTAAAAATTACTCTTATCTCTTTAGAACTGGCAGCATGCGGGCTAATAAATATTACGAACACTGTCGATTCGTTTTAGGAACGAAGTTTCACGAAATCTTTCCTGAATTGATAGTGTTGCTGCCTGACATTGATAAACAGCAAGAACTCTACAATGTTCATACGGGATCGAGCAAAGAATTGTTGGTTATTTGTGAGAATTGTAGACAAGTCTTATTAAAAACTGAACTAGCCGAACACCACAAAAGTCACACACTTGACAACCACTTTCCAAATCTGAAAAAGAATACACAAACAAATAATGTTTGGAAAACTAATTGAGGTTTTTTTAATCAATAATTTTGAATTAAATTTATTCTTATCGTCTAAAAGAGCATTAAACTAATTTTTTAAGCAAAATGTATTCTCTTCATTGCATCAAATAAAGAAAATAGAGTTCCGTTTTATACTGCTTCATTTTATTTGAAACAATATATTTTTGGACAAATTTTGTTTGGAAAACGTTTGTATTAATGTTTTATGTGTTTAATTATTTAATTAAAAATGAAAAATGGCAAGTGAAAGTAAATTTCAGTTAATAAGTTCTCCATCTTGAGAAGCATGGTATAACTTTTTGTCGATTCACAAATCACATGTAGATTACTCGAGAGATGAAAATGAATAGAAAAAATTGATGTCTCATGCCAAAATATCTTTCCTCAATTGATTTCTTGTGATATCCAGTGAATTTTAATCTTCAGAAGATGGCGAGCTTAGCAAAAGTTATGTAGGTGATTTAATGTATTTTCATATTGGGTTTTAATAAAGTTAACAAAAGCTTACTTTTCATTTGCCAGCAATTTAACAAGTTTTTGCGAGCAATAAAAAGTGATAATAAACGGTAGACGTCTTAGGGAGACCATTGCAATTTAATTTTCAAAGTCAGACATCCAATTGTGAAACAAAGCTATCTTCATGAAATGAAAAGTTTGACAGACTTCAGGATTTAAATTTACAGTTTGTGAAATTTAAAATCATTTATTTGCCTGTCAACAAAATAGAAACCTGCCTAAATATTTATTTATTATAATCTTTTTTATCATTGTTAGGATTATCAGAATTATAATTAAAACTCAAAATTAACTATACCTTTAACAATTATAATACAGTAGACTCTCGTTCTTCTGAGTTCAACAGAACCAGAGGTAACTCTGATTATAGTAAACCAGGATAATTTAAATTAAAAGTGAATCCTCCATATAAACCAAGCTTGCAATTAATTCCTTAACATCTAAACGATGATGCAATAAACTGTTTTCATGAGGTTTATTATTATTAAATACGTTACATATTATTGATTTATTATTATGTTTGTAAACAAGGATAATTCAAATTAAAAGTGAATCCTCCATATAAACCAAGCTTGGAATTAATTCCTTAACATCTAAACGATGATGCAATAAACTGTTTTCATGAGGTTTATTATTATTAAATATGTTACACATTACATAATATTGATTTATTATTATGTTTGTAAACAAGGATAATTCAAATTAAAAGTGTGTCCTCCATATAAACCAAGCTTGGAATTAATTCATTAACATCTAAAGGATGATGCAATAAACTGTTTTCATGAGGTTTATCATTATTAAATACGTTACAGATTACATAATATTGATTTATGATTGTTTGTAAACAAGGATAATTCAAATTAAAAGTGAATCCTCCATATAAACCAAGCTTGGAATTAATTCCTTAACGTCTAAACGATGATGCAATAAACTGTTCTCATGAGGTTTATTATTATTAAATACGTTACACATTACATATTATTGATTTATTATTATGTTTGGAAAAGCCTGTGCACTTATGAATGTAGGAAGTCTACGTTCTTGGGTAAACCGCGTCAAATATTGTTTATATCACTCTTAGGTCTAGGTCTAAGTGTACTAGTTTTGATTTTTCTGTTATACACTGTTTCTCTCTTTGTACATATTTATTTATGTATGTACGAGGCATGTTCATAAAGTAAAGGCCGTTTGCTCATTTAAAAAAAAAACTCGTGAGAATATGTATATATTGGCAGTTTTAGTTTACTCCATATCTACTTCACTTTTTCACATAATCGCCTTTCAGTTCTATACATGTTTCGTAACGCTGCACCAGTTTCTTTAGCCCCTTTGCATAGAAGTTTACCGCCTTGGAATTGAACCAGGTGATAATGGCAGTCTTGAGTTCCTCACCTTTGCAAACCCTTTTATACTAAGCCACTATTTCAAATGCAAGAAGAGAGGTAGTCGCTAGATGCAAGCGACTATGTGTGGTGGGTTGTCATTAAGTTCCCGACGAAAATTTTGATCTTGGTTACAGAAGTCGTGTGAGTACGCATAAGGAGGATTACTCCGAACGAGAGTTTCCCGCGTCAGCGGTATTGGATTGCATGTCTCAGTTTGGTGAGCGTTTCCCAGTACATGTTAGCTGTAATTGTTTCGTGTTCCAGGAAATCAACCAAACTAACGCCCTTTTCGTCATTTAAAAAAAAACGGTAGCCATCATTTTTCGACTTGAGTACGGAGATTACTTAAACTTTCTCGGTTTTAGTGACTTGAATGGTGCCACTACATTGAGTGTTGTTTCGATTTTGTATTGGTGTAGAATTTCCACGTTTCTTCGCCTGTAACAATGTGAAAAACAAATCATCTCCTTCCTGTCGATAATGATCCAAAAACGCTTGTTCACTGCACATTCTTTCCTCTTTGTGCTGGTCGGTGAACATTTTCAGTACCCGCCTTGCACATCATTTGTGATATCCGACCTTTTTTGTGACAATCATGTTGATAGAGGTGCGTCCAGCTTGCGGAAATTTATCAGCCAGAGCAGTAATGGTCAATCACTAATCAATTTGCGGTTTTCAGTTCATGTGTTCAACGGTTTCGCTGGTCTGAATAATAATAATATTTATTGCACTCACAGTACAAATGGACATGTTCAGCGAACTGTTTTTCAACATATCCAGCTACAGAAAAAAATTAAAACAGGGTAATATCAAGTTCATGTGTCCCAGCTAACAGACTCTGTCCCAAAGCATATTTTACAGCCCTTATTGAAAGGGCAGATAATTGAATAGGTATGATATTAAGTAACAAAAGGATCTTTTAAAACTTGCAGCTCTATGTATAGGAACAGTCAAGTAACTCGTGCCTCGCAGGAGTCTGTCATGTACATCAGTTCGAAGGCTGGCACAGTCATATAGGTAATCAGGTTTCCTTTCCTGAACAACCTTGATTACTAAGGTGTCATAGTGAACAAGTCTCCTTTCTTGCATGTTCAGCCAGTCCAGTGCCCGCATGTACGGCATAACGTGAGCAAAACGGGATACGTGGAGAACAAATCTCACACACCAATTCTGCCCTTCTAGATACGGTACCCGTCCAGACGCGTCAGGCAAGGACTATACACATAATCACCATATGTGAACAGTGACAGGATTAGTGAGTTCACCAAAAGTTTACGTGCATCTTGGGGAAGACAATCACGGTACTGATACAGGTGTCACAGTCTATAGAACACAGAGCGGCAGAGATGGTCCACATCTCTGGAGAACTGCAGGTTCCCATCTAGTATCAATCCCAGATTTCTGGGATTATCCGAATGGGACAAGGCATCAGACACAAGCAACACAGGCAGTCGAAGACTGCGGACCTGTTGAACATTATAGGAGGTGCCAAGAATGAGAAAATTGCACTTCTCAGGATTGAAGCTCAGGTTGTTGTTCCACGTCCACGTCTGAATTCTCTGCAGGTCTCCATTTAAAGGCCCAATCTGTTCATCAGCATTAGATACAGTAAGAGGAATATATAATTGCATATTGTCTGCAAAACAGTGAAGAGTCGACAGTAGAGGAATGTTATTCACATCAGCGGTAAACAAGTTGAACAGAATTGGACCAAGCATTGATCCTTGGGGCACCCCCACCGATACTGGGCGGAGCTCAGAGCAAGCTCCATCATCAAGTCTCACCATCTGCGATCGACCACTAAGGTAGCTGGCAAACTATTGTAAAAGGCGACCAGAAACTCCATAACTCAACAATTTAGCAAGTAAAAGAGAGTGGTCAACAGAATCAAAGGCCTTCGTTATATCCAGCATAACTAGAGCAGTAACATAGCCCTGATTCTGATGAGTGAGAATATCATTAACTACAGAGAGTAGGATAGTTGATGAGCTATGACCGTGTTTAAAGGCAGACTGTTGAGAAGGTATAATACTTTCAGGAAATTCCGACAACTGTTTGTTAATCACACCTTCAGCAATTTTAGAAGGCACAGATTGCAAGTTTATATTGCGAAAGTCACTTAGTGACTTTGGAGAGTTATTCTTCGGGATCGGTATACCCACTGAGACCTTCCACAAGTCAGGAAACACACCACACTCCACAGAGTAATTTATAATATGTGTCAAAGGAGCAGCACAGAAATCAACAGTTAACTGCAACATCCTTCCACTGACACCATCAAACCCAATACAAGATGACTTCTGCTTGATGATGAGGTCTCTCACCACCTCACAGGAGACAGGAGAAAAGGTTATACAATCATCGGTAACATCGTATGTAAGACATTGATAGTCAGTTACCAACAGTGAGGGAAGGCCCTCAGACAGAGAGGTAAAATAGTTATTGAAAGCATGCTGGGCCTGCCACTATGCTCTTCACCATGAATGTTTGTGAAGCCATTTTTTCGTCTCCGCACCACTTTCTAACCTGCCCTTCACTCATTACTGTAGGTCCATACACAAGACAGAACTTCCGATGAATTTCAGCAGGTGAAGATCCTTTTTCACACAAAAATCGAATTGCAGCGAGCACTTCACAACTGACGGAAGAAAAGATTGTCTGGACATTGGTGTACTGAAACAAAGTAATAACTACAGTAGCTTTGTATATAGCTGTTAGATGGCCGTGCATGCATGAAACTGTTCAGACCCGCTAACATTTAAATATAAACTGACGGCCCTTACTTTATAAATATGCCTCGTATATCACCTACAGTATATATCTCATTATTCCAAAGTAATATTTCACATTAGTGAGGTCGGGTAGGGGTAATTGTAAATGAAATTTGCAAGATGAACCCAAGTTTTCATCTCACATATTATGCAGAATAATTTTTTTACCTTTGTCTATATAAATATGTTTCTATTAATGTTTTGAACAAATATGTGTCATTTAAATTATCCATAATTTAATCTAATTTAAAAAAAAGTCTGGACGCAGCAGGTGCATTATGGTAGTGAATTTTCATAGAAATCGTCTATGCATTTTTTTTTAACAAAATTGTATAATAGGCACCAAGAAAATTAAAAATATGCCTATAATATTTTCCATTTATTTTTGACAAACCCAAATACGCACTTGTCTAGGGCGCTGAATTTTGCCTGTTAAGTAGTGATGTGCCGTTCCCGGTAAATTGTGTTTGGGAAACTTTTCAGGGAATATTCCCTCATATGTTCCCGAAAACTGGAGACATCGGGGAATATTCAGTCCATACATGTATGAGTCACCTACTGATTCATATGTGAATGAATTATTGTTGTTAATAACATAAATTGATCGAATCCAGAAATGTGAGGTCACACATTCCTTTTTTGCGAAAATTCCCGATTTGTAGAAACATTTCTGTTTTGTGGGAACACTTCCGAAAAATATTTTCCATATCAATTTTCAGATTTCGAACTCGACTTGACAAGCTTATATCGTTGTACTTAGAACTTAGTGGTTTTATAAGTTGTGGGTTGATTTTGAACTATTTTGAAGATTTTTTATATAATCCTTTTTTTTCCTCAGGGCTCGTCCGCTGCCTTGCCGCCCCGATA
Source organism: Tillus elongatus (assembly GCA_964006375.1). Taxonomy (NCBI): domain Eukaryota; kingdom Metazoa; phylum Arthropoda; class Insecta; order Coleoptera; family Cleridae; genus Tillus; species Tillus elongatus. The sequence goes on from OZ023268.1 coordinate 95,905,247, forward strand.
GCACTGCAACCTTTGGTTGATTGTGCATACCCTTAGTCTTACTCCACCCATTCCAAAATCACTGTGCCTTGAACTAGTCTGCACAGCGATTGGTAGGGTAAAGTTTTATATTGCTCTGTCTCCGGTCTAGACTGACCGTAGATCAGTTGTCTTTTGTGGTCCAGAGCTTTACAGTCGCACAAGATGTGCTGGGCTGATTCCTCCCCCACCCTGCAGAGTCTGCATGCGAGGTCCCCTTCGAACCGCCCCATTTTATGCAGGTGTTTCTTGACGGCCATGTGTCCCGTCAAGCGACCTGTTGTGTTTCTGAGCTGTCCTCTGCTAAGATTTAGCAGCTCCACAGCTCTCTTTGAACTGGGTTCGTCAATTATTGACTTCCCATGTCTGAGCCCTGGACAGTCTGCCCAGTACACCTTGTGTTGGTTTCTGACCCAGGACTTAATGGCTCCCCTGGCAGTGCTCTTTATCACGCCCAGAGCAGGTTCTGGTCTCATAACTGGTTCTGCTGACCCTTTCTTCGAGAGACTGTCAGCATCTTTATTGCCTTTGACCCCCGAGTGACCCGGCACCCAGATGAGGGTCACCTCATTCTGCCCAGCCAGGTCGCTCGTCTTGTCGCGGCACTCACTCACCAGCCAGGAATTTACCCGTGGGCTACTTAGTGCCTTAGGGGCTGCCTGGCTCTCTGCTTATATTAGGATGGGATTAGGAACTATGAATTAAATACCATCATGAAAATAAATAATTATAAGGATATTTTACGGTTTAAGGTTTAACCTAATTTATATTTTTCAAGAAAAATAAAAAAATCAAATTATTCATGATGCTGTAGGATATAATCAAATGTACTTTGGCGTACTACTACTACCACTAATGAGTGAAAAACAAGGTTATTTTGATTCACTATTCTGATAATTCTTCCATACTGACACTGCGACTAGCAGATTTCTAAGCTGAATTGTATGAACACGTCGAAGGAGATGTAACTGATAGTTCTTTGCCTTTGTCATCTTCTATTGTGTCTTGAAATATTCCAAAAGAGGTTGAGGGTACCGGTTTTGATAGAGGTACAGACTCTAGTTGACGGGGATTTTTTTCATGTATATTACTGGTAGAACTAGGCTTAGTTCCATAGGCTAATATTTTCCAGTTATGGGCTATGTACCAACTTACTGGCTCTTGCAATGTCTAGTCTGTTTATTTTTTTTTGCAGTGAATTTGGGAAAATGTACCCAAAGACCTTTTAACCGATGCAGCAGTTTCCGGAACTGTTAAAACTCTTAATGTGACTTTACCCAAATCTGTCTGAGAATAAAATGTTTGCCACCATAATATGTTGCTCGATAGAGTCAGCTTGCTCCAGGAACCCTTCTAGGATCGATATGATGCGAGTTCAATAAACACATTTGCCTCATTCTTATCTTCTATATTTTTGGCAATTGTATAAATAGCTTCACATTCATCTATAGACTCACCTGCAGACCCGAGCATCACCCCAGCGAGGCCGTCCGTCCGTTTTGTAGCACACAGTATGGGCTCCAAATTCTGGGTGTTTACCACTCATCAGAGATCAGAGCCCCTGGGACGTCTGGACACATGACACATGCCAGGGCTCAGTCCAGGGCGGTATCATCTGGAACCCCGCTCCCGAGTAACAACCAAGCGAGGCCAATTGTCAGTCTCTGAGGCCACAGTGGAGGCGCCAAACTCCGGGTGCATATCACTCCCCAGAGATGTCTGCCTCCCCCCAGCCTCGCCTGCACCAGACCCCCGCCAGTGTTTCATTGACTCGAGGCGGTATCATGAAGTCCCGCCCTCGAGCAGCATCCAGGCAGGGTCGTTAGCCTGTATCGATGCTCACAGAGTAGGCCCAAGTCTCCAGGTGTAATCCACCTCTAGAGACCCAGCCGCCTCTGGGTTCGTCCAGGTCCAACACCTGCCAGCGTTAGCTTAAATTTCACCCAACAAATCGAGCTTCCGACAGGAGACGACATCTGCGAGGTGAAACTTTGTTTGACAGATGTATTGCCATCTGAGCGAAGTCGCTTGCCCGTCTCAAAGCTCAAAGAGAGATAACCTCTCTCCGAGTTCGTCTGGACCAGACATCCGTCAGTGTTTGACTCGGTGCAGTATCATGAAGTCCTTGATCCGAGCAGCATCCAAGTGAGGTTGTTCGTCCGTTTCGAAGCTCACAGAAGAGGCCTCAACCCTTAGTTTTATTCCACCCCTAAAGATCTCAGCTCTCCTCCGGGTTCGTCTAGACCCGACACCCACCAGTGCTAGACTCAAGGCGACATCCAATTGAGCCCCGCTCCCGAGCATCGCACAAGCGAGGCCGTCCGTCCGTTCCGAAGCACACAGTGGGGGCCCCAAACTCCGGGTGTTTACCACTCATCAGAGTTGTCAACCCCCTTCGGGGCGTCTAGACACACGACACCCGCCAGCACTCAACCCAAGGCGGCACCCATCCGTAACCCCGCTCCTGAGTAACAACTAAGCGCGGGCAACCATCCATTTCTAAGCCCAGAGTGGAGGTCTCAAAATCCGGGTGTACGTCACTCCCCAGAGATATCCGCCTCCCTCCAGGCTCACATGGACAAGACCCCCGCCAGTGTTTGATTCCAATTAGTCGCCTTTTACGACAGGCAGGAGTTACCTTGGGCCTATTCTTTTAGTTAGTCCCCGGACCCACAGGGGGGAATTCACAGTAAGTCACAACACGTCCATACAGAAACACAATAAAAGTGATGCAATGTTACAACGTTATGTTACGAAACCAGCAATTCCCACCACTCTTCGCTCCACATAACAGTTTTTTTTCTCCCTCAGGGCTCGTCCGCGTCTGTGCCGCCCCGATAGATCCGCATAACAGTGCACATAAATGAGCGTTCTCGCAGTTCACATAATACGGCTGTCTATATCAATTTTTTTACAGTCACATATTCCAGCGTTTCAAATTAAAATGGTATTCATAGATAGCTGGATAGATATTTATTTCACAGATACAGCATAAAATCTGTTCGTGATAATGTCAGTATAAGCGATACATCAGTAAAACTAAAATTTAAATTTAAAATATAGCACGGTACAAACATGAAGCACATCACTTAATCTAAACAAAGAAGTCCTCGAAAGAGTAACAGGTCTTTTCCAACAGAAAATTTTTTAGGGTGTGCTTAAAAGTATAAAAAGTATTAGAAGCTTTCACAGCAGATGGCAGTTGGTTATAAAATTTACATCCATTATAATAAACATTCTTCTGGTATAGGGCAGTACAATGTGCACTAGGCCTCAAAATGTCTCTATTTCTGGTAGCATAACCATGATAAATTTGATTTCCTGTGAAGTAATGATAATTCTTATGAACAAAGCAACAAATTTCATATATGTAAGCGTTGTAAAAGGTGAGAATGGAATACTTCTTAAACAAAGGTTTAGATGATTCACGAAACTCCGCACCAGCCACCATTCTAACAATCAATTTCTGTATTAAAAAGACACGATTAGAGTCAGACACAGCACCCCAAAAAATGATTCCATAGCGCATAAGTGAGTCGAAGCAGGCGTGGTATACACTCAACAGGGTGCTTTCACCGCAGACATTCTTTAAACATTTCACTGCATATACACAACGCCTCAATCTAGTGCACAGAAAATCGACATGAGGTAGCCAGCGCATATGACTGTCAATAAATACTCCCAACATCTTAACATGACTGGAAAAACCGTAAACCATATCATCAACACATCTCATACCACCTGATCGAAAGCAAATTTTCAGTTTTTTCGTGATTTAAGACTAATTTATTCTTGCCAGCCCATACATTCACCCTTTCGTACACCAAGCTACATTTCTGGGTCAGTTCATGGAAACTATCTGCCCTGACAAGAATATTTGTGTCATCTGCATAACACACAACTGTTATGCCTAAAATGTGATGAATGTAAAGAAGAAGATCATTGACATAGATCAGATAAAATAATGGCCCCAAAATTGAGCCCTGAGGCACACCCAATTTAATCGGCAGTGGTTCGCTTACAGTGCCATCTGAAAGCCTTACCCTCTGACTCCTGCCCTGAAGATATGAAGATAATAACCGATGAGGCCCTCCCCTAATACCACATCTAAACAATTTGCTCAATAATCGCTCATATAATCGCGAGTTTACTGTAATTGTAATGATTAGTTAATAAAGGCGATATTTATTTCATTTTTATTTCATACAATACGTGGGAGGTTCGACAGAAATACAGGTCGCTTATTCTTTTTACTGCACTATCTTTAATTATGATTTGTCGCTATTTGGCAAATCATTCTTATGACATGATAAATTGAAATTTACCACCTATTAAAAATATGTAAATTATAAGTTGGTTTCACTGACAAATTAAATGTGGTCCGTTTAAAATATGTAAACTATAAATTGGTTTTACGTGTGAAATCAAATTTGGTCGTGAAATTGTACAAACACATTTTCGAGTTACCAGGCCATTTAAATGTTATTAGTGGAGAACCACAGCCACAATTCAAGAAATAACATAGTAGATAACATAATTTCTACGAAAATAAATACAGTTAGCTCAAAAAGGTTGGAATAAATTCATTTCTTATTTTAAAAAAAAACGCCCTGATCCGCGGATTTTTATTTTTAAATGGCAACCTCGCTTTTATTTTATTTTCAGATTTTACGAAAATAATTATACCATTAAATGTTGTTTTGGCAAAGAAAAATCAATTTAATTATGTAAAATTAATTTAATTCTAAATAATACATTTCTTTATGATAAAATTGTCTAAAATTCGTTTAATGTTGGAACCGACGAACCAGTGATCTTCGAATTCTTGAAAAAATGTACTATTCTATCAATCTAATTTCCTGTCAGGCTTTAAGGTCATCAGGGAATTTGGCCGGCTATCCTATTGGACCCTGTTGACCAATCCACTGTCCAGAAAATAACATCTAACTATTTAGGCAGGGGTCGAGTGTAATGTGCTGGTGCTCCGTCCTGTTGATATCATAAGATAATTGGGAATGTACTGATCTTTTAGAATTGAATTGTAGACATTCCAGATATGTTTTCTATCCAATGTGCCGTCAAAGAAACAGAAACCGAAAATTCTGTTTCCAACAGTCCCAGCCCAAACATTTATTTTTTGAGGGTATTGTAAGTGTCACGCCATACGTTTTTTTGAGTCAGCCTGTATAAATGAAAATTAGGTTAAGAATGCCCATTTATAAATAAAGATCAACGAATAGAAGGGTTTTTGCTAAGTGAATTTTAAATTAATTTATTCTAACCTTTTTGAGCTAACTGTATAACTTAACTGAAAAATAATGTGAATTTTTGTAATATGGTGAAAAATAATACCAATAACTTGGGTGTTTTTAAAATATTATAACAGGAAATCATGCATCGACTTTTTTAAGTGAAAAAAGTGATTGTTTTTGTTTAATTGTTTGGATTGTAGGTTAAAATAGTAATATATTTTTGTAATTAAATGTAAGTTGTTTGTTTGACCTTCAAGTGTAATGGTCAGTTATTTTATGATTTCTAGAAATAACCATTTTTAATTATAGGTTAAGAGGTGACTGTTAATCTGTATCATTTGCCACTGAAAAAAAAAACTGTATTTTTAAGAACAATACCAAACTTCAACTTCAAGTCTCTTGGGAATCTTACATCCATTTACTACATGATCAGTTAGACTACTAAATTTCACCATCAGATTTGTAACAATAGACAATTTGCATGTTTTTTTTTCTTATCACATCTGATAAGACATCCCATGAAGATGATTTTTAATATTTTTTTCATTTCACACTACAAACATGATACAAAAAATATTTGAAAATGCGAATTTCATCATTCATTTCAAACACCACTATTTTGCCGCCGTTATCTGTGACGTCATGGGACAGTACAATGGTCAACAATGAACTTGCTTCTCTGTGTTTACATCCAGTGTTGCAAGTTATTGATTGAATATTGGCTTCTGCGCTTGATTTTATTTGATAATATGGAAAATAAAGCTTATATAAATACTGTATAGTACCAATGTGTACAAATACGACTATAAAAACTCCAGAGAAACTATTTTTTATTGTTCCAAAAATAGCTCAAATTAGAAAGCAATGGGTGCAAAGTTATAAAGCGGGATGAATTGAAAAATCCAGATACCTGAGAAAACTGCCTTGTATTGTTGTGGAGACCATTTTAATGTGAGTTCCTCCTCATTGTCAAAATCAATATTATTGATATAAGGTTAAAATTCTTATCATAGATTATTAAGTTAGATTGTAATTTCCATGTGGTCAAGATAGATTTATCTGTACATATTAAGTATTAACTTGACATATTACTCTAAGTATTAACAACCGTCAAAAATTATGGTTATTAATTAACAAAATTATGGGGTCTGCTTCCACTAATTATCTGTAATTAATTGAGACAAGATTGTTCTATCAAAAACATATGGTAGATTTGAGGTTATGTTGTAATGTCATGTTGACTAATTCAAAGCAAAATATATTACAAATGGCATGAATAAGTACATGATATACTTGGTTATCAATTAACAAAATTATGAGGTTTGCTTCCACTAATTATCTGTAATTAATTGAGACAAGATTGTTCTATCAAAAACATATGGTAGATTTGAGGTTATGTTGTAATGTCATGTTGACTAATTCAAAGCAAAATATATTACAAATGACATGAATAAGTACATGATATGATACATGATAAATTATGGGGTTTGCTTCCACTAATTATCTGTAATTAATTGAGACAAGATTGTTCTATCAAAAACATATGGTAGATTTGAGGTTATGTTGTAATGTCATGTTGACTAATTCAAAGCAAAATATATTACAAATGGCATGAATAAGTACATGATATACTTGGTTATCAATTAACAAAATTATGGGGTTTGCTTCCACTAATTATCTGTAATTAATTGAGACAAGATTGTTCTATCAAAAACATATGGTAGATTTGAGGTTATGTTGTAATGTCATGTTGACTAATTCAAGGCAAAATATATTACAAATAACATGAATAAGTACATGATATACTTGGTTATCAATTAACAAAATTATGGGGTTTGCTTCCACTAATTATCTGTAATTAATTGAGACAAGATTGTTCTATCAAAAATATATGGTAGATTTGAGGTTATGTTGTAATGTTATGTTGACTCATTCAAAGCAAAATATATTACAAATGATATGAATAAGTACATGATATACTTGGCTAAATATGTGTGCAGCTAGCATTAACTTAGTTACACATACCTTCCAGCTTTTGCTCATTTTATTTCAGCATTTATGAAGTTTGAATTTTCACCAAAGAATGTCATAATCAATGAGTCAATTCTTGGCAAATTCTCTGATTGCGCCTGTTGAAAACCTTTGTCTCTCATTTTATTACGGACATTTTACACTATTCAACTAGAGGAAACACAAATGAATAAAACTCACCACAATGTTGAGAAACAGGCTACCATAAGGCAAATGTAAACACGATATTTATTTACTATCCAACTACGTCACGACTAATAGCAGAACGTTTGTGGTCACATAATAATTGGAAAGATTTTGATTTTAAAAGTATTTTTCTCTCCACTGTATGTGTTTTGCATTGCATGAAAAACTATTACGTGAATGTTGAATACATGTAAATTGTCTTTCTACAGATGCTTAAATGCAGTTTACAACTAAATTATGCTATGTATGTAATACACGTCCCAACCCAGCAATACTTACACAATTTTGTTGTGCACTTATGTAAGTATATTAGAAATCATCTCTTGACCTATAATAGACTATATAAATTGTGATGAATTGTGTCTGCCTAATTGTAAATTGTATATATAATTTTATTCTATGCTTGTAATATAATATACGTTTTCTAATGATTTTTTTAGTGTTTTTTAATATATATATAGAAATTAAAAGTCGTTTACACATTTATTGGAATGTATGGCCGGTTTTGCTACACATTTGCTTTTTCTGATACAGATAGGGAGGCAATTTGTGGAGTTCAGGGGCTTCAAATGTATAACTTAACTTCGAGAGTGCCGCAAGGTTCCATACATCAACCCTGGTTTTATGTTTCCATTGAAAACTTATTTTGAGGTTTTGTTCTGATTTACACACTTTTGTCAGCATGCCAAATGTTTCCTTTGCTTTTCTTATCATATGCTCAACATATGCTTCTGTGTCTCCCTTTTCGTACAGTATGCTTCCCAGATAACAATATTTTTTGACATAGGTACTGGGTTTCTGTTTCCTTCACCTATATTAATATTTTCTTGTATTTCCATACCCATTGTCATTGCTTTTGTCGAGGCTTTTGTTTTATTCATGTTTATATAGAGACCTAACTTCTCAGACCTTGACTAGAATCTCAATGTTCTTCACATATTTAGTGATGTTAGTTACTAGGTAAATGGCATCTACTAATTTCCGATTTATTTTTCAGGTAATCCTGCACAATTCCGTTTGTTATGTCTATAGTTTTCTTCATCTTCAAGTAAACGTTTAATACTGATGGCAATTTGCAGCCTCGTTTTAGTCCCCTTTTAGTTTTTTTTTATATACATAAAAGTTAAAGTCATTTACACATTTATTGGAGTGTATGGCCGGTTTTGCTACACATTTGCTTTTTCAGATACAGATAGGGAGGCAATTTGTTGAGGTCAGGGGCTTCAAATCTATAACTTAGCTTCGAGAGTGCCGCAAGGTTCCATACTTGGTCCGCTACTGTTTAATATATTTATCGAGCCTGTTAAACATGTTTTACATGTTCCTTTTTTAATGTATGTAGATGACATTAAGATTTTTGCAAGTATTTTGAGTGGTAATGGCTGTTCGCAGCTCCAGAAGTGTCTTGAGGTCCTTGATGGATGGTATTGTTGGAGTAATCTTTTTATAAAGTGTTGTGTAGTGTCCTTTACAAGAAATATACCCCCAATTACCTTCACTTACAGCTTGAGAGGGCTTGCACTTAGTCTCAAGACTTTTTAAAAATTTAAAAATCCAGTATGGTGCCCATAAGAAAAATCAAAGTTAAGTATTGTAACTCCTGCATCAAGAACACCTTGGCAAATATCATGACGGATTTAGATTGCCCATAAAAAGTATCCTAACAATGTTATCGTTTAAAGAAGTCTAGTTCTTTTGCTATCAACTGAAAACGAAAATTGAAAATTTCCGTTTTTTTTTCAATAATAAAAAACTAAAAATAATTGTGCGCATCGAATTTGACGTTTGCACTTGCCCAAAACATTCTGTAGATTCACTTCTATTTAAATAAAATTCCAACTTGTTTCAGGGTACTTTCCATGACTGAGGAAGTTGAACAGAACTCGAAACAAGCACCAAACTTAACAGGTTTTGAACCAAAGAATACATTTGCTTTCTTTCGAGTTCCAAAAATCTGTTTTTTTTTGTGCCCAAAAGGGTCAATGGCGCCGCGAAATTTGTGGAAATTTGACAAATCCCAAAAGGAAATCCCACACTTTTGCTTTCATCAAAAGGTTTTTGTGAACGAGTAACTGGCTCATGTGGATTCACCTTAACCATGCGTTTTGGTCAAGAATCCGATTTCGGTTACTTTCAACCTTTCTGGGTTTTATCAGTTAGTTGAAGAAGCCCAAGAGCTAATTTGATTATTAACTAAAAATAAAACCTCAACTTTACTTTCAGATAATTCATCACTATATAAACGCGCAACTTTGCCCCACTTAACAATCCTAGTATCTCTTACGGTTTACAAGATCCCAATGGTGAGGCTCGAAACTGAACTACCCTATTATATATAGAAAGCTTCTAAAAACCTGGCACAGTTTAGGTAGTGTGAATAAAATTGGGTGTGTGTGTTGCCATGAAGCTTTTGGCGAAGAGTGATATTTTTAGTGAAGCACACTCCGTCCTGTATTATATTAATAAAAGAGAATGTGGGTGGGGGGTTCCAAATCCCGCTCATTTGAGGCAGTTTTTCGAAACTCATCGTGACGTAATAGTGATTTTTTTAAAATGAAAATTCAGTGATTTTAAAAAATGAAATTTCCCCTACATTAGGTAAATAAACCGCTGAATCTATTGGACTTCATTATACATCATCTGATAAAAGAAGAGTGCATGACTGCAAACGATCGTCTCGCGGCAGTAAAAATTCGGTTGCACTGATCATGCTCACTTCGCAGAATATATTATTACTCATTAAAGGACCTCCCTAACGTGCTGTTTACACACAATCCTTCCAACTGACTTTCCTGACATCAGTTTGCCTAATTTAAATCGGAAGCAAAATTAACCCTGCCATTCATGTGAGCATAATGTACTTTTCCTTCTTTTAGCTTTTGATTAGGCAAACTGATGTCAGGGCAGGTCAGTTGGGAGGATTGTGTGTAACATCACGTCAGTGTCTTTTATTTTGTGACTTAAAATATTTTGCGAAGTGTGCATAATCAGTAATGTCGCGACAGGCTTGTGACTGCAGGACGTTCAACAGGAAACAGTCAATGAAAAAATATGTCATTGGGAAACGGAAATTATTTTTTGAAGGAAACGCATGCGTACTGATATTTCATTTACCTCTTCTCCTGTCTGTTTCTGTTTTGCTTTAGACTATAAAGAATGCTGGACAGAGCAGATAGTGCCTGTGCCTACCTTGAAAACGGGAAGCTGGAGTAAAAACACAGCTCACCATAGACTTTTATAACTAACGTTAACACTTTTTTTATAAACTATGGACACTAAAATGATGTGAAATAGGCACTAAAATGAAAATTTACTTCAGTTAACCTGTACGCTATCGTTAAACTCGAACTCGACAACAGAAAATGAGTCAACCATGGTTGACTCAAGGCATCAATAAAGTCCGAAAATTCTCTATACATAAATATGACACACTCCGTCCTGTATTATTTATGGTCTAAGGTCTGGCTGTTTCTCGAGAATCGAACTTCGAAACCGAAACTGGAAAGTCGGTGTCGGTGCTCCAACTTCAGGTGTATTGACAACAAATTCTGCATCCATCAGCTGATGTGAAAGTTGATTGTTTTTGTTACTTAAACTAATTATTTTGTGGCTTTAATTAACGTTATTCGGCATATTTGTACCTCTATTGATGGTTATTGCTGTAAATAAGGTAAGGGCAATAAAATATTAACATTATTATATATAGATAATTATTAGGATCGAATATGGAAAAGACCCCATTACCCATTGTCTAGAAAAAACTGCATAGGTATTGCAATCACAATTGCATTTTAAAATCACGTTATTTTATTGCATAATTCCATTGCGACAACTATTATCTGTAAAACAAATTGATAATTTTGAAATAATTATGTCTATATAGATAGAACTGTTATTGTGGGCATTGTTTTCTTAATATAACCTTTGTCATGCACTTGCACTACCCAATTATTTTCTTGTCAGTGAAATTCGTCACTTAATTGTATGTCGCCGAAATAAGCTCAAAGATTACAGCAAAAAGGCTTGTTTTTCCATTAAATATTGATGTAAAATGTTTTTAAGAATTAAATTTGAGTTGAAGATTTGGCAAATCTCTAGACTAGAGCTAAACATTGGCTTTGTAGGAGAATACATTAATATTTCTATCATAACATAATTTGACTGTGACGGAAAGATGGGTCAGAACAGATTTGTAAAAGTCTGTATAATTTGCCTGCAGTAATCGGACACACTAATTAATGCTTAAGGAGAAGTAAATCAAGAGCAAACCCCGAAAGAAGGTGGCTATTACAGCAAACCCATAAATTTTGAACAAAGTGGATAAGTTCAAAACTTATAACATAGACTATTACAACTGAGTGCCTCAGTTAGTTGCATACTTTTAAATTTACCATTTATTTATTTTCTCTTTAGTGCTATAATGAATTGAGACAAGTTTAAATGGGGCATGTTTTCTTTAGATACTTTTGCTTTCTTAGGTTTCACCCCAGTTCAGTTAAATTTTCCTATATCAGCTTATAACTGCAGTGCACATTGCTACTGATATTTCTTATTTACCATTTCTTCAGGAAATGTCTAGAATTTCTTCTGCTATCTATATTTTTGTGATCAGAGAAAAACTATGATAAGTTTTGTATAAAAAGAAAAGAAAAAAACAAAGTAGTCAAGTACCTTAATTTACAATGGTGAATTCATTTTCCTACACTGAACTCCTGTTTTTATCAGATGAGATACTCATAAAATTCATCTAAAAATATAAATCATTCGTCATTTATTTAACATTCTCTTGGTTTCCTATAGAACTCTGTTAGATCTCTAGAATACACATCTTCACGATCTGCATAATACTTTAGTTTAATTTCAACAGTTTCAAACTTCTGTAATCGGCGGCTTTTCGTCAGACCTTATAGAGTCAAAAGCTCGTTAATTTTTACTTAACAAAATAGCTAGTATCTCTACTTTTAAAAGGTTAGAGTCAAAATATAATTAAGAAAAACCCTTTAATAAATAATTAATTTATTCCTTACAAAAAAAAACTACCAGGATAAATCTTTGGTGAATTTGCAGTTTAACTCACGGACGATTTGAAAAATATCGACTGCTGATAGATAAAGTTTGGTGTCTTAAATACACGCTGACACAAATGTTACCGTTTGTTCTCCCTTATTTCCCGAGTTATTCGCATTTAAAGTTGTTTACACATTACACAGTTTTTTAACAATTTCCTAGTACGGTCCTGTGACGTGCCATCTCATTCCCTCCTAAACATTACATTTGGCATAAGGTGTCCATTGTGTTTGGGAATCCCTAGAATATTCTGGAATCAGAATATGGGAAATTGTCATTATAACTGACAGTTTACACATCGCTTTCAGTACGGCGCTAGTACCAGTACGCTTTGGACGTTTTCTCATGCATTCCTGTATTACGAACATTTTTTCTGAAATTGTGTGCTGTTTACCTTGTTCTGTTGATGACCAGTGATATTATAGTGGCTTATAAGCTGCATGTGTGGCCCTTTTTCTTGGTCGGTGACGCGTTATTTGTTTCCTATGTTGTTTTTGTGGCGAGGAAATTGCCATGTCGAGGCCGTCAAATTACAAGGTCTGGTCAGTTTGCCTACACAAGGGCCGGACCTACATCATTTTCCTGAGATGTTAAGGTAAGTTTGTGTAAATTTGTTGTTCTTTTGTGTAAATTTCGGGCGATCTTTAAGTAGACGGGTCCCGTCATTTCATGCAGCATTGCCGGACTGTGTTTATGGCTCTAGGGTCCTCCCTGGCCTGACGTTTCTGACCAACAGGACTCCCTGACCTGACTTTGACCTGACCTGACCTACAGGGCAGGTCAGGTAGGTCAGGTCAGGCAGCCCTGTTTCTCAGAAACGTCAGGCCAGGGAGGACCCAATGCAGGATGAAATGACACCAGCGCCCCTCTTCACTCCTGGTCCCGTAACTTCCTTGGGGGGTGAGAACAAGAAATTTTTCTTGTGGGTTGTACGTCCAGGGGGGGTTCTAGGCACGTTTCTAAAAAGAAAAATTTAAAAATCGTCCGTGAGTTAAACTGCAAATTTACCAATTTTCATTTTTAAAAGTTGTTCTTATCTAGCACTTAAAACCTTGGGCTCTTTATTACATCCAGAGAATCGAATAAATGTTAATAAAAAGGTTAAATCTCACCCAGTCTCCTTATACTTTTCTATTGTTCAGCAGTCTCTCTTTTTCTATATTTGGCACTTACTCCAACACAAAACACAGAATTTTACCCAAAACAGGACCCTTGCTACTCTTGTAACTGTCCCCAACTTAATGCCCCCGTTTTTTCTTGTCGTTGTCGCCAATCCAAGTATTTTTTTGTCTATCTCGCATTTTCCATCGTAATCATCACATACGTAAACACTTACCGAACCACTGGCCCAGTTTCTTTCAACTTAATATGCTTCATTGTCGTTTTAATTTCCAGCTGCACATTGAAACTATTATTTATATTGGCAAACTAATTTTTAATATAAAACATTTATTAGCGAATTTTCAGAAGGAAGAAATTTTGCCTTCTCTAAGCTGATTACCTTCATTAAAGTTAAATACTGTAAATGATGCTCATTTACACTTCAGCGAATTCGTATAAAGATTAAGGGTTGCTCAATTGCTTTTTATAACATGTATTGATACGTATTTAGCCTCAAAATGTTCAACCATGGCTTCTGATGTTTGATCCATAAGTTTCTGTGTCATACAACTTTAATACAGCATATTAGAGAAAAACACAGCATATCAAATCTGTTTGTTAAATAATTTCTGGTTAAAGCAGATGATTTAATAAGTATGCACTGGTGGATCCATTGCATTATTTAGCAAAAAACTCCGAATTAATCATTTTTCCACAAGGCTTTAATAAGCATATAAGCTGGCGTGTAAAAAATACAAAAAAAAAAATTGTTTTTACTATTAAAAACTGAAATTTAATCAAATACTGTTTAGTGTGTCAAATCACACAGGACTTTATCTTTTGCAGGTTTCCAAGAAAATGTTCTGCTTTGTGGATTTTCTCAGTTTTCAAAAGGAATTGCATATATCACAAATGTTTGGTGTAAATTGTGTGAAAACTCTGATTCCTTAATGTATTTTACTATAACCATATGACAAGAGGCGTTTATGTGTTTATTTTTATTGCCTCTTTGGGATTCATGCTTTATGTGATGTGCAGTTAATTTACAAAATTCTTCTTTATCACCAGTTTATAGTTTTAGTGCATAGGTAACTTATAAAAGATACCCAGCCACAATAGAGCTAAAGGTCACAGTGGAGGGGCTGTTATGGTCCACTCACAACATAACCTAAGTAACCCGCCCCTCACTATAGTCAACATATCATATCCGAATTCTTTAGTTACTTTGTGAGTTACCAATGCACATTTTTGCAATCTTTAAATGTATACAATCATAATAATCTTGGAAAATATATCTAAAATAAACAATACCATAGGTAAAATATCTTTCAGATTGTAAGTTTTCCAACATTTGCAAGTTTTAGTGTATCTATACTCTGTACCTTAAATTGTCTTACCTGGTGGCATCGCCAATTTAAATATTATATTATATTATAACTTTTTATTGCTGCAATGGTTTCGTAATTATTTATTAGACTCGTTTTCATTTATCTGGTGTTCATTAATGGATTGATTATTCCCCAGTCCTTAACTGCTTTTTATATGCCCCTCTTAGCATCGTAACTTTTGTATTTTTGGACCTTCTTAGTTATAGGTTTAAATCATCAGTGAGTGTTACCCGTCGTTTGAATAAGTAGTTAATAGACAATATGTTTTAAGGATTTAGGTTTCTGAACATATAAAACCCTTCGTTATAAAATCTAGATAAATTTGCAGGGTGCAGTGTCTATTGATAAGTTTAATTACGGACTTTATCTTTGTACTGTGCAGTACTAGTGTTTCAGATGCAGTATTGAACCTGGTTTTATTATCAGGATTTTGTTTTCCTGGTAACAGTATATACCATGTTATTTTTTCTATTAGATCAGTAGATTTTAAGTATTTTTCTCAGGCATTTGTTGACAAAAGTTTGCAGTTTTTTTAGTCTTTTCGGACAGTGCCCAGGTCTCCTATCCAAACATCACACTGGTTTTATGTTTCTATTGAACATTTATTTTGATGTTTTGTTTTGATTTACACACTTTTGTTAGCATGCCAAATGTTTCCTTTGATTTTCTTATTATATGCTCAACTGCTGCTTCTGTGTCTCCCTTTTCGTTCAGTATGCTTCCTAGATAACAATATTTTTTGACATAGGTACTGGGTTTCTGTTTCCTCTACCTATATTAATATTTTCTGGTATTTCCATACCCATGGTCATTGCTTTTGTTTTATTCGCGTTTATATAGTGCCCTAACTTCTCAAACCTTGATTAGAATCTCAATTATGTTCTTCACATCTTTAGTGATATTAGTTACTAGGTAAATGGCATCTACTAATTTCCGATTTATTTTTCAGGTAATCCTGCACAATTCCGTTTTTTACGTCTATTGTTTTCTTCATCATATAGCTCAAGCAAACGTTGAATACTGGTGGCAATATGCAGCCTCGTTTTAGTCCCTTTTCTAATCTTATTTTTCTGCCCAACATCCTCTGTGCAGTACTTGACGGGAAGTGTCTATACATAATTTTTACCACTCTTATTATTCTAGGTTAGGTTTGTTTGTGAGTGGGCCATACCGGTCCCTCCACCGCGACCATATGGTCTATTGTGGCTCACGCCTAAAAGTCTAAATTTCTCCCAACAAAGCCAGCCTCCTACAGAGGTCGATAATCTTTGTGGGCGAAAGTTGTTCCAGATCCTCCGGAGCAAGCTTTATCTTGCCAAAGAGCAGGTATCTAGTCCTGTCCGCTGCCGGGCAGGAACACAGCACGTGCACTGCTGTCTCGTCACTCTCCATACACAGCCGGCACTCGGTCTCCTGACCGATCGCAATACGGTGCATGTGATGCCGCAAGCGGCAGTGTCCTGTATACAGGCCGACTAGAGTACTCAGTTGTTGTCTGTTTAACTCTAGAAGTTTTTTAGCCCTTGACTCAGATAGGCCATTTATGAAGGCCTTTTTTTTGTTCCCTCAGGGCTCGTCCGCGGCCTTGCCGCCCCGATAGCACCGCAACCTATGAAGGCCTTAGAGTGAGCTAATCCTGGAAGATTTTGCCAATATTGGATTGTCATTCTTTCTGTCCAGGTCTTTAAGGTGCGTTTTGCTGTGCAAGATATTATCCCCAGCACCGGTTCTGGTCCGACAAAGTCTCTCTGGGCACCACTCCTGAGAGACTTTGTCGGACCAGAACCGGTGCTGGGGATAACATCTTGCACAGCAAAACGCACCTTAAAGACCTGGACAGAACGAATAACAAGCCAACAATGACAAAATCTTCCAGGATTAGCTCACTCTAAGGCCTTTATTAATGGCCTATCTGAGTCAAGGGCTATCATATAGCTCAAACAAACGTTGAATACTCGTGGCAATATGCAGCCTCGTTTTAGTCCCTTTTCTAATCTTGATTTTCTGCCCACCGTCCTCTGTGCAGTACTTGACGGGAAGTGTCGGTACATAATTTTTACCACTCTTATTATTTTAAGGGGTACTCCAAATTTTCTAATATTTTTTAGTCAATCTTAGTTTTCTAGACCACATGAGAAAGGTTTGAAATCTCTGCTTGTTCTATCGACACTATCACCGACGTTAATCCTCAGAAATTTCTTCATTAGCACCTCCGCTTGTTATGTTCGTCATGAATCCTCGTTCTTTCCTAAAGCGCCCAAGCCTAGGAATGTCCCTTTAGAAACATGTAGGCTTTCCATTTCATAAAAAAAACAGGGTTTGTTTCTATCAAGCTGCCCTGGATGTCTTTGCTCAAAACCATTGCCACTGTGTGTAGTGCAGCTGCTTCTTCTCTTCCAGAGTATAATAAAACACTTTCATCTCTGTTGCTATTTTCTCTTTGACCCGGCCATCTGGTTTTAAATAAGGCAATATTTTCAGCTTTTAATATATTATACTAATATTTTATTGGCCACAAGTGTACAATATGTCTATACAGGAAGTCTACTTTGACTTCTGCGTTGTATAATGACATAATTTAGAAAGGGAGTCATCTAAAAATATTTAAACTGGATTTTCAAAATTAGTTGAACTTCATATTTTGACATACCAAACGATTTTTTTTGCATTTTCTCTTCCGCCTGCAGTTCTAACCATTGCCATCATTTCCCAACAATCATAATGTTTCCACCATTACTTCCCAACCACCATTCTTCATTTGACTCACACATTTATAAAAACAATTAGTAAATTTTCTGCAGAACTTAAATGCCTTTGACGTACATAATTAAAGTTTTAAATCTAAATATCTCCATCTCTTTAATTATTTGTGCCAGTCTTGAATTCTCTAGTATTGTTCTCATATTTGATGTGACGTTAGATTTTGATAACACCTGTATTATTTAGGAGCTATGCTTCTGTGATACAACGGTTAAGGTGGGTGGGTCGTCACCCTTTTGCACCCTTTGCCGAATAAGGGGGGTATTTAATTTAAACCCTTAATCAATAATTGTTTTCATGGCAATATGAAAGTTGTGCGCAGGGGCATTGCCTTGCAAAAACAAACACTTGTGGATAAATTTCATCGCTTTTTTCTCTAATATTTTGATGGCGAATAATGATTACCAGCTATTGTTACGCTCGTATGATTACCTCATGAAAATTCCAAAACACAAGCTGGATCTTTTCTAGCAGTTTTTTAAACGCCGAACTTCTTAGGCCGGAGATAACCGGAATGTCGATTGCTGGTTAGTGTCTTTGCTTCTGCGTCATGTAATTCCAAGTACCTAAGTTCCACCCATACTGTTTAAAAAGTCAGCATCTTGTTCAAATTGGAAGCAGATCGACCTCGTTGCTTCTACCCTTGCTCGCCCCGATCAGCTTTAACATACGTTTTATGTTTTATGGCCCAATAAACATATAAACCATATGAAGGTATGGTATAATCAGTGTGCTGGATATTCATTTTAGTTCAATTCGACGGTCCGTTAACGTACCGTCCATGAACTGCATCAATATTTTCAGTGACGTGAAGTGCTGTTTTTAGGTTTATTTAGATTGTAGGTTCTAGATTTGTAGATTGTTTAATGAGTGGTATTCGCATTTGGCCTCACAGCGCTGCGACCATAATGGGTATTTTGTGCATGACTCCTTTTTTTCTAATAGTTGCCCAAAAAGTTCGGACTCTTTGTTGTTTACTATCTTCTTGGGGGATGTTTTTACCTATTTTCTAGGTTGTTAGGGTCACCACTCCAGGGTATTTGAGCTCTTTGCAGAACTGAGCCTTTTTTCCCTTAGGGCTCGTCCGCGGCTTTGTCACCTCTATAGCACCGCAGCCTTTGGCTTATTGTGCATGCCCTTCGTCTTTTCTACTCCACCCATTCCAAAATCACTGTGCCTTGAACTAGTCTGCACAGCAATTGGTAGGGTGAAGTTTTATATTGCTCTGTCTCCGGGCTAGGCTGTCCGTAGATCAGTTGTCTTTTGCGGTTCAGAGCTTTACACTCGCACAAGATGTGCTGGGCTATTCCTCCTCCTCGCCGCAGAGTCTTCATGCCAGGTCCCCCTCGAACCGCCCCATTTTATGCAGGTGTTTCTTGACAGCCATGTGTCCCGTCAAGAGGCCTGTTATGTTCCTGAGCTGTCCTCTGCTAAGATTTAGCAGTTCCACAGCTCTCTTTGAACTGGGATCCCTAATTAGTGTCTTCCCATGTCTGAGCCCTGGACAATCTGCCCGGTATGCCTTATGCTGGTCCCTGACTCAGGACTTGATGGTTCCCCTGGCCGTGCCTTTCGTTACGCCCAGGACCGGTTTTGGTCCCATAAATGGTTCTGCTTATCCTCTCTTCGCGAGACTTGTCAGCTTCTTCATTGCCTTTGACCCCCGAGTGACCCGGCACCCAGATGAGGGTGACCTCATTCTGCACAGCCAGGTCGCTCGTCTCGTCTCGGCATTCACTAACTATTCGTGGGATACTTAGGGCCTTAAGGGCTGCCTGACTGTCTGTGGCTATGAGGATTCGCTTGTTGGTGTAGCCTCTCCTCTCGTTCTCTCGCACGCAGTGCAAGATTGCGTACATTTCGGCCTGAAAGACCGTTGCATGAGCCCCGGGGGAAATACTGTGACTTACCCTCGGTCCTTCCGAATAAACGCCCGTAGGATCCGTCCGTGAGCCAGACGAGCGCGTCCCGTGGTAGGTCTGGCGTCCCCCCTGCCATGCCTCGCGTTCGGCGATTGCCACTGTAAACTTATCTTCCCTACAGATTCGCGGGCGCGCGAAGACTGACCTCATTTCAAGAATGGGCTCCTGAGCCTTAGTCGCATAGCAAGTGTTCTGTTGTTTACGCTACTTCAGTGCAGTATCTGCAGTTTTCCCTGTCCGCCTTGCCCAGCTTCATAAGGTGACACCTTACCGGGGAGTCTCCCCTGAAAAGTACTTTGATTATTCTCAAGTCGTTGCTGTTTAATCCAAGAAACAGTTCAGACTTCTTCGTTGACGAACGATGAACAGTTTTACCTGCCTTGACCCTGGCATTTTCCTCCAGTATGACAGCATTTGGTTCCCTTCCCAAGTATCAAGTTAATTTGTTACGTGGATTTTTGTCCACCATGGGGCTCTGGACCATAGAATGGTTGTTGTTGCTAGGCTATCTGCTTCTTGATTTCCTTCAATGCATTGATGCCCTGCTACCCACATTAAAGTTACTTTGTTGTTCGTAGCCAGTTGCTTCAAGGATTTTTTTGCATTTCCATATTAGTTTACGCTCGATTTTAAAAGATTTCGGTCTTTAGTCCTGCCTGACTGTCTGACAGGATGTAGATCTCTCTATTTCTGAGTCTTCTATGTATGCAGTCGTGTACAGAGATTTTTAGCAAGCATTTCTGCTTGGACGGTGGTGGAAGTTTTTCCTGGGGACTTAGCGAATCTAAAGTTGTGCCCCCTTATTCCGAGTCCTGCTCCCTCTATTTGTTTAGACCCGTCTGTATACCATACAAATGAGTTGTTTGTCAGCCTTGCACTGCATGTGTCCCATGTTTGGCGGTCATTTATGACCACGTCGAATGGAATTATGAAGTCCAGTTTGGCTGGCATTTGGTCTTTTGGTTTGGCGAGTGACTCCAGCGGAATAATTTCCAGGTTTATTTAGATAGTTTCGTAATAAAAGTAGAATCAAATAGATGGTTATATTTAAAAAAGTAGGGCCCGCTCGTAAGCGTTTTCAGAGATATTTGGCTTTCTTAACTCTGGGTCTTTAGTTATTATGTTCATTTTTGTGAACAAGGTCATGAGTTACCACAGCTTAAGCCACCTGTGTCTTCCAGCCTTGTTATTAAACTAGCAACTAACTGTTATGGGCTTTAAAGCCATATCACCAGCTTGCCAGATACTTTTAACTTTGCTTATGATTTTAGACCTTCACAGTTGTCGCTTAGTCGACTGTTAAATTACTTTTGGAATATTTTCTCTTACTGTACTAGACGTTTTGTATAACCTAGCTGTTGGTTGATTCCAAGTGCAACACATTCCAGCTACTCAAGCAGCTAACTACGCTTTGCAAACGTTTAGTTACCCACCAAGTCAGTTAGAGAATAGAAGAAAAGTCCAGAAGTCGCCATGCGCTACTACTTATAATAGCTATATTATGAAATTGCGTTCCCCGTTTGCATATTTCGCGCCGCGTGGGTTAAGTTTTTCGCGGTTTACGTCATTTGTGTGTGTGTATGTGTGCAGTTCAGTGTGCAGCATAAAATTTGTTTGCCATTAACTCGCTTATATAGTGAAACGAATGGTGCAATCTGTTGTTTTTTTGTCTTATCAGTACAGTGCAAGATGGGCAGGGTATTCTTGGAGCACATGGGCGGCAGCAGACTGTTCGCATGCGCCAGGTGCGACACGAACCTGACCAATCGCTCCGAACTGATCAGCACCAGGTTTACTGGGGCCACCGGCAGGGCGTTCCTTTTCAACAAGGTTGTTAATTTGACCTACAGCACGATACAAGAAAGGGAAATGCTCACAGGAAAACATATGGTAAGTTGAGGGTAAGGGTGGTTTATTTTAGTTTATGAAAGAAATTCACCTGAGTAATGTGGACAGTTTTGGTGATAAATCTATTGAAATCTCGGGAATTATAAGACATAGAAATTAGAGTAGGTTTTGAAAAACTTATGCTGATCAAGTTGACTCTCCAAAATGTTGTCCTATACAAAGTGATTCCGACTCTTTGGCCTATTAGGTGTTTATGGGAAAATAATATTACAATTTCGAACTTTCATTGAAACTCTTTTTGCTGAAGCTACTCTTTTCATTGTGTGGGATGTTACTATCATGTTTATTTCAAATGAGTCACCTATATTTTATTACCTTTTTTGGAAACTTTTTAAAACTGTAAGGTGGTTTTATATAAAATGTTCTATATTAATTGTCAACAGTTAACCCTTAATCAGTCGCGTGGTTATTTTTTTACATTATTGGTTGCAGGTCGGTCATCTACCAACTCATCGTGTTTTCAAAATTGGTTTACTTTTCTGGCGGTCAAAATTATTAGCGATTACTAATTAGTGTGTTAGTTAAAGTGAAAGAAAACAGTTATGGGAATATTTTCAGAAAAAAATGAAATTTCTAAATTATTGATTTATCAGTCGCTTACAGAACTATGTGAAAACTGGAACCTGCGATGAGCACTAATAAGTACACTTGGAGAAAACCCAAATC
This sequence comes from Tillus elongatus, assembly GCA_964006375.1. Classification (NCBI taxonomy): domain Eukaryota; kingdom Metazoa; phylum Arthropoda; class Insecta; order Coleoptera; family Cleridae; genus Tillus; species Tillus elongatus. Next base: position 95,927,546 of record OZ023268.1, read on the forward strand.
ACCACAACACATATTTCACAGACCTTACGATCGTTTCGTTGACCATTCTGTTGATTTTATTGATAAAATTAGAGATGTTAAATTATTGGAAGGTGAGATTTGGATGTCATTCGACGTGGCGTCATTATTTCCTAGTGTACCCACAAAACAAACGGAGTATTTGGAACAATTGTTAAAATTGAACAACATAAGTGAAGACGTCTGCAAAGAATATTTAACTCTAACTAGCTTTTGTATAAAACAAAATATTTTCCAATTTAACAATGAGTTTTTTGAACAAACTGAAGGCACAGCAATGGACAATCCATTATCTCCTTTTATTGCAGATTTGTTTATGAGTAGATTTGAGACGGATTTAAAAAATAAAAATGGGTATCTCCCTAGAGTTTGGTTTCGTTATGTCGACGATATGTTTGCAGTGTTTGACACAAATATATGTAAGGTTGAAGAATTTACTGAAAAACTAAATAGTCAATTTGATCCAATGAAATTTACACACGAAATAGAAATCAACAATAAACTTTCGTTCCTAGATGTACTAGTTATTAAAAATAAAAATAATGGCTCGCTTGAATTTGATGTCCATACAAAAGGAAACGACTACTATTAGTTATATTCCTAACGACTCACATCATACGTTTGCACAAAAAACGGCTACTTTAAATTTCCTAGTAAACAGATTGATTAAATTTCCGTTAAGTAAAAATAGCTTTAATACAGAATTAAAATACATAAAAAATGTGGCGAGATATAACGGTTCTCGGATGGTTTAATAGACAAATTGGTTAACAAACACAAAACAAAGAAAATGATATCTGAATGTACGACATTTAAGAAAGATAAAATAGAGAAAAAAATTGTGTGTTTACCTTATGAACCACGAATCACAAAGGGTTTGGAAAGTATTTTTAAGAAAGCCGATTTACATTTGACTTTTTCGACGAAAAGTAATTTAAAAAATTTGTTGGGTAATACGAAAGACAAAGTCACTGAAATGTCCGGTATTTATGAGATTAGTTGCAAAGATTGCAATCTTAAATACGCGGGTCAAACTAGGAGAAACATAGCCACCAGATTTCGTGAACATCTCGCACATTTACGATATGGTACGGTGGACAAATCGTGTGTGGCACCACATATATGGGATAATAATCACCACATTGACAAAGAAAATTTTAAACTTGTCAAAAATGTTAGACATCAAACTATGCTTGATTCATTAGAAAGTATTTTTATATTAAGGTCGATTAAGAACAAAACTTCATTGAATCGTGCGGCACCTTTAATTTCAAGCCCTTTATTTTCATTTGGCATTTGACCGCTTAAACACTCTTAATTTGTCTGGTAGAATAATAAATTACTGTCAATAACTCGGCCGGTCGTCTATACATATACTAATCTCTACGCTTGTCTCGACTTAAAGACCCGTTCGTTTTGTTTGTATCTATGAATATAAAAACTGTCACGAAGAATTAAAATCAATATAAATATAGTTTTTATGTAGTATTTTAGTTGAATTATTTATCCTTTGTTAGAGTTAACATTTTGAGCCAAACACCCGGGTTTAGTTTTCTATTTAAAAAAGATGAGCGGAGGTGATGTTGTTTGTCGCGCCAGATGTGCTTCTCGGCTTGATCCAATATCCACATAGTAAATTTCTAGATCGAAAGGGAACGTGCAGATTCCTTAAATAACTCGGTACCTTTCCTTTAAGCCGATAGATAAGGGCTCATAAATGTGTCTACCAGAAGATTAAAGCAGGTCTTCGACCTCGTAGTTTCACTGCACAATAAACAAACGATGGGTCTTCGACGACAATTTTACTTCGGACTAGTTCGTTTACCTAGACGCGATATAAATACACGGTAGTTAGTAGTTTAATTTTAGAAATTTTCTTCCTCTAAAGATGTTGACATGGTCAACGAAACGATCGTAAGGTCTCTGAAATATGTGTTGTGGTGATTTGGGTTTTCTCCAAGTGTACTTATTAGTCGCTTACAGGTAAAATACTGAATATCACGAGATGTTAGCAACAAAACAATTTTTTTCAATATAGAAAATTTATTTAAAATAAATAATTTACACAACAAAATTTCATAACCAAAAAAATGAGCTACGACCTTAGGATACATTTTTTCCAAAGCTCTTATAATCCATCGAGAGAAAATCAAATCAAAATGTAAAATATTGAACAAAGAATGTACGTATATAAACAGTTACTCTGATTCCGTATCTGCATTTTGGTGAAAACAATTGTAACAAGTTTTGCTCTACGCAGCTTGGTTTATGGCAAGTGTGGTAGGAGCTTGATGTCTTCCTATTTTCTTACTTGAACAAAATTTACATCTTCCAGTAAATTTTCTTCCCTGGCACCAGATATTCGACAAGCAGCTGCACGCATGTCTTTTGGAAAACGATACAAAATATAGTCGTTAGTTAGACGGAGAGGTTTTTGATGAAATAGCGCATTGTAATATTTGCTTTTGTATTGGTTTCGTAAATTATTTGGCTGTTGATGTCAGCAGTATTCAACAAAGAAAAAAATCGTTAGTGGCCACCTTGCACTTCTTGTAGATACGGAGTAAGTTTCCTTCATTTGGTTTACACTACGACGCCACCCTTTGTAGAATTATAGAACATGATTTTTTCAGGTTTTTGTTTTTCACCTGAACTTTCATTTATTTCTTTGTATGATGGAGCGTTTAGAGCCATATTACTGTTTTGTCTTCTTTTGGTGTATAGGAGACGATAGTGGTACCTTTCTGAAACCCAAATAAACTACTATATTTGTGTCTGCCTTTTGAAAGAGTAAAAATTTGTGGAAAATCTGTTTTCTTCTTTCGAACTGTTCCAAGAGTTGTAAGATTAAATATTTGGCCAATTGAAACGATGGGAACCAGTTGTCAGTTGTCAAATTGCGACTGGAATTGAGAATAGGCCCCACAAGACGTCTCACCAGGCTAAATGCACTGTTATCAACTAGAAATTATTCTTCTATTTCTTTATCTACAGAAACTTCCATAATTTATGTGTAGTTAAAAATATTACTAGAATCCATCATGGCAAAAATTTTAAGCCCTTATCTTGTGGGTTTGCTTTTGATGTATTGGCAGAAGACACAGCTCACCCTAAATGGCTCCAGCATCTCGCCGATAACGTTTTTACCAATAATATAATTCTCTAGACCCTCCAGTCACCGCGTAACAAAATCGTCGAAAACTTTACGAATCAGGGCTAATTTATCCCACTATCTCCTTTGCGCCTGATCACGGACATCATCGAATCGTATACAGCCCAATAAAAATTCAAAAAGTTTTAAAGACATCGTTATTCCAAATGCTTCTACTCCGGAGCAATCTTTTGACCACAAATCTGAGAGCCGCAAATGCGAAGATCTCAAAACTCCCGCCAAATAGACTAGTCCGATGATAGCTTTAATTTCTTTTAGGTCCGTAAGCTTTGTATCTCTTTCCCTGGTGTAGTTTTCACGCACTTTCAAGATGTAAGTATTAGTACAATCGACAATTTCTTGGATAGTAGAGTTGGGAAGAAATAAATTCCAGGCATCTATTGAAGTGTTTACATTTATCGACAGTGTCGCGACATGTCGCGCATAAAATGACGGATATCATTTTCAAAACTAAAAAGGTACGAAAGATGCTCTCTTCTCTTAATACCAAGAAAGCCTCGGGCCTTGACGAGATCCCAGCAATTGTTCTCAAAAAATGCGCACCAGAGCTTGCTCCTGTCCTGACTCGTCTGTTTCAGATATCTTATAATAAAGGCATATTCCCTAGTAACTGGAAAACTGCTCGAGTACAACCCATCCCCAAGAAAGGATCCAAAGCGCTTCCTAGCAACTACAGGCCTATTTCTCTCCTTTCACTCGTCTCTAAAGTGATGGAAAAGTATATAAACACCGAATTACTAAAATTTCTTGAAAAACACAGTCTAATCCACGACAGGCAGTATGGATTCCGTCAGCGCAGATAGACTGCCGACCTCCTTTCCTTTGTCACCCATTCTTGGAACAAGTCTATGGAACAACACGGTTAATCCCAGATTGTTGCTCTAGACATATCAAAAGCATTCGACCAGGTCTGGCACGCAGCGCTGCTTAATAAACTTCCGGCCTATGGCCTACCACCAAAACTTTGTACCTGGACAGCAAATTTCCTCTCCAACAGGAGCATATCTGTTGTTGTGGATGGCCATTCCTCTAAACTGTATCCAATTAATGCAGGAGTTCCTCAAGGTTCAGCTTTAGCCCCTACTTTGTTTCTTCTCCACATCAATGACCTCCTCTCTAGCACATCCAACCCAGTTCACAGCTACGCGGACGACAGCACCCTCCATTCAAATATACAATATTCTAAGCCTGTCTCTTTAGCCCAATTAGATGGGGATCGCAGACTCATGAAGGGTTCTGTCTCCATGGATCTCCAAAAAATATTAGACTGGAGAAGTAGAAATCTTGTACAATTCAACCCCTCCAAAACTAAGTCTTGCTTTCTTTCTCACAAGAGATACACCAGCCCTAGACCCATCACAATGAACAACCAAGTTATTCAAAGTAATGAGTCATTTTCTCTTGTTGGCATTTCTGTGGATCGAAATCTTAATTGGCATCAACATGTCACATCAATTGCAGAAGCGGCTGCTAAGAAATTAGGTTTCGTCTTCCAGGCTCGCAAATACTTTTCACCAGCTAATCTCTATACCTTATATACTTCACAAATAAGGCCAAACCTCGAATACTGCTCCCACATCTGGGGTGCCGCTGCCGCTTCTACACTAGCTATCCTGGACTCCATTCAAAAGAGAGCTATACGTCTCATCGGTGACCCTACCCTCACCCAAAGGCTGCCATCCCTTGCCCACCGACGTGCCGTTCGTGACCTCTCTCTCTTTTATAGATATCTGCACGGGCACTGCTCAGAGCAGCTTTCCTCCATAGTTCCCCCACCTGCTGCCCCCAACAGATCTACCAGGGGAACAGAGCGAATGCACCCTTTTACTGTCCAGGTCACCAGGCTTAGAACATCTTGTTATGCCCGCTCTTTTGTCCCGAGGACTTCCAAGTTGTGGAATTCCTTGCCGGCACATGTTTTTCCTTCTCCTCCGAACCTCCAAACCTTCAAGTCCAGAATTAACAAGCTGCCTCTTTTTTCCTTGTCAACACCCACGGTACGATAGTCTTTAGGCTGTAAGCCCTCGTGGTGTGTTGTTGAAATTATTAAAAAAAAGGTCAGTGATACCACTAACAAAACGAATCATATCGCAAGGTTTTTGTCTCACTGCTGCGCGATATGGCGTATTCAGCCACATTGCACTATTTTTAGCCTGGTAATATTGTAATCTGTCAGACAGTGAGCCTGATCCGTCAACTGAAACACCAGAATCATCCTCTGAGGCACCCGATTGCTGGGTATCACCAAAATGGTAATTGTCTTATGGGCCATCTTCTTCATCAGAACCATCCAATGAAGAGTTGCCATCTACTTCTTCATCTGATAGTAGCTCATCCCACAATTGTAGTCGTCTTTGATATGTTTCATAACCACTCATATTTTCGGAATAATTAATCTGTTAGATTAACACAAACAAATGTAAACTTGAATAACATCTCGAATAAAAATAGAGTTACGCAATACTGCCAAACTTGTCTAGAACCTAACCAATTGACACATACTACTCAACTAGTCGAGTAGTATTTAGGAAGATAGGTGGGAGGCTGAATTTGGCGCGTCCGCTGTTTAAAAGTCCCAGCAGTTTGACTGAATTGTTGGTCTAAAAAAACCAACATGCGACCGATTAAGAGTTAAGGAGATATTCAACCATTTAAAAAATGTGTACAATGGAGGGCTTCAGGAAAATGATTGTTAGAAAGTTTTTGTAAAAATCATCACATCAGAACTCTGGTATCATTCTTTTTTTTAATTTTTATAAACGTCTAATATGCCACTTAAATTTATTCACTCTGTATAGTTTCCAAGATCTCAACATGTTATCACCATAATAATCCACTCTGTATGGGGGTAGTAGATAAATCAACTGATTTTGCTTTGCTAATTAGATTTTATTACTATCATTTGACAATCAGCTGCTAAATTTCAATTGCTTGTTCAATTTTAACCGCAGATATACAGTTATATAGGTAAGCCGACGACCGTCTGACGTGTGGTCGTTGAATGTCGCGGGTTGTGTTAGACAAGGAGAGGCAATGTGTTTGGATGATGCTTGTATGAATTAACATTAGACGTGGGGTATTTTTAATCAGTGATGCAGGCACTTATTGCCACTAAATTATAATACAGAACTTACAGAGTTGGTTTTTGTGATAAGTTCACGTATAAAACCCGTGAGAATAACCACGTGAAGTTCATATGTCAGCCGTACAATCACATAGAGCTAATTGGCTGTTTTTGTCACACCAAGCTGATTGACTGCCTGTTTCGCCGCTCTTTCTCTTTCACACGTAGACGACACTCAAATGCCACGTACATTACAATAAAAATATGAATCGCCGGGCTACCTCTCCAATTGTATGTTTATGATCTTTACCGATTGTTGAGCTAAGTTTAATAAACTGATGAACTTTAAAGAATTGCACTAATATTCAATACAGTGACTATGTGAAGATAGTGTGGTCATACGTTCGTCCGAGTGTTAATTGGTCAACGAACACGTGGGATCATGTTTCATTTATTATTTGTATGGGGCCTTACGGGAAAAACAGGGAAATCGAAGCATTTTTGTGTTAATCGATGCATTTGTGAGAAAAAATGGACAGGGGTCGCAAGTAATAATAATGGAGAAAGTATTCATGTGTTATTTCATTGTTGGTGTGTCTTTTTAGTGAATTTTTATTTTAAAAAATTCACTAATAGAGAGGTATCAATGGTGAGACTTTGCAAAAAATTTTCAAATGTGCGCGAACTAGGACCCCTAAAACCCTATCCGGGGTCAGTTTCAATTTTTATATGTTTGTATATATATATATATATATATATATATATATATATATATATATATATATATATATATATATATATATATATATATATATATATATATATATATATATATATATATCTGTGTGTGTGTGTATCCATCCGATAACTCAAAAAATAATTAACCGATTTCGATTAAACTCGGTTAAACTTGGCAAGCGCCTTTCTTCTAGCCAGGATAATCGGACAGGGTTTTCGGGGAAAATTTTGAGTTTTCTTTCGAAAAAAAAAATTTCTCCGAAAATTACAAAACTGTTTTAATGAAACTTATTAGATATGTTGCCTTGGGAGAGACCTTACTACGTACCAAAATTCAACTTTCTAAGTTGATGGAAAATTGAGTTATTCAAATTTTGAATTTTCTTTCGAAAAACATTTTTTTCTCCGAATATTACAAAGTTATTTTAATGAAATTTGGTGAATATCTTGCCTTAGGAAAGACCTTACTAATTCAAATTTTGAATTTTCTTTCGAAAAACATTTTTTTCTCCGAATATTACAAAGTTATTTTAATGAAATTTGGTGAATATCTTGCCTTAGGAAAGACCTTACTACGTACCAAAATTAAACTTTCTAAGTTTATAGAAAATTGAGTTACCCCAGTTTGAAGCATTTAATAAAAAATCACTACCATAACGCACTTGCTGCGTCCCGAACTTTTTTTTAATTATCAAATGTAAATATATATCTTGTTCTCGATTCCCGCGATTCAAATCGGCTGCAATGTTAATTGTCATATGAGTTTGAGTGTTTACATCACCTGAAAAGTAATTAGTAAAAGGAATCCTGGCAGAAATCTTGCAAATTGCGTGGAGAAACTGATGCAATTGTGAATATTTCATAGAATGTTCACGAAAACATTGTGTGTGTCTGTGTTTTGTTTCTTTAACGTCGGCCTATTTCCGCGACTATGGCCAATCACCGACGCCAGGGAGCAGTTTCACCTCACTATCCTGGAAAATTTGCCGAATCCCTGCCTTTATGTAAGGAGTGTAGGGATCTTTAACGTGTCCAACATCGCATGGACACGGGACCGACGGCTTTACGCCCTCTCCGAAGGGCGGAACGTGCAGACATTCAACTTGCTCAAATACAATGCCAGAACCTCGGTTGATGTTAATTTTACAGTTTGTACAGAAAAAGTGAAAGGAGTACCCTGGGATCAAACCCAGTACCCTTCGCTTCAGAGGCACACGTTCTTACCCCTGACCACCGAGGTTCTATACGAAAACATTGTTTAAAGGTTTCTTGAGATAGTTTTTGAGAGCTTAACGAATTTTTTCCACGAAAATTAGCTAAAAATTATAGACCGTTAAACCACAAACTAAATCTACAGCCAAAGCATCAACCTAACTAAACCTACTGCCAAAGCATGAGTCTATTTGAAATCAGTTTTTTCTAAATATTTTCGTAAAATGAAGGGATAATTAGCTGAAACTTAGGGGTTTCCAGAACACTCTTCTTGCGATATTTTCTTTACATAATCCGTATTTGTTTCAGGTTCTTTGTCTAAATATTGCGAATTTTGACGATTCAAATCGCGACTTTGACGTTTTCAGGAAAACCCCAAATTTGTTTTCTTTAAATGCCTATAACTTTATTGTCTTAACTTACAGACCTAAATTTTGGTAGGTATTTTTTCCGCAAGAGAACACAAAATTTTCCGGGAAAACTTGGGCCGATTTTCCTGGCTAACGAAATTATCCAAGCCACTTGCAAAAGGAAGGTACTCACCAAATTTGATCAAAATCGGCCCATTATTTTTTGAGTTTGCACAGAAAAAAACACACACAAATATATATATATATATATATATATATATATATATATATATATATATATATATATATATATATATATATATATATATATATAATTTAAACTGACCCCGGATATGGGTTCTAGGGGTCCTAGTTTACGCTCATTTGAAGAATTTTTTTAAATTCAAAAGTCGGGATCTTCTTATTAGTGATTTTTTAGTAAATTTTCTTAAAAAAAAATCACTAATGAGGAGATCCAGACTTTTGAATTTTCAAAAAATTCCTTCAAATGAGCACTAATTAGGCCCCCGCAAACACATATCCGGGGTCAGTTTCAATTTATATATATATATATATATATATATATATATATATATATATATATATATATATATATATATATATATATATATATATATATATATGTTTGTATGTATGTATGTATCACACCGATAACTCAAAAAATAATGGGCCGATTTTGATCAAATTTGGTGAGTACAGTCCTTTTGCCAGTGGCTTGGATAAGTTCGTTAGCCAGGAAAATCTGCTCAGTTGAAATAGATTAAACAATGATTTATTATAATTTGACAGACGGATTCCCTCGGTCAGTATCAGTTCAGAGCTGACCTTAAATGTATGGAATTTCGACCACGAAATTATAATGCATGTTTGTAAGAAAATAAATTCGGGACACAGCAAGTGCGTTATGGTAGTGAATTTTCATAGAAATGATCTGGCACAAAATATTTTATTGTAACTTCTTTTTCTTGTTACATAGAAATCTAAATTTTGGTGTATAGTTTGTGTATAGTTTACTTTTTATATCGTAAACCTACCTACCAAATTTGGTTATCATAGCTTTTTTTATTTTTTGAGATAAAATTTTTTTCGAATCAAAACTCAAAATTTTCTCGGAAAACCTAGTCCGATTTCGCTGACTAACGAACTTATCCAAGCCACTTACAAAAGGAATGTAGATGCCAAATTTGATCAAAATCGGCCCATTATTTTTTGAGTTATCGGTGTGATACATACACACACACAGATATATATATATATATATATATATATATATATATATATATATATATATATATATATATATATATATATATATATATATATATATATATATATATATATATACATTGCAACTGACTCCGGATATGGGTTCTAGGGGTCCTAGTTCGCGCTCATTTGCAAATTTGTTTTAAAAGTTGGGATCTCCCCATAAGTGAATTTTTTCTACGAAAATTCACTAAAAACACATATGTACATTTTTATGAAAATTCACTATCATTACGCACTTGCTGCGTCCAGACTTTTAAAGAAAATTCACTAAAAGGGGAAACATGTCGGCCACAAATGCATGGTCACACTGTCTTTATATAGCCACTGTAATATTTAACACAGTTTTATCTGGATTTTTAGTGGTTAGGTATGTGTTGATTTAGGATTAATGTTCCCAGTATTTAGTCACTAACGAAGCATGATCTAACTGCTTTTTCATAAATTAGTCTGATTTCGTTTGTTATAAGATATGTCTACAAAATATATGACGACTCTTTATTTTGAACTAGACATGTGTTAATTAAACCTGTCTTGAAAATTTCCATTTGACAGTCTGTATCTCCAAAGAAGTGTATTTTTAGATATGCAAATTGACTTAGCCTTCTTAAAAAATATATGGTAGCGCTAAGTCCCAACCTATAAGGGACACCTGTATAACAGCTGGTTTTGTCAATTAATGTCTAGATTTTTTTTTATTTTGACTAACAAAACCCCTCAAAAAAAATACAACAAAATGTTAAGCTTATCCTACAAGTAAAGACTATAAAGGAGCTGCCATTGCTATCGCAAAATTGAGGCAAGTATGTCGTATACTTATTGCATCATTCGCTCCCCAGTGGTGGGGCTTTAGTTTGGACTGTTTAAAAATAAACACACAGGCATGTCAGGTTTTACAGTTTTATTTTGTACAAACATTATAATTTAATTGATATGATTTATTAAGCCTGTAGACAAAATTCATTTGGTATAGAGATTCCTAACTGCATACTTTTGCTGTGAAGTTTTTTCCTCATAATAGTATGTGCCTATGTGTAAGGGTGACAAACAAGTCATCTGCATGGTATACAGACGGGTCTAAACAAATGGATGCAGCTGGACTGGGAATAAGAGATCCTAACTTTCGACTCGTAAGTCCCTAGGAAAAACTTCCACTATCTTCCAAGAAGAAATGCTTCCTATACATCTGTGTGCACAGGTGTGCATTAAAAAACGACTCAGAAATAAAGAGATCCCCATCCTCTCAGGCAGTACTAAAGACTGAAATATTTCAAAACCGAGACTAAACTGACCTGGAACTGCAACGGTTCTGGAAACAATTTGTTACGGACAAAAAAGTAACTTTGATGTGGGTATCAGGACATCAAGGCATTGGAGGAAACGAGGAAGCAAATAGCCTTGCAAAAGCGTGCCTTTGCCAACACCTCATATTAATCCATCAAACGGGCCCTACAGTGCCACAGTCAATGCTAAAGAGACGTGTTATCACAGCTACTACAAATGAAACCAACGCAACAGCGACGATGGCTGGGGAGGAGTGCTATCACCTCTCCTGTCGTCGCTCGTTGTTGATAAACTTATGACTACATTGAGCAGATCAGGATTTATAGTCTAAGGATATGCAGATGATATTGTCATTAGAGTAAAGGGCAAGCATGATGCTGCAGTATCCAGCCTGATGCAATCAGCTCTTATTATACTAAGGAACTGATGTGATACAATGGGGCTTAACGCAATCATCATAAGACAGTTCTTGACCCATTCATAAACAGAAGGAAATTAAATTTAAAAGCTCCTACACTGAATGGATCACAGATACAATTTCCCAATGAAGTTGATTTAGGGATCAACTTAGACCCAAAACTGAACTGGAACACACATTTGGAAAAAACTCTTTGAAGATGTAAGCAGTGCCAAGTGCCTCAAGACTACTTCAAGCAGACAAAGTTAAACCAGGAGACTTGGTGGGCCACTTGAATATCCTGGAAATCCTGGAAACAGATCAAATTCCAGCTAAACCGTACTTCATGGTCCCATTTGAGGTGGTCATAAGTGACCGCCAGGCATGGAACACAGACAGTGAACGGCTGACAAACATCTCATCCGTATGGTATACAGACAGGTCTAAACAATTGGAGGGAGCAAGACTGTGAATAAAAAGACCTAATTTCAGACTCTCTAAGTTCCTAGGAAAAAGTTCCACCATATTCCAAGCAGAAATGCTTGCTGTAAATCTGTGTGTACAGTAGTGGATACAAAGAAGACTCGGAAATAGAAAGATCTGCACCCTCTCAATACAGTGAGGTAGTACTGAAAACTCTGAAGTCTTTTAAAAGACGAAGAAAGAAATCCTTGAAACACGCGGCTAGGAACAAACAAGCAACTTTAATGTGGGTACCAGTGCATCAAGGCATTAAAGGAAATGAGGAAGGAGATAGCCTTGCAAAGAGGACAGCAACAACACCATTCTATGGCTCTGAGCCATATTGTGTATTAACAAAAAGCCATGTAAGAAATGAACTTGACACTTTGGAGATAAACCAAATGCCGCCATATTGGAGGAAAACGCCAGGGTTAAGGCAGGCAAAACGGTTCATCACTATACCAACAGAGAAGTCTGAACTATTTCTGGAATTAAACAGGAACGACTTGAGAATGATCACGGGAGTTTTCACAGGACACTCCCAAGTAAGGTATCACCTTATGAAGATGGGCAAGACGGACAGTGAAAACTGCAGATGGTTAGGTTAGGTTAGGTTTGAATGTGAGTGGTCCATACCGGACCTTCCACCGCGACCAAAGGTCTATTGTGGCTCACGCCTAATGTTTATATTTCGCCCAACAAATCCAGCCTCCTGCAGAGGTCGATAACCTTTGTGGGCAAAAGTCGATCCAGATCCTCTGGAGCAAGCTTTACCTTGCCAAAGAGCAGGTGTCTAGTCCTATCCGCTGCCGGACAGGAACACAGCACGTGCTCTGCTGTTTCGTCATCCTCCATACACAGTCGGCACTCGGTCTCCTGACCGATTCCAATACGGTGCATGTGATGCCGCAAGCGACAGTGTCCTGTATACAGGCCGACTAGAGTACTCAGTTGTTGTCTGTTCAACTCTAGAAGTTTCTTAGCCCTTGACTCAGACAGGCCATTTATGAAGGCCTTAGAGTGAGCTAATCCTGGAAGATTTTGCCAATATTGAATTGTCCTTCTATCTGTCCAGGTCTTTAAGGTGCGTTTTGCTGTGCAAGATGTTATTCCCAGCACCGGTTCTGGTCCGACAAAGTCACACTGGGCACCACTCCTGGCAAGCGCGTCTGCCGCAACGTTGCCATCATGGTCGGAGTGACCCGGTATCCAGACCAGCGACACCTCATTACAGCTGCCCAATTCGTTAAGGGCAGATTTACAACTCCATACCGTCTTTGAATTGCACCGGTAGGAACCAAGAGCCTTTATTGCAGCTTGGCTATCTGCAAATATCTTTATCGATTTGTTTGTGCATAGGTCTTTTAAGCTTTCCTTTGCACACATCTCGATGGCATAAACTTCTGCCTGGTGTATGGTTGCGTACTTGCCGAGGCTAGCTGATAGTCTAGCATCGGTGCTGCCCCCATATGCGCCGGCTCCTACACCCATATTGGTTTTGGAGCCGTCAGAGTACCAGCAGAGGTCCGCTCTCAACAGGGTCGATTGGTTCCGGTCCCAGTCCTCCCTTTCCGGGAGGACGGTCTTGAAAGACAGATCTCTGCTGATTTTTGTAGGCATCAAGTCCGAGACCATTCCCAGAATCCTGTGACAATCACTGTCATCAAGGAGTCCGGACCCCCTCAGACTGACTTCCCTCGGCATGTTATCTGCCGTTTGTATTAGTCTGTACTTTGTCCACCTCGCCACCCTCTCCAGCCATATGTGAAGTGGGGGAATATTGAGGAGGACCTCCAGAGCGACTGATGGTGCGGTGCTTATCGCTCCCGTTATCATCAGACATGCTTGTCTCTGTAGATGAGCCAGTTTGGCCCTCGCGGTACCACGAAGCACCTTAGGCCACCAAACTATGGCTCCATATGTTATCATAGGTCTGATAACCACTACATAGAGCCAGTACATCTGTTGGGGGTTTGTTCCCCAGTTGTTCCCACAGATTCTCCGGCAGGTCCACAGGGACATCTTAGCCCTGCGGATAACATTTTCTAACTGTCTGTCCCAGTTGAGCTTCTTATCTAGGATAACTCCCAGATATTTTGCTTGGTCCGAAAATGGAATGTTTTCCCGCATAAGATTAGGTGGTTTTAATTTGTCCAACCTTCTTCTTCTGGTGAACGGGACAATGATCGTTTTGCGAGGGTTCACAGACATCTGTTCCCTACGGCACCAATCATTGACTACATTTAGTGCTTCTTGAAGAGTACTAGACAGTTCCTCCTCAGATTTGCCTCTAACCATTATGACAAGATCATCCGCATACGCCTGGACCTCAACCTCCCAGAGTCCGAGGATAGCCAGCAGGTCGTCCACAAAGAGGGACCACAACAGGGGGGATAGAACGCCCCCCTGAGGACACCCTCTCGCAGCCCTAACGCTGACCACCTCTCCCCGTAATGAGGTAATAATGGTCCGATTGTGCAGCATGTTTCCGATCCAGCCACAGATGGTAGGTTCCACCCCCCTAGCGATAGTGGCCTCGTAGAGGGAGATCGGTAATGCATTATTAAATGCTCCTTCTATGTCGAGAAATGCCGCCACCGCAACCTCTCCATTTTCCAGAGAGTGTGTGATCTTCTCGACGAGGTTATTGAGCGCTAACTCAGTTGATTTGCCAGTTTGATAGGCATACTGGTGGGTATTTAGGGGGTTCTTGGGTAAGATGTTCCCCCTAATGTGTCCGTCCAGTATTTTTTCCAATCCCTTCAGGAGGAATGATGTAATACTGAGAGGTCTCAGTGAAGTAGGTAGGAGGTCATTACGTCCCAATTTGGGAATGTAAACCCCCCTAACCACCGTCCAGCTGGAAGGAATATAGTTCCAGGCCAGACTGGCTCTGAACAGCCTGATAAGGAAGGGTAGGAGAATCTCCAGTCCCTTTTGTAGTAGGACCGGTACCACCCCATCCTCCCCTGGCGACTTGAATGGCTGGAAATGATTCACAGCACACTCCACTGCCGAGGCTGTAACTATTCTCCGAGCAACTAGCCAGTCCTCCCTTTGGGGGCGTTTAGATCGTCCCTCAGCTGGTAGGACCTCACCGTTGCTCAGGATCAGACAATCTGGGAAGTGTGTGTGTGCTAAGAGCTCTAACGTTTCTTTCCGAGATTCAGTAAAGGAACCATCTGGTCGTTTTATCGATCCCAGTTCCTGTACACGGTCGCGTGAGAGAATCCTGTGGATTCTGGCGCTGCTGGGCAAATTATTAATGTCCCCGCAGAACCTCCTCCAGGACTCCCTCTTAGCGTTCCTGATCTCTTTATTATAATGTGTTAGAGCAGTTTTATATTGCTCCCAGTTGCCTGTAATCTTAGCACGATTGAAGAGACGTCTAACTTCTCTTCGTAGTTTGTCGAGGTTATTATTCCACCAGGTAGACCCCCGACTGTCTCTCTTTGACCTCAGTGGACAGTTTTCGTGATAGGCAGAGACCACAGCTTCCCTAACCTGTTCGGCCGCAATCTCGATCTCATCACGATCCCTCACTGTGGGGATTGCGGACCCAAGTCTGCCGGCGAGGGACTGTTTGTATCCCTCCCAATCCGTCCTCCTCGGGTCCCGATACTCTAACACAGGTCTAGGGCCTGTTTCAATTTCAAATAGGATATGGGCATGGTCTGAACATGAGGGTTCAGACGACACCCTCCATTTGAGGATTTTTGAGCTCAAAAGCCTTGAGCTGATCGTAAGATCTAAAACCTCTCTCCGGTTAGCTGTAAGAAAGGTGGGTTCCGAGCCTATGTTGTTGACAACCAGCTCCTCCCCTAAAATGTATTCAAATAATGATTCACCTCGTCTGTTAGTGTCCGTGCTCCCCCAAGCCAAGTGATGGGAGTTCGCATCACACCCCATTACGAGGTGATAATTGTTCCTCTTGCAGTAGGCGATCAATTTCCGCACCTCTGCTGGAGGTGGTTGTTCTGCATCTCTGTCTCCAGGGAAATAGGCCGAACAGGCCACTACTTCCAGCCTGGTCCCCCCGGATGTGATCACGAGATGGATGGATGCCATGTCCTTGGTGCAGTACTCTGAAAGTGTAAAATACTGCAAGTTGTTTCTGATCCAGATACAGGCTCTGGGGTTAGTACCAGAGCCCACCTCTACTATCTTACCAGAAGTGTTACCCAGCCCTTTTGTTCGTTCCGAATTAGCGGTCCAGGGCTCTTGGAGAAGAGCAATATCTATTTGCTCTTCCTTTAATTTCATGCTAAGGAGGTATGTCGCAGCCTTAGCATGATGCAGATTAGCTTGAATGCACCTTAAGTTGGTGGGCATTGGGGTAGGAATATAGGAGTGTATAGAGGATAAAGGAGTAGGTTAAGGAGCTTAAAGGAAAAGGGAATTATGGTGCAGGTTCCTCCTCCTTTTTAGGAGCTCGATAACCAAGCTTCCTATAGGAGGGTCTACCTTTGGTAGTCGTCCTAGGGGTGGACTGTCCTTTCCCCTGTTTTTACCCTCTGGAGGTTCCAGTGGAAGGTTGAATCCTGCCACCTCCTCTATTGGGTCTGTGTAAGTCGTGTCCATGTTTGGTCCCACGAGCAGCAAGGGAAAATAGACCTCCATGGAAGAGCCCCGCATCCCATGAATAGGCATTTACACAGGGAGGTCGCCCGGTTTCCCTGGGGAGGGTTAACGTTAGCGACAGAATTACCATCCTGCCAATGCTCGGCCATATCGGCCAGAAGCATCATCGCCTCGGCACCAACCCGCCAACGACCTTGCGATGTGGGTTTTTTATAGAGGACTCTCCTCGCAATGCCGGCCAATTAAGGCAAGCATTCCCGGCCCTCCTAAGACATGACTAGGAAGGTTACGGTTTGGTTAGTTCATTTAGTTCACGTCTAATAGTAGACGCTATCCAGGGTGCACCACGGGGAGGCGAACTAACTTTACACCCCAAAAACTGCAGATACTCCATGGAAGCAGCAGAGACAACATAACACTTGCTGTGAGACTGCATGGCTCAGTTCTGCAAAAGGCTCAAATACGAGGGCGGGTTAATAAGTCCGTGACTTTTTGAATTTCCCGCCTCTTCACAGGAAGGGCAACCCTGCTCCTGTCAACAAGCATCTGTCAGTTGACTCCTGTCAAATTTTGAACAAGCTGCGTCATTTAGTTTGTGTTAGATAGCCATTGAAAGCAGACAACCTCGTGAGTTATAACGAAAATGGAAAAAAGTGCATTTCGTACGCTCATCAAACATTATTTTTTGCGAAAAAAAAACATCACTCAAACCAAGGCTAAGCTTGATAAATACCATGGGGACTCTGCACCATCAATTTCCATGGTAAAAAAGTGGTTTACTGAATTTCGTTGCGGCCGTACAAGCACAAATGACGCCGAACGTTCTGGACGCCCAGTTGAGGTCGCTGCACCCGAAACAATTGAAAAAATTCACGATATGGTGTTGGCCGATCGGAGATTGAAGGTGCGGGAGATTGTGGAAGCCATAAGCATATCACATGGCTCAGTGGTTTCGATTTTGCATGATCACTTGGGTATGAAAAAGCTATCCGCAAGATGGGTGCCGCGTTTGCTCACAATTAACCACAAACGCAATCGTGTGACAACTTCGAAGGAGTGTTTGGCGTTGTTCAACCGCAATAGGGACGAGTTTTTTCGTAACCGTGGACGAAACATGGATTCACCACAACACACCAGAGACCAAGCAGCGGTCAAAACAGTGGGTTTCTCTGTGCGAATCGGCGCCGAAGAAGGCTAAGGTGGGTTTATCAGCCAATAAAGTCATGGCGACCGTTTTTTTTTGGAATAACGCGGTATAATCCACATTGATTACCTTCAAAAGGGAAGAACAATCAATGGCGAATATTATACCAACTTATTGGACCGATTCAATGACGATTTGAAGGTAAAACAACCGCATTTGGCGAAGGAAAAAAGTTATTTTCCACCAAGACAATGCAGTGCACACATGTGTAGTCTCCATGGCGAAATTGCATAAATTGGGCTACGAATTGCTCCCTCATCCGCCCTATTCTCCGGATTTAGCCCCGAATGACTGTTTTTTGTTTCCAAACTTAAAGAAATGGCTCGGCGGAAAGAGATTTGCCTCCAATGATGAAATCATTTCACAAACAAATACCTATTTTGAGGACCTCGACAAATCTTATTTTTTTGGAAGGGATAAAAAAATTGGGGAGACGGTGGACGCAGTGTATAGAGCTCAAAGGAGACTATGTTGAAAAATAACATTTTTTGTCAAAAAACCTGTGTTTCATTCAAAAAGTCACGGACTTACTGATCCGCTCTCGTACCTTGGAGGGGTGACTTTAACACCTCAGGAAATAGGTAAAATAGCCCCCAAAAAGATAGTATCCTACATACAAAATATGAACATTTTGGGCAACTATTAGAAAACTGAGTCGTGCACAAAAGGCTTAGTAGGGTCACAGCGCTGAAGCCAAAGGCCTATACGACTCATTAACCAATCTATGTGCCTATATGACTGACTAGTAAGTATCAAAAATGAACAACACAAATTGGTGGCCTATTAAAGCGATTATAAAGTACTGATAAGGTTGGAGTCATCTGTTCTAAATAAACATAATATTTATTTTTTGTCTGAGTGAATTCATTACAACTGGGTTCGTTATTTGCCTACAAATACATATGTTAGACATATTTAGTTCGTGCTTTCCAGATTGATCTGTTGTAAACGAAAGTTCATTATAGCAGAGTTCGTTATTGGCGGACATTACTGTAATTCAAACGAGGATTCTATGGTAGCCACAGCATGTCACGGCGTCCTTAAACTTATCGGCGTGGCATAAAAATACAAGATTTTCACAAACTTGCAGAATAAGGTAAGCAAACGTTGAACACAGCAGCTAGCACCATCGCATACATGATCTAAGTGGGTGAATGGGTAACCAAAACTTGCAGCTGTATTCAAAGTTTTTACAAAAGATTCTTCTTCAGCAAGTGATAAGCATCGCATACATAATTTCTTTGTGCACCAAAGTCTCTAAAAGATCGCCGGCTTATTACTATCAGGAACAAATTATTAGGGGCAGTTCCTTTATAGTCTTTGTTCGAATAACTGAACTAAAGCAGAAAAAGCTCTCGACATTCTTGTTCTCTTTGATATGGATCATCGGTACACAAGTTTCCATCAAAATTTAAAATTCCATAACCGGCTCGGCTAGAAATTATACGGGGTTGCACATAAGTAACGCAACAGGGCCATAACTTTTAAACCGAGAATAACATCGGACTCAAAAATTGTGGGATTGCATAACAGATTATTTGCGATTATTTGGTGGCATTATCGAAATTTTTTAAAGCACCCTCTTTTTGGAAAGTGACAGCCCTTTAATTTCTTAAATACCAACATGGGTCATGTGATGCATTTCTGGAAAGCGTATTCAGCACACTTTTTGATGGTATTAATTATTTTTAAGTTACCTTAGACAAGAATGAAAACCATAGGCTTTTCATAAAAATAAATTAAGTAAAATACGGACTATTCAAGTGCTAGGCGAAGATTGGAATCTGTGATGAGCACTGATAAGTACATTTGAGAACCCAAATCACCACAACTCACCTTTTTAAAAGACCTGACGATCTTTATACTACGTTTGAATAAAGACCTATAAAGAGAGGGACGAAATCGCAGGCAAATTTTCTGTATATTGTATTTTAATTGCCGGACGAGGTATTTGAACTTTCGTTATAACTTTACCTGCCTAGTTTCGGAAAATCTTATATGTCAGAGGGAGAGTCTAAACAAAGGGTTATAAATCAATGGCGGAGTTCGGTTTAAGGAACTTTTATTACTTCCACATCGTCAATACTTGTGGGAGTATGGCATCGGTGACAAAAATTTCAAATTTTTTTTGCTTAAACGCCATAAAAAGTGTCAAAACATATAGAAAACATGATTTGAGAACAACAATTTTTTGTGTGTGTCAGTCTGTATGTATGTCTGTTTGTAGCCACGATAACTAGAACGAAATGAGATATCGTCTTCTAATTTGGTGTACAGTTAGCACTCGACAAATGAACGGTTCGGATTGTTTTTGGGTAAAATTGCGCCAGGGGGTAGGGGACGAATGGGGGATGATTTGGTGAAAATTGACATTTTTTCGTTAAAATTCGACTAACAACGTTTTAGGGTTTGTTTATTAGAAAACTTTCAATTTCTTCCAACATCTGATATCGGTGACAGTCCCAAAACATATAGGAACCTTGATTCTGGAACGAAAATTGTTTGTCTGTCGGTCGGTCGGCCTGTACGTCTGTCTGGTAGTAGGCGCAATTACTTCCGAACGAATGGATATATTATCTTCAAATTTGGTATCCAACACCCGACAAAGGAACGCTTCGAATTGTTTTTGGGTAAAATAACTCCGGGGGTAGGGCATAAATGAGGGCTGATTTGGTGAAAATTTACATTTTTCGTTAAAATTCGAGTAATATAAGGTTTCAGAAAGTTTATGGGTACATGAATATGAATATATTCCTTGTGGTCAAGTCATGGACGATAAAATCATTTCATGAGAATGTGTTTCTGAGGAGAGTAGATTATCACAGCTATGTGGAAGTTATGATTCAATTTGCAGCACTATTTTTTATTGCCTTAGAAATATAAATACTTTCGTACGCATCTAACGCGCCTCCGTGGCAGTGTGGGAAAGTCGATTCAGACTTTCCAATTCCGACTCGGGGGACGACGGTTCAAGACTCACCGGCAGCGGATGATTTTTCAAATCACTGCTGTCGTTGAGATCGAGCTTAAGGTGGAGGGTAGGTTAGTTTAGATGAGCAAAAAGGGTCAGCAATGGCCTAATTGCCAGTAAGCATCTTACCTTTACCTTTTTTTCATACGCATCTAACTTCGCTGGTTGTCTAACATTTTTTATAACTTTCAATCTTCTTTATCTATGTGGTGATTATTATCCCAAATATGTTGTGACAGGCATGACTTGTCGACACTACTGTATCTCAGCTCTGCCAGATGCTCCTTGATCTGGTTTCAATGGTCCTTTTAGTCTGTCCAACGTATCTAAGATTACAATCGTTACAACTTATCGCATAGATACCCTATATTTAAGTGGCTTTATCTTTCGTATTACCTAACAAATTTATTTTTTTGGGTGAATTTTATTGAATCATGACAGTTGAGTTTATTAATAAAGTCATCTACTTTGCATATATTTGTGTTAAACACTGAAAAAATAATGTCCATATAACGACACTATAGTCTGGGAAAATACTCTCTTTCATTTTTTAAATCGGTTTCAAATTAACTCATTAAAAGGTCCTTGATGAATGGTGAGAGGGGGGGGGGGGGGACTGTCCATTGTGCCTTGGGTTTGTTCAAAAAACTCATTGTTAAAATGAAAGATATTTTGTTTCATACAAAGGTTTGTTAAAGTTAAGTATCTTTGCAAACCTCTTCACGTATGTTGTTCAATTTCAACAATTGTTTTAAATACGTTAGCGTTTGTTTCGTGGGCACGCTGGGAAACAATGACGCTATATCAAATGATATCAAAACCCCGCTTTCAACCAATTTATCATGTTTAACTTCATTACAAAATTCAAGTAAATTTGACACTGAATAACTTAACAGCCACCTCGCTAAATTATATGTCCGAGAATCTATAGCAGAAATAATAGGTCTCACTGATTTTCCCGGTTTACGAATTTTTTGGGAACTTTTGGATTTGCAACTTGTACCTTCTTCCCAAGTCTTTTGTTATAAGGTTGTGACAACTCTTTAAACTATTTTTAACATCAGTAATCATTTTTGGTAGGGGGGTTTTATTTAGTTTTTTATACGGTCCTATCGCTATTGCATTATTCACTATCTTCACAACCTTCAACTACCAATTAATTTTATCTCTACTCAAAAATTTTAAAATACATGAGTTTATCAGACATGGAATTTATTTAAGCGATAATACAGGCTACACTTTAAGGATTTCAACCATAAAATCAGTTTTGTCAAAATTGTTAGCCTGATCTTCCACAGTTGCAAGCGTTTTGGTTTGTGAATTGAGGCATAGTGTTTTTGTAAATTTATTTATTTAATTTTTTGTGATATGGCTCACCGAAGTATAAAAGAACTTATCGAAGTTTTAATAATAATCGGTTATGGTGATTGTTAAATGACGTATAATGACGTTTATCATTTATTCAGTGAGTTTCACCCTGACCGCCCATCCCTTAACAGGTCTATGGTAAGCAGACTTCACTACAAATTTACTAAAACAGGGAGCGTAAACCGTCGTCCCAAGTTCGGCCGCCCTGTAGTTGCTACTTCAGAACGAAAAGACGGTGGATTTATTGCTGGCTGTACAAGAAACTCCCAAAACTTCTGCATTGGAACCTGCTAGAACGAACGAGATCTCCAGATGTTCTGTGCAGCAGATTTTTGGATCGAGAAAAGTATTTTCCCTATGAGGATCATAACCTACAAGAACTTTTTGCAGAGGATTTTGATCGAATGATCTAATTTCGTGAACAAATAATTCGTATTATTCAATAAAATGGAGATCTTTTAAACTACGTTGTTTTCTCCGATGAAGCTGCATTTTGCCCTAATGGTAGTATAACAGACACAATTGGACTCTAGCTAACCTGGAATGGCCACGTTGAAAAAATACTGCGTAAGGCAGTTATGGCCCTAGTCGTCACTAGGCGGATATATGGAAAAACGTGGGGACTAAGACCTAGTATGGCCCACTGGCTGTACACAAGCGTGGTCAGAGTATCGTTAACATAAGCGGCACTGGTTTGGTGGCCTAAGGTGACACAATCCAGTGCCAAACAAAAACTGGGCAAGATCTAAATGATGGCTTGCCTCGGCATCACGGGGGCTATGATCTCAACCCCAACAGCCGCCATGGAGGTGTTGCTGGGACCCCCCCCCCACACACACACACACACAGAGGCACTTAGTTATCATGGGATAGGCTAGGATAGGACTATACAGACTAGCCTGCACTGATAGATTGAAGGCCAACCCAGGCTGCAGGGGCCACTGCAAGATTCAGGAGATCGTGAAGGAGCCCATGCTTCCATGCTTGAAATGAGGTCAGACTTCGCGAGCCCGCGAATCTGTGGGGAAAATAAGTTTACAGTGGTAATCCCCGACCGCGAGGCATGGCGGGGGGAGACGACGGGCCTACCACGGGACGCGCTCGTCTGGCTCACGGACGGATCCGGCGGGCGTTTATTCGGAAGGACCGCGGGTAGGTCACAGTATTTCCCTCGGGGCTCATGCAACGGTCTTTCAGGCCGAAATGTACGCAATCTTGCACTGCGTGCGAGAGAACCCGAGGAGGGGCTATACCAACAAGCGGATCCTCATATCCACAGACAGACAGGCAGCCCTTAAGGCCCGAAGTACCCACGGGTAAATTCCAGGCTCTTTTGGTGTATGGTTAGTGAATGCCGAAACGAGACGAGCGACCTGGCTGGGCAGAATGAGGTCACCCTTATCCGGGTGCCGGGTCGCTCGGGGGTCAAAGGCAATGAAGAAGCTGACAGTCTCGCGAAGAGAGGATCAGCAGAACCATTTATGGGACCAGAACCGGCCCTGGGCGTATCAAAAGGCACGGCCAGGGGCACTATCAAGTCCTGGGACAGGAACCAGCATAAGGCATACTGGGCAGATTGTCCAGGGTTGAGACATGGGAAGACACTAATTGAGGAACCCAGTTCAAAGAGAGCTGTGGAGCTGCTAAATCTTAGCAGAGGACAGCTCAGGAACATAACAGGACTCTTGACGAGACACATGGCTGTCAAGAAACACCTGCATAAAATGGTGCGGTTCGAGGGAGACCTGGCATGTAGACTCTGCGGCGAGGAAGAGGAATCAGCCCAGCACATCTTGTGCGATTGTAAAGGTCTGGACCGCAAAAGACAACTGATCTACGGACAGCCTAGACCGGAGACAGAGCAATATAAAACTTCACCCTACCAATTTCGGTGCAGATTAGTTCAAGGCTCCGTGATTTTGGTATGGGTGGAGTAGAAAAGACAAAGGGCATGCACAATAAGCCAAAGGCTGCGGTGCTATCGGGGCGGCAAAGACGCGGACGAGCCCCAAGGGAAGAAAAAAAAAACCATTGGATGGAAGCAATTCATACCCAATATCCTCAAAAACTGAACATGTGGGATGGAATTGTTAGTCACCATGTAATTGGAGCCTTCTTCTTTGAAGCAATTTAAACAGGTCCACGCCATCTAAAATTATTACGAGAAGGTATTGTGCTTGGTATCAGAGAATTGTTTCAAAATGATTTTCCCAATGTCTACTTCCAACAGGATGGCGCCCCACCTAATTTCAGTCGAGAGGTAATGTAATATTACCTAACCATTGAATGGACAGCTAGTTCTCCAGATTTGTCAACATTCGATTGTTTCTCTTGAGTCATATAAAAAGCTTTACTTACAACGATAGGCCTGGGAATTTGGAACAGTTGCGAAACCGAATTTTGATGACCTCTCATGTGCCTAAGGGATCACTGCAAAGCGCAATTTATCAGTTCGACAAAAGGCTTTACTATTGTCAAGAAGCTTAAGGGGCCAATTTGAGCGTCTTTTTCACGAAAGCAAGATGTTACCATTTTCCCAAATAAATTTTAAGAAAAGCCGATTGTTTTCGTTCTTGCCAAAGGTAACTTAAAAATAATTAATACCATCAAGTACGCTGAATACGCTTTCCAAAAATGCGTCGCATGACCCATGTTGCTATTTAAGAAATTAAAGGGTTGTCACCATAAAAGGGGGTGTTTCAAAATATGTCGATAATATCACCAAATAGTTGCAAATAATCCGTTATGCAACTGCATATTTTGAGTTAGGTGCCTTTCTCGGTTGGAAAGTTATGGCCTTGTTGCGTCACTTATGTGCAACCTTGCATAATAAGACTGGTGAATTTATATCAACATTTAGTTTGTGTGTGTGTGTGTGTTTTTTTTAATTCTAGAGTAATTTAGTAAATTGTAAAAACTGTTACAATATCTTGAAATGTCCACTTTTTGAAATTTGAAGAACCGTTTTTAAAACGGAATTTAAATTCGTTTTATGTAAATCCATACCCCATTATTTTAGGTGAGAGATGTTTCCTGTAAAGTGTGCGATTCAAAGCTTGGTTGGATGTATGAATATGCCACAAAGGACGATCAAAAGTACAAAGAGGGTAGGATAATTTTGGAACGAGCATTAGTCACTGAAAGCGATGGTCTTGAAGAAGAATCAGAACCCAGGATAAGGAGAAGCAGACGGCATTAACTTATTTCATCTTCACTTGTAATTTTACAGTACATATGTTACAAAATTAAAGATAGTTGGTGTAGAAAGTAATTGTTAAAAAAGTCATATTTAAGATAGTCGGTAAAAAATCGTTTTTAAAAAAGTCATTGTAAAAATGTAATCTTCACTTATGATTGTAGACTACATATGTTACAAAATTCAAGATGGTTGGTGTAGAAAGACATTAAAAAAGTTATCTTAAACATAGCGGGTTATTAATTATTAAAGAAGCCATCGTAAAAAAGAAACTTACGTTATGTCAACTTGGAAATACATTTTATTACTTCAAAATATGCAATAACGTTAAAATTAGATTTTTATGATTAAAAAAAAAAGTTTCTGACCAACATTTTTTGCAACCGTGATGGTCATACCTAATTCTTTGTATGGTTTAAACGTTTTTTTCAGTTGTTTGAACTAGTAGTAGTAGTAGCAGTAGCAATGGTGGGAAGGCTTTCGCCAGGCAAGTAGGCCACATGGTCCTTTTTTGCCAACCCCGGCATCCAGCAACCATGCCCCACTCCTCAGTTTCGTCAGCAAAATGCCTCGACCTCAAAATAAAGGCCATGACGGTCTTCCATTGGACGGAACTTACTTGACTCCTCTGTAGAGTCCTAGGTCCAAACAATTATGTTATAAGACTCCCAAAAGCCTCATATTCACACAGGTTGTGGTAAGATGTTGCTTCAGTCTTACAGAATTCCTACCAAATGAGCTCCCTCTCGACCGCTACCAATGTAGGGTGTCTTCTGAGACTACAGTGGCCT
Organism: Tillus elongatus; assembly: GCA_964006375.1. Lineage (NCBI taxonomy): Eukaryota > Metazoa > Arthropoda > Insecta > Coleoptera > Cleridae > Tillus > Tillus elongatus. The sequence continues at coordinate 95,953,641 of OZ023268.1, forward strand.
GTTAGCACCCTGATGATACACCGATGCCCAGAACGACTCCTACCAAGAAACCAGAAATTCTTGCTTCTATCCGGCCTATCTATGAAGTCCCTCGCTTATCTACAGCCCTTGGCCGACCTCCAGTGCTTCTACACGGCCTCCTTAGTCATGTATTTAGGGCGTCGAAGACCATCTTCCTACTTATGCCTATAGCAGGCGTCGCACAGTGGGGCAAAAGGCCAAAAAGCTGGCCAAAACTACTAAAAATGAACCAATTTTTTCAAAACTTGGTATCGGGGTGTTTTTTGGGTTGCTGATTACGAATCTGAGATCTATTTTATTAAAAACAAAATGGCGGCTTCAAAATGGCGACCGGAAATTGTGAAATCTACTCCGATTATGATAAAATTTGACATCTGGGCGTTTTTTAGGTTGCTGATAACGAATATGAGATCCTTTTTTCAAAAACAAAATGGCGGCTTCAAAATGGCGACCGGAAATTGTGAAATTTACTATGATTATGATGAAATTTTGTATCTGGGGATTTTTTGGGTCGATGATTGCGAATCTGAGATTCATTTTATTAAAAACAAAATGGCGGCTTCAAAATGGCGACCGGAAATTGTGACATTTACTATGATTATGATGAAATTTTGTATCTGGGGATTTTTTGGGTCGCTGATTGCAAATCTTATATCCATTTTATTAAAAACAAAATGGCGGCTTCAAAATAGCGAGCGGAAATAGTGAAGTTAACTCTGATTATGATAAAATTTGATATCTGGGGGGTTTTCAGGTTGCTGATAACGAATCTGAAATTATTTAAAAAAAAAACAAAATGGCGGTTTAAAAATGGCGACCGATTGTTATAAAATGTACTCTGATCATTGTGAATTTGGTATCCAGGGTTTTGTAGATTCCTGATTACGAATTAAAAGTCTTGTAATTGTAAACAGGATATTACTTACATCAAACAACATATACACTTATTGATCAGTGGTGAAATAATATTTATTTTTAAGTTATTTACATGTTTAAATACTATTCGTCGTCTGATGTGAGCCCTTTCTTAAGTAATGAGTTCGCATCACTAGTCAGTTCGGATTTCTTTTTAGTTGGTAATTTACGAACACTTGAAATGTAGGGGTCGGAGTTTAGAAGCATACGATTCATTAAATCGGCCATTGTTGCAGTTCGACTTATTTTCCAAGTGTAGTCTTGCGTGAATTTCTTAATAAACTTATTGCAAGCTTCCTGGGCTTCTTCAGACATCATGCCTATTGGAAGCAAAGCCGAACCAATGATATGTGGCCCATGAATTAACAATTTATGTACCGTAGTCGGCATGTAGTACCACGGATGCAATCGTACAAATAGTTCTGCTGTTTCGAAAGCATATACATTTGAAAACCGCGCGTTTCTCTCATCGGTCACGTGATGTTAAATGAGGTTAATGCTGAATTGTCCGGCTGCTCGAGCCATGTGCTTATTTCGTCAAAGATGCTGCTAAATAATAGCTCGATTTGGCTAAATTTTCATGTATTTACATAGTGCCAATGACGTGACGTGTCATTCGCTTTCGAATAGCATTTTCATGGAAAAATCTATCTCATTTCCAGGGTCGCAGATGGTCGCAGCTAAATTTTACATAATTTACGTAAAAATGTTTAAGAAACAAGTCTGAATGGGTCTCAAAGTGGGATCTAGCGAGAATTTTTTTAGCAGGCTTATTAATTAAAACACTTAATAGTTTATTAAAAATATAGCAATGTTTAAACATTCATAAACAACAACAGTTTAATAATTAATAAATATTATTTACTAAACTTCATTCTACTTACCTTGCTGAGGAAAATCCATTTCGTCGAAAGCTATTATTTTTTACTTCGTCACAATAATTCACACAAGAAATACATAACTTTCGAGCGCTCGGAAACATGCGTATAGACGTACACTGCAACGGTCGCCATTAAAGTGGTGCTACGAAGGGTGGGGGGAGCTGGGCTACTCTCACCCGAATTTATGTGTGGCCGGGGTCACCTACTAGTAAGTTATCGCGTAAAAAGTCCCTAAATAAAACATTGAATTTTCGGGTTTTGGCCAGCTTTTTGGCCTTTTGCCCCACTGTGCGTCGGGCCACACCGCCCGCCGGGAACCAAGCCTTGTGAGGTCGCCACCTCATTCCCCACTATGCCACAGTCTTCCAGAACCCACATAAGCAGTTTGGTTCACATCACTGCCCCATAAAGGCCCCCGGCCTGACGATCGCAGTGTACATGCAATTAATGATCCGAGAATTCAGTCCCCAGGTCCTCTCCATCACATGGTGCAACTGCCAGAGAGTCGCTACTCCAGTCTTTGCTACTCATTCTATTTGCATCCCCCATTATAATTGCGAGTCCAGGAGCACCCCCAGATATTTCATCCTCCGCACTAAAGCTAAAGGTTGTCCACACATCACATGACCTGACCTGACCTGAACTCCTCCAGATTCGTTTTCCTGGTAAATAAGATCATCTCCGTCTTGATGGGTTTATGGATTATTTGCATGCATGCACAGACAATGCTGAGCAATTTTTAAGCCGTTATTGGAGAAGCGTCCATGACCAGACACCATAGATGGAGCGAAAGGCTGCTTCCCTGGGGACTGCCACCGGTCACCCCAATGTCCAGCCTAAGGCCTCTTAAGGTCATTGAAACTCTCCTGTAAGGCCGTACAGACCGTCTCCGTCCTTGCCCTATCAAAGACCCGCTCAGCATAAAAAAAAACACAGCTAGTGTGCTCTCCCCACCTTTCATGTCACAGTGTGAAGGGCCGTTTCCGTCGATTTCCCCCGCTGATAAATGTGTTGGTTTTTGTAGAAGGGGTGTTCCCTGGGGATCCCCCCCAGCACAAACCTATTTATTATCTTTTCTAGTAGCTTCAGCAGAAAGGATGTAAGGCTAATTAGTCTGTAGTTTGAACTAAAAATGCATTAGAAGTCGACGTGGCTTAGTTTGCAAACCGGCTAACCTCAGGTTATCAAGTTTTGACACTTCCTTTCCCAGATCGGGTTCACGTCTAAGGCAGGCCAAAATAAATATGTTCTGTCTGTGCAGGAATCAAAAATATTGTACCGTTTAATTCGTCGAACTTTAAATAATTCTGACATTTAGCAAAAAAGTATAAATTGTAATATTATGCTACAATATAATTGATTTTTTCGTTTTTTTTTACATTGCACAAATGTCACAATTTAAAATAGCTCGGTTTCTTACTCATTTGAACGAGTTTTTGTGAGGTTTTTCAGTTGTAATAAAATGCAATGTTCCATAAGTTTTTATAGCTTTCTAAAATTATTTACAAACCCGTGGATTTTTTTAAAATTAATTATTTCTTATTTACAATTAAAAATGATACAATCAACCTAATGTTATCATATTATTGAATAAAGAAGTGAAAAAAAAGTTAAAAAACATTAATTTTGCACGGATTCTCCACATATAATGAAATTAGCTATTGCTTCTCTAGTTTTTCTAGATGAATCTCTACATTAGAGTAGTAATTTAAACTGCATAATTATTATTCCTTAATATTTGATAATGCATGACTCTACACATACTATATATGATAAATCTGAAGTTTAATTTCTTGAATATTATATGAAACAGCAATAAGAAGGGAGTGGGGGTTAGGTGGCGCATTCAATGATCGATATTTTGAAGTCGTTTCATATTAGATTAGATTAGATGTTATTGTGAGTGGGCTATTCCAGTCCCTCCACCGCGACCTTAGGTCTATTGTGGCTCACGTCTAATTATTTACATTTCACTCATCAATTCCAGCTCCCTGAGGGAGTCGATCTTTTCTTGAGGGTGACAGTTTGTCTGGCAGGTGTACTGCCATCTGAGTGAAGTCGCTTGCCCGCTTCGAAGCTCAAAGAGAGATAACCTCTTTCCGAGTTCTTCTGGACCCGACATCCGTCAGTGTTTGCCTCGAGGCGGTATCATGATGTCCCGCTCTCGAGCATCATCTAATCTTTAGTTGTAAACCACCCCTAGAGATCTCAGCTCCCCTCGGGCTCTTCCAAACCTGACACCTAACAGTGTTAATACTCAAGGCAACATCCCATCGAGTCCCGCTCCCGAGCATCACCCCAGCGAGACCGTCCGTCCATTTCGTAGCACACAGTATGGGCTCCAAACTCCGGGTGTTTACCACTCATCAGAGATCAGAGCCCCCCGGGACGTCTGGACACACGACACACGCCAGGGCTCAATCCAGTGCGGTATCATCGGGAACCCCGCTCCCGAGTAACAACCTAGCGAGGCCAATTGTCAGTCTCTGAGGCCACAGTGGAGGCGCCAAACTCCGGGTGCATATCACTCCCCAGAGATGTCCGCCTCCCCCCAGCCTCACCTGCACCAGACCCCCGCCAGTGTTTCATTGATTCGAGGCGTTATCATGAAGTCCCGCCCTCGAGCAGCATCCAGGCGGGGTCGTTAGCCTGTATCGATGCTCACAGAGTAGGCCCAAGTCTCCAGGTGTAATCCGCCCCTAGAGACCCCAGCCACCTCCGGGTTCGTCCAGGTCCAACACCTGCCAGCGTTAGCTTAACTTTCACCCAACAAATCGAGCTTCCGACAGGAGACGACACCTGCGAGGTAAAACTTTGTTTGACAGATGTACTGCCATCTGAGCGAAGTCGCTTGCCCGTCTCAAAGCTCAAAGAGAGATAACCTCTCTCCGAGTTCGTCTGGACCAGACATCCGTCAGTGTGCAGTATCATGAAGTCCTGCATCCGAGCAACATCCAAGTGGGGTCGTTTGTCCGTTTCGAAGCTCACATAAGAGGCCTCGACCCTTAGTTTTATTCCACCCCTAAATATCTCAGCTCTCCTCCAGTTTCGTCTAGACCCGACACCCACCAGTGCTAAACTCAAAGCGACATCCCATCGAGCCCCGCTCCCGAGCATCGCACAATCGAGACCGTCCGTCCGTTCCGAAGCACACAGTGGGGGCCCCAAACTCTGGGTGTTTACCACTCATCAGAGTTGTCAAACCCCTCCGGGTCGTCTAGACACACGACACCCGCCAGCACTCAACCCAAGGCGGCACCTATCCGGAACCCCGCTCCCGAGTAACAACCAAGCGCGGGCAACCATCCATTTCTAAGCCCAGAGTGGAGGCCTCAAAATCCGGGTGTACATCACCCCCCAGAGATATCCGCCTCCCTCCAGGTCCACATGGACAAGATCCCCGTCAGTGTTTGATTCCAATTAGTCGCCTTTTACGACAGGCAGGAGTTACCTTGGGCCTATTCTTTTAGTTAGTTCCCGGACCCACAAGGGACGTCGTTTCATATACTTGACGAGCTGTACTACCTTTCAATCCAATAATAATGCCAAATTCACTTTGCTAGAATATATTAGTCACCCGTAAAATCTATTTTTCTTCTTCGCCAGTTTTTTTAGCAAAATTAAGTTCTTTACAGTGTAACAAAATGAGAATCACCCAAAAAGAAACATAAAATAGTAACAGGAAGTTTTGCACTAATACATATTTCGCCCAAGATGTTGTCTTCATCAGTTCGCTAAACAGTATGGGCGACTACGGATAAAGACAACTTCATTGTCGAAATACTTATCTAGCGCTTAACTTTCTGTTATTATTTCGTGTTTTTTTTTTGGGGTGATTCTGCTTTTTCTTTTAGCTTCCAACTAGAGGTGTGCGAACCCATGTTTTGTTCGAACCGAACTATGAACGAACCCAAGCAAATATGTTGCCTCGAACTTCGAACCTCTGAAATAGTATGTCTAAGATTCACAGTCGAACTTCGAACTTCTTAGAAATTTAAAATCGAACATCGAACTACCCAAAATTTTTCAGTGTTCATATATCATTTCCTTAAGCTCAAAATTTAGGAATATTGTAACATACTATATTTGATATGTGAAAGATTCCCATTCTTTTAACAAAAAGGAAGAGTTCGGCAAATTTGCAGGTTGATTGGGTGAAAATGCCTTCTGGTGCTGATCGTTTTGGCTCATGGTGAAATAAATCATGTTGAAACCAGTGTTTTCCAAAGCCAATCTGCAATTATCCTCATAAATTTTGAAAATTTACGTTACTGATCGCTTTCGAACACAACCATCATAATGTTGTTACTGAAAAAGGTGTTGGGAGGCTAGGATATATAAGAAAAATAATTATGTTACTGCTAAATGGCTCCGTCATGTCTCAATGTGCCCACCAACTGTCAAAAATATGCATGAGTGAAATCTCCTAAAATTATGCTATCCACTCAATGAGACCGATAACGAGTTTAAAGCGCCGCTACCGAGTTAATGGTGCCGCAACTCCGCTATCTTTGGCAGCATTCAATGCCTGTAAAGTTAAATTTCGAAGTATTTTTGAGCAACGAACTTCGAACTATTTTGGAGAATTGCATATTTCGAACTTCAAACAACTTCAACATCGCTAGTGCGAACATATTTTCGAACCGAATGTTCGGTTCGAGTTCGGGTTCGGTTCGAAATTTCGAAGCTTCGCACACCTCTACTTCCAACCACTGTCCAACTTTGATCTCTATTTTTTCTTGATGGTGAAAATTCAACTCACATCACAAGAATATGCGGACGACAGAAGATTAAAGATTATGCTGAACATTAGCAGTCTTTCGTGTAAATACAGCTTTTGTGATAAATGTATTTCCAAGTAAAATTTAGAAAATCATAATTTTTGACTTTTGTTTGAGCCTAAGATAGTGATAATAAAAAAAGACAAGTATGTTTTTTTAACCATTAAATTTAATAAAGGCACCAAGTAAAATATGTAGATAATAATTATTGTAACAAAATGAAAACTTGAAAAAGTGGATTAAGAGTGTTAGTTTGTGGATGGCGGCGGTCCTTAAGTAGACGGGTCCCATCATTTCATGCATTGCGAGAGCGGTATTGCCGGATGGTGCTTATTGCTCTAGAGGCCTGCCTGAACTTACCTTCCCGACCTACAGGGCAGGTCAGGTCAGGCAGGACCCTAGAGCCATAAGCACCGTCCGGCAATGCCGCTCTCTCGATGCATAGACGGGACCCTTATACTTAAGGATCACCATGGATGGTATAGTAACTGTTGCTGTGTTCTTTCTAGTTCAACATTTAGACTTTCTTCATCAACTAATATGATTGCGTTGAAATAAAAAGCATTGTCTAGGTCTGGTCAATGCAAGACCTAGAATAAATCTTGGGACCTATCAGTCTTTAAACTATTGTGGAATCATAAACTAAGTTTAAAAAATATAATTTTAATCATAATTTTAAGATATGCATAATTTAGAAAGTTTTATCTTGTTGCTGGACACATTTTGTTTATTTATTTTTATATTTTTGTTTCTGTTGTTTCAAAGGCATGCATATTTTATTTATTTTATGAAATGGGTAATCTGAGTTAGTGTGTGTGTATTTCTGTAGAATATTTGTAATGACAAACTTATTCGGATGTTTATTCGAATTTTTTGTCATGTTGGATTGAAAATTGTAAGCAACAAAGAGTTTATTGAAGTAGTTGGTTTTGAAATGTTCATTTATGTGAATTTTCTATAATACTTACAGTGTCTGTGGCCCAATTATTAGTTACACGTGCCAACATTACATTATGATCCGTGTTGTATATTTTAAAATAGTAGGAATAACGTTTATTTATTTTTCTAGGTGAATCAGGTATTTCCAATACCGTTAAAAATATTTTTGGATGTTTTAGATAATATTTATTTGTGAAAAGGTACAATACAAAATGTTTGCAGAAATTTCTTAATATTTAGTACAACCACCTTTGGCTCAATTACAACTTGCACCCTTTTTGGTATGCCAGGAATACATTTTTACATTTTTAAAAAAATTGTTCATTGTGATGCCAAATTTTAACCAATGCCTCTATATGATGTTGTCCCTTATAAAACTGGAGGACTGAACATTAATGTATAAAATATGGACGAATAAGATAAAAACAAACATTAAGGTGACAAGAAGTAGTGAAGTGCATATGTATTCAACAATGCAGCAGGCAGACCCCCGTGTAGTAGCATCAATAACAAATATAAAAGCCAAAAGTGTGATAACAAGGAGCATACGACCATTTAAGACCATTCCAAAGGAACCCAGAAACATACATTGAACGAAAAGAATTACAATGTACAGGGTGATTTTTTAAAAGTGTGTCACCCCTGTAATTTCTTTATTATCAGAGATACCAAAAAACATCCAACGCCATCTGACAAACTACCATGCGGTGAGTTAAAATATTGCGACAGAAAAACAACTACACATCACCTTCATAGCAATTCATGTCCAACGTTGATTTTCTTAAATAGAACGATAGGCCTCAGACACATACAGTCGATGCCGAATCGAAATCTGTTTATAACGATGCCACGCTCGGTTTTCTGAGGCAAACTGTTTCGGAGACATGACGTCACAAAATTTCAAAATGTTGGTGATTTTTTAAGTGTTTCACCCCTGTAATTTCTTTATTATCAGAGATATCAAAAAAAAAATCTAACGCCATCTGACAAACTACCATGCAATGAGTTAAAATATTGCGACAGAAAAACAATTGCACATCGCCTTCATTGAAATCTGTGTCCAACGTTGATTTTCTTAAATGGAACAATAGGCCTCAGACACATACAGTCGATGCAGAATCGAAATCTGCGTACAACGATGCCACACTCTAATTTCTGAGTCGAGCCGTTTCGGAGACATGACGTCGCAAAATTTCAAAACGTGTGTGATTTTTTTAATTCTCACCCCTGTAATTTCTTTATTATCAGAGATTTAAAAAAAATTCCAACGCCATTTGACAAACTACCATGCGATGAGTTAAAATATTGCGACAGAAAAACAATTGCACATCGCCTTCATAGAAATCCATGTACAACGTTGATTTTCTTAAATAGAACGATAGGCCTCAAACACATACAGTCGATCGACTGTATCACGACAGAATCGAAATCTGCGCACAACGATGCCACCTTCGCATTTCTGAGTCGAGCCGTTTCGGAGATATGACGTAACGAAGGTTTTGCAAAACACCCTATGTTGTATTACGAAGTTAATTGATTTTGGTCAAACCTATAGTTTCAATTGTTTTTTTTTGCAGTAAATGATTATAAAGTTATTTTGATGAAACATGGCACATTGTTTTCACTATATAAGTTATACTGGTAACCAAATTCGATGCCTGCTTTCTTAAAAACACACATATTTGCTATTAAAAACATTTTGATGAAAATTCACTACTATAACGCACTTGCGGCATCCAGACTTTTATACAACTAAAATATAACCAGAATATACAAGACCTGCAGAGCACTGACGGAAGATAACGCCTTTCATGTGGCACATAGAGCAAAATGCTTCAGAAGTAATTTATTCACTGAGAACTGCTTTATAATGTAAAACAATTTTTTTGTCAGATGGCGGTGGAATTTTTTGGTTATCTCTCATAATAGAGAAATTACAGGAGTGAGACACTTAAAAATTTACAAACATCTTAAAATTTTGTAACGTCATGTCTCCAAAACAGCTCGACTCAGAAATGCGAGCGTGGCATCGTTGTACGCAGATTTCGATTCTGCATCGACTGTATGTGTCTGAGGGCTATCGTTCCATTTAATAATCAATGTTGGACATGGATTTCTATTAACGTGATGTGCAATTGTTTTTATGTCGCAATAATTTAACTCATCGCATGATAAGATATTACAGGGGTGAGACAATTAAAAAAATCAGATACGTTTTGAAATTTTGTGGCGTCATGTCTCCGAAACGGCTTGACTCAGAAATGCGAGCGTGGCATCGTTATACGCAGATTACGATTCTGCATCGACTGTATGTGTCTGAGGCCTATCGTTCCATTCAAGAAAATCAGCGTTGGCCAGGGATTTCTATAAAGGCGGTGTGCAATTGTTTTTCTGACGCAATATTTTAACTCATCACATGGTAGTTTGTCAGATGGCGTTGGAATTTTTTGATATCTCTGACAATAAAGAAATTGCAGCCTGTACATAAAAAAGACATTTATTAAATTGATCAAACAGTTTCCAGTTATAGATTATATAACTTGACAGTGATATAGTTTAAGTAGCCTCAAAATCATATTTAATTTTGTTATTAATTGCAGTGGCGGCTCACGGGTCGGAAAACAGGTGAAGAGTTCAGTGGGAATAAAAAGCATTTTTTTAACTAAACATACTTACCTAATTTTTATTTTTGTACAGCAAGTCGATTCTTCTATCCTTAAGTGAAGCGAATTTGTCAATGATGTCTTCATAAAATGGTTGCTTCCTTTTTAGTTCTAACAGAAGTTCCTTATGGATAGAAATATTCGCCGAAGAAGAAAGCCTTTCTTGGGATATTCTATTTTTTGGATAAGTTTTAATCCTCTTGAGGCAAGAAAAACTTCTCTCAACTGATGCACTTGTTGGGGGAATAGTTAAAATAAGGCACACAGTTTGTATGCTTCAAAAAAAATTTCTTTATTTTCATCGAGCTTTTTGAGCAGCTCTTGCAATGATATGTTTCTGTGGAATTTATGGGAATATAAAAGAGAAAGTTCATTTTTCAGTCGATCATTTATTTGCAAATATTTTCGAGTAGATTTGATTAGATTAGATTTTATTGTGAGTGGGCTATTTCAGTCCCTCCACCCGCGACCTTAGGTCTATTGTGGCTCACATCTAATTATTTAGATTTCACCCATCAATTCCAGCTCCCTGAAGGAGTCGATCTTTTCTTTAGGGTGAGAGTTTATTTGGCATGTGTACTGCCATCTGAGTAAAGTCGCTTGCCCGTTTCGAAGCTGAAAGAGAGATAACCTCTCTCCGAGTTCGTCTGGACCCGACATCCGTCAGTGTTTGCCTTGAGGCGGTATCATGAAGTCCTGCTCTCGAGCAGCATCTAATCTCCAGTTCTAATCCACCCCTAGAGATCTCAGCTCCCCTCAGGCTCTTCCAAATCTGACACCTAACAGTGTTAAGACTCAAGGCAACATCCCATCGAGTCCCGCTCCCGAGCATCACCCCAGCGAGGCCGTCCGCCGGTTTCGTAGCACACAGTGGGGGCCCCAAACTCCGGGTGTTTACCACTCATCAGAGTTGTCAACCCCCTCCGGGTCGTCTAGACACACGACACCCGCCAGCACTCAACCCAAGGCGGCACCCATCCGGAACCCCGCTCCCGAGTAACAACCAAGCGCGGGCAACCATCCATTTATAAGCCCAGAGTGGAGGCCTCAAAATCCGGGTGTACATCACTGCCCAGAGGCATCCGCCTCCCTCCAGGCCCACATGGACAAGACCCCCGCCAGTGTTTGATTCCAATTAGTCGCCTTTTACGACAGGCAGGAGTTACCACAGGGGACTATTTTCGAGTAAAATTGTTGAAGATTTTCAAATGCATCAGAAGGAAAACGTGAATTATATTGTTCAAATTTCGTGGTCAGCAAGACGAACAAATTTTAGATTTTTACAGTCCTGAAATCTTACGTCCATTTCCATCAAAATGTGGTCTATTATCTCATAAAAAAGAGCTCTGTATTTTGTGCTAATTGTTTCCTGGTTAAGAGCAGCATATTGTCGTTTAGAAATTCCTATTTCGGTAATCGCATTTGCTTTCTCAAACATAGCCTTAAAGAAATTGTCAGTCCTTTTATTGGCCTATATTTCACGTGTCCCATTTATTTGAGTTATGCAGAAATTAATTTCTAATGATTTTTTTTTTTTTGGAGAACGTTGACTAATATATTTGTAGCACCGAAAATATCAATTCCAAAAATGTAAACTAAAAATCCTTCATGTCATTCAGAAAATCTCTAGCAAGTTGAATCGATTTCTGGTCCGATTTCTCAGAGATTGTTACAAATTCAAACACTTCTTTCAATTTATCCAATTCTTGAATAATTACGCCAAGTAATTTAGAATTGTACAACCATCGAGTTTCTGTGATAATTGATATGCCTCTTGCAGATGTTGACGTAAGAGTATAGGAACGCTTTGCTGAGTGATGAAATAATGAGGGAATTCCACTGAGGCTTGCAAAGAAAATACGACATTGCGATATTTTCTTAAAGCTTTGTTGCAATAAAAGCTTGAGTCGATGCACAATAAGCCAAAGTTTGCAGTGCTATCGTGGCGGCAAAGCCGCAGACGAGCCCTGAGAGACAAAAAAGGTTGAGTCGATGTGTTAAACAGTGTACAAATACGGGTTGGGGCTCATTTTCTTTGAAGTCCGTTTAAGTATCCCGTAACATTGCCCCACTAATTTGTTGTGGTAATCAAAGTTTTTAGACTAGCGTCCAACATTAGATATAATGTGCCTGCTGTTCTATCTGCACTCACATCATGAAATCCTAGAAAACGTTCCACAACTGTGCCTTCCGATTTACAAATCGCAGTATAAGGGAACACTGTCACGTCTGCGTTATATCGGTAGTGTCATCGACTTGAATGGCAAATAACTCAGCGTCGTTAATTTCCGCCTCAACATGGTGGTTTAAATAAACCGATATACAGTCAATAAGCTCATTTTGAATAGTTTTATACAGTTGCCAGTGAATATCTATTTATTTTTTTCATACCGATTTTTAATTTCTAAAGGACTTCTGGATATCAGTAACAATAATATCTCTTTGAAGTTTCCACGATTTACGGAATCACTGCTTTCATCGTAGCCGCGAAATGCTAACTCTTGCTTGCTAAGGTATAGAACCACATCGATAGCCATCTGAAGAAAAAGTCTATTTAACCTCATGTTTTCATTAAACTGAATCTGATAAAGTCTGGCGTTTTCTTTCAGTGCATCGGCAATGGGGTATTTTTTTTCAAAATTCTTAACACCACTTCACATTTCAAATGCTGCCCAGAATATCCATGTTTATGCAACATCCTTGTAATATTTAATAGATCTGTGAATCCGTCCTTATTCCAAAGTGAATGTTTGTTAGAAAATAGCAAGCAGGGCCAGCAAAACCATTTTTGCAGAATTGGACTGCTACACAACCAGTTGTAATGCATGAACCAATTAGATTTGCAATGTATGTTATATGACTTGCCACTTTTTTTCGGAGAAATGGTCAGAATAGTTGTTTGTCGCCCATGAATTAATTACTGCATCCCTTTTGTCCTCGTTCTTCCAGCGAATGAACGGAGTTTCCGATAAATTACAAATAATATCATTAATTGGATTCATTGTCACAAACACCAAAAACACACACAACAACTGCCAACAATTAGGTTACGTTGGGTATTATGAGTATTATGTCACAAACGGTCTCCTTTCAAACAGGCACAGTCACATAAATTGTCCCGAACTGAAACAGCAATCCAGCAAAACCGGCACTCTGTAACCCAGCGATTTAGTATTAGTACAGTTTTGAAACAATATACGAATGAACTCTTCACTAACGCCAAAGTAGCGTGAGCTGTGTTCTTTAACTGTGGCGGTCTAGTCACGTTACCATGCCAACGTACAGAGTTCGGTGCAGTTTATGCTTGGCTCTTCGACTAGACAAGACAGAAACAAGCCGTTTAGCCATCGATTTGCCGGAGACGACAGGTCCTTTTGTCCCTATGACACACCAATTTGATGGTATTCGCATTATTCTTGTACAGCAACAGCTGAATACAGCGTTTTTCTGAAAAGCCCGCTTTCACACACATAACAGCAATTAAATTGTTGAAATAAAAGAGGAGTGACTTATGCAGAAATGTTTAGTGAAGAGACACTTCACCTGATGAGCCGCCACTGATTAATTGCAGCTCTTGTTACCAACACAAATGTACTGTCTTGAGTTCGTAAGTAAGGAATATTGAAACATGAGAATGTTTAAGATTTCACTGCAAAATGACAGATAATGACATTCAACTGTCACCAATCAGTCTTGCCACTGCAAAAGACAGTAAAGAGTATTACTAAAATTAATGCCAAAACAACTGGCCCAAGAAATAATATGTACGTTAAGAGCGACTGGGTCTTAAATAATTAGATAAACTCCAGTGTAACTGATAATTCACCATAAATGTGTTTTGAGTGAAAATATCAAATGGAACATATTTTTCAAGCTTTTCATTGATTATCTCTAATTAACCACTAAATAATCCTTTTGTTTTAATTTATATGATAACCTTTTGTCTTTAATTTAACTGCCTGCTAAGCTGCTTTAAAAGTCTTAAAAATGTTCTGTTAAAAATTTTGAGTTACCTCGTGCATAATTTTTTGTAATACCCTAGGCCTTAACGTAAAATAAGTAAGGTAATAGTAATTTATGTTACAAGTCCGGGAAATACTGTTTTTTTGGACGAGTCGACAAAATTCTAGGACGTGCCGTAGGCGAGTCCTGGAAGTCTACGAGTCCAAAAAAACTGTTTTCGGACGTGTTGCGTACACTATTTTTTCGGCAACCGTGTAGAATAACAAATCAATGAGACACATTTCTTTATTATATCTTTGTAGAACAAAATTTCGAACATTTTAATTCTTATTTGTATTAAATATTGAAATTCGAACAGAAGATAGGTACTAACAGAAACATTCTAATTCTTATTTATATTAAAATTTATATTAAAATTCGAGCAATTGCTTATATTGAAAGGATTTAATTTGTTTGAAATGCTTGGTATATTTAAATGCCTTTTGTAGTCAGAACAAGAAGGTAAAGTTTCCGTTTCATATTGATTGTTTTCATCTAATAATTTTTGAATGGTATTGGCAATTTTAATTTTGTTTGTTAGTAAATTGTCTATGGATCGTTCAGCGACATTGGTAGACTTCCAGCCACTGTGTCTCTTCAAATTTGTGATGTTTCCACCATTATCAGCAAATATTGTCGCTGAAGTTCGACGCATGCTATGGCCTGTGTAATTTTTAGGATTGGGTAAATTTAAAAATTCTGCAATTCTTGATCCGAGATTCCCAAAACTGTGGATACCAACAGGCTGAATCGAGCATTTTCCTTTTTTGTAATTCACGAATAATCTGTTATGTGGAGTATGGGATCGCCGTAAAGATAAATATTGCCTATACAACAGCAGGTTTTCTTGCCCAATTACAACAAAAGTTCTCTCAATATGGGTTTTAGAATCTGGTATTTGCACAAGCAACATGTCTTCTTTGTCGTTTATTAGATCAATTGACATTTTTGTTAGTTCTTCCCGTCTACACGCACCGGTTAACCCAATAGTTGTTGCTACCTGAAAATGAAGCGAATTAAGTTGATACTTTTATATCCTACAATCGTAATATTTTGTTAAAATTACCTTTAGCATTAGATATGTTTCATTATCTGCTTCTCTAATGAATTTGTTGATTTGCTCGCTGCTGAAGACTTCTGATTTCTTTGCCTTATAACCAACATTCTTCCTTTTAAGAAATGCGATTACCTTTGGGAAAGTGGCTATGTTTACATTTTTCTTCACTAAAATGGTACTTTTCAACATAGAGTACATGCTCCACAGGGTAAGCTAAAATTACATCCTCTGTAATAATTTTGCATTTCTTCATATCCATCCATCTCGTGAACAAATCATAAACGTTTTCATACCTGGACTTTGATTTTTCAGGCAATAATTGTGCTGTAGCAGCAGCTGCTGCATTGGAAATTTCGTAAGGCACTCACTATCGCTGTTGCTTTCCATAGTTTATTGAGACAATTGCGACCAAAAACCATGCAAACTTTCGAAAATTAAAATTTCAACTAATTTCATTTAAGATAGCTGTCAGTCGTTATTTTGTTGCTATGGTAATGTTTAACTGTATTTATCAAGATCATACCTACCAAGATTTTCATATTCACAATGACAACAACGATGTGATTCTTCCCGGCCTAGTCCGGGAAGTACGTACTTCCCGGACTAGGCCAGAGAAATGCTTTTTTCTCAAAGAAAAAGCGTTCATTTGGGTACTTCCCGGACGGTTGCCGAAAAAGAATATTTGTACATTTAAAAAAACCTTTTTGAATTACATATTAAAGAAAGGTAGTCCGTTTTATGAAGGCCACTTTGAATATTGGTGTTAAAAACAACAAATTTGTATGTTTTAGTTAACAGTAATATCACAATGCCATCAACAGAAGGGTGCAATAATAAAGAGTATGAAAGAGATAAAGTATAAATTAATAAAAATTACAAATTAAGCCATTTCAAAACAACATTGAATATAGATGTAAAGACAAGGAAAAACAAAGGTTGATGTTCTCATAATAAATGAGGTTCTGCTTGACACCAAGGTCATTTGTTGTGCTTTTGTGTTTTTTAACACAGTGATTGGCATAAGAAGATCAAAAGTATTTCTTGATAATAATTGATTATAACTTTGATTATAACTTTGATTATACTAGGTTATTTTGAACCTTTGAATCTACTAAAAGAATAAGTATCGTCTTACTCATGATTGGATGTTGTTTTTAAATACATTGTAGTACCAATAAGTTTTTTCTGTAGTATTGATATCTAGAAATAACTAAAAGATCCAAAACAGCAATATAGATAATTTGTGGTTTTCAAAAATGGCTAACTAGACACTTAAGAATTTAGATTAGATCAGTAGTAATTAAGTAGTTGATAAAAATGTTTTGAGGGTGTTGGTTTGTAGATTTTAGTTTATTATTATGCGTTTAATTTTAAAAGGTAAGAGAAGAGAAAATTTAAAAATTGCATGGTCTGGTAATGTTAAAAGTGGTCTTTTAAAGGTAATGTATTATTTTGTTTCTTTCTTGTGCAACACGCTGAATATTTTGATATCAGTTCATTTTTAATAAGACATTTTTTATTATATTAACGCAGTGCCTAGGTGCACTCTAGAGTATAAGTAAGTTCAACTGTTTGGTGCACTCCTTGGGAATGGAGTATGCGTAATGATAATTATTGGGAACACTCAATCTCTTTGCACAATTTATTATATCGTATGGTGAACATAGTTTTCTTGTATTTCTTTTGCTGTTGAGAAAAAAGAGATTGGTAAAGGTATAGGGATACATACATTTATTAAAAGTGGATTCTGGTTAAAAATACATATATTTTAAACTAATTTCATCTTCTCTTTTGTAGTCCTATTACAGTTTGATCTGCTTCCTTGGGACCCTCTTTTCTTTTTATTGCAAAAGGTACAATCTTTTAATAATATACCTTTGAAAAAAAATATTAACAAGAAATCTGATTTAAGGATACATTTCTTACTAGAACTTGATGATTTTCAATGACCGTTGCCTGATTTTCATCAGAAAAGACAACTGAATTTTCACCGACACATGATTGACTCCCCAGCTCTTTTATATTTTCTTCTATGTGTGGTTGATAGTATTCAATATAAATGGGAAACCGATTTTGAGACTGGCTCTATTCCGCATCATCAATATTTTCGTTATTGTGTACATTAACTTTATCGACAACCACTTCATGGCTTTGTCGCCAAAATCTTAGTATAGTATTTAAAAAATCCATTTTATATTGAAATGAACTATTAACATAACTCACTAGCAAAGCAAAGCTTGCTAATGAATTATAGCGGAGTCCTGATAATTCAAGCTGGATGGGACTAACGCCACCTAGAATTACCAAAATCTTGAATTATATGGAAGAGAACAAGCTAACCATGTACACAAATGCAAATAATCTTGTGTATATGTATTAAGTAGGAGGCTTTGTACATATCTATAATAGGTAGGGCTTCTAACATTCCACAAAGCACATTAAAAAAAAAACTCACTGTACATATGTATGTACATCTGCAGCAAAGAAAACTGCCACCAAAAAAATTGCGCGCAGTAAACCAAGAGCATCCTGTACGAGCTGTTGCTGCAATAATTCTGGTTGTGGGTCCAAGCCAGTCAAGAAGGCATACATAATGTATAGGTTGAAAAACTGCCGTGATTGTGATAGTTCTCAAAGCGATTGCGACTCATCCAGTGAACATTCAACCGATAATGGTAGTTCCTCTGAATGTCTTTCTACCAGTTCCGATTCGTCCCCAGAGAGAACGCCTTCCGGGAGGCAATCACAAAAATAAAGTGCATAATGTACATACCTATAAAACTACGCCACTCCTGTGTGTTGAAAAAAATCATCAATCGTCCTTTGTTTCTGCAATCAGCATCCCTTTTTTTCCCGCTATATCCCGCCAGAGTGTGAGTAGAAGGACATCAGTAGGCGTGGCTTCCTCTTGCTGCTCAACGTATCGCAAAGCAGCTTCTAATGCAGTCAGACACTCACCATGAATAATTTTTCCATTATCTTGTGATGAAGTTTCTTCTTCATCTTCTTTGTGAGATCTTTTCTCCTCGTTCACCATTTCAACGATGTTTTCGTCGGTAGCCTCGAATTGTTCGTCTGCAATGATTATTATCATTAATCTCCTGTATCAGCATTTTTAGACCCAGGAAGTTTTCTAATTAGCTGCACAAGGGGTACGGCTTCACTTGTATTGGTGCACTCGTGGAAATTTTGCAAAACTAAATGCCAACATTTAGCAACCATTTCCGGCTTCATTACGTGACTCGGCCATCCAGTATATGATGTCCTAGACCGGAACTGTTTTTAAATATCATATTACACTTTCCTCCCCTTCAGTTGCCAGTAGGCGATTCTGGAATAAAAGCTGGGGTACTTTTTCTTACAACTTTGAACAGGGTACCCAGCGACCTGGAAAACCGGGAAAAATCAGGAAATTTGAAATAACTCCTAAAAGGTCGTGGAAATGTCAGGGAAATTCGTGATTTTGCGCAAATGTCATGGAAATCGTTCAGTAGGCCTGGAAATTATATATTTGTAAAATTGTGTCACTAGCAGATTTGTTTTTATTTTAATTTCATATATTTATATTATATGAATTTTCTTTACATAAATATTTTCTCCTAGGGCTACTGTTTGGTACATTCATTGAAACCGCCAATGAACGCGCGACATGTCATACGGCAATATAATATATTGTCTTCTTTATGTATCTCAAACATGTCTCATTCGTTTATGTCACTGGGTATGCTCTTCCTTGAATGCATAAAATGCAAAATGTTATCTATCTCTTGGCGGCGTAAAGCTGCGTGAATGTGTTTATTATATTTTAACCTTTACGATCATGTCACATAGAGTTGAAGTTGGAGTGTAAATATTTGGCATAGAAATTTATCACGTTTCTGTATTAGTTCAACAGAATTAACCATATTTATATTTTTGATAATGATTTTTTTTTAATTCAGAATTTTTTTTATTATCTTTTTAATAAAAAAAGTATTCAGATATTTGTGTTGTTCATTACGAGTATTATGAAAAAATCACTTGGGCCTGGAAATGTCAGGGAATTTGATTTTTTATTTCTGCTGGGTACCCTGTTTGAAGGATTCCCTGAGTCATGGGTTGTATAAGACGAGTGACATTCAAGAATAAAGCACGAAACAAAAAGCAGAATCACCACAAAAACCACAAAAATAATAGCAGAGTTGTGCGCTAGATACATATTTCGACAACAACTTTTCCATTCTGTCCTTATGGGGTGCTAGTTGTTCTCGATATAATTAAAAACTTTATTAGGAACAGCTGATTTGAGAAGTTGGTAACTCTCATTATAGTGATATTCATTCTCGCTGTATACAAGTAGAGTGTATGCAATAATTATCATTATGCACACTCCAAAGTGCCGTCACACATCCTATGTGCTCAAGTTGAGCTTACATACACTCTGGAGTGCACCTAGACACTATGCTTTATTTTTAATAATGGTAAAATTTTCCCAATATCGTTTTTTCATTTGTTTAAGTCTCCTTATAATTTAGTAAAGCTTCGATTTTTAAGCATTGGTACTTTGAAATAGGCCTGCCTACCTTCTATATTTGTTCAATTTGAGGTTATCACTTCACCTTATTCATGATCTATTCTATTCTTCAGGTTGGAGATCTGAATCAAGATATTCTAACTAACCTCTCCTAATTCATTTAACTGTTATGCTCCTTCCAGTTTTTCTTTCTACCCAAGACGTACTCATGAATGCTTTCTACTACACCCATTTATCTCTCCATTTATTTTTTATGACTAGCAAGGTTTTCCCGGCAATTATGTGAAGTACTTTGATCACAACAAGTATCTATAAGTTATGCAGTTAAAATGGTAAAGTAGCATTCGTAAATCATTTTTGTTTTCTGCCAGTAACACCCTATCAAAAGACACCAGGAATCAAAATAAATGCATAAGGTGCACAGATGACATAGTGCTAATAGGGCAAGTGGAAAAAGTATTAGAAATGGCACTCAGTAAACTGGACGATGTGTTAAAATCCAACTTCAAATTAGAGGTTAGCAAAGCTTCGAAATTTTGCACCTATTCAAAAAATTTAACATGCTAGGCGATGTTAAAATAATTCTATATACGTAATTTTACAAAATATTTTGAAGCTTGTTGATGGAAAACAGTTTGATCTTTACAGGCACTCAATCAATACAGCTGGAGGTGGCGAGATTTTAACTCTGTAGTGGCCCTTAACATCGCTATCAGCGTTATAGCGTACTTTACTCATGTTAATTTTTATACATACATATATATATATATATATATATATATATATATATATATATATATATATATATATATATATATATATATATATATATATATATATATATATATATATATATATATATATATATATATATATATATATATATACATATATATATATATATATATATATATATATATAGGTATGTATGTATCCAACTGATAACTCAAAAAGTAGTTAACGGTTTTGATGAAACTCACCACAGACCTCTCTTTTATTAACAGCTTGGATGTGTTCGTTAGCCAGCCTGATCAGACCATTTTTTCTAACAAGATTTTGATTTTTCTAAAGAAAAATTTGTATTTCAGAAAATAACATAGTTATTTTGATGCACTGATGATTTGGCAGATCTATGGCCCTGGTAAAGACCTTACTAAACACCAAATTTAACTTTCTAGGTTAATAGCAAATTGTGTTATTTAAATTTTAAGCATTTAATGAAAATTCGCTACCATAACGCACTTTCTACGTCGCGAATATATATATATATATATATATATATATATATATATATATATATATATATATATATATATATATATCCTAGCATCCAAGTGCCTTTTATACCAACATTATTACACTGTTGGAAAAGATATCGGAAGCGGAATATTAAGATTTTTACATAGTCTGTTATTTTTTTGGGGCAGTTTTACCTATTTCTGGGGTATTAGGGTCATCCCTCCCAAGGTATTTGTATGTGCAATCGTTACATGGTTTCTGCTGCTTTATTTTTGTATTTGCAGTTTTCGTTGTCCATCTTATCTTTCTTCATGAGGTGGCACCTTACCTGGAAGGGTCCTGTGAACTGTTGGGTGATTATTCTGAAGTCTTTCCTGTTCTGTTCAACAGGCATATTTGTTTGTTGAGATGGTGCTGACCCGTTTTCCCTGCCTTAAGCCTGCCGTTTTCCTCCAATATGACAGCATTTAGTTTCTCTCCCATTGTTCAATTCATGTTCTCTCTAAGTGTAGCTGTTAAAGACAACATACTGTTTGTAATAGTGTCATTATGAATACTGCTGTAATTTGGAATAAGTAGTGGCAGTTCTTGCAATTTTTAACAAACACTGCCACGGATTAAACAAAAGTGTTGTTTATATTGTATGACTGATCACATGATTTTATCATGTGTTTCTATCATAAGAATTATTTTTAAGTTCACACTATGTGATTAGCACTAATCATAAGAGAAATTACATCCCATCTCAAACTTATCTCAAAAGTAGAACCATATCTAGCTCTTTGTGATTTTTTGTAGGTTTATCTGTAATTTCACGGTGCTACTTTATTAAAGGGCAACACTGTGTCATCTTTTCTCTTAGTTTTCCAAATTAGAACCAATTTGTTGTGTGTAGGCCTACTATTATATCGAAGTCTATTGTAATTTTGCAATTTGCTCTTCCTAATCTTAAGTTCAAACAATCGCAATTATATGTGAAATCACCATACATAATCGCATAGATAAAAAAATATATCTATAAAAGACTGAGGTTGGACACTGTGGCTGGAAAATGAAACAAAAAAGCAGAATAATTTTAAAAAAAAACACAAAAATAAGCAGAGTTGTGCGTTAGACGCGTACTTCGACAGTGAAGTTGTCTTCATCAGTAGCCGCTGCTGAACTTACTGTATGGGCAAAATTATCTTATTTATATACCTAAACTATACACTAAAAATGATGTAATACCGATGCTGCAATTCCGGATGATGCAAAACCGCATCATGCACTATCGGATGACGTAACCCCGGGTGACGTAATTTAAGGACTATTGTTGTGTCAGTGGATAGGCCTAACCGGTTGTGTTGATTGTTGAAAGCAACCATGGATTATTTCGTGCTATTTCAAAAAAGTGCTGAATTGACCGGACCAATTCATCAAATTTTGTGGATTCAATTTGCAGATTTCTAAACTTTCCAAAGCATCTAACTTGCGATAATCCATGGTTACTTCCAATAACTTAAGATTACTATCGCCTACCTTATACAGGGTACCCAGCGACCTGGAAAACCCGGAAAAATCAGGGAATTTGGAATACTTCCTAAAATGTCAGGGAAATTTGTGATTTTACTCAAATGTCATGGAAATCATTCAGCAGACCTGGAAATTATATATTTGTAAAATTATGTCACAAGCAGATTATTTTGGTTTCAAATGATATAAGTTATAATTAAGTGGAGATTGGAACCTGTGATGAGCACTGATAAGTACACTTGAAGAACCCAAATCACCATAACACATTAAAAAACCTAACGATCGTTTCACTAACCAAGCTAGCGTCATCGGAGGATGAACAATTCTGAATTATTCATCAGGATTATTGTCAGGTTTTTTAAAATGTGCTGTGGTGATTTGTGTTCCCCAGGTGTACTTATCAGATGATTAGTTCCAATATGAGATTTGTCCAATTTGTCGTTATTTCATTACAAAAGCTTTCACTATATTTCTTGTTTGTTACTCGCTTCATTGACCTTGAAGTTAAATTCAAATGAACTGTGATATCAGAATTACTAGACAAACTCGTATATGAATCCTTTTCACCTAAATATTTGTCTTCTACTCAGGAAAATATATCAGACAACATTGCGGCTGCCATTTGGTATATTATTTTTAACTGCCAAAAAACGCAGTGAATGTTACATCTGCGCCAAAAAATATATAGCTTCATCTATCTCAAATATGCCTCATTTGTTTATCTCACTTGAATGTCCTTCCTTGAATGCATAAAATGCAAAATTCTAGTTATTGGCGTCGTAGAGCTGCGCTCTACGATGTGTTTATTCTATTTTAACTTTTGTGATCATAACTAAGTGAGATGTAAGACACGAAACACGTGCCGCCATCTCGTTGCGGAACCAAGTAGTATGTTGTCACATGAGCTCCAAATAACACAGAATGTTAAAAAATAGAGACTGTACACAACCAACTAACAATTTAGTAAATTGTCAGCCCTGGCCCTTGTCCCTATATTGGGGTAGAAATGGGCCAGGGCTGACAATTTACTAAATTGTTAGTTGGTTGTATAGTCTCTATTTTTCAACATTCTGTGTTATTTGGACCTGCCCTGACAACATACTACTGTGTTCCGCAACGAGATGGCAGCACATGTTTCGTGCCTGACATCTCACTTAGTTATGATCACAAAGGTTAAAATAGAATAAACACATCGTACAGCGCAACTCTATGACGCCAATCACTAGAATTTTGCATTTTATGCATTCAAGGAAGAACTTTCAAGTGAGATAAACAAATGAGGCATATTTGAGATGATGAAGAAGCTATATTAGTTCTGGAAGGCTGGATACCATAGCCGTACTACTTTATAGGTGTATTTTCGCTGCAATTAGTATGCCATACTGACGAGCTCTAATTAGAGCGAATCCGGTCTACGGTTCTAATTGTGGTGAGAATGCATCTAGCCTTACTTTCTGATCATGTAAGAGTTAAAGTTGGAGTGAAAATATGGGTACTTGTATTGTAATCCACAAGAAAAACCCTTAATATCGCAACCCATTGTGTATGATAGTGTAAAGAAATTAGGACGAGTGGGAAATAGAGAAGTCAATCTAAAGTAGTAATCAAGAATTCACAATATTATCAATATAAAAGAGCTCTTCATGGAAGTAAGATGACAATGCTTTAGATGACCGAAGTCGAAATAATGAAACATAAAACACTTAGAAAATATCACAACTAGGAACGCGGAAAACACACTAAAGAAAGTGCAAAATTTGAGATTGGAATTTTGAAACCTAAAATTACCACATTGATAAAATATGTATGAATATTATCTTATTTTCACAATGTGGTAATTTCATTTGGACTTTTTTCATAGTAAACATTTGATATTTATTTTCGTTGTTCAAGAAGCTTTTTTTTAAATCAAGACGTGTCTATCCAATGCTTGAACAGTGGTTATCATATGGCTCTTGTGGTTTGATCTAATTTAGATTTAAATGAGCAAAGCTTAATTAGTAGTTACATCAAAAACGTGTAATTCTCATTCTTTTAAGTAGAAAGCTATCAGTTTTCTTTAGAAGTTTAAAATAATAAGCATATTTGATGATGTTTGTGTATTAGACAAGTTTTTTGTTCAGAATTTGTATTTACTTCATGAATAGAAACGTATTCAGAGATGTATGCCTTTCATTTTAAGTATTATGAAAACTCACTTTATGAGCCTGGAAATGTCAGGGAAATTAATTTTTGAATTCTGCTGGGTACCCTACTTATATCCAGAATCAATCATATGTTGGGCAACACTAGATTTTTCTGGTCGATTGAATTTGAAATGAGCTGTGTGCTCTTTGAGTCTTGTTGTTATCGATCTCCGAGTTCGATAGATTTTCTCGCAATTATAACAAGATATTTGATAAATGCCCAATTTTTGTCGGAAGTTTTTTGGTCCACCCAATAGGTTCTTCAAATTATCTACTTTATAAACAACTCTCAAGTCATTTTAAAATATTTTGTCTAACCCCTTTGTAAGGAAAGCATAGAAAGGAAGCACAGTGAATTTTTTGTTCAAAAAGTTTGCCCATGCGGTTAGTTTAGCGACAGCTATTGATGAAGACAACTTCGTTGTTGAAATACATATCTAGCGCAAAACTCTTTGCTATTATTTTTGTGGTTTTTTGGGGTGATACTGCTTTTTGTTTCAGAAGATGTCTGGGCATAAACATATCCGTAGCTCATATAGTGTGAACATAAATTACCTGAAATCATACCCAAAGCCAAATCATATATTCAATTCTCGTATGATAAAATCATGCAAAAAGTCATGTCGTGTAAAAATCACATAATGTAAATAGCACTTCATAATATAGTTAGCATTTAGAAATAATATTTTTAAGAAACAAGGCAATTTATTTTTTAATTCAAATTGTGAAAAAGTGACAAGTACAAATGTAAGATTAAAAAAAAAACGATATCCAATTTTTGCTTTTGTATATAGCAAATTGATATTCTTTTTTACAGTACACACTCCAATTTTTCTAGTTTTGTTGATTTTCAAATACTGTTTTTAAACGATGCAGCCTTTTGTATTCAAAACAACTAGATTGTATAGCCGCTTCTAAAAATTAATATTTTCAACTTTTAATAACCTTTTGATGCGAAGATTGTTAAGCTTTTGATGCAAATAATGTAAACCCTTGCACTCAATAGGGAAGTGTTTTGGGCGTATAGCTGTTTGTTCTGTATGTGAATGATCTGGTTAAATATACGATGGTGATTGTGTCAGGGTCGGTTGCACACGAGGATAGCCAGAAGGTTAACTTGTTGTTGTTCCCTGTGGATCCGGGGACGAATTAAAAGAATAGGCCCGAGGTAGTTAGTTAGTCAGGAGTTCCTGCCTGTCGTAAAAGGCAACTAATCGGAGTCAAACACTGGTGGGGGGCTAGTCCAGACGATCCTGGAGGGAGGCGGATATTCTGGGGACTGATGTGCACCCGGATCTTCAGGCCTCCATTGTGGACTTAGAAATGTACAATTGACTTCCCTTGGTTGTTACTCGGAAGCGGGGTTCCAGATGATACTGCCATAGGTTAAGTGGTGTCAGGTGTCCAAACGACCCGGATGGGGTTGAGATCTCTGGGGTTGGGCCCCCACTGTGTGCTTCGAAATGGACAGACGACCTCGCTTGGGTGATGCCCGGGAGCTGGACTCAGTGTGATGTCGCCTTGAGTCTAGCACAGTGGGTGCCGAGCCTAAACAAACCCGTAGGAGAGCTGAGATCTCTAGGGATGGATTACAACTGGAGATTGAGGCCTCTTCTGTGAGCTTTGAAACAAGCAAATGATCTTGCTTGGATGTTGCTCGGGTACAGCACTTCATGATACCGCCTCGAGTCAAACACTTGTCTGGTGCAGACAAACTCAGAGAGAGGTTATCTCTCTTTAAGCTTCGAAACGGGCATGCGATTTCACTCAGATGGCAGTACACCTATCAAATCAACTTTAACCCTGGAAAATATTGCCTCCTGCAGTGAGCAGATTTGTTGGATGAAATTTAAGCCAAACACAGGCGGATATCGGATCTATACGAACCCGGTGAAAAGCTGATAGCTCTAGGATGGATTATACACCTGGAAATTGATGCCTTCTCTGTGAGCTTCGACATGGGAAAGCGCCCCACTTGGATGCTGCTCAAGAGCGGGACTTCATGATACCGAGTCAAACACTAATGGATGTCGGATCCAGACAAACTCAGAGAGAGGTTATCCTTTTTCAGCTTCGAAGCAGGAAAGCTTTCACGCTCAAAAAAAGATCTACTCGTTGTTGGATGGATTTGATAGCTGGTGTGAGGCCACTTAGCTGCTAATAAACTACCAGAAAACCGTATTTCTTGAATTTAGAACCTATCAGTCACAGGGAATTGACCTTGTGTTGTGGGGCACCGTAGTATCTCAGTCCACAATCTTGAGGATGTTGGAAGTAACTATTGACCAGTATCTTTCATGGAAAGAACACTGACCTGACCTGACCTTGTGTTGTGGGGCACCGTAGTATCTCAGGTCACAATCTTGAGGATGTTGGAAGCAACTATTGACCAGTATCTTTCATGGAAAGAACACTGACCTGACCTGACCTTGTGTTGTGGGGCACCGTAGTATCTCAGGCCACAAGCTTGATGATGTTGGAAGTAACTATTGACCAGTATCTTTCATGGAAAGATCACTGACTTGACCTAACCTTGTGTTGTGGGGCACCGTAGTATCTCAGGTCACAAGCTTGATGATGTTGGAAGTAACTATTGACCAGTATCTTTCATGGAAAGAACACTGACCTGAGCTGACCTTGTGTTGTGGGGCACCGTAGTATCTCAGGCCACAAGCTTGAGGATGTTGGAAGTAACTATTGACCAGTATCTTTCATGGAAAGAACACTGACCTGACCTGACCTGACCTGACCTGACCTTGTGTTGTGGGGCACCGTAGTATCTCAGGCCACAAGCTTGAGGATGTTGGAAGTGATTGACCAGTATCTTTCATGGAAAGAACACTGACCTGACCTGACCTGACCTGACCTGACCTTG
Source organism: Tillus elongatus (assembly GCA_964006375.1). Classification (NCBI taxonomy): domain Eukaryota; kingdom Metazoa; phylum Arthropoda; class Insecta; order Coleoptera; family Cleridae; genus Tillus; species Tillus elongatus. The sequence continues at coordinate 95,981,225 of OZ023268.1, forward strand.
TGTTGTGGGGCACCGTAGTATCTCAGGCCACAAGCTTGAGGATGTTGGAAGTGATTGACCAGTATCTTTCATGGAAAGAACACTGACCTGACCTTGTGTTGTGGGGCACCGTAGTATCTCAAGCCACAAGCTTGAGGATGTTGAAAGTAACTATTGACCAGTATCTTTCATGGAAAGAACACTGACCTGACCTGACCTTGTGTTGTGGAGCACCATAGTATCTCAGGTAACAAGCTTGAGGATGTTGGAAGTAACTATTGACCAGTATCTTTTATGGAAAGAACATATTGAGGTTATTTGTGGTAAGCTTGTTCAGATCCATTACCTGATATTTTACCTAGCAAACTTCATTGTTACCAAAACACTAATGACTATCCACTACTTGAAAGTTTCTTCCTTGATATCTTACATCGGGACAGTCAGTTGAGGTGTAAAGAGTTTTTATGCTGCAAAAAATAATACTAAGAATGTTTTTTCATATGGACGTAACAACCTTGTAGGTTGCTTTTCAAGGACGCGAAAATAATGACATTAACGTGTGTTTACCTGTATAAACTCTTAAATCATATGCAGTGTCAATAACTAGGCAGTCAGAGATGCACTGTTACTCCGTTCACCGCGGTAATTTGTTTTAGGGCATGCAGTTGTGCAGAATGATGTACAGAAAGCGGCTCTTTTTTGCGTGTGTGATTTAAACAGGCTGCCAGAAACCATAAGGGCTACTAAAACCGTGAAGAAATTTAAGGCATTTAACTTAATTGAAATTACACTTAACTGCTATAACTCTGTTGGGGTGTACTTGCCTGATACTTGTGTGGTACAGAGATGAGGCAATCGAAAGTTTTATTGTTCGTTTTTAACTGTTTTCAAAGCAGCCTCGTGGTCCAGGGGTAAGAAAATTTGACTCTGCGCCCCACGTTCAATTCCCAGTAGAAACGTCAAATCATTTTTCAGTGCATACCGAAAATTAATTTCAACTGAGGTTTGAAGCTAAATGTCTGCACATTCTGCCCTTCTGTGGGGGGTGCTGGTAAGCGATCGGTTTATTTTAAGAATTAAGGTATCAACGTGATTTTTTTGTATTTCTCTCACTGTTCCACTCGTAGTCCTACTAACATGAGAAAATTATATGCTTCCATTTGAAAATTTGGAGAAAAAATTAGAAAACTTAAATTATTCTTGAAAAGCGCCCCCTGAGAACTATATCTTGAGTTGAAACTTGTTACGGAGCAATTAATATTAAATACTCTATCAAATAAAATAAACCGTTTTAATTTATGTCCGTTCAAGCCCAACTTAGGATCTATACATTTATTCTTTATCATGCTGTAACTTTTTTATTTGGAAAACTGTAGCAAAAAGATATTTGTGAAAATTATTCGTAATTTTCCAGAGATTATAAAATCGTTACATAGTACATATATTTATTAGCTATTTTTCCAAGAAAATAGAACTTTATAGATCGGCAGTTGCTATTACGCCATCTTGTGGCTATGATAGGAACTTGAAAAAAATTTCTCTGTGTCATATTTGTAATTAAAATGTTTTCCAGAAGCGGTAAGAAAAATGGTTACTGTAATATGCTAGTCGGTCAAAGTTATTTGAACGCCCTGTACATTGTCTCTAAATTAGGGAAGAAAGTACTAGGGATGACGATTTACAAAATTGTTGGTTGGTTGTACACAGTCTCTATAACATTTTGTGTTTATTAGAGCTAACGTGACAACATACTACCTGGTTAAACACCAAGATGACCACTGTCGTACATCTCACGATATTTCCTGTATGTTGTTTCTTGATTCATATAATTTATTGAATAGATTACTTTGTATCCGAGTTTTGATCCTTTTCGAATGAACAATCAGTTAAACATATCACTTACTTTTAACCAATGTATACCTAATACATAAAATTGTATACAAGATGTGACTGCACTCTAGTTGTTTTGTAATTAATCATTTACATAACGTTGCATTTTTGTGGCCTTTGTAATTCTTAAGTCAGGTCTATAATGTAGTCAATGATTTTGTGAAAAACGTGCTTTGAGGTATTTTGTACAAGAAATTATATTTTTAAAATAAATATGTTATGAATAATTAGTGTTTTATTTGTTTTACTTTTAACTCATCTTTAACCTGCCCTTGATTGTGCAAAGAAAAAGTTGGTCGATCAGTGTTTTGCTCCCCATGTGGCAGAGTAATTTATGGCTTTCCCTATTAATAAGAATAAGACGTGGGTTCTTTTACTGTAGAACAAAGGGTAAATTCAAGTATACAACATCAATATTTTGATTCCATTGCAAAAAACAGGATAGTTTCCACCATGGAATGTGCTTAGAGTGGAATATTTTGGGTACTTAAAAATTGAATTAAAGAGAGTAGTATTGAAGGTCAGTTTGAGTGTTGATCTTCTGTGGTGAGTAAGCCTTTAAAATTTGTAATTTTATGTATATACAGACCCCCAATAGGTGAAATAAACATCTACTTGGAAATATTAGATTAGGTTCTAAGTAAATGTTGGAAGTTGTATAAGAACTTTAAAATAGTTATAGCTGGCGATTTTAATATAGATTTAAACAAGGAAACAAATAATATCTCTTATGGATTTACTACACAACTACAATTTAAAACCAACAAGTCACTAAAACTTCTGCAATAGGTAACATATTTGTAAATTTTGTTTATAATGTAAAATCAAGGGTTATTATTTATTTTATGTCATACTAGTTAATTATTGTGTTTTTATTGCTTAGTTACCAACTACATAATGGTGTACTTTATGCCCACGGGCCATAAAGTGTACTTTATGGCCCGCACGGGCAAGACATACACTTTATGACCCGCGCGCACATCAAAACAAATAATTTTTGATGCTTTTGTTAATAACCTTTATTAATGAAATTACAGATAATGGAATAAAAGTAATATGTAAATATTTAATTAACATTATTTAGTCGAATTGACATAAAATTGACAGTTCTGAAAAGATCCGGTGGTAGTTAGGTTGCCTTCAGCAAACGGTGATTCATGTTTCATTGTTTGGGTATGACGAGTATGACATAAAATTTTGTATGCACTGCTGGTATAAATAGAGGTGTATGCCCTCGAGTGACTTACAAACCCTCGGGTCGGAGGCCCTCGGATTTGTAAAGTCGTCGCTCTCAGGCATAAACATCTATTTATACCCTTGGTACATAAATAACTATATTAATTCAGGGCTATTGTCAGGTGTTATCATTTTCGGGAACAAAAGTAAGGAATGAAACAAAGAGTACGAAAAGAAAATATACTAAGATCAGGCTAAATCACATTACATGAAATGAGCAAGGTAGATTGGACCGCAGTTTACAACATGATGCAAATAAAGTGTATCATACATTTCTGCTAATCATAAAAAAATTGCATGATCAAATCTTTAAACTTGAAACTGTTACCTCAAAAAACTCAAAGTCATCCATAACAAAAGGCACACTCGTCTCTAATAATAATAAGAGACGTTTATACTCACAAAAAAGGTTTACTATGTAGTAAAATTTAATTCATATTTCCCGCCGTTCATTCGAACGGCGCAATCTCAGGAAGCGCAGCTCTATTGGCCAGAACTCGACCCCCCACCCCCTAGTTGAATCGAGGGTAACCTTCTCGATATGAGAATGAGAAAGGGCCTATTCTGTCGGTTCAGCTTGGAGAGTTAAGAGGTCTTATTGTATTGTGTTGTCGGTTTAGTATCGGTATTAGTTATATCTTTTTTAAATATTTATTTGTAAAATTAACGTCTCCTAAAGTAAACAGTGTAGTGTTTGAATATTAAGTGTTTTTATTTCGTTATTCCGCCTACAAAGTAATATTTTTACCTACAGTTAATCTCAGAAAGTGGGATCGCAACGGAACTTTTTTTTCTCTTCAAATCGTTTTTTAAAGTGATTAAAAACGCGTGTTTTACGTAATTTAAAATGTCTAATCCAACACGTGCAAATGATAGTAACGGCCACGAACATTTCAATAATAATTCGGAAGACCAGAATACGCCAGCTGCAGATGTATCGGGAGCAGGTGGATTCCAGGTCACAATACAGGAATTAGTAGCAGCAACAGTGCAAGCGTTGCAAATGGAAAACCAGCGGCGCTCGCAAAATAGCGAGATATCAGCTCTATTACCTACATTCGGCGGCTCAGATGAAGAAAACGTGGAATCGTGGTTAGAGCGAATCCACGTGATCCAGCGTACATACGGGGTGCAATCAAACGTGCTGCTGCTCGTCATCATCGGCAAACTGAGAGGTACGGCGCTACATTGGTATCACTCAAAACCAAGCTATGCGTCGCTTAATCTTCAGCAGTTTGAAGATGAACTTCCATTAATGTTTTATCGGCGCGAAGATAAAATCTCACTGATGCGTAAGTTCGAGGCTAGAAGGTGGAAGAAAAGCGAACGGTTCTCTGCATATTTTCACGAAAAGGTGACAATGGCAAATCGTTTGGACTTGTGCGAGCAAGATCAAATCAATTACATAATCGATGGCATGGATAATCCTGGATTACAATCTCAGGCCAGAATGAAGGAATTCAGGACACTTTCCCATTTGTTAGACGTTATGAACGACGTCACTAGCTACGATAGAAGTTCGACCACGTGCGCCAATAACCGGAAATCCACACTGACAGTCAGAAGACAGACATATGACAGTCGGCAGAATGACACATCGCAGAATGACAATCGACAGATCGACAATTCGCAAAACATCCAAATTCGTTGTTTTAACTGCAACAACTATGGTCATTATTCATCTACTTGTCCGCAGCCGCGACGCCCCATCGGATCATGTTTTAGTTGTGGAGAGCTGGGCCACAGAGATAGGGAATGCCCCCGGAGACGTCGGCAGCCCGCGCCAATATCGCAAGGACCCCAAGGCGACAGCCCCGCGATCAAGTTGGTGGAGAAGAGGATAGTACCGGCCTATACAGCCCCCTTGGAATTATCACTGGGTCAAAGGAAAGTTCCAGTGGACGCGCTTCTGGATTCAGGTAGTCCAATTTCCTTTGTTAGTGAACATTTAATCCCATTTGAATTTAGAAAGCCATATGTTAACAGCACAGTGTGGACAGGGATAAATGCCAGTCCTCTAAAAATTTTAGGTGTTTTTAGTCATAAGCTTAGTTTAGATAGAGTATCAGTAGATATAGATTTTCATGTAGTACCTCATAACACTATGCAGGCCAAATGTGTATTGGGACGTGACTTCATCAGCAGTCCCAGTATAGATATAACTTTTGGGCCTGAAGTTAAAATACAGGCCAGAAACAGTGCTTTCGAAATGAACGAGGTCATGTTGATTGATACTGTGGACCAAGATGATAGTCATGAAATTAGTATAAACAATTCTTTAGCTCCAAACACTGTCAACACTGTAAAAATTTTGTTCGATACTCATTATATTACACCAGTCAGGCCAGAACAACCTGAAGAGAAATTTGAAATGAGGGTAAACTTGAAACCCCATCACACACCCTTTTCATTTCGGCCTCGTCGCTTGTCTTATTCCGAGAACCAACATTTAAAAAATATAATAGAGGATCTTTTAAAACAAAATATAATTAGAGTTAGTAATTCAGAATACAGTTCCCCCATAGTTCTAACCAAGCGAAAATCGGGTGAATTCCGCCTGTGTGTTGACTTCAGGGAACTAAATAAGCAATGCGTTAAAGATAGATTCCCCTTACCATTGATAGAAGACCATATAGATCGTCTTAGAGGTAAGCAGTATTTTTCAAAGTTGGATCTTAAAAATGCATTCCATCATGTAAGTGTCCATGAGGACTCTGTAAAATATCTGTCATTCGTAACCCCTTCAGGCCAGTACGAATACCTCAAAATGCCGTTTGGGTTTTGTAACAGCCCGGCAATATTTACATATTAATCAGATTTTCCGACCCCTTATAGAGGACAATAAAGTCTTTGTGTTCATTGACGATATTCTAATCGCCACGGCCGACGTTAATGAACATCTAGAAACACTAAAACAAGTATTTACCTTATTAACAAAGAATCGGTTAACATTGAGGATAGAAAAATGTTGCCTGCTTTTGGAAGCAATCAATTATTTAGGGTACCAAGTAGACAGGTCAGGTATTCGACCTAGTCTAGAAACACTAGAGCCCGTGACAAAATTCCCTTTGCCGCAGAATACTAAACAAGTGCACGCATTTGTTAGCCTTTGTTCTTACTTTAGAAAATTTGTGAAAGACTTTTCAATCCTGGCTAAACCCCTGTACGATTTGCTGCGCCAGGGAGCTAAATTTAAATTCGGTGAGGAAGAAATAAAATCTTATAATTCCTTAAAGTTGAAACTAATTTCGCAGCCGGTATTAGCAATATACTCTCCAAAACTCGAAACAGAGCTACACTGTGATGCAAGCAGTCTAGGGTTTGGTACTATATTGCTTCAAAAGCAAACTGAAGATGGAAGGTTACATCCAGTTTTTTATTTTAGTAAAAGGACAACGGATTCTGAGTCACGGTACCATAGCTATGAGCTAGAGTGTTTGGCTATCGTGTATGCCTTGAAACGATTTCACGTTTACTTACAGGGCATACCATTTAAAATTATCACTGACTGTAATAGCCTAAAGCAAACACTCGACAAAAAGGATATTAATCCTCGGATAATGCGATGGGCCTTGGTCCTACAAAATTATAATTACACTATCGAACATCGGTCTGGACAGAAAATGCAGCATGTTGACGCACTTAGTCGCCAACATAATATCCTTGTCCTAGAGGGAAACACCTTTGAGCAGACGCTCGCTCTAAAGCAATCTGCAGACCCAGCAATCTCAGACATACGCCAGACGCTGGAACAGTCGGAGTTACCCTTTTACGAAGCGAGAAATGGCTTAGTCTACAGAAAAATTAAAGGCAGACTTCTCTTTTACGTGCCTAGTAGCATGGAGTTTTCCATACTGCATGCTTACCATAATGAAATGGGTCATCTCGGCGTAGAAAAGACATTTGAGCTAATAACCCGAACATATTGGTTCCCTCAGTTGAGAAGTAAAATAAAAAGCCATATCTCAAACTGTTTGAAATGTATTGAGTATGCTCCGAAGTCAGGTCGTGCAGAGGGGAAGCTACATAGCATTCCGAAAGGTAATACCCCCTTCGATACACTACATATAGACCATTACGGTCCACTGAGCAAGTCTGGGCAAGGTTACAAGTATATTTTTGTGGTCGTTGATGGGTTCACGAAGTTTGCAAAGCTATTCCCTTGCAAGGCCACTACTACGAAAGAGGTGGTTAAACATTTAAAAGTTTACTTCCAGTTTTATAGCAAACCTAACCGAATAGTATCGGACCGAGGATCATGTTTCACCTCATCTACATTTTCGGAGTTTGTGAAAGAAGTAGGTGTAAAACATATTCTCATAGCAACAGGTGCACCTAGGGCTAATGGTCAGGTAGAGCGGCTAAATAGAACAATTACTCCAATGATAGCAAAATTGACACCTGATTTAAAGAAATGGGACACTATTTTAGATCGTGTTGAATTTTATTTAAATAATACAGTAAATCGATCATCAGGGGAAAGTCCTTCAATGCTATTATTTGGTCATCACCAAATTGGGCCTTTAGATGATAATATACGGAAAATTTTGCAGGATTTGGACGAGACCAGAGAGGTAGACATTAACGAATTAAGAGAAGGGACTGCCAACCGTCTCAGAGCAGCACAAGAGAAAAATAAGGCATACTATGACAAGAGACACAAGGAGGCACATCATTATGCTGAAGGTGATTTTGTGATGGTAGTTAATATAGACACTACCCCTGGTGTTAGCAAAAAATTAATACCGGCCTATCGTGGCCCATATATAATTAAGTCCGTGCTGCCAAATGACCGCTATGTCGTTACAGACATAATTGGATTTCAAAACTCACAGGTGCCTTATGATGGGGTTTTAGAGGCTTCACGTCTAAAACCCTATTCCATATAAGGAACCGTTACTGTACGTAGGTTAAGGTTTTAGTGTTAAGATTTTTATGCTGTACATTTTTATCCTAGTTAATTTTAGTTTACTTCAACACAATTCCTTGTTCAAATTTTAGGTTAGGACTTTTATATAACATAATAATTTTGTAAACCTTTGTAAATATTTTGTTTCACATTATTTTATATTATACGTCTCTTTGATCGAGGCGATCAAAATGTCAGGCTGACCGAGCTGTAGTAAAATTTAATTCATATTTCCCGCCGTTCATTCGAACGGCGCAATCTCAGAAAGCGCAGCTCTATTGGCCAGAACTCGACCCCCCACCCCCTAGTTGAATCGAGGGTAACCTTCTCGATATGAGAATGAGAAAGGGCCTATTCTGTCGGTTCAGCTTGGAGAGTTAAGAGGTCTTATTGTATTGTGTTGTCGGTTTAGTATCGGTATTAGTTATATCTTTTTTAAATATTTATTTGTAAAATTAACGTCTCCTAAAGTAAACAGTGTAGTGTTTGAATATTAAGTGTTTTTATTTCGTTATTCCGCCTACAAAGTAATATTTTTACCTACAACTAATAATAATAATTTATTAGTGCCAGGATTACACAGCAATATGCACAGGTCACAAACATTACAGATAAAATCACCTAAAAAAAGGTGCACACATAAAATCACTTACAAGGCTAAACATAAAATAATCCAAAAACCCTGGAAAACTTCACATCTAAATTCTAAAACTCGAACCTCAAGAACTCTCCCACCGAATATAAGGAATTTCTCAACAGTATTTCCCCCACTCTGTTCCTAAACTTCGGCGACAGCAAGTCTCTGATATAAGCAGGTATTTTATTGTATAACTTAATTGCCCAGTAGCCAGTCCCACTCCGACACCTCTCCAGTCGCCAATAGATGGGCACAATGTTCTTCCCCTGTCTCGTACCATAGGTATGGATATCCTGGTGACTCTGGTATTCTCCTTGATGTACATCAAATTTTCAAAGATATAGAGTGCTGGTAATGTAAATATACTCATGTGTCCAAAGAGCGCTCTACGTCATCCCTGTAACCTGCACCACACATCACACGTATAGCCTTGCGCTGGAGCACAAAGAGACGCTTAGCACAAGCAGCATGACCCCAAACCAAAATAGCATAAGAAAGATGCGAGTGAAAAGCGGCAAAATACGCTGTCCTCAGAACAAGAACCGAAACAATGCCAACCAGGCCCCGAAGCAAGAACAGGCCCCTCGAGAGTATACCAGCCACTGAGTCAACATGTTTATCCCACAGAAGCCTTGAGTCAATAACAACACCCAGAAAATTTGTGTTCTCCAACAGTGCCCCTGTCTCGTCAAGTTGCCTCATAGAGAACACCATTCTATTTGTCTTTTCTCTGTTAAGCAACAGTTCATTTGCTGCAAACCATTTCTCGGCCTTACCCTGAGCCGCCACCGACCCCCTCAAGGCTATCAGCGGTGACAGATATCGTTGTATCATCGGCGAACAGCGTGAACTTGCTAGAACTGCTACATTTTGGCAGATCGTTTATATATATCAGACTCAAAATGGGTCCCAGGACGGACCCCTGCGGTACACTTGCAGAATCTCACTCCTTGATGTCACTCCAGCACACCGCACTGACTGACACCTATGCTATGATAAGATCGCACCAGAGCGATTGACACACCAACAATTGAACATTACCAAAAATATTTAAAAAGGTAGTTAACCGGCCAAGGATGTCGAATCTTGCTTATATAGTAAGTGCTGCAAATAAAAATAAGGCAGTTTACTTATAGAAAACTTCGAAATAAAAAATACCGATATACAAAATACTCTAAATCAAGTAGATACATTTTTTGTTAACCAGTGTTCAAACTTGCCACAGGTTGCAGAATATTCAAATGTAAACAAAATAGAAAAAACATAGCATGATAAAATTTCAAAAAACTCTGCTTCAGTAGGTGGAGATCAAATTCCAGTCATATTAGTTAAAAATATTGCAATACAAATAATCCATCCATTAATGCACATAATCTAAACACTGTCTACAGGTGTTTTTCCAGATAAGTTAAAAGCAGCAGATATAATAGCAATATACAAGGAAGATGATAAAAAATTACAGGCCTATTGCCATTCTACCAATATTTAGCAAAATATTTGAAAAAATAATATACAGTAGAATAAACTACTACCTAAATAATAATAAATTACTCTCTGATACACAGAATGCTGAGAGGTAAATCTACAATCAGAGCAACTTATCAAGCACTACAAGAAATTATAGAAGCCTTAAATAAATCACAAAAACAGCTTTATTATGCTTAGACTTGAGTAAAGCATTAGTGTAAAACATGATGTATTATTCTCAAAGCATGCATATATGCAATCAGAGGTTTAGCACTAACACTGATAAACTCATATTTAAAAAATCGGACTCAAAGCATCGTTGAGAAATATAACAACATATATAGATCACAAAAGGAACATGTAATTAAAGGTATCCCACTAGGGTCGATATTAGGACCACTTTTATACATTATATATACAAATGACTTACCAGAATTAATAGATGAAAAGTTAATATCGTTTGCAGACGATAAGTCTGTTATTACAGAAGTAACACTGCAGATGAACTGGAAAGAAAAATTGAATTATCTATTCATACACTAAATTCATGGTTTTCAAATAATTTAATAATGAACATCGAAAAAACAATACATTTTAACTATAAGAAAATAAACGAGAAGTTAATCACCTGTAAGTCAAATATATTAAAATCACCAGTCTGCAAACTTCCTCGAAATTGAAATTGACCATCGCCTTGATTGAAAGAAACATATTAACTCCATTGCCAATAACATGTCAATATATATTTGCACTGAGAACACTGGCTATGATAAGAAATAGAAATGGAGCTACAGTGCCTATTATCATACCTATATAAAAAGTAGAATACAATATGATGGTGGCAGCACGTGATATAAAAAATTGGGGGCACTCTAGACCAGTTATGAGAAATCCGTATGCAGCCTACTTCAGGGTCATTTACTTTTTTTGGTAAATTTTATTACAAAAATAGTTTTAAAAAAACTATTGTTTAAAATACAAACGAAACAAAAAGTGTATTGCTTCGGGACACCACATAAACTTATCATACACATTTATATTAAAATATCTATTAAATTGCCTCACTTCTCCTAGAGTCGATTTTTTAATATCTAACACTAGGGTAGGCCTGCTAAGTCTTTTTATAGCTATTTTATCGTCATAATTTAAAGGTCTGTTTTCTAAAATAAATGACACTAATGAATTCATTTTTAAATAGATTATATGCCACACGTTATTAAAGTGAAATGGACAGACGCACAACTGTTATAGAAGTACACATCCAAAATGTGCGCCGCGGCCAGATAAAAGTAGTGGGATATGCATCGAAGGCTACTGGTTTGTCGCGTATACTACCGTATATAGTTTTTGCTACATTGACAGAAAATCACACATCTGTCTCTGCATGACAGCAAGGGTAGCAGTGGCTGCATCTCCCGACGTTGAAGGAGCATTCAACAACCAGCATTCAACTCCCTCCATGAAGCTGCTTGCTGTCGCTAGTGGAGTGGAACCTACCATTTGTGGTTGGATCAGAAGCATGCTATAGAATAGGACCATTATCACCTCGCTGCAGGGGTGGGCGATCTGCTTCAAGTATGGGAGGGGTGCTCGCAGGCAGGAGTTTTATCCCCTCTACGTTGATCCCTCTTCGTGGCGATCTGCTGGCTATCCTGGAACTGTGTGATGTTGAGATCCAGGTGTATGCGGATAATCTTGTCATACAGGTTAGAGGGAAATCTGAAAAGGAACTTTCAAATACCCTTCAAGGGGCACTAAACGTAGTGACTGATTGGTGTCAGAGGGAGCTGATGTCTGTGAACTCCCACAAAACCATCATTGTCCCATTCACCAGAAGAAGAAGGTTGGATATATTGAAGCCACCCACTCTATGGGTTAGATACTTCCACTCTAAGGCCCTCATAAAGCACCTCTCAGAGTTAAGAGCTAAAAAAACTTCTAGGTCTAAACAGGCAACAGCTGAGATCTGCACGGGCTTTATACAAGACACTGCCGGTTGTGTCACCACCTGCACTGAATTGGGCTTGGACAAGAAACCGAGTGTCGAACCAGCAGAGCACGTGCTATGTTCCCGTCCGGCTGTGGACAGGAAGTCAAGAGGTGTGAGATCCGGCGATTGTGGATGCCAATAAACCGCTGAATGCGTACCTCTCCATCTGTCAGGAAACCTATTTGATAGGTATTCTTGAAAAGTTCTTGAATTATGAGGCAGGGCCCCGTCTTTCTGGAACTAGATGTTATTGACTTCTGGTAACGGTAAATTAGCATCGAACCAAATCATTTTGAAGCAAATTTCAATACCGACGGGAAGTTAGTGAGTTATGATAAAAAATGACCACATTATCCTTGTTCCCAACATTCCTAACCACATGTTGAAACCAAAATGGTGTTGGTGCCTAGACGTGTTAAATAAACGCGGATTTCTTCTGGACCAAAAATGTGTATTTCCTCTGCTAGAGATTCCGTTGTTGGTAACCATACTCTTATCAGACCATAATATTTAATTAACAAAATTTTCATCCTCTTGACATTTTCCGGTGTATCACTCACAAAATACCCTTCGGCATATCCCCCAAGCTTCAATCCTTGGCAGATTCAAAATTTATAAGGATTGTAATTGTTTTTACGCATAATAAAATTTTCTGTAGATTTCGCCGTCCCTGTTACTCGTTCAATATTTCTAACCGATGTTGTAGGGTCTTGTGCTACAGCTAACAGTAAATGATTTTGAGTTACTTCATTGCATGGTTTGTTTCCAGTAATAATCGGTTTCTTAAATAAACCATGCTGCAATAAATTGGTAACTATTTTTCCTTATATCTTTTTATTTGTCTGTACTCTTTCGGGGCAATAATTTAAATACATTTGCCTAGCTTCTCGAGTATTACTATGCCACTCAATGTACCTAACATTTTAACATGTCGAACTTTTCCATAAAAGAAAAATTTCCAGTCATTTTTAAACAAATTAAAAGAGCACGTACCCAATTAACTGTATTGTAATAATGTAAAGTGATTGACACTGACTTTTATATTGTTGAAAGACGACTATTGTTATTAGAGACCACTTGTTGTTTATTTGCCAAAACTAGCTATATTTAAGGCGGTCATATGATAGTACGGTTTTATGTCTTACATTTCAAAAACTAAAAATCTTATCGAATACGTGCCGGTTTATTGACTTTTCAATATCCCAATGCTATCCCATCCTTATCTTGGACACACTGTATAAAGCAGACTACAGAAAACTAATAACTTACAGGTGTTCCGGTGAAGAAAACATGTTTGGTTTGTATATCGAAAACGCGAGGTTCAATTGGTTTTCGGAAATACGAATTAAACTGGTTTAAAAACTTCTTACACTTTTTATTTGTGATATTGTTCTAAACTAAAAAATTCAAAAGTTGAAGGGGGTAAAAATATTATATAGATCACCCTACACTTTTATTATATGGGCTAATTTGGAGAAACCAATTCGATCGATCCGCTAACAATGTCAGCGTCATCAGAAGGATTAATAAACTGTTTATTCATCACAATATAGTATTTAGACCTGAAGATAGATCCGCTAACAATGTTAGTCATTAGAGGGATGAATAAACAGTTTATTCACCCCTCTGATGAAGCTAACATTGTTAGCGGATCGATCGTCAGGTCTAAAAACTGTATTATGATGAATTGGGTTCTCCAAATTGTACTTATCAGTGCTCATCACAGGTTACAATCTTCACTCGCCATATGGGCTCGCAAAATATGCTGCTAAAGAGTTTAATAGTCTACGGAAATCTTTGCTATTTCAGAAACATCAGGGTGTATTCCCTTAAGGTAGGTGTATACTATCTGTTAACAGGATAGGTAAGAGTTTGTTCCAGCAACATATTGGGTGCTTAAAATATAAATTTGGGACCTCTTATGAATCAGCTACTTAACAAATTACAAAACTGTGTTCAACAAGATTCAGCACAACCTAACCTACACAAGCTATTTAAATATATTCATGAACATGTTGTATTGTTCACATGATTTCTCTACCAAATCTGCAATGGTTTAGAAAGGAGCGCTGCTGTGTCTAGATCAATTCTGTCAAGATGATTGCTAACTATCATGTGAACATGTGTTGCCTTAATGATTTTCTGATCGATTTGTTAGGGTGTCTAAAAATTTAAGATTAGTTGACATAAGAACATTGTGAGCTGTACTGTACTGACATAACCTCGGTGCCTCGATTGTAGATTGTTTAATGAATCTTATAGGTCTTTGCCCTCTCAGCACTGTGACCTCAATGTGTCTTTTGTGCATGAATCTGTTTTTATAATAGTTGTCCAAAAAGTTCAGACTTTTTATATGGTTACTATCTTGTTGGGAGCTATTCGACTTATTGCTGTGGTGTTAAGGTCATTCCTCCAAAGTAAACACCGTTGGCAATATTCCGGTATATCCGCAGCATCCCCGAACTCGAGGGTGCAGTGGATAATCTACAGTCCAAAATTCAATGTTCTATCGAACATGCATCAAGGACGTACCCCGCCCAGAGCAATCTGCCACCATTTCCGTCCAGTATCAGAGAAATGATACTCGAAAAAAACCGCGTGCGTAGACTAGCTCATCGCACCGGAAACCCCACCGACAAACGAGACGCAAACAGACTCATCAAACAAGTACGATCCGCCCTACAAGAACTCCGCAACAATCGTTGGGAGGAGCGCCTGCAAACCCTGTCTACCCAAGACAATTCCATCTGGCAAATGGCTAAAGCCCTTCGCTCCCAAAAACTTCCGATATCCCCACTTCACGGCCGTAACGGTGTCGTATACACGGATGCGGAGAAAGCTACTGCATTCGCAGATCATCTGGAGTTGCAATTCAGCCCGAATTATAACAACGTTGATCTGTCGCACGTAGCAAGAACGCACCGCTACGTCAGGAGTGCGCTTCGCGCCACCGCAGACACAACTATCGAGCCCACAACTTTCGAAGAAGTTTCCCAAATAATGAAATCATTAAAAAATAGGAAAGCTCCGGGATACGATGGAATCTCCAACGTAGCCCTGAAAAACCTCCCCCGAAAAGTCGTGGTATTCCTAGTTACGATTATGAATGCCATGCTGCGATTTCAACAGTTTCCTTCCATGTGGAAACTTGCCGACATTATCAACATCCCGAAACCCAGCACAGATCCGCTGTTCCCTCAGAACTACAGGCCCATTAGCCTACTACCAGTCATCGGCAAAATCGCCGAAAACTGATTCAGAAAAGGCTAGCTTCATTCACCTCAGAAAATCATATCCTCCCGGATGAGCAATTTGGTTTCAGACACCAGCACTCCACCACAGACCAAGTCCTTCGCGTGGTGGAAAACATCACCGAAGGATTTAATAAAAACAAGTCAACTGGTGCAATATTTATTGACTTTGCTCAAGCATTCGATGGGGTTTGGCATGCGGGCCTCCTAAACAAACTTCTATCATTTAATTATCATCTCCCTTTGATTCTGCTAATCAGGTCATACCTGCAACAGAGGAAGTACCAGGTCAAACATCTGGAAGCCAGATCTAGAACGAGCCTACAATATATTTGTCGCAGACATTCCGGCAGCCCCCCTAAACGTGACATACGCACTGTACGCAGACGACACTACCATCCTCAGCAGCTCCACTCAGCCGAGGATAATAACCGAACGACTTCAGACCGCCGTAGTCGAGCTGCAATCATGGTATAGGGAATCCCTTCTAGCCATAAACCCGGAGAAATGTTTCGCTGTCATATTTTCCAAGAGGAGACACACACCTCACGAACACGTTTCATTAGACAACCGTCTAATTCCCTGGCAAGATTCCGCCAAATACTTCGAGGTTTTCCTCGACAAACACTTAACATGGCGCCCCCATGTCGATCACGCCCGAAAAAAGCCTCGATGTTCATCTCGAAGCTGTTCCCACTTCTAAATAGAAATTCCAAATTGTCCATGAACAATAAGTTACTCATTTACAAAGTCATTATCCGGCCAGCCGTGACCTATGCATCACCTGCATGGGCCACCGCGGCCGCAACACACACCAAGACCCTTCAAATCATCCAGAATAAAATTCTGAGAATGGTTACCGGAGCGCAATGGTTTGTCCGAAACAGTCAAATTCACTCTGATCTGGAAATGCCTTCGATACTTGAGTTTATAACTCAAATATCCACAAACTCAGTTCTCAAAAGTCGCTTATCACCCAAATGCTCTTCTCCGTAGTGCCACCGACTACGACGAGCAACTTCCACATAAGCATAAGCGTCCAAAGCTTATACTTACCCGCTAACGCCCCCGCGGCAAAAACAGAATGGAAACATTCATACCCAAAAAGTCATTATGTGAAATCTCTCCGACGGAGGTATGGACTAAGGTCCGGCACTGCCAGGGAGGGGGTTTTAGTGAGTACAGTCTCACAGTACCTCGATATCCCACGGCACCTACGGGGCCGTGAATGAGGTCTGCATGAGCATTTCCCCCTCCTGTATCAAAAAAAGCCATGCAGTTGCATATCAAATGTTATGTTGTTTCTGCTGCTTCAGTGCAGTGTCTGCAGTTTTTACTGCTGCCTTACCCATCTTCATAAGGTGATGCCTTTTTTGCCCTTCAGGGCTCGTCCGCGGCTTTGCCGCCCCGATAGCACTGCAGCCTTTGGCTTATTTTGCATTACAAGGTGATGCCTTGCTGGGGAGTGTCTTGTGGAAAGTCCTGTGATTATTCTCAAGTCGTTCTTGTTCAATTTAAGAAACAGTTCAGACTTCCCTGTTGATATGATGAAGAATCGTTTTGCCTGCCTTAAGCTTGGCGTTTTCCTCCAGTGTGAGTATGACAGCATTTGGTTCCACTCCCAAGTGTCAAGTTCGTTTTTTACATCACTTTTGGTTAATCCACAATAGAGCTCTGCACCATAGAATCGTGTTGTTGCTGTTGAACAAACAACATTTATCCGACAAGTAACAGGAATTCTTCTCTGCGTGTTCAGTTGTCACCAATTTATTGTTAACTTGTGTAGACTAGTGAACGCCTTTGCTTGATAAAAAGTCTAGTCTATGTTTCTTATTTTGATGTCACTAAAGTGTTCGATGATGTTTCATTAAATCGTCTGTTATTTATATTGGAACATTAACAGTATTCGTGGCCGTATGCTGAGCTGTATCAAACAGGCACATTCAGATCAATACTATTTTGGCATTAAAAAAATGAAATCAACTCAATTTTTTTATTTACAGTTAAAATGGGAGTACTGTTTCTGGAACATATGGGCGGTAGGAAAATGTATACTTGTGCAAAATGTCACACATACTTGACAAACCGCGAAAACCTAGAAAGTACACATTTTATAGCATCTTCAGGCAAAGCCTATTTGTTTAAGAAAGTCGTGAATTTGACTTTTGGAAGGAGGGAGGAAAGGCATCTAACTTCAGGCCCACATTTGGTAAGTTAATAGGTGGTATATCCATAGAGCATAGTCTTTTTTTAACAATAACTGCAGTGTAAGTATTTCTGTTGTATTATGTGTAGAACAACCTTTGCAAAATAACCTAAACACTGCGCAAGTCCCGGGACTTATTTGCATTAGCCTACTCTACAAGAAATTTTAAACAACAAACAAAACAGACAGGTCCTTATTAAAAAAAACTATCAAAAGCGATTTCTGATGTTAAAAATAGTTCAAAGAGTTGTCACAACCTTACAACAAAAGACCTAGGAAGAAGGTTACAGGTTTCCAACGAAAAAGTCCCCAAAAAGTATGGCCTCCCAAAAATCCATAAACCAAAAAAATCGATGATACCTATTGTTTCGGCTATAGATTCCCCGACGAAAAATTTAGCGAAGTGGTTGACAAATGGGTTTAAAAGCTTGCCCATCATATAAAACAGTTTTTCAGGATCATATTCGCTTGAATTTATTAATAAAATTACAGATGTTAAATTGGTTGAAGTCGTGGTTTTGATTTCATTTGATGTAACCTCTTTGTTTCCCAGCGTCCCCAGGAAACAAACGCTAACGTATTTAGAACAGTTGTTAAAAATGAATAACACAACTGAAGAGGTCTGCAAAGAATATTTAACTTTAATAAATATTTGTGTTAAACAAAATATGTTTCAATTCAACAATGAGTTTTGATTAACAAACCCAAGGAACAGAAATGGACAACCCCCTATATCCAGTTTTTGCGGACCTTTTCATGAGTAGATTTGAAACTGATCTCGATAGTAAAAGTGTGTATTTTGCTAGAATATGCTTTCCTTATGCGGAGAATATTTTCTCAGTCTTCAACACAAACATTTGTAAAAAAACAATTTTATTGCCAAATTGACAGTTAATTTGACTATCAAATCTACCCACCAACTAGAAATTAATAATAATGTGCCATTTCTAAATGTACCAGTTATCAAAAATAAAGAAAGACACTTTAGAATTCGATGTGTATAGGAACGAAACCACCACTATTTAAGTTACATTCCGAATGACTCACATCATATGTACGCACAAAAAGTGGCTAGGTTGAACTTTTTAGTAAATAGGTTAATACATTTCCCTTTAAGTAAAAACATATAGCAAAGAATTAGGGTATATTAAGAACATGACTGAATATACCGGATACACTGCTTGCCCAGTGGAAAAAATAATTAACAAAGGGAAAACAAAGAAAATGTTAGCGTAAAAAAACTTTGTTTACCTTTTGAACCGCGGATGACGAGGGATCTAGATAGCATTTTTGAGAAAGCCAATTTGCAACTAAATTAGATTTAAAGAACATTTGACACGACTAAGATACGGTACTAAAGATAGATCCCATGTGGCCCGACATATTTGGTATAATGATCAATGATCACCACATAGAAAAAGAAGCTAACATTAATCAAAAATGTTAGACCACTAGGATAGCTAAACGCTTTCAAAAGTATATATATATATATATATATATATATATATATATATATATATATATATATATATATATATATATATATATATATATATATATATGAATGAGGACTTCTTTTAGATCTACTGACTTCGTTCTTTTTTTTTCAAAGGCCAGAAATACCAGGCCCGCCATTCTTTTCTTTAGTGACCCATTGACAACCTCTGAGGCCTATTGATTGCAGTCAAAGTTGAAAACGTAGATTCACATACAACAGTGCTACATCCTATGGTCGCCTGCAAAAAGTTCATATGTGTCCTTGAACGCCTCTCGCTGCCTATACAAAACATGCATTGTGTTTTCAATTTCATCCTCGCGACGACTAAAATAAGCTTTAACCACAGTTGCCTTTTCCCTTGATGGAATTGTTAGACCTGCAAAGTCAGTTGAAATTGTGAATTGGATATATAAATAATAATAAACAACATTATAATTTTTACAAGTATCAACACAGTTTTGTTTAATTTTCTCGACTCACCTAAGTTTTTTCAACGGCACCATTTTGTCTACATCCAACTTATCGAGACTAGCTAATGACTTTAGTAGATCGTCGTGGTCCGAAAATCTTTGTAATTTAGCAATTAGTACATCCAATGTTTCGAAATACTCGGATTTAAATGGCTGAGCATGCTGGACTTCTATATTTTGTGTCACGGGGGAACAGGAAGGGCCATAAGACAGTTCTTAACCCATTCATAAACAGAAGGAATCTAAATTTAAAAGCTCCCACCCTAAATGGATTACAGATACAATTTCCCAATGAAGTTAAATATTTAGGGATCAACTTAGACCCAGAACTGAACTGTAACACACATTTGGAAAAAACTCATTGAAGAGGTAAGCAGTGCCAAGTGCCTCAAGACTACTTCAAGCAGACAAAATTAAACCAGGAGACTTGGTGGACCAACTGAAGATCTTGGAAATTCTGGAAACAGATCAAATCCCAGCTCAACCGGACTTCATGGTCCCATTTGAGGTGGTCATAAGTGACCGCCAGGCATGTAACACAGACAGTGAACGGCTGACAAACATCTCATCCGTATGGTATACAGACGGGTCTAAACAATTGGAGAGAGCAAGACTGGGAATAAAAAGACAATTTCAGACTCTCCAAGTTCCTAGGAAAAACTTCTACCATCTTCCAAGCAGAAATGCTTGCTGTAGATCTGTGTGTACAGGAGTGGATACAAAGAAGACTCGGAAATAGAGAGATCTGCACCCTCTCAATACAGTGAGGTAGTACTGAAGACTCTGAAGTATTTTAAAAGAAGAAGAAAGAAATCATTGAAACACGCAGCTAGGAGTAAGTAACTTTAATGTGGGTACCAGGGCATCAAGGCATTAAAGAAAAGGAGGAAGGAGATAGCCTTGCAAAGAGGACAGCAACAACACTATTCTATGGCGCTTAGCCATATTGTGTATTAACAAAAAGCCATGTAAGAAATAAACTTGATACTTGAGCGAGGAACCAAATGCTGTCATTTTGGAGAAAACTGCCAAGCTCAAGGCAGGCTGAACCTTACTGAAACATCACCATATCAACAGAGAAGTATGAACTGTTTCTTGAATTGAACACTTAGAGCGACTTGAGAATAATCAGAGGGCACTCTCCAGTCAGATATCGCCTTATGAAGATGTGTAAGGCGGGCAGTGAAAACTGCAGATGTTGAAGCAGCCGGAACTTCAACATTTGCTATTCGACTGCATGGCTCAGGTTTACAAAAGGCTCAAATACCTTGCAGGGGTGATCCTAACACTCTAGGAAATAGGTAAAATAGCTCCCAAAAAGATAGTAGACTACATAAAAATTCTGATCCTTTTGGGCAACTATTAGAAAAAATGAGTCATGCACAGGAGATGCATTGAGGTCACATCTCTGAGATGCCAAATGCCTTTACGACTCTTTAAAGTATCTACAATCTAGATTTAAAAGTAACCTGATGCTGAATTCTCACCAGGCAGAGTGGCAGTAATCAATTCGTTTTTTGTTTTTTAAATTTGATTTTCTGTTGAAAAACGCGATTATTATGATTATTGTTATTATTAACTTCTTTTGGCTTTCTATGGCTAAAGTAATAAATAAGTTGTTTCCAGTGATATAAAAATAAGGGGGTACAACTATAAGAGACCAGTTCTGGGAAATCCGTACGCAGCCAACTTCAAGGTCATTTGCTTTTAGTGATAGATTTTATTTCAAAAATAGTAGAAAAAAAACTATTGCTTAAAATACAAACGAAATAAAGCAGTTTATTCATTTAGGGACACCCACAAAACCTTGTCGATACACGTTTATATTAAAATATCTATTAGATTGACTCACATTGCCTGCAATCGATTTTTTAATATCCAACGCTGGTGTAGGCCCGCCAAGTCTTTTTTATAGCTATTTTATTCTCATAATTTAAAGGCCTATTTTCTAAAATACAGGACAACATAAATGGATTATATGCCACATGTTATTAAAGTGAAATAGACAGACGCACAATGGCACAAGGCACAAAAGATTAGCGCGACAATCGCACTGTTAGGAGTACAGATCCAAAATGTGCGCCGCGGCCAGTTAAAAGTAGATTAGATTAGATTTTATTGTGAGTGCGCTATTTCAGTCCCTCCACCGCGACCTTAGGTCTATTGTGGCTCACGTCTAATTATTTAGGTTTCACCCATCAATTCCAGCTCCCTGAGGGAGTCAATCTTTTCTAGAGGGTGAAAGTTTGTTTGGCAGGTGTACTGCCATCTGAGTGAAGTCGCTTGCCCGTTTCGAAGCTCAAAGAGAGATAACCCCCACTCCGAGTTCGTCTGGACCCGACATCCGTCAGTGTTTGCCTCGAGGCGGTATCATGAAGTCCCGCTCTCGAGCAGCATCTAATCTCCAGTTGTAATCCACCCCTAGAGATCTCAGCGCCCCACAGGCTCTCCCAAACCTGACACCTAACAGTGTTTAGACTCAAGGCAACATCCCATCGAGTCCCGCTCTCGAGCATCACCCCAGCGAGGCCGGCCGTCCGTTTCGTAGCACACAGTATGGGCTCCAAACTCCGAGTGTTTACCACTCATCAGAGATCAGAGCCCCCGGGACGTCTGGACACACGACACACGCCAGGGCTCAATCCAAGGCGGTATCCAATTGGCGAGGCCAATTGTCAGTCTCTGAGGCTACAGTGGAGGCGCCAAACTCCGGGTGCATATCACTCCCCAGAGATGCCTGCCTCCCCCCAGCCTCACCTGCACCAGACCCCCACCAGTGTTTCATTGACTCGAGGCGGTATCATGAAGTCCCGCCCTCGAGCAGCATCCAGGCAGGGTCGTTAGCCTGTATCGATGCTCACAGAGTAGGCCCAAGTCTCCAGGTGTAATCCATCCCTAGAGACCCCAGCCACCTCCGGGTTCGTCCAGGTCCAACACCTGCCAGCCTTGGCTTAAATTTCACCCAACAAATCGAGATTCCGACAGGAGACGACACCTGCGAGGTGAAACTTTGTTTAACAGATGTACTTCCATCTGAGCGAAGTCGCTTGCCCGTCTCAATGCTCAAAGACACATAACCTCTCTCCGAGTTCGTCTGGACCAGACATCCGTTAGTGTTTGACTCGGTGCAGTATCATGAAGTCCTGCATCCGAGCAGCATCCAAGTGAAGTCGTTTGTCCGTTTCGAAGCTCACAGAAGAGGCCTCAACCCTTAGTTTTATTCCAGCCCTAAAGATCTCAGCTCTCCTCCGGGTTCGTCTAGACTCGACAGCCACCAGTGCTAGACTCAAGGCAACATTCCATCGATCCCCGCTTCCGAGCATCGCACAAGCGAGGCCGTCCGTCCGTTCCGAAGCACACAGTGGGGGCCCCAAACTCCGGGTATTTACCACTCATCAGTGTTGTCAACCCTCTCCGGGTCGTCTAGACACACGACACCTGCCAGCACTCAACCCAAGGCAGCACCCATCCGGAACCCCGCTCCCGAGTAACAACCAAGCGCGGGCAACCATCAGAGTGGAGGCCTCAAAATCCGGTTGTACATCACTCCCCAGAGATATCCGCCTCCCTCCAGGACCACATGCACAAGACCTCCGCCAGTGTTTGATTCCAATTAGTCGCCTTTTACGACAGGCAGGAGTTACCTTGGGCCTATTCTTTTAGTTAGTCCCCGGACCCACAGGGGATAGATAAAAGTAGACTAGCATCTAGCCGTATCAATTCAACTTTGGCTTTCGGGGTTCTGCATGTGCAGTGACTTACCAGGATAAATAACATGGTTCGCAACTCATGAGTTTTTTGCCGTTTTAGACCTCCCTGAGGTGTTGTTTACAGACCATCCTCTCAACTGACCACCCTGACATCAGTTTGCCTAATCAAAAGCTAAAAGAAGGAAAGGGGGTAGTAAAAGTATACATTATGCTCACATGACCCTGATATATGGCAAGTTGATTTTTCCTTCCCCTTTTAGCTTTTAATTAGGCAACCTGATGTCAGGGCAGGCCAGTTGGGAGGGTTGTGTGTAAAAAGCACCTCAAGGAGGTCTAAAACGTTAAAAATTAATGAGCTGTGAGCCATGTTAATTATTCCAGTAACTTACTGCGCATGCGGAAGCCCAAATGCCAAAGTATAATTGGCACGGCTAGATGATAGTCTACTTTGATCTGGCCGCGGCGCACATTTTGGATCTGTACTCCTAACACTGCGATTGTCGTGCTAATCTTATATATGTCTCGGTGGTGGAAGTAAATATTGGCTACTTCATTTTGTCGGGCGAGGAGCTTCGGAAATAAATACTGGCAGCACGGTCCACCGAAACATTTAAGTGGCTAATTCTAATTTTACAAATTATTACAAACTTATTGTATTGTTAAGTGAATTTCAGCGAGGGGCACGTGCTCTTGTGCCCCTGCTACCAGCCGCCACTAGTTTCTAAGTTTTATTAGCAGATATTTTTGTTTTTACAGGTAAAAGATGTATTCTGTAAAGTCTGTAAAACAAAGTTGGGCTGGATGTATGAAATGGCCCGAGAGAGACAACAGGTTTATAAAGAAGGAAAATTTGTCCTAGAAAAAAGATTATTTAGAGAAGTCGAAGGGATAGATGAAAAATGATCTCACTCTATACGTGGAGGAAATAAGGCAATACAACAATAATATTGTTCCTGTATTCGAGTAATAAACAACATACCTTGTTCATTTATTTATTACGTTTTTAAATGCATGTGTTTACTTTTTTATGTACAATGTTTTCTATGTTATATACCGTCCTGATTAAAATAATATAGATCATTGTATGTTTAATCATATTTAATATTTATCAAATCATTGTAACCTAATCGATTTTATTGGACTAGTTTTATGTATTTTATTTGTTTCATCTTGCCATATCTGTTAGGTTTAGTTTTTTATCAAAAACATAAATTTTTATTTTCTTCTAGTTGTTTACATTTGTTTGCTCTTGTATGCTAAACTATATGGTTTTTAAAAACAAAGGTACCTCGTTTATGCCATATTAATTACGCTTGTTTGAACAAGTGATAAGAATAAGACGATTTCCTGACAAGGAGAAAGCAGGACTAGATTGTCTTCTTTGCGAAGGGAGGCTGGATACGAGCATTTTCCAATATGTATATTTGTGCTGAATTTTCATATTTAAAATGTTCAGTTTTGTATTTAAATATTAGTTTAACGTTTATTTTTTCTGTTTGAAAGACTGATTGTATATAAGTTTGTATTATTAAATGTTTAGAAAATGTATGGTGTTTTGTTTTGGTCCCTAACTATACGATTGGTGGGGTTGCGAAGGGCCTTTGAAGGAGACCCAAGCTTCGCCACATTATATAAATACCTTCAATGATGTTCTTTCAATGTTGTGGGTGGAGTATTATTAAATGAAGGACCACCTACTGTTATATGTGTCGTATTAACGAATAATAACACGAAACCATAACACTTGACAAATAAATGCCAGTTGTCAACAAAGTACAATATTACACAGAAAACACTATTCACTATAGTATAAACTGGTTACAGGTTGTCTTTTAGCTAATTTTCTTTAACAAAATTCGCTAATGAGAGGTCACAATGAAAAGCTTTTGAAAAAATTTCTTCAGATAAGCGCGAATTTGGGTCCCTAGAACCCAAAACCAAGCCCCGTTAAAATTTTTATGTTTCAATATATATATATATATATATATATATATATATATATATATATATATATATATATATATATATATATATATATATATATATATATATATGTGTGTGTGTGTGTGTGTGTGTGTGTGTGTGTGTGTGTGTGTGTGTGTAGGTATGTATGTATCCGAGCGATAACTCAAAAAATACTAAACTAATTTCAATCAAACTTGGCAAAAATCTTGTTTGGGCGAAAACTGAGGTCGAGTTCGTTAATCAGCCTTTATGCTCAAGTTTTTCCGGTGGAAAATCAGGGAAAACTTTTTGACAACGCTGTATTTTTGTAAGTATCAGAGTATCTGAAATGAGACTTTACATGTGGATAGAAATAGTGCAAATAAACCTATGTTGTGAATTTTAAGTAATTTGGTACACAATATTCAGATTGTTTTTCAAATTAAAATCCCAAAGACATGTGTTGAAACAACTTAATGACTAAAGTCCAATGCCTGACGGACAGAGTAGTTAACTAACTAAGGTTAATTACAAAAGGTATAAACCATACATCAACGGTAACCAAACTAAATATATACTAGGCAGAAAACATACTACCCGAACCAACAATCTTGAAATCTCAGCCGCAATTATGGAAAATGATAGACGACATGAAATGAAAAATTTGGTCAGAGATTGTTATTTAACTGGGGGATTGAATCAATTATTAAAATACACTATATTTGTAGCTTTATTAACGGCCCCAAATACAGTTTTAGCGCAGCATAGATAGATTATGCTGTCGCATAATATAGCAGAAATTTAAACAAAATCAAGCAAAGTCTCTATAAAAATGATTTTAAAATAGTATATTTATATCTTTAAACTTAAACATAAGAGGTCATATAAGACCGAAACAGTCGTGAGATGTTTTTCACTGGTAATTCTAGTAATTCCGCAGTTAATAATTGTTACGTATACTTTAAATGTAATATCCTGGGCATGAAGCCGATCTAAAGTATCACACAAGTAAAACGTTTGTTGACTTGTGCCTAGATGGCGCAGGGGGCAGCGTCTTGCCTCCTAATGAGAAGGTTACGTGATCGAATTCACCTCGTTCAATGTATGTTAATGTTTTACTTTGACATTTGGAGAAACAATAGTGCACAGATTTCATACGTTTTGAACAAGATCTCATTTTTGTTTAAAACGCCTAAATCAGTTTTGAGTCTGAAATTATAATTTTGTTATTGTTGATATTGAAAAAACCGGTTTGATTAGGTTGACTACTTTGGATATAATATCAGCCCGCCGTGGCCGTGTTGGAAAGTCGACTGAAACTTCCCAATTCGGACTCGGGGGACGACGGTTCGAAACTCACCGGCAGCGGATGATTTTTCAAATCACTTCTATCATTGAGATTGAGCTTAAGGCGGAGGGTAGGTTAGTTTATATGAGCCAAAGGGTCAGCATTGGCCTAATTGCAAGTAAGCATCTTACCTTTACCTTTGAATATAATATCCCGGGCATCAAGCCGATCTAAAGTATCACGCAAATAAAACGTTTTAAAAATTTTTGTTTAAAACGCCTAAATAAGTTTGTAACCTTTGAGCCAGAAATTATAATTTTGTTATTGTTGATATTGAAAAAACCAGT
The DNA here is from genome assembly GCA_964006375.1 of Tillus elongatus. Classification (NCBI taxonomy): domain Eukaryota; kingdom Metazoa; phylum Arthropoda; class Insecta; order Coleoptera; family Cleridae; genus Tillus; species Tillus elongatus. The sequence continues at coordinate 96,008,047 of OZ023268.1, forward strand.
TTGATCAGATTGACTAAAACGAAATCATACTGGTGATTAATAAGGAAAAATAATTGCTATGTTTATAATTTGGCAGATACTTTACTTTTCTAAATATGAATTAACTTTCCTTCTGGAAATCTTCTGTGTAACTTTAATGAAATTTGTAATACAAGTTTCTTTTAAAGAGACTTACACTATCTACAAATATAGCAAAATTTAGTTCTTTAGCTTCATAGAAAATTGAGTTTTGGGCATTTTTCTCAGAAGGAGTTAGAACGCAAGATTTTTTTTGATAATAGAGAGGTCCATGGTAACACTTTTGAAATAATTCTTCAAGTGTACGTGTACTAGGACCTCTAAAATCGATCTTCAAAGTATGTGTAAGTTTAAAGAAGTATAATAATAGTGTAAAATTCTTATGAAAATTCGTTACTATAACGCACTTGCAGCGTCCCGAATTTTTTTTTTTTACTTCCACAGCACTAGCAAAAACAACCTAATTGATTATAAATACTTTTCATAATTAAGCGATGAGAGTGCGAGAATATTCACTAAGTGAGAAACATAAGAGATTCTACGAAGAGTAGAGAGTTCGTTACATTATAGTTTACCTTTCGAGGGAGTTTTTACTACTAAGCTGACCATATTCCATATGTGTCTAGAGACAAAGTGAGAGTCGTTCAACCTCCCCCACTTCCTAGGAAACTTATAGACCCCACACACACACACACCACCCCCACAAGAGATTATTGTTTTAATGTGTTTTTCTTGAATGGTCTATAATGCGGGTTTTAAAGATTCATGTGTGTTCTAAAAATTGTCCAATCTTGTTGGAAGGTATTTCCAACAACGAGGTAGGTTAGGTTAGGTTTGAATGTGAGTGGGCCATACCGGTTCCTCCACCGCGACCATAAGGTCTATTGTGGCTCACGCCTAATGGTCTATATTTCGCCCAACAAAGCCGCCTTGCCAAAGAGCAGGTATCTAGTCCTGTCCGCCGCCGGACAGGAACACAGTACATGCTCTGCTGTCTCGTCACTCTCCATACACAGCCGGCACTCGGTCTCCTGACCGACTCCAATACGGTGCATGTGGTGACGCAAGCGCAGTGTCCTGTAGAGTACTCAGTTGTTGTCTGTTTAACTCTAGAAGTTTTTTAGCCCTTGACTCAGACAGGCCATTTATGAAGGCCTTAGAGTGAGCTAATCCTGGCAGATTTTGCCATTGCTGGCTTGTCATTCTTTCTGCTCAGGTCTTTAAGGTGCGTTTTGCTGTGCATGATGTTATCCCCAGCACCGGTTCTGGTCCGATAAAGTCCCTCTGGGCACCACTCCTGGCA